>OZ008352.1:12661384-13349951 GCA_963931975.1 Cataclysta lemnata
CTCAAGATCATAATTTTTCGAAATTCTTTTTCTAACCCCAAAATCTTTGTACTAATTTTTCTAACATTTTATATAATGTTAAAATTAAAATCGAATAGTTTATAAAGCAAACCCAAGCTTAACCGAACGCACGGTGTTTGTAAAAATATCTGCTTTGGAATGTTTGAAATTTATTTCTACATTGCGAGGGTACCCGTTGGCTTACAACGTGAAGTGTAAAGGTTAGAAGAATTTCGGCAAGTTAATTAGTGTCTTGGGTGGCCGAGCGGTCAGGCACCTGACTACGGATAGCAGCGGAAGCGGGTATCAGATTCCGCTCAAGATCATAATTTTTCGAAATTCTTTTTCTAACCCCAAAATCTTTGTACTAATTTTTCTAACATTTATATAATGTTAAAATTAAAATCGAATAGTTTATAAAGCAAACCCAAGCTTAACCGAACGCACGGTGTTTGTAAAAATATCTGCTTTGGAATGTTTGAAATTTATTTCTACATTGCGAGGGTACCCGTTGGCTTACAACGTGAAGTGTAAAGGTTAGAAGAATTTCGGCAAGTTAATTAGTGTCTTGGGTGGCCGAGCGGTCAGGCACCTGCCCGGATAGCAGCGGACGCGGGTTCGATTCCCGCCTCAAGATCATAATTTTTCGAAATTCTTTTTCTAACCCCAAAATCTTTGTACTAATTTTTCTAACATTTATATAATGTTAAAATTAAAATCGAATAGTTTATAAAGCAAACCCAAGCTTAACCGAACGCACGGTGTTTGTAAAAATATCTGCTTTGGAATGTTTGAAATTTATTTCTACATTGCGAGGGTACCCGTTGGCTTACAACGTGAAGTGTAAAGGTTAGAAGAATTTCGGCAAGTTAATTAGTGTCTTGGGTGGCCGAGCGGTCAGGCACCTGCCCGGATAGCAGCGGACGCGGGTTCGATTCCCGCCTCAAGATCATAATTTTTCGAAATTCTTTTTCTAACCCCAAAATCTTTGTACTAATTTTTCTAACATTTATATAATGTTAAAATTAAAATCGAATAGTTTATAAAGCAAACCCAAGCTTAACCGAACGCACGGTGTTTGTAAAAATATCTGCTTTGGAATGTTTGAAATTTATTTCTACATTGCGAGGGTACCCGTTGGCTTACAACGTGAAGTGTAAAGGTTAGAAGAATTTCGGCAAGTTAATTAGTGTCTTGGGTGGCCGAGCGGTCAGGCACCTGCCCGGATAGCAGCGGACGCGGGTTCGATTCCCGCCTCAAGATCATAATTTTTCGAAATTCTTTTTCTAACCCCAAAATCTTTGTACTAATTTTTCTAACATTTATATAATGTTAAAATTAAAATCGAATAGTTTATAAAGCAAACCCAAGCTTAACCGAACGCACGGTGTTTGTAAAAATATCTGCTTTGGAATGTTTGAAATTTATTTCTACATTGCGAGGGTACCCGTTGGCTTACAACGTGAAGTGTAAAGGTTAGAAGAATTTCGGCAAGTTAATTAGTGTCTTGGGTGGCCGAGCGGTCAGGCACCTGCCCGGATAGCAGCGGACGCGGGTTCGATTCCCGCCTCAAGATCATAATTTTTCGAAATTCTTTTTCTAACCCCAAAATCTTTGTACTAATTTTTCTAACATTTATATAATGTTAAAATTAAAATCGAATAGTTTATAAAGCAAACCCAAGCTTAACCGAACGCACGGTGTTTGTAAAAATATCTGCTTTGGAATGTTTGAAATTTATTTCTACATTGCGAGGGTACCCGTTGGCTTACAACGTGAAGTGTAAAGGTTAGAAGAATTTCGGCAAGTTAATTAGTGTCTTGGGTGGCCGAGCGGTCAGGCACCTGCCCGGATAGCAGCGGACGAGGGTTCGATTCCCGCCTCAAGATCATAATTTTTCGAAATTCTTTTTCTAACCCCAAAATCTTTGTACTAATTTTTCTAACATTTATATAATGTTAAAATTAAAATCGAATAGTTTATAAAGCAAACCCAAGCTTAACCGAACGCACGGTGTTTGTAAAAATATCTGCTTTGGAATGTTTGAAATTTATTTCTACATTGCGAGGGTACCCGTTGACTTACAACGTGAAGTGTAAAGGTAAGAAGAATTTCGGCAAGTTAATTAGTGTCTTGGGTGGCCGAGCGGTCAGGCACCTGCCCGGATAGCAGCGGACGCGGGTTCGATTCCCGCCTCAAGATCATAATTTTTCGAAATTCTTTTTCTAACCCCAAAATCTTTGTACTAATTTTTCTAACATTTATATAATGTTAAAATTAAAATCGAATAGTTTATAAAGCAAACCCAAGCTTAACCGAACGCACGGTGTTTGTAAAAATATCTGCTTTGGAATGTTTGAAATTTATTTCTACATTGCGAGGGTACCCGTTGGCTTACAACGTGAAGTGTAAAGGTTAGAAGAATTTCGGCAAGTTAATTAGTGTCTTGGGTGGCCGAGCGGTCAGGCACCTGCCCGGATAGCAGCGGACGCGGGTTCGATTCCCGCCTCAAGATCATAATTTTTCGAAATTCTTTTTCTAACCCCAAAATCTTTGTACTAATTTTTCTAACATTTATATAATGTTAAAATTAAAATCGAATAGTTTATAAAGCAAACCCAAGCTTAACCGAACGCACGGTGTTTGTAAAAATATCTGCTTTGGAATGTTTGAAATTTATTTCTACATTGCGAGGGTACCCGTTGGCTTACAACGTGAAGTGTAAAGGTTAGAAGAATTTCGGCAAGTTAATTAGTGTCTTGGGTGGCCGAGCGGTCAGGCACCTGCCCGGATAGCAGCGGACGCGGGTTCGATTCCCGCCTCAAGATCATAATTTTTCGAAATTCTTTTTCTAACCCCAAAATCTTTGTACTAATTTTTCTAACATTTATATAATGTTAAAATTAAAATCGAATAGTTTATAAAGCAAACCCAAGCTTAACCGAACGCACGGTGTTTGTAAAAATATCTGCTTTGGAATGTTTGAAATTTATTTCTACATTGCGAGGGTACCCGTTGGCTTACAACGTGAAGTGTAAAGGTTAGAAGAATTTCGGCAAGTTAATTAGTGTCTTGGGTGGCCGAGCGGTCAGGCACCTGCCCGGATAGCAGCGGACGCGGGTTCGATTCCCGCCTCAAGATCATAATTTTTCGAAATTCTTTTTCTAACCCCAAAATCTTTGTACTAATTTTTCTAACATTTATATAATGTTAAAATTAAAATCGAATAGTTTATAAAGCAAACCCAAGCTTAACCGAACGCACGGTGTTTGTAAAAATATCTGCTTTGGAATGTTTGAAATTTATTTCTACATTGCGAGGGTACCCGTTGGCTTACAACGTGAAGTGTAAAGGTTAGAAGAATTTCGGCAAGTTAATTAGTGTCTTGGGTGGCCGAGCGGTCAGGCACCTGCCCGGATAGCAGCGGACGCGGGTTCGATTCCCGCCTCAAGATCATAATTTTTCGAAATTCTTTTTCTAACCCCAAAATCTTTGTACTAATTTTTCTAACATTTATATAATGTTAAAATTAAAATCGAATAGTTTATAAAGCAAACCCAAGCTTAACCGAACGCACGGTGTTTGTAAAAATATCTGCTTTGGAATGTTTGAAATTTATTTCTACATTGCGAGGGTACCCGTTGGCTTACAACGTGAAGTGTAAAGGTTAGAAGAATTTCGGCAAGTTAATTAGTGTCTTGGGTGGCCGAGCGGTCAGGCACCTGCCCGGATAGCAGCGGACGCGGGTTCGATTCCCGCCTCAAGATCATAATTTTTCGAAATTCTTTTTCTAACCCCAAAATCTTTGTACTAATTTTTCTAACATTTATATAATGTTAAAATTAAAATCGAATAGTTTATAAAGCAAACCCAAGCTTAACCGAACGCACGGTGTTTGTAAAAATATCTGCTTTGGAATGTTTGAAATTTATTTCTACATTGCGAGGGTACCCGTTGGCTTACAACGTGAAGTGTAAAGGTTAGAAGAATTTCGGCAAGTTAATTAGTGTCTTGGGTGGCCGAGCGGTCAGGCACCTGCCCGGATAGCAGCGGACGCGGGTTCGATTCCCGCCTCAAGATCATAATTTTTCGAAATTCTTTTTCTAACCCCAAAATCTTTGTACTAATTTTTCTAACATTTATATAATGTTAAAATTAAAATCGAATAGTTTATAAAGCAAACCCAAGCTTAACCGAACGCACGGTGTTTGTAAAAATATCTGCTTTGGAATGTTTGAAATTTATTTCTACATTGCGAGGGTACCCGTTGGCTTACAACGTGAAGTGTAAAGGTTAGAAGAATTTCGGCAAGTTAATTAGTGTCTTGGGTGGCCGAGCGGTCAGGCACCTGCCCGGATAGCAGCGGACGCGGGTTCGATTCCCGCCTCAAGATCATAATTTTTCGAAATTCTTTTTCTAACCCCAAAATCTTTGTACTAATTTTTCTAACATTTATATAATGTTAAAATTAAAATCGAATAGTTTATAAAGCAAACCCAAGCTTAACCGAACGCACGGTGTTTGTAAAAATATCTGCTTTGGAATGTTTGAAATTTATTTCTACATTGCGAGGGTACCCGTTGGCTTACAACGTGAAGTGTAAAGGTTAGAAGAATTTCGGCAAGTTAATTAGTGTCTTGGGTGGCCGAGCGGTCAGGCACCTGCCCGGATAGCAGCGGACGCGGGTTCGATTCCCGCCTCAAGATCATAATTTTTCGAAATTCTTTTTCTAACCCCAAAATCTTTGTACTAATTTTTCTAACATTTATATAATGTTAAAATTAAAATCGAATAGTTTATAAAGCAAACCCAAGCTTAACCGAACGCACGGTGTTTGTAAAAATATCTGCTTTGGAATGTTTGAAATTTATTTCTACATTGCGAGGGTACCCGTTGGCTTACAACGTGAAGTGTAAAGGTTAGAAGAATTTCGGCAAGTTAATTAGTGTCTTGGGTGGCCGAGCGGTCAGGCACCTGCCCGGATAGCAGCGGACGCGGGTTCGATTCCCGCCTCAAGATCATAATTTTTCGAAATTCTTTTTCTAACCCCAAAATCTTTGTAAAATATTTAATATTAAAATTATTTAATATTTGCCGTGTGGTGACGGCAGAGTAGAATACAATTGTCACCACCCCCATCTCTCCCGTGGGTGTCGTACAAGACGACTAAGGGTAAAGACAGCAATGAGTAATGGACAGCAGCATTCCTCTTGTACCATCTAGCAATATACTGCAATTGATGTGCCCGATAGATGGCAATAGGCTCGCCACCTATTACATGGGACCTAGCTAAATTGGCGATAAGTGTGTGTTAGTTCGCCTCTGCCTGCCCCTTAAGGGATATAGGCGTGATTTATGTTTTTAAAAAACATATCAAGTGCCCAGAAAAGACAAAAACAGGTACTATCACGTATGAGAGAGTTCAATATAGACACAAGATCTTCTGAAAACCACGATAAGAACTCTATCGTAACGAACTTCAACTAATTACCAAGTTCATCTTCATACCCAGCCGAAGTTGGACTGAGCATAACTTCGAAACTCGTTTTCTAGTTTAAACTATGCAAATTTGACTTGGCAGTTTGTTGAATGTGATTTAGTGAATGTTAAACATTAAAGGTTAACTTCGCGAACAGGAGACATTCATTGGCGTAGGTGGGTACCCTAATTTGTTACAGTCCACAGCGTATGAGACTATGATACAAAAGTCTCAAATGTCTAGTGGATTTTGAACTAACTGCCACACTTAGAGACATCAATTAACTTTAATGAGTACTTAATGTCAAAAAAATTCTTTTAAATCTAGACCATAGGCCCCGGCAAGAATAGCGACTAGTTTTGAATTGTCACTTTTTGGCATTAAGTGCTCATTAACGTTAATTGACGTCTCTGAGTGCGGCAGTTAATGTTGAATATGTTCACTTAGCAATATACTGCGTATTGCTTTCCATCTATCGAGACGGGTATGACATGTACATATATTATAGTTTGTTGTTGTCAAGTTGTTGACGTAATATTGTGGTTATCACACTATATATGTAAAAGATCGATTATTTTATTTGATTTGATACATTAAATCAATTTGATGACACATTTGTTCTCGAGACTTCGTTCAACTCGCTAGAAACAATCTAAAAAATATTAATAATATCTTATCCAAGAAAAGTTGATTTATATCTAAAACATAAGTTATTGTTTTAGCTGATTGTGCATAACAAGACTGTTTAGTATATATTAATGCTATAAGAAATTGAATGTCATTTTCAAAACAACAATATCAATTTGTCTACATATACTTCAAGGTCATCTAGCTCTCTCATTCAATTCGGTTGCGTACGTAAAAGGAACAGCTGATTTCATTTTCGCTATTTCAATGGTGGTGCCATAGTAAAAAAGTCATTTGTATAGATAGATAACCACTTTCAGGCCTTGAAGAATTTGTAGCTACCAATTTAAAAAAGCACAGTGTACAATATAATTCGGAGGTGACTTTTGGCAGCGAGACTTTGTAATATTTTGCTAGTGTATAATGCTCAAATAAAAATAAAATCATAGCTATACATCCTTCGAGTGAAAGAAGAAAAATCGAGTGCTGGCCACTCGATTTTTCGATCATTGGATGAGTTACCTAATTTATTATCAAGTTCCTCCATGCCTGGAAATGCACGTTAGGCCGTTGGTCCCTCCCGGGTGCATATGTCTGTTTTCTCTAGTCGTTAATACCCACCAATCCGCACTGGGCCAGCGTGGTGAATTATTGCCCATTCTCCTCATATTCTTCCGTCCATAGGGAAGGCCTGCGCCTCAACAGTATGGAAGTTAAAGGGCTGGTGACGATGATGCGTCCATATTTGAAATCCGCTTGTACGGTTACTAGCCGCTGAATTTCAGCATACTTTAACCAAGTACCCTCATGTATGGAGGATTCAAAGGAACTCTATCCATAATCAAATTATGGGCAACTCCAAAATCGAATGCCAATGCTGTTCCACAGGTATACGTATTAACATGCCCAGTGCGGTGTATGACATAGAACAATAGGTTTAGCAGCTTGGGAATAACCCAAGAGCACTACACTAGCAAAATAATAAGTATTTTATGTACCGTCAGCATCACAAATCACAAGTTGAGTTCAGGCCTTTGCCCAGCAGTGGGATCTTATAGGCTAACAAAACAAAAAGTCATCACCATCCAGCCTTTTATACCCCGCACACTAAAAAACTGGGAACGAATTTTACGACTGCGTAATAATGAATTTGACTTTTCAGTTTTGCCTACATCATCATCACCAGACCTTTAATGTTCCCACTGCTAGACCTTCACTGTGGATGTAAAAATATAGGGGAATGGGCGATAGCCCGCCATTCAGGACCAGTGCGCATTGGTGGGTATTAACGATTGCAAATGCAGTCAGGACCAACGGCTCAACGTGCCTTCCGAAGCACGGAGGACTTCGAGATAATATACTTTTGGTCACCCATCCAATGCTTAGTTTACGCAATCGCAAGCCGAGCGCACTGAGCCACTGCGCCACCGAACCTATCTACATCATACTAATATTATAAAGCTGAAGAGTTTGTTCGTTTGTTTGGTTGGTTGAACGCGCTATCTCAGAAACTACTGGCTCAAATTGAAAAAAAATATTATATATTTGGTAGGTCTTGTACTGTTGTAGGCAATTTTTTTTACCCTTAGGTGTTAAGGGCTAAACAACGTTTACCAGGTCAGCTATTATACTAATTTTATTTTTGTTGTTTGTTATTATACTAATAATAAAACGCATCATCATATTTATCTGCGGCTAGGCGACTTGCCAGTACGTGTTAGTACCGAGTGTAAACGTAAACAACAAAACACCTGTGGTTTGAAGCAACCCACATTATGTAGCTCCGCACGAATAGCCAATTATTTATACTACGTGTGGAATGGGCCACTCAACGTCTTGTTAGATATCTGTTTGACACCTATAAGACACTAGTGGACGCCCGCGGCTTCGCTCGCGTTAATGTCGGTTATTATAGCCTATAGCCTTCCTCGATAAATGGGCTATCCAACACAAAAAGAATTTTTCAATTTGAGTCAGTAGTTCCTCCAAACTCTTCAGCTTTATAATATTAGTATATTGATAACTCGTACATACACATATAAATCACGCCTATAACCCCGAAGGGGCAGGCAGAGTTAATTAAATACACCAACTTTTCGCCAATTAAGTTAGGTCCCATGTAATAGGTGGCGACCCTATTGCCATCTATCAGGCACTTAAATCGCAGTATATGCTAGGGAGTATAAGAGGAAGGGCGGGCGCAGGTGGCTGTCCGGTGACATATCTTAACGGATGACCCCGGATGGGTGCCATAGTGTCCTTTGGCTGGATGGCCGGAGAGGTAGTCTGGGGGAACGCCTCTACCCCGAGTCCCACATACGTCTGTAATTGTACCGTACTGCAGGGATGATGCGTAAAGATTGCAGTTTACCTCTCCGCAAAGAAAAAAAAAGGTGGTATAAGTGGAACGCTGATGACCATTATTCATCGATATCTTTACCCTTTTAGAGCCCTTGTAATGGTCACAATTGTCATGCTCTGCCGCTGTCACGCTGTCACGACAAGGCAAGAATGAAAATTATTCTTAACGAAATATATCTCTATGTATATTTCGATGTATCCTTGTCGTCTTCCTATACTATGTTTCTGTCTCACATGTTAAAAATGACCTTGTAAATAGATAGGCAAGATAAAAAAAAGCGATTAATATCATTAACAAAAAAAAAACACCAAATTTATAATTAGTTTCCTGATTTGCTACTCATCATAGTATCCGACAGTATCGTATTATAATATAATCGGAATAGCTATAAGATATAATTTGTAGCAAAGCATACAAAACCGCGTGGCCTCTAAATTAGAAAAGATAACATATATTATAATATAGATATACAGTTAAAGATACTCGGTCTAGATGAGACGGGTTATGTGATATTACATAATAATAATACATGTCGTACAAGGCGACTAAGGATAAATCTGAATATGATTAGGAATGGGCAGCAGCGTTCCTCTTATACCACCTAGGCTAGCCATGAACTGCGACTTTTGTGCCCGATAAATGGCAATAGGCTCGCCACCTATTACATGGGACCTAACATAATTGGCAAAACGTGGGTGCTAGTTCACCTCTGCCTACCCCTTCGGGAATATAGGAGTGATTTATGTATGTATGTATGTACATAATAATAATATGATTAATTTGAAGCCGAGCACGCCATTACAAATGTAGTAGTCCGCTGTAAATGATGTCTGATTAGCGTGCGTTTGTACGCACAATTTTTCAATTGTGCATACAAACGCAACAAAGTTTCAATAAGTGTATTATTGAAACATCGACAATTTTTTGTTGCCAGGTAGGGGTAAATAATTTATAACCTAGGGTGGTAAAACAAAGAATGTCTCAGATCGCAAGTATTTATGCGGTCTGATGCTTTTTTACCGCCTGTGGTAAGTACACAGTTTTATGTCACCTCCTGACCAAGAAGTGGGATTCTCCGTACCGACGAATAACGGGCGGAAAATGCCACTTTCTGGCCAGGAGAGTGACATAAATGCATTTATGCATCCTCTCGCGACGACGACGGCGGGGAATCCGCCGCGAGAGGTGTATGTGGGACTCAGGGTAAAGTCGTTCCCCCCTACCCACTTAACATTCACCTAGGTTACTACCTCCGCGCGTCGACGGAAGACGTAGGGTAACAGCTGAGCCTTAAATCCTATGGCAAGAACTAGACCGTCAATAAATATCGCCATCCAATATCGTGATACCGGTCTCAGTAAATATTGAATCAAAACCATCACAAAAAATCCAGATTTTTTGTCAATATCGTCAATAAAGTTGCAAATTCCGTTTACACATCAACAAATATCGCGAGTATCACGATATTTATTGACTGTCTAATCGTTGCTTATGTGTCCCCCATCCAAAACTGCTCGCCTTAACCGAATAACAACCTCAAGTCGTCACGACCCTCAGTCATGAGGAACTGAGGAAGAAGAAGAGTAAATACCGTTTGTAGATCCTGAGAAAATATTATAGCAGCTTATATCTTATCTATGGCTGGCTATCCTAAATCAGTATTCTGTACCAATTCAAAGATGGACATTACCCGTTTCCGAAGTTCGCTCGGCATGCCCAACCAATCCAGATAATAATCGCGACTCGATCCGATAACACGCCAAGTTCACCGGTTCACCGCACTCATTAGTCGCATAGGCAAAAACTCACTAAACCCATTGTGGCGTACAACGATTAGGAATTCAGAGAGAGACACAGACAGAAAAAACACACTACTCACGCGCCGCACAGCCGACCGCGGCGAATGGCTGTCGCGAAATGCCGCCGGCGACCATTTACGGTATACTACACTACACCTACATGCGGTGGCTTCCTCAAATTGGAAAAAAGAAATAGATTATTGTTGCAAAACAATCGGTGCACTGAACGCGAGTCAATTGTTTTCTGGCGTGGCTTCAAAGAAGCTCTAGTATCCGGGTTGCTTCGGTTCCTGATGTCTTGAAGCCTGATGAAAGGCAGACTGGCGGTCAAAGGGCAGTAGAGCGTGATAGATTCGATTCTAGGGCCGTCCAGTGTAGTAATTTTTTGAGGATTTGAAAACACTGAAGATACAAGCAGACAAACATAAATCACATCTATTTATTTGTATAGGCTAATTACAATCCACATTTCGACAATTATGATGAATTCCATGTAATAAGGAGCGAGCCTATTGCGACCTATCGGGCATGTAAATCACAGTATATTACTACATAAGAGAGGAACGCTGCTGTCTGTTTCTCATCGCTATGTTTACACTTAGTCACCTTGTAAGACACTCGCGGGAAAGATAATCTCCTGTCACCATAAGGGACGACAGTAAAGATACCATTTGGAAATATATAGTAAAGAAAGAAAGAAAGAGCTGATACGAAACTGGAATGAATCGCAGCTGCCATATTGTCTACTTAATTTGGAATAGGAGCAGAAGAAGAAAGTAGTATTCTACATACACAAAAAAATCTAAATACTACATAAGAACAAGAAGTCGTCGCAAGAAACTCAAAAAAACTGCACAAGAAAATATCATCCATGAAACCTTCTCCGATTGATCTGCTCGAACACGAAACCAAAGATTTACTCCTAACAATATTAATACTACTACCGTACAAAACTGGTTCCTTAATTATAAAGAAATTCGCCGACCGTATAAAATGAGTCATTCGAGTCTATTCATTATTAGCATACAAGCATGTTATTATAGTAACCGTAGCGCACCAAGGGATCAGTGAGGCCACTCACTAATTGAACGGTGAAAAACATTAGCCCCAGAGATTAATTAAGAGAGGGAGACTCCATCACTTTAGCTGGAGATTGTTAATTGCCAAGGGTTCTTTGTCTAATACACATTATCACCTTTTGGTGTAATGTAATATAGTCAGTGGATTAAAGGTCACAGACGCAGCATCTACCTATAGCGTCACCAACATCGCGTCACTAACGCCGCGACAGTGACATTTTGGTGACTTTGGATACACACGACAAACGCACAGTCGCAACATTGTTAGGTATTCCTATAATTTTCAACGCTTTAATCATAAAGCAAAAGGTGCTGAGACACCAATATAGGTAATTAAAACATCTTTTTCGCTGTTAAAAACCTACACAGATGCTATTTTTATAAAAAGTAAAAAAATCCAGCGACAGTTTTTCTCTTTATTCTGTGAGTACATTTCTAAGAACCAGAGATGGTTCTTAGATTAACCTCTAGTATTATTTTAATGACACTCTAGATCCGTTGAGGTTCTTATATGATACTCAATTATCTGTCAATTCTTACCTTTTCACTATCCGTTGGAAGCGTGCCATATCCGTACCAGCTCCTGGCCGCTTTTAACCTCGGCTCGTCTCTAGGGGACAGGAGACCACTGCCCCATCGCACCAGGCCCTCTGCCACCGCCACCACGCTGGGAGGGCCTGGACTGCCATTCGGCGAGTTGGGGGAGGCGAGGCCCTTCTCCGCGACAGGCGGCAACGTTGGCCTTGCACATCCTGTCCGCCTCTCGTAAATCCTCTTATTGCAAGGCTCATCGACATCAGTCTCGAGGAAACTCTTCTTATCACTACCTCTTTTCACGTCAGCCACACGCTTCACATCTTGGTTAACAGGCTTCTTGGATTCAGAGTCGCGTCTCTTCGCACTGTCATTGGAATCCTGCCTGCACAGGAGAGCTTTCTTCAAGCTCTCGCTTGAGTCCTGTTTGGGAATCTGCCCCTTCTTATCGTCCTTGCATTTCTTCTCATCTTTGGACAGGAGCGCTCTCTTGAGACTGTCTGAAGAATCTTGCTTGTTGATCAGTTTCCGGGGGCATTCGGAGTTCAACGAGTCAGTTGTCTTCGATATGAGGAGTTTGGGGACGTGGTCTGGCGGGGGGTTGAGTTCGAGGGAGCGTCTGTTCTTGCGTTTGTCGGCGGGGGCTATCTGCGCCTTGGCGGGCAGCAGCCGCCGGGGGAGCAGGCTGCGGTGGTCAGCGAGCGGCGACTCCGGACGCAACATGGTGGGCGGCGACGCTGCTATGCCGCGCACTCGTCTCCTGCAACAACCGGAGGAAGCAAATGTTAATTTACTGTAGTTATATCAATGACATATATATACATACATAAATCACGCCTATATCCCCGAAGGTGTGGGCAGAGATGTATTAGTTAACACGTTTCGCCAAATAGTTTAGGTCCCATGATATAGTTGGCGAGCCTAGGTGGTATGAGAGGAATGCTGCTGCCCATTCCTCATCACTGTTTTAACCCTTAGTCGCCTTGTTAGATATTCGAGATTTGGGGTGGTGACAATCGTATTCTGCTCTGCCGTCACCACATAGCTACGTTAATTTACTGTATTATAATTATAATTTACTGTACTATATCAATGACGTTGCAATGAAATCTTGGGAAATCTCACTGCTTCATAGCAAAATATCCAGCATAGATATCGGCGAAAAATATATTAAAATTATATTCATACATAAATCACGCCTATATCCCCGAAGGGGTAGGCAGAGGTGAATAACCACCCACGTTTCGCCAACTAGGTATGGTCCCAGGTAATAGGTGGCGAGCCTATTGACATTTATCGGGCATTAAAAACGCAATACATTGCTAGGTGGTATAAGAGGAATGCTGCTGCCCATTCCTCATCACTCTACGACACTCGCGGGAGAGATTGGGGGTGGTGACAATTGTATTCTGCTCTGCGTCACCACATAGTTACGATAATTTACTGTAGTCAGATATCAATGACGTTGCAATGAAATCTTGGAGATTGATAATATCGGCGACAAATATATTAAAACTAACAAACATCAACAGTTATTCGCTTATTTTAAGTATGTTGAGTCGCCCACTTAGTATTTTTTTTTGTAAAAATATGGATAGGCTCGCTCAGCACAGTTTGGTGGAGTGATTCTATTGGTTCTCCTTGAGGAGAACATTTCTCGTACCGCATCCTCGCGCATCTCTGTTGCAAAAACAGCCTTAATGATGACGTATCATCTTACAAAATAGTTAAGCTTCGATTGAACTACATGAACCCGTTTAAAAAATCATCTTGCCATGTAACTATAGCGTGGAAACAGGACAATGATTGACATCACGAAAGGTTACTTTATGTGCCATTCGTAGTGCCACTGCTTCCATCACAATAAAATTTTACTATTCATTCGGTATTGCAATGCTGAATTCCCGTGTCAGGACACGTTTCGGTTATTGAAACGGATTTGTTCGTGGCTGCACCGGCAAATTGGGTTGATCGGGTTTTTATGATAGTCCGACAACTTCGTGCGCGACCCTCCAGCGGTACGGGAGACGGTGGCGGGGACGGGGCACTCTAGATGTTAGCGGGGGTGGGTGATGCGGGGAGGAGGGTAACGCGCTCCTCCCCGCTAGTGCCCCGTCCCCGCCACCGTCTCATACCGCAGGAGGGTCGCGCACGAAGTTGTCGGATTTATAGCCAGTAAGTATTGTTCTTCAAACCTGATTCTGTGTTACCGTTTTTCTGTGCCTACGAGTGTAAAAGGGTGGTGGAAACGCAGCCTAATTGTCTCTTTCTAATTATTATTGTACCTTTGCAATTGTAAAAAAGGGTACTATTAACGTTAGCTTAAAGCTAATGTTAAGATATAGATATAAAGAAAACAATAAAAAGAAAAGTTTACTCCACTCTATTTTTTTTTCTTGGACACACGGGTTTTCGGTATCTAGCGTCTTGACGATTCATAAGTGTATTGTAATCATACCAGATATGAATAAATGAATTTTGACTTTGACTTTGACTTTAATCGAACGCATTGCAGTGATGGAGATTGGAGCGGAATCAAAAAGATTATTCTTCTTCTCCTCCCTGACCTATCCCACTCTTCCATTCTCTTTTATCAGACGTGAGCTCAGCATGAAATCCCTTCTTCCCCATATTATTATCATCTTTCACACAAAAGGGTGAGAGAAATACACCATTTAGCTGGAGGACGAGCGAGGCAAATTAAGTTGCTCTCTAATGAGGTAATGGGGCTAAATCAGGCTTCCCAATCTAATTGTATACCTACAGAGGAAACGCACATAAAGAAAGCCAGCCCTCAACTCAGCCCAGGGCTATCGTAAAATCGATTCGATTAAGGAATATTACCCGGTGTAACCAATAAACCGAAGCCATGTGGTGACGACAGAGCATGAGATATTTTATGTCTTTCAATCCTGTAAAATGTCTTTTTTTTAGTATAAAAATATTACATGATTAAGGGCCTGTTTCACAATCGACAAGTAAGTTCGAAGTAGCTTACTTTGCAGTTCAATTGACATATATTTCATATTACAACTGTCAAATGATCTGCGAAGTAAGCTACTTAGAACTTACTTGTTGATTGTGAAACAGGCCCTAAGTTTAATAAATAAACAAACACATTAGGTTTTGTAATCTATAAAGTTTCTCCAAAACTCGGACAACAATTGTTTGGAAAACTCCATTGTGCGACATAGTGTTACTTTCATTCAACCACTCATATCTCCAATTGTATTTTTATCTGCCATCACCATACCCTATCACGCATGACTCTCTATTGACATAATACATTGACTTTACATTCGTTTACACGATTTGAGCACGTGCAATCTACATAACTGAACAAGTTTCAAGCGCAATGTGAGTTTTTAATGGAGGTAGTTTGTCATTTACGTCGGCGTCACGTCATTGAACTTTGCCTTAAAAAAGAGTTAACTAGCAAAGTCGCCAACGCGAGGGTGCACTGTAGGCAATGGATACAGATTATTAGGGATAGTGACATTCTCAAAAATAATCACTGAAATAATGATTTAATGGAGAATAAATAAAAATCGCTTGTTCTCAGATCATACTTGTGTTGCGATTGAATTAATTTATAAAAATACAAAGTTTCAATCCGCCATTTTTGGTCAAACGCCGCGTGAGGTCACTATTTTTTTGACATTTTAGATATTTGCCAAACAAAATCACTCTGTATAAAAAAAACTGTCGTATTTTATACGCCATAGTGACGTCACACAGAAGACGCCATTGGTGTTTTGGTGGAAATTTTTATTTGCATTATCCAAAACGTTAAATTTTTTTTACATTAATATAATTTACTTTAGCTGAAGTAGATATGTAAAAAAACGTAGTGTAGTTTTTTTTTTTAAATTAGCATCATGTCTATTGTTAACACTTAACCACTTGTGAAAGTAAATAAAAATCAATGAATATCTTATCACTCACACTATCATCTAGCTAACCTAAAGTAAGCAACGTGATCGATGCAAATGTTTGGGTGATGGACACGAGTATTTGTTCTGAGATCATTGTTTTTTAGGGTCCCGTACCCAAAGGGTAAGACGGGACCCTATTACTAAAGCGGGGAATTCAGGGACATGCCTCGCTTCTATTAGGCCAGTGCGATGTTTGCCTAGTGTATAACCACAAACGACGTCCGCGCGGGCATGTCTGGCGGGCATGCCCGTGTAGTGAATTCCCTGCTTAAGACTCCGCAGTCCGTCCGTCTATCACCAGGCTGTATCTCATGAACCATGATAGTAAAGCAGTTGAAATTTTCAGAAGTGTTTTCGCAATAACAACGTATACTTACAGATCAAAATAAACATTTACCCCTTAAATCCCATAAAATAGGCATGATTTTTTTACGGTTTTTTTATATAACGGAACCCTTCTTGCGCAAGTCCGACTCGCACTTGGCCGGTTTTTTATGTTTAGGTAACTAAATACCTAGTGTATTCTCATAAAATTATGTAATTAATTTTGTCCTGTGTAGGTAGGTATATCAAAAGGCACATGGTGGAGTGGATAGGTTGATGATATTGGACCGACATGAATGGAAGAGGAAATATACTGCGTCTAGGCCAGTCTAGAAGATGATGATGAATGAGAAAATAAACAGTAAGTATCATTAAACAAAAGATACACAGATAAAAGTCGGGCTAAAACCAATTAATTTGCCATTTATATCCCAAGAAATTCTACAAATGGCAACTACACAAAACATGCTCAAGGCAGTGCCCTCTCTGGGTTACCTTCCCCTAATCCCACACAACACAGTCTCCTGTTTACTCGACGCGGTCTCAGCCGATAAACGCACTGCATTATCTATAAAGAGAAAACAAAATGTCACATTGGACATTCACGCTAACGGCATAGGTGATAAAAGTTACTTTATCACTGACAACGGGTGTAATTGTCGCGCCGATAACCGAGACCTTAAGAGATATTAAAAACGTTTACATAATGAGGTTTTGTGCGCGTACGATTTACCAGATATACAAGTTTATCGTATGTTTACACTTTTCACGCGCTCGCTAGAATCGGTAATAATTAAAATCGGTAGATATAAATAAATATGCAATAAATCGTAAGATAAACGAAACTAAACATGGGTGTTAATTCACCTCTGCCTACCCCTTCGGGGACAAATAGGCGTGTAACATAAGAATAATTATAAACAACAATGACTCAAGAATTAATATCTGTGTTCATCCATCAGACAAACATTTTGCCCCTACCAGGATTACAACTCGGGACCTCTTGGCCGATACGATAGCTAGTTAACTGGGCAGTCGACCGAACCGGCCGTCAGATACTATGTAACAATGTTTACAACTATTGAATGATTTATTTATTGCAATATAATAAGCGTTAACAGAATTAATTTATTAACATGACAACATTTTATATCAACTATCAATCAGAATAGCCTTTGGACACAATTTTCATTATACGTAAGGTCACACTGGAGTTTTTTCCTCGCTGTCAAGGTGTTGCCACATTTAGGTGTGCCTTGGAAAACATACACAAATACACAAAGATATTTTATAAAGAGAAAATAGAATAAAACACATTGTAAGATGCCTTTTTTGTTGCACACTCGGTAAGTTTATTGCGAGCATTCGTTTTTTTTTTTTATAAAGTAACGCATTTTCATTGCCAGATACTTTTTGCGATCGATTTCAATGCCAGGCAATCAATCGCGCGCACATTCACAGTAATCATTGCGTCCCTATGTTAAAAAAATATAATTTCATTTTTTTAATGCTTACACGTTTATAATAACCTTAAAATTACAATACCATGTTAGCCAATACCTTGAGCAGTATGGATTGGATACTTCTTCTTCTCCCTGCCCTGTTCCCAGCCTATCTGGGGTCGGCGCAGTATGTATCCTTTTCCATTGATATCAGAATTCCATTTATTTATATCATCCATCACACCGTTAAGGTGCTAGTGATGAATGAATGTTTAGAAAAGAGACGGAACGGACCATGTCGAGATGCCGATGAACGGAGAGTGACTGAAATGACAACATTCCAATCCATACTGCTCAAGGTTTTGGCTTAGGTTTTGGCCGGCCGCCTGCCTGTCACTAGTTCTCTTTGGGTAATCATAATATAACATTCATAATACCCAATACATAACGAGGATTGGTGTCAGGCAAGCGTCCTAAAACCTAATCAGTATGGATTGGCTTGGTATATATGATAGGAAGGGAAGGGATGCCAATAGAAGGCATGTATGTACCCCAGCAGTGGGGATTATAGGACTGATGATGATGATGAGATAGTAGGTATTACATGCACAGCTGTCACCGCCACACTACCAACGAAGTGTTAACGCGAAAGAGCGTCGTGAATTATTACTTCGAAAATCAAACCGGTCAAAGATCAGCAGTCATCTTAAAAACAAAAGACAGTCTTGCAGATATCACGAGTGTACTCTGACAAAAGCAACATGAAAATTGATTCCTATTACAAAGCACTGAAATCTGAGTTTCGGAATTGAAAAATTCCGAAATCAAAAATAAAACGAAGAGGCAAAATAACAATAGTTAATTATCATCACACATCGTAGAGTGCTTTTAAATAAAATAAACAATTATAATAACGCGTTTCTCCCACAGGGGTAGGCAGAGATCACTTTTCCCCTTGCTACGATCCTCAGATCCTCACACACATTTTCGCTTCACATTACCCCCGTCGATTTTAGGTACTACTGACTTGGCATTTTTCTAACAAGCTTTAATACAACATACCTAAGTACTTACTTAAGCTAGAAAAATTATCACAAATTGTGGATAGAAAAAGGTCGAACAATTATACTATTTCTTGATACCGAGTGGTAGGTAGGCACAGTATACCCAGAGTATAGCCCTGCCCGGAATGTAGACAGAAATCTTAAAATCTAATCATTATGAATATCTTGTCGTGTGTAAATTTATCACTTATGATCTAATAAATAAACATACATTTGGGACCTTCGAGTCTTCGAGTATTTACTATTTATTACACACATCTACTACAGAAGCTATATGGAGGAATTAATACATGGAATACTTACATATGACTGACAACCTACTTAATTACACGTTAAAGCTTGTAATTAGCTTTTAGTAGATCACTGTCTGTCTGTCTATATTCATATCGCATATAGGTAAGGCTGTAAGCTTACCAAATAAAATAAAATAATAACATTTCGCCAAGCATGTTTGGTTCAATGTAATAGGAAACGAACCTATTGCCATCCATCGGTCACGTAAATGGCAGTATGTCACTAGGTGGTATAGCAAGAACGCTGCTGCCCATTCCTCGTCATGTTTTAGTTAGCCCTTAGTCGCCTTTGTGCCGACAATAAATTGTACTGCTCTGACGTCACCACGTCACACTAATGTCTTTTAACAATTAGTAATTTTATCAGCGCCTCTCCGTGTCTAAAAAATGTTTAGATTAACACCAATGCCATTTGTTTAGATAGATAACGTTTTATTGTGCATACATAAACAAAAGCGGTATGATGATAACAAATTGTTTTACGGTTTTAAATGGCGGGCATATAATATACGTTTAGTCTCGTTAGCAAATTTCGTTTGCTTTTTGATTATGTTGTTTCCTGTTGTATACAGGTGTTTTTTTCAATGTTTTTGAATCATCCATTTCTTCTGCCGGCTTCCTCTTCCCAAACATTGGTAATAAGTAAATCAAGCTCAATAGTGTGGCCTCAGCTTTAGCGGCAAAACCGTACCTACTCAATACTAACAAGGATAAGTACTTAAGTTTTATTTACTGTCAACTTACATCAACACCTCAATATATGCGACGAGAGACTTGAAAACGGAATGTTTACTCAAGACATAGACAAAAAAATTTAAGACACCATGTCAAAACATTCAATATTAGTTTTTAAGCACAAATAAAGATTTATATCAAACCCGTATGCCGTAGTGACGGCAGAGCAGAATACAATAATTGTCACCACCCTGAATCTCACCACGTTCAATCTCCCATTCAAGTGCCATACAAGTCGACTAAGGGTAAGGACAGCATGTGTAATTGGCAGCAGCGTTCCTCTCATAGCACCTAGCAATAAACTACTATCTACATGCCCATCATCATCATCATAAAAAAAATAACATCCTTAATAATTCCACTCACTGTTGAGACACAAGGCCTCTTCTTGCCATCGAAGGAGGTTTAGGCAGTACCACGCTTGCCCAATGAGGATTGGTGGACGGGGTATTAGGTGACCCTTTTGCAGATCCATTAGTTGCCTTCTAATATACCCATTGGAGGATATGGGGTGATACTGTTCTACTCTGCCGTCATCACACGACTATTAACATGCCCGATAGATTGTAATAGGCTATAGTGCCGCGTGGTGACGGCAGAGCAGAATACAATTGTCACCACCCCCGTCTCTCCCGTGGGTGTCGTACAAGGCGAGTAAGGGTAAAGACAGCGATGAGTAATGGGCAGCAGCATTCCTCTTATACCAGCTAGCAATATACTGCGATTTTATGTGCCCGATAGATGGCAATAGGCTCGCCACCTATTACATGGGACCTAACTTAATTGGCGAAAAGTGGGTGTTTAATTCACCTCTGCCTACCCCTTCGGGGATATAGGCGTTATTTATGTATATGTGTATGTGTATATATAGCCACCTATTACAAGGGAACTAATAACATAACTGGCGTAACGTGGATATACACCTCTGCGTACCTCTTTGGGGATATATAGGGATTGGCGCGATTTATGTAGATTATGTGGAGCTTTTGAGCCCGATAAATGGCAATAGGCTCGTCACCTATTACAGGACTTAACATTTGGCGAAACGTGGGTGCTAGTTCACCTCTGCCTACCCCTTCGGGGATATAGGCGTTGGTTTATGTAGCTATGTATGTATTATGTGGAGCAAACTAAAAATATCAAATTTCATTTAGCACTTCAAATTTTACTCCAATAAAATTCCCACATTAGTTATACACATAACATCGTACCTATTTGTGTACATAGATATGTCAATAACACAAACATGAACCAATAAATCCCTAGGGCTTAAATGTTCCCCTTGTAAGTTTGTAGATAAATATTGTTAGAGAGCCTATATATAGAAATCAATCCTTGGCTCAAGTTAATTTAGATACACCAGGTACTTCTAATAATTGGGAAAGGTTCCCCCGGAGTTCGTCTAACTAAATCAATAACCTTTGGGACACGTAAATCGGCGTAGGGCTGTCAACTGTCAGGTTGAATATTTGTTCCGTAAATTTCCTATACATATATAAATAAACTAGTGGACGCCCGCGGCTTCAGGCTTCAGTTCTTCATGTCAGTCATTATATAGCCTATAGCCTTCCTCGAGAAGCCGTGTGGTGACGGCAGAGTAGAATACAATTGTCACCACCCCAAATCTCTCCCGTGGGTGTCGTACAAGGCGACTAAGGATAAATCATTGATGAGGAATGGGCAGCAGCGTTCCTCTTATACCTACTACAAAGCAAAGTACTGCGACTTTTGTGCCACCTATTACATGGGACCTAGCATAATTGGCGAAGCGTGGGTGCTAGTTCACCTCTGCCTACCCTTTCGGGGATATAGGCGTGAATTATGTATGTATGTATGTATCTTCCTCGAGAAATGGACTATCCAACACAAAAAGAATTTTTCAATTTGAGTCAGACGTTCCTGATATTAGCGCGTTTAACCATACATACAAACAAACAAACTCTTCAACTTTATAATATTAGCATAGATAGGAATATCGGGTGTCGTACAAGGCGACTAAGGGTTTAAACAGCAATGAGTAATGGGCAGCAGCGTTCCTCTTAGACCACCTAGCAATGTACTGCGATTTCCGGCCCGATAAATGGCAATAGGCTCGCCACCTATTACATGGGACCTCAAACAAACAAACAAACTCTTCAACTTTATAATATTAGTAAAGATAGGAATACCGGGTGTCGTACAAGGCGACTAAGGGTTTAAACAGCAATGAGTAATGGGCAGCAGCGTTCCTCTTAGACCACCTAGCAATGTACTGCGATTTCCGTGCCCGATAAATGGCAATAGGCTCGCCACCTATTACATGGGACCTTACGTAATTGGTGAAACGTGGGTGTTAATTCACCTCTGCCTACACCTTCGAGGATATAGGCGTGATTTATGATGATGATGACAAATTTCGTAGGTTTCTGCATTTAGACCGGATTACTTTATTGACACAAGCGTGTACTGACTGTACCATGGGAAATGAAAATCCCCAAAGACCACGCTATAAAAACAAAAACCAATAAGTACCTATTTTGACTTAAGTAACAGGCCGTGTGGTGACGGCAGAGCAGAATACAATTGTCACCACACCCAATCTCTTCATCGGATGCCGTAAAGGGCGACTAATATCATTATTCACTCAGATCATCCTCTGTCCCACTGACATTGTGTTGTGTTAATACGCGAAAATGTCATCTATTGTTTTTAAATAACGAATAACAAGAAAACAAAGAATATTAATTAGGAAATTCGTTCCAGCAAAACGTTGAAATTACGATTTATTCTATGTTAACAAGTACAGCTACGTATTTAACAATGAGTAATAAAGAGATAAAAACAGCTTTGTCTTAAAAATAATTGCGAGTAGTACCTACCTACACCAATTAAAATAACTTTTGTTTGTTATCATTGGACTAGGAAAGTTGCGAGTTGTGACAGGATCAACATGATAATTGTGACAGAAGGATCATTAAAAATATATGGGACACCTAATTTACATTAAACATATTTTATGAATATTTATAAAATACATTGTTTTCGAGTCATGCATGGCATGACAGTTGATACATTTTAGTACTC
Organism: Cataclysta lemnata; assembly: GCA_963931975.1. Taxonomy (NCBI): domain Eukaryota; kingdom Metazoa; phylum Arthropoda; class Insecta; order Lepidoptera; family Crambidae; genus Cataclysta; species Cataclysta lemnata. Next base: position 12,684,121 of record OZ008352.1, read on the forward strand.
CTATATTTTCAGTCCCATACCTATATTTTTTTATAAATAATTATGTATACTGAATTGTATCTGCCATCTCGTATCCATAATACTTTGGTCCAGGTAGAATCTATCTATCTATAGAATCTATATATAGCTCTCTCTAGCTGTCAAACAAAAGAGGAAAGACGAAAGTTAGTTATTAAACGTGGTAAATTGCCGTTCTTTTGTTGAAAGAAATAAACCCAAACAACAGGTACCTAAATAAAGCCTTGCACGTGGAAAATATCCGATATCACGTGCCCCAAAGGCAATTTTCCTTTGGAGGAGTAAACATTGCCCATTTATATTCATATAAATAATTCAACATATGAAGCACTGTTAGTAGAGAGATGTTTTTAAAATACGACCTACGCGAAGTATTGAGAAAGATCATCATTCAAGTATATAATGTAAGATGTGACAAGGTTTCCTTATTGTACGTATATAGGGTAAAGCCACCAAAGCGTGTGAACTATCAAAGAGTAGGTACGCAAATCTGTTCACTGTGATGTGACTATGTGTATATACTACATATCATTGATGTCGAGTACAAGCAGACACTACACGTACATTGCTATCTATCTCAGTTCTCATAATAAAAACAGAACTTGTAAACGACTAATAAGGCATCGTATCGATTATGATAATCGAGCTATGATCCCCATAATACTCATTCCAGAGTAACCGATTACACTTATGCAAAAAAAAATACACTCTTCATCAATAAACACAGATTGGATGCTTGAAATACCTTAAATGTAACTAGTAGTCCAATGACGATAATATTAATAAACTATACTGGAAATTTTGTAAAAACTAATATGTAAAATTAAAAAAAAATATAAATTGTCTACGAGATAAAAAAAGTTGGTGATCTATTTAGAGCATAGTTGACAAGCGATCCCACTGACTCGAGCCATAAAGATAACATCTAATTTACATTATTAATATTTTACAAAAAAAACAACATATAAGCACTTATGTTACGGAAACTAGATGATAACGAACAAATACGCAATCATTCTGTATTTATATTGTAAACATACCTGACATAAACAAAGGAATAAAAGCAACCTTTTTTTGAAGGACCTAAGGCGTTATATCATCCATCTGAGGCCTTTAACACCATCTACCGGGTTTTTTTGGGAAACATTGAATGATCCCCGAGCCTTGTAATCGACTCTCCTTGAGAAGATTTCTCCGCGACAGGCATCTTCTGGGGGTGTGACTCACTGAGACTTCCCTGACGAAGAGAGCCTCGCATCGCAGGGCTCTACGACTAGGAGCGGGTATAAGAAACCATGACTCAAGGATATATTACATCTGTGTTCATCACACAACAATTTGTCTCTACTAGTAGGCCTATTATCTAGCACGGGAGGTGGACAAAATCTCTCTCCACCACTTGACAGTGTTTCGTCTCTGGAATTAGTGGAAGTTAGAGCGGGGGGAAAATATTTTCTCTTCCTCGAGGAGTTTTTGTCCACGTCGAGTGCTACGGGTGCAGCAGGATCCTACAAAATATTTCATGTTCATCCTTCATGTCATGGTAGCCTAATGTCACAGATTAAACAATACCGCGATTGTACGCGACGGACAGACGCGAGAAAGTAAAACCCATTTCACTTTCTAAAAAACGAACCCGGTGTAGTAAGCCATTGCCGGCCGTGTAGGTACGGCCGCGGCCGCATGTACATTCGACATTACCACAATATGTCAAATCGCTTTGCCGTGTGGTGACGTCAGAGTAGAATACAATTGTCACCACCCCAAATTTCTCCCGTGGGTGTCGTACAAGGCGACCAAGGATAAATCAGTGATGAGGAATGGACAGCAGCGTTCCTTTTATACCATCTAACAATAGTACTGCGACTTTTCTTTTGCTCGCCACCTATTACATGGGACCCGACATAATTGGCAAAACGTGGGTGCTAGTTCACCTCTGCCTACCCCTTCTGGGATATAGGCTTGATTTATGTATGTATGTATGTATGACTTTGTGCTTTACGTCGAATCTATACTAATATTATAAAGCTGAAGAGTTTGTTTGTTTGGTTGGTTGGTTAAATGCGGTAATCTCAGAAGCTGCTGGTTCAAATTGAAAAGTTCATTTTGTGTTGGATAGTCCATTTATTGAGGCTATAGTATAGGCTATATTATAACAACCGACATTAACGAAATATTTTAAATAAAAATTATGCCCTTGGGGGTCTGTCAATAATTATTGTTATTATACACAGGAGAGTGCCCACTTTAGCCAGTACGCCTATCTTAGGTCACCTTCCCCCTTTTTTCGCGGAGTGAAAATACAGTTTGATTATCTTATTATAACCAGCCGCTAGCTAGGCGGATTATTTATTTATCCACATTTCTTTTATTTGGACTTTATAAAAAAAACAAAGATTTTAACATAAACATTCATGTCCAAAAATAACAAATTGCACTGTATATTTCAAACAGCTTTCTACTAGATGCAACTTGCACACTTTCTCGCTCTGTGCTAATGGTCATTGGTCTGTATTTATTTTATTGTACCCGATTTTCGTATACATACATACATACATAAATCACGCCTATATCCCCGAAGGGGATTTTCGTATACCATTCGAGATTTATGTTATCTATTAATTTTTATAATTTAACTTTATTGTTATTTTTTATGCTACACAGATCTTGCCTTTATCTCACCTGACGGTAAGTGACAAAAAGGACTGAAGGTGGAAACGAGCATCGCCTGGAATCTTAACTACAGAGGTGTCGAAACACAACAATACTGATAACATTATTATTATAGCGACAGATTTTTGATAAATGGTAGCTAGCCAGGCGGACTTGACAAATACAAATGGCGAACTTAACGCTGTAAAGCATTCTCTACCAGATTTATGCTGGCTTGAAAATTAAATCACGCCTTTCTCCCGTAAGGTGTAAGTAAAGGAGTTTTAACACTCGCGATTCGCTAATGACCAACTATATGAATAACGACTTCGTCATCACTTCAGCTCCATAGGAGGTGAGCCTATTGCCATTCACCGCGTACGTCAACCGCAGTAAAATGACAGATGGTGCACCAGAGACGCTGATGTCCATACCTCATTATAGTTTATAATTCTCATTTGACTTGTACGACACCCACAAAAGTTGTGACAATTGTATATAATACTTCTTTTCCGTAACCACATGGCTTCAGTCTAAATATAGGATAATTTTGGCGTTATCCCCAATCAAGACCAACTGTTCTCACCAATGAATCAATTACACTTCTGTTAAAGCTAATTAGTGAATCATTTCATTACTTCCAAGTATAACGTTTATAATTATGCTCGATTGGAGCTTTTCAGAAACACTTGGGACTATTTTAAGAACACCAACATTAAGGCTGGAGTTCACCACCACATAAACAGGCGATTATTATTTAACCGTCTAACATGTGATTAAAAAATATCCGTCAGTTTTTCCATACGATAAAATGTCAAAAACGACCGGTTACTTGAACAAGCGATTAAAAGTTGACCGTCTTTTATTGACATTTCTTCCATACTGTTAAATGTCAAAAAGAACCGGTTAAATAATAATCGACTGTTTACGTGTTGGTAGACTCCAGCCTTAAGTGTTGTGTTGATGAACTCTAGCATAAGGCTTTTTGAAGACACTGTATGTATGTATTTATTTGCTTACATATCTGAAATAAGTATATCACTCATGTATTTTGCCAAAAGGTCCAATGGGCACTTTTAAAAAGAGTAATTTAATTTTAGGAAGATCGAATGAGCACCCTAAGACTGGAGTTCACCAACACTTAAACAGGCGATTATTATTTAACCGTCTCCTTTTGACATTTTACCGTATGGAAGAACTGTCAAAACGTGACGTTTATGTTTTAATCGCTTGTTTTACGTGTTGGTGAACTCTGGCCTAAATGAGGTCCAATGGGGCACATTTTGCTTTTGGGTCGAACTTTGGAGGTCCAATGGGTGCTGAACCAAATAAAGGACGGGGCAGTGTATCTCCTTCTTCCTGACCAGTGGCCGTACCATGAAGTATTAGTGCGATCCAAACGCGGGTGACAAAACGGGACGCCGTTCTACTCGGCTTCTAGCGTTGTCTCACTTTATCAATGGGAATTGAGTCGCGATTAGAGTTGGTGGTAAGGCGCCTGTTCCCAGTTTATCTGCGGTCAGGGCAAGAAGCCATCCACTCCCTTTTGATTCATTTGATCCACCGCACCGAAAAGGTGCTAGTGATCAATGGTTAATATAGAAAACATGTAATACCGTGTGGTGACGGCAGAGTACAATACAATTGTCACCACCCCAAATCTCTCCCGTGGGTGTCGTGCAAGGCGACTAAGGATAAATCAGTGATGAGGAATGGGCAGCAGCGTTCCTCTTATACCACCTAGCAATGTGCTGCGACACTTTTGTGCCCGATATATGGCAATAGGCTCGCTACCCATTACATGGGACGTAACATAATTGGCGAAACGTGGGTGCTAGTTCACCTCTGCCTAACCCTTCGGGGATATAGGCGTGATTTATGTATGTATGTATGTAACATGTAATACCAGCTATAACCAAACCAATTACAGTTGAAACATGGACAATTATTTTACGTAGGTACACTTAAATCACATTGCCTGCTTATAACAGAAGTGCATTAATAGGCACCCACATTTCGCCAACTATGTCAAGTCCGTAGAGACTAGCCTATTGTTAACGCATTATTGCTAGATGATCAGTCTGGCACTAATAATGCTCGACTATTTGCCAATTTGATTATTTTGTTTAATCTACCTACATGACTTACTGCCGCACTCAGAGACGTCAATTAACTTTAATGAGTATTTAATGTCAAAAATTTTCATTCAAATCTAGACCATGGACCCGGCAAGAATAGCGACTAGTTTTGAATTGTCATTTTTTGAAGTTAAGTAGCTACTCATTAACGTTATTTGTCGTGAGTGCGGCAGTTAGTTTTTATGATTATAATAAGTAATAAGTATAATAAATGATAAGTAATATTAATAAGGGGTTTAGTGAAGACAGAGCAGGACCCACCATTTCTCAGGGGGTGTCGTACAAGGCGCAAGAATAAAGACAGCGGTAAGTGAAGTGAAGTGCAGCATACATACATACATACATAAACCACGCCTATATCCTGAACTAGCACCCACGTTTCGCCAAATATGTCAGGTCCCATGTAATAGGTGGTTAGCCTATTGCCATTTATCGAGCGCAAAAGTCGCAGTACATTGCTGGGTGGTATAAGAGGAACGCTGCTGCCCATTCCTCATCAATGATTTATCCTTAGTCGCCGTGTACGACACCCACGGGAGAGATTTGGGGTGGTGACAATTGTATTCTACTCTGCCGTCACCACAGTGCAGCAGCTTTCCTCTTATACCACCCAGAAACACACAAACCTACTGTGATTATACTTTTACATTAATTAGATGGCAAAAGGTCAGCTACCTATGGCCATGGGACCTTTCATCATTCGCAAAACAACGGTGTTAATTCACCTCTGTCTACCCCTTCCGGAACGAATGTACGCTAAGGCCTGTCATTGGATGGGTGACCAAAAATTTATCATCTCGAGTTTCTCCGTGTTTCGGGAGGCACGTTAAGCCGTTGGTGCCGGCTGCATCTGCAGTCGTTAGTACCCACCAACCCGCACTGGGCCAGCGTGGTGGGTTATGGCCCATTCTCCCTACATTCTTCTATCCATAGGGAAGGGTGCTGTGCCTCAGCAGTGAGGACATTTAAAGGCTGGTGATGACGATAAAATTATTATTTACATAACTTAACAGAATGACGGCCGCCTTGGTCGAATGCTCAGATTGCTGGGTATTGGCCAAGAGGTCCCGGGTTCGAATCCTGGTAGGGGCAACTTTGAGGTGACCACAAATGTTTGTCTCCGGTCATGGTTGTGTATATGGTTATGTAGTATATTTTCAACATTTATATACATCATTATATTAAATATATGTCCGTCATCTAGAATCCATATCACAAGTGCTTTGTACTTTGGGCTAGATGATAGGTGTGAGTGTAAAAAATAAAAAACTTAACAGAATACAGATACAGTCAATAGCACAAGCATAACCCAACTTCTCCAACTGTTTTTCAACCTTGCCATGTGTAAATAAAGTTCAATATAACAATACTGAATCGTTTTCGGTAGTCTTAGTTACCACTGTGCATTCTTCATGCAGGTCACGTGTTTTATTGTAATTTTTGACACCCAGATCGGGCACAGCTATGGCGTATGCCGCTTTGTTTTCTGCAATAGAAAGTGGCGCGTTATACCTCATTTGGCAACACACACTATGCCTAAGTGGGGTACCCACTTCTGGTGGCAAAACTAGGCTGACTATACGCTAGATTTTTCTCAAACACTTAATGCTTTTCTTCTTCCTGCCCTGTTCCCAGTCTATCTAGGGTAGGCGCAGTACGTTTACTCTTCTTGATTGGAATGACAACATTCCAATCCGTATTACTCAAGGTTTTGGCTTAGGTTTAACAGCCGGACACCAGCCCTCTTTGGGTATGCTGTTGTTGGTGGTTTGCACTGCACCATTCGGGTGCCCCAAGGTGCTTACTGGTCTACACAGGAGCAATCAACTGCTTTTGCATAGGCATACATACATAAATAAATCACGCCCATTTAGGCCATTTAGGCTCGCCTGAATTATATGAGTCGATTGCCATCTATATAGCACATAAATCGCATCATTTCCCTAGGTAGTATGAGACATGCTGCAGCCCGTTGCACATCCCATCGTCTTAACCCTCAGTCGTCTTGTACGACAATTGTATTCTGCTTTACCGTCACCACATAAACAAATAATCATTGCATAATGCGAATCAAAATTCGTTATTTCATATCTGTTGACGTTGTTTGTTGAATGAATCGTCAAGACGCTAGACATCGAACACCCGTGTGTCCAAGGGAGGATGGGGAGTGCGCAGCATGCATCAGAACAACATAAAGATAGGTCTCCAAAACCCGCCCACGCCCCGATCCGCCAACGAAGCGCCGAACCCGACGCATTCAATAAATCTCTACATTTTCAACTCCACAGCAAGCAGACCGCACGGTTGACCTTGGAGATGTTTTGCAGAAGATTAAAGCAATGGACTTGACATGACCGCGGAGTAGGTAGCTAAACTAGTTTATGTAACAACAACTGCTACACTACTCGAAAACACTCGAATCCGTCATCGATTCGAGATTGAATGTTTCAAACAGTAAGCAACGGTCCTTATTTTATTTTAAGTCTTCCATGCGGGCCTGGAAGCGAAAAAATTAACTTCTAGATGTCATCCCATGGGTGTCGTTAAAGTCGACCACAGGAGATTGCCCGGCGTAGACCAATAAGCACATTGGGGCCCCCGAAGTGTGGAGGGCAAACCAAACAACAACAGAATACACAAAGAGGGTCGGTGTCAGGCCGGCGGCGCCCGGCTGTTTAACCTAAACCAAAACCTTGAGCAGTATGGATTGGAATGTTGTCATCACAATCACTCTGCCCGTTCATCGGTCTCTCGACATGGCCCGTTCAGGCTCTTTTCTATACATTCATTCATCACTAGCACTTTTTCGGTGTGATGGATGATATGCATCAAAAGGGAGTGGTTGGCTCGATGACGTCTGACCGTTATGAATGGAAGAGGAAACATACTGCGCCGACCCCAGATAGCCTGGGAACAGGGCAGGGAGAAGTGAAGTATATAAATTCAGTGTCATGAGTTTTAGCGATGACCGCCTAACCACCTTTGAAGCCCTCCCAAAACCACAAGTTAAACTCTGACGAAACATCTATAATTGGAGATGAAATCACGCTATAAATATGGAGAGTATCCTTGCGGTGTGGTGTACTTGATAGTTAGTGTACACGTGTGAGGCGGCCCAGGCTACCAGATAAACAGACACATAAACAAATATTTTGCAATACCGTCGCCTCGCGACACTCACTCTAATCGTGTCTGGAGGAGTTCAAGTAAGTCTGCATTTATTTGCAAATATGTAATATTTGTTCGAGTTGTTGTCCATGTGGTGACGGCAGAGCAGAATAAATTGTCACCACCCCCCATCTCTGCCGTGGGTGTCGTACAAGGCGACTAAGGTTAAAGACAGTATCTAATGAGTAATATATGAGCAACAGCGTTCCTTTAATCTCACCTAGCAATATCGACGTTGGTAGTCACCCGAAAGTTGTGTCAGGCCACTAGGGTTTAAACTACGCAATCCATACGCACCCTTTTTTATTTATTTTTGTAGAGGGGGAAATCTGCGCCTAGGCAGGGCGCAGAGTTATGTGGGCCTCCGCGGTGTGTATAGTGCACCGCGATTGCCCACTAAAACCCCCTCGTGCACCATCTTCTTGCTTGGCAGGGGAGAAAGTAATATCAGTCTGGCCTTTATCTACTAAATTCCCCTACTGAGCGGTTGCTCGTGCACAGGCCATGTGGAGACGGCAGAGTAGAATACAATTGTCACCACCCCAAATCTCTCCCGTGAGTGTCGTATAAGGCGACTAAGGATAAATCAGTGATGAGGAATGGGCAGCAGCGTTCCTCTTATACCTACCACCTAGCAAAGTACTGCGACTTTTGTTATCGATAAATGGCAATAGGCTCGCCACCTATTACATGGTCTGGCTCACTATAGAGGGGCGCGGGGGTTGGCTAATGCCCTACGCCTGAGGCCCGGTGCGGTCTGCCGAGGGGTCGTCTTCGCGCGACCTCTCCTCGGATTCTATCCCACAATTATAACCTCCGCGAACGCAATCCATGCACCAAATACGACTGAAGGCCTGTTTCTCAATCAACAAGTTAAAGAAGTAGCTTACTTCGCAGATCATTTGACATATATTTCATTTTACAACTATTAAATGATCTGCGAAGTAAGCTACTTAGAACTTACTTGTCGATTGTAAAACAGGCCCATACTATAAAAATATTCTTACTTTGTCTAGTGGTATCCATTAAAGCTGAATTCCATTAAAAATACGACATTTGAGTTAAACAATTTTGTATTCCGCCGTGCAATTCCAATAATTTTCTTTTCTCGACTGTGTGTGTTTTACGATTCTGTTTACCTCTCAAATATGCACGATATAGCGTTGCCATGTCATTAAATCCCTCTGGCAAACATGGCAGATTGCTTTACAATGTAAGCGGCGTTGTCTCATGATTATTTATTGCGAACTGTGTAAGCACAGGCGCTTGGAGATTATAAAATATGGCGGCATTCAATTGGTTGCTAACTTGGGTAAGTTTAAAATCGGGACTGGTTGAATTATTATATTAGTGTGGGTTTAGCATCTAAAAAATAAGGTACACTATGCCAACCACAGAGGTGTAGGTAATCATGCGGTGTATACAAATATAATATAAAATATAACAATGTTGCAAACTAAGGCCCGAGTTCACCAACACGTAAAACAAGCGAATAAAAGATAACCGCCAGTTTTTGACAGTTCTTCCATGTGAGAAAATGTCAAAAACTGATGTTTAAATAATAATCACCTGTTTATGTGATGGTGAACTAAATTAATTTAAACTAAAGTAATTAAATTAATTTTTATAGCCTGAATGACATCGCCTAATTAGAGGCGAGTTTTGAATAAGTTCCTCATCTTTGAATTCTTTAGGGGGGGTGAAAATAATGTTGAGCTAAAGTGGGGTTCATAACTTCCCAGTGGCCACTGGTGCCAACTGGTAGGGGAAGGTGGCCCAAAACGGAGATGCTGCTAAAAATATTCCGTTAAGTTCCGAAGATGCTGCCGTGTGGTGACAGCAGAGCAGAATACAATCATCACACCACCCCCAATCTCTTCCGCGTTGTCGTACAAAGCGACTAAGGGTAAGACAAGGGTTGAATCCGATTTAAGGTCAAATCCTATCTGTATCAGTATTGTGAATGTTGTGTACGCCTATAATAGGTAATAGGACAGGACATGTTATGTTAAATGTTCCCAAATGTTAATGTATGATTAAATATGATGTTGGTGTACCTTATCAATGAAAAAAATAGTAAAGACAAAGCGATGAGTAGGTAATTGGCAGCAGGGTTCGTCTTATGATGGTACATATAAACTGCGCCTTACGTGCCTGACAAATGGCAATATGCTCGCCTATTATTACTTCGCACTAAATGGGCGTTATTTATGTATGTATCCCAGACGCGGGGTTCGCACCCATGTCTTTGCCATCAACTACGTTTTAAGGACAGAATTTTGTAGAAAATAAATTTCATGAAGATTTTTTTTTTTGGTAACATACATACAAAAAATATTAATTAACGTACATCTATTAGAATCAGGCAGATAAATAACAGCTCCAAGACCCGTCTGACTTTTAAACTTAATAAATAAACATTAACATAACATCTTTATAACCAATTCGACATTAAAGTTTTGTTTTGAACTGTATTGTTAATAACGTATTAATGAGAAAACATTTACGTGTTTTTTTCGCAAGCCGGTTTGACAGGAGAAACTAGTTTTGCGAGAAATTGTGGACAAAAAAACTAGACTTCTTTTCGCGTTTCTTTGTTTTTTTATTATTACCTTCGTACTATTACTTAACAACTATGTTTAATTATCCAAATTAACATTATTTTTATATTTGATCGAGCAAATGGCATCCTAAATTTTTAACGCGTATGCAATGCTCCGTTATCCGTTGTACATGACTTACCCCCGAATACAGAAACGCTACTCAAATTTGGGACACTGCCTAAAAAGTTAAGTTTGCGCTATAATCCTTCAAGTTCGTGGGCGACCTTCCTGCGGGGTGAGAGACGGTGGCGGGGACGCGGAACTCTAGATGTTAGCGGGAATTCCCTCATCTACGCACCACCCGCCCCCGCTAACATCTAGCTAGTGCCCCGTCCCCGCCACCGTCTCTCACCCCGCAGGAAGGTCGCGCACGAACTTGTCGAATTATAGTGAGCTCCTCGTGGTTCACGCGTCGCCTACAAACCCCGATACCTAATCCAGTGGCACCCATGGCCATGGTGAAACAGAGCCATGCTCCCACGCGCGCCGTGACGCAACGGTGCCCATAACACATGCACTTTGTTATTATTCACGTTACGTCAGCCATTAAGAAATTGAAAGTGTCTATGCCTGACTTTCACCGCGGCATCGCGAGTGTCGTCCGATAGCGGGACAGTCAGCCAGTGGTTCAGGTATTTTTGCATATATATATATATATATGTGTGTATATATATATATATATATATATATATATATATATATAAATAACGCCTATTTATCCCCGGAGGAGGCAGAGGTGTAGAAATAACACCCACGTTTCGTCAATTATAATGTTAAGTACCATGTAATAGTTGGCGAGCCAATTGCTGCAGATAATCAAAGTAGACTTTTTTATTATTAACTGTACTAACCAAAGGATTCCTAAGAACCACGCCTTATACAAAGTAACATTGAAAAACATCACTATTTCGCTCACATGCTCTACGTATTCTCATTCCATATCATATCGTGTTTCGGTGGTAGTGCTAGCCGGGCTGGATAGCCGTTTTATTCATTCAGATTCTTTCACAATCTTTAAATTTTCGAGTAAAATGTTCATACTTCAAAATTCCACTACAAAAAACATGTGAGGTTGTACTGTACCTACAATCTACATCTAATTTTAAACCTACCATTATGGTGAGAGGCTGAATATCGACTGCGCTTCGTCTTTCATCTGAAACAATAGTAAATAAACGACACGTTACAAAGGTATTGGTAGTTCTCACTGTCTAAAAAAATACAGCATTGACAGATTTAAAAACTGCCTAAAAGCACAACAACCTGCATCAAAACCTACTAGGTAACGATACCTAGGTATTTTAAAAAGAAAACAAAGTAAGATTTTTTTTTAATACCTAGTTATGTTCCGGGTCAAAAACAGCATACCCAAATAGGGGTTGGTGGCAGACGGCCGGTTCTCAAACCTAACCAGCAGCATTCCTCTTATACCACTTAGCAATATACCTACTGCGATGTTATGTGCCCGATAGATGGCAATAGACCCGCCACCTAATTACATGGAACCTAACTTAATTGGCGAAAAGGTGTTTAATTCACCTTTACCTACCCCTTCGGGAATATAGGCGTGATTTATGTATGTTAACTCTCGTTTTCGACGGTCAGTGAGAGTGCCTAGGAAACGTGGTACGCACTGCCTGGCAAAGCCATGCGGAATGTTGCAATAAAATTGGCACCGACAGTTACGCGGGTGTGCCATTGACCTGAACTAATAATAACCCTTAACCCACTTTTCTGTCGAGTTCGCTGCCCTGACAGCTCGTAATAATAAATAAATATTTCCCAAGTTACTTATGTATGGATACAATAGTAATTTATTGATAACGATGCTTCGTTAGGTTCTGTTGATATGCGCATGCGTTTCTTGTATTACACATACTACTACATTGCGCCAAAACAATGTTCAATCTAATAACTAATTACTTAAATAGGACGTTAACCTGCCGCACTCAGAGACGTCAATTAACGTAAATGTCAAAAAATGACAATTCAAAACTAGTCTCTATTCTTGCTAGGTCTATGGTCTAGATTTAAATGAAATTTTTTGACATTAAGTAAGTAGGTATAATTATCGGCTCTGAGCGCGGCAGTAAGACAGTAATTAAATAAAACGATCAATTAACTGGTTAGTCATCATTTCGATTGCCCTTCTAAGATACGAATTAACAATATAAAAATGTTCCTATGAATTTAAAAGCTAATTACTTAGATGGCCTTGCAGCAGAGTAGAATACAATTGATACTACCTGTCTCTTCCGGTGAGTTTCGTACAAGTCGAGTAACTGCCGCACTCAGAGACGTCACATAACTTTAATGAGTACTTAATGTCAAAAATCTCATTTAAATCTAGACCATAGACCCGGCAAAAATAGCGACTAGTTTTGAATTGTTTTTTTTTTTTACATTAAGTACTCATTAACGTTATTTGACGTCTCTGAGTGCGGCAGTAAGGGTTATATAAATGTACCTCACATGGAATGGCGTCTACCTAACAATACTGTGATTAACGTACCCGGTAGATGGCAATAGGCTCGCACCCCGTTACATGGGTCCTTCTTAGCTGGCGAAACGTGTAGGTGTCATGTCAATACACCTCTGCCTCCCCTCCAAAGTTAAACGGGCGTGGTTTAAGTATGCATGTAAATATGAACTGCTTATTTAAACAAAGTTAAAGTAACCTTGCCCACACGAAAACAAAACACTACTTGTCAGTAGTGTATTAATAAAAAAACAAACTGAACACTTCCATCCAACCAACCAATTAATCACGGTAGCAACAACAATATTGAGCGCCCCAATGTAAAGTGTAAAAGTCAACAATGTGGCTTTATGAAACAACTCGCATATTATGGTAGTGTTGCAACTACAGTTTTGTAGCTCGTGAATGAGTGGTAAAGATATAATAAGTATATCTTTACGAAAGAGCTAATATCTCTTTAGCTCAGGAGGCGTTTCAGTTTCATAGATACGGACGGATACCGAATGAATGAACGATTCCGATGACACAAAGAGAGAGAGAGAGAGAGAAAGACGACATCACTCACAGAGTATAGTTTCATTTGACTCATAGATCATTATTTGAAATAAAATAACATTGACAACATCATAGATTATTATCTTTTCAGTTCAGACACTAGTTAAAAGCATCATCATCATCATCACCAGCCCTTTAATGTCCCCACTGCTGGGGCACGGGCCTTCCCTATGGATGCAATAATATAGGGAGATTGGGCCATAACCCACTACGCTGGCGCACTGCGGGCTGGTGGGTACTAACGACTGCAGATGCAGCCGGGACCAACGGCCTAACGTGCCTTCCGAAGCACGGAGGAACTCGAGATAATAAATTTTTGGTCACCCATCCAATGACCGGCCTTAGCGAAACTGCTTAGTTTACGCAATCGCAGGCCAAGCGCGCTGTGCCACTGCGCTAGCGAGCTCCTCCTGGTAAAAAACGACGCGACGTAATAACGCATATCAACTACCTATATATATCTCTAGTGTAAGCGAGGCAATGTATCTTTAGTGAGATACTGATAATACCTATGCATTATGAGTTATTATACCACTGAGTAAAAAAAATATATATATTCTATCTTTTCACTTAATTGATATGTTTGGCGCATTATGCCGTGTGTTGACGGCAGAGCAGAATACAATTGTCACCACCCCAAATCTCTCCCGTGTGGGTGTCGCACAAGGCGACTAAGGATAAATCAGTGATGAGGAATGGGCAGCAACGTTCCTCTTATACCACCTAGCAATGTACTGTTATTTTGTGCCCGATAAAAGGCAATAGGCTCGCCACTCACACACACATTGGACATAATATGATTGGCGAAACGTGGGTGTTAGTTCACCTCTGCCTACCACTTCTGGGATATAGGCGTGATGTTTGGCACATCACTAGTTGCAACAATACTGTGGCACTTTGACATCGCTCACCGGTAAACATCGGCGTCCGTCAACGTCCATCAGCACTTGAGACTTCCGTTTCACACTTGAGAATCCGCCAAGGTCAGTTTGTTGTGGCACTGTTTTGGTCAAATCACTTTTTGTGCGTTGGTTGCGCTCGTAAATTAAACTATCATGTCTATAACTTAGCCCGAAGTAAGTGAGTAGTTTGAACACTTTATTTTTACTAGATGGTCTTCTATGCTAGCCTGGGAGCGAACGAAAATATAACGTACAATACGTCAGGCCCGAGGGGTGTAGTAACAGTCGACTAAGGGAGATTGTCAGGTGTAGACCAATAAGCATACGGTGCTTATCAATTTCTCTTACTGCCGCACTCAGAGACGTCAATAAACTTTAATGAGTATTTAATGTCAAACATTTTCATTCAAATCAAGACCATAGACCCGGCAAAAATAGCGACTAGTTTTGAATTGTCATTTTTTGACGTTAAGTACTCATTAACGTTATTTGACGTCTCTGAGTGCGGCAGTTAGTCCACTTTTACTTTTCCACCATTCGGGCATCCGAAAGCTGTTGTTTTTGGTTTGCTCTACAAAACACCAACAACAGAATACCCAAAGAACCCTCTTTGGGTATGCTGTTGTTGGTGTTTTGTGTCAGGCAGGCGGCCTGCTGTAAAACCTAAGCTAAGACCTTGAACAGTACGGATTGGAATGTTTTCATCCCAATCACTCTCCCCGTTTATCGGTCTTAAGACTGCAACCTCTTTTAAAAGCAGGCCACTACTAACAAACAGTATGAAAAACAGAACACGATCAATAAAAAAGATGTCGGATTTTATAGTTCACGAAGAGCAAACATGTCATAAAATGATCGTGCTATGCGCTTTCGAGACGGTCTATCAAGTAGATTCTAGCTTATTTCAATCACTTTGATCGTCTAAAACGCTTGATTGAAAGTGGAGTAAAATTTACGTGGAAGATACGTGCTTCATGTGAATTTAAATGTATGCATAGTCTATGGTCAAGCCTCTTGACTGGCTTTTCAATCACTCTGTTGAGCAAGCACAAAAGAAAATCTGCGTGATTGACGCGAAGCCGCTTGACCGTCTCGGAATCGCGTTAGGCTGGAGTTCACCAACACTTCAACAGGCGATTATTATATAACCGTCAGTTTTTGACATTATATCGTATATCATAAACTGATGGTTATTTTTTAATCACTTGTTTTCACGTTTTGGTGACCTCCAGCCTTAACGGTTCTTTCCAGCTTTTTTATACATCCCATCCAGTCATCACTTGCACGTACAATCGCAAGCAAAACAACGGTGACACCTCAAGAGAAGATTGCGTGTGCAAAAACAATCTAGCAACGACGAACATCAAAAATACACGTCCACTGTCCCATCTGTTTTCGAACCGTAACCTTGACAATATGTGTGCATTAAAATGTGCCAAAATACCTCTCGTTTGCGAAATATGTTCTTCGCTAAACAACGCAATAAATCGGATCCTATATTATACAACATGTAACAGAAACAACGCACACCATGAACATTATCCGTGCTAACATACATCCACAAATCACGCCTAAATCCCCGAAAGGGTAAGCAAAAGTGAATGAAACACCCACTTTTCGCGATAGGTCCCATGTATCCCATTCCAATAGGTGACGAGCCTATTACCATCCATCGCGCACAACCATGCTATGGTGTTATTAAAAAAACGAAATTGTTTTCCTCCATACAAATAGGTATATTTTTTACCAGTTAACATGTTTCAGAGTGTGCGTTTTTCTGGTATTACCTACATGTAGTATATATAGACTAAAGACAATTTATCCTTTGTGACCCTCAAAAAAATTGATCATCATCACCAGCCTTTTAACGTCCCCGCTGCTGGGACGCAGGCTTTCCTTATGGATGATAAAATAGGGAAAATGGGCCATAACCCCCTTGGCCTATTGTGGATTGGTAAGTAAGCAACGATTGCAGATGCAGCTGGAGCTAACGGCTTAACGTGCCTTGCGAAGCACGGAAGAACTTGAAATAGTAAATTTTTGGTCACCCATCCAATGACCAGCTTTAGCGTACATTACTTACTTTTCGCAATCGCAGGCCGAGCGCTTTAAGCCGCTGCGGCTGCGCTAGCAATTAGATAAATAAATAAATCAACAGATTTACTACATTTACTCTCGAATACAGAAATGCTACTCAAATTATGAGCACTGCTTATAAAGATAAGAGGACGTCAGAATTTGTATGAAAAAACGTAAATTTTGACAATTTCTTAAATGTTAAGCAGTACTCAACGTTTAAACACCGTTTCTGTATTCGGGGCTTACAGGACATTACATCCAACATAATAAGCCTACCTACCCATCAATGGGCTGATCATGACCAGAGAATTGATTGAAAAAAAAAAATCCTAGATATACCGTGAAGAATCCGTAAGCAATTTAAAGTAATTATTGCCAATTCGTTAAATCCAATTTAAGAAAAACAAAACAATTAAGTAATAGTAAAACCTTTTTTTCTATGTTCAGTTTGGTAAACAAGAACAAACTACTGTACAGTTTATGCTACATTTAAGTAAATCCGGTATAACATTGGAATTTTCTATTGTTTTTGTTTTCGTAGCAACAATCCATAGGATAAATCACGCCTATTAATCCCCAAAGGGGTGGCCAGAGGTGAATTAACGTTTAACACCCACGTTTCGCCAATTATGTAAGGACCTATGTAATAAATAGGTAGTCTATTGTCATTGCCGTGTGGTGACGGCAGAGTAGAATACAATTGTCACCACCCCAAATCTCTCCCGTTGGTGTTGTACAAGACGACTAAGGATAAATCAGCGATCAGGAATGGGCAGCAGCGTTCCTCTTATATCACCTAGCAATAGTACTGCGACTTTTGTGTACTGCGACTATAAATGGCAATAGGCTCGCCACCTATTACATGGGACCTAACATAATTGGCGAAACGTGGGTGCTAGTTCACCTCTGCCTACCCCTTCGGGGATATAGGCGTGACTTATGTATGTACTATTGTCATCTATTGGGCGCTTAAATCGCAGTATATTGTTAGGTGGTATAAGAGAAATGCTGCTGCCCATAACACATCGCTTTTTTTTCACTTGGCCGCCTTGTACGACAACACTTTTTTAGAGACTTGAGATTAGAGATGGTGACAATTTTTTTTTTAATCCGTCGTCACCACACGGCTACATTTAAATGGGCGGTTATGCATACCTAATCGTAAAAGCATAAAGCATCATCATCATCACCACCAGCGGGCTGATTGATTACATAAACTGTTTCAACATTTCTGGATGAAATAAATTAAAATGGTGTTTATGCGATAATCTTCTTCTCCCTGCCCTGTTCTATCTGGGGTCGGCGCAGTATGTTTCCTGTTCCATTCATATCGGTCAGACGTCATCCTTTTGATTTATTTATATCATTCATCACACCGTAAAGGTGCTAGTGATGAATGAATGAATAGAAAAGAGATGGAACGGATCATGTCGAGAGACCGATGAACGTAGCGAGTGATTGGAATGACTACATTCCAATCCATACTGCTCAAGGTTTTGGCTTAGGTGTTACAGCCGACCGCCTGGCTGACACCAACCGTTTTTGGGTATGCTGTTGTTGGTGGTTTGCCCCCCACCATTCAATTGCCCAAAGGTGCTTATTGGTCTACACCGGTAAATTTCCCTTAGTCGACTTTTACGACACCCATTCATAGCTGAGTCGGGGCTGGCGTATTCTACGTTACTTGTTGCTCCCAGGCCAGCATAGAAGAAATAGCGAGCTGACTGCGCTATTCAAAAACAAACCCTATTAAAAGTCTACCTAAGTCCGCAATTGCATCGAACCGAGCAACGCACAATCGCACACAGCCTGCGCCTGCGCAGTACGCGCGCAGCCTTCGGCGAAAGTCGCCAGGGGCAGCGGGCGCGAGAGAAAGTGGCCGAGAGGCGACCGCGGAAGCACGCGGCTCTTGTACCCCTGACTGAGATATCCTGTTCGATTGGCCGACCGACGGTTACGCAAGCGAACAATGTAAACTGCATGTGTGGCAGTCGAATTACCAAACACAGTAAAATCCTTCTTCTTGTCCCTGCCCTGTTCCCAGACTATCTGGGGTCGGCGCAGTGTGTTCCTCTTCGAAAACCCCTATCCCCTTACCCCCTTATTATGAAACATAGTGGTCGCCCGCGGCTTCGCTCGCGTTCCTCAATAAATGGACTATCCAACACAAAAATAATTTTTCAATTTGAACCAGTAGTTTCTGAGATTAGCGCGTTTAACCAACTAACAAACCATACAAAAAGACTCTTCGGCTTTATAATATTAGTATATATAGATGAACTAAAGTTAGACATGGTTTAAAATTGTTAAAAAAATGGTTAAAATTTAGGGGAGCCCGGACGCTTAGACCTGGGGACTATAGCCCCTTGAGTTCATGCCCAAGCCATGAGCTACTACTACGATTGATGCCCGCAGCCACCAGGGGGATGACCCAGATGACGATAATGATTAAAATTGATGTTACCTCTGTATTTCATTCATCAAATAAAAGTGACAGCATCAGTTTTAAACTATAACTAACTAAAGTTATAGTTTAAAACTGATGCTGTCACTAAAGTATAATGTTTTATAATTAGGAGTTGTGTGTTTTTATATTAGGTATAGCATAAATACTAAGTAATAACGGTGGTTTTAATGTTACTATGTGAAGTGTGGTGGCTGCAGAGCTAAATAAAATTGTCACCACCACCAATCTCGCAGTCTAGGGGTTAAGACAGATATAAGTAATGGGCAGCAGCATTCTTCTTGTACCACCTGTACTGAGATTTACCTGCCTGATAGATAGCAATAGGCTTGTGCTCTAGTGATCTGTCCAAAATTTACTTAGAAAATTTGACAGCTCATGAAACAGGTGGTCTACCACCTAACTCGATTGCTGATGATAGCTATATGGCAATGAACTGTTTACGGCTATAGCAGCCATCCTGAATTTTTAGGCGGCACGGATTTTGTGCCAAATTCATAAAAAATCATTCGGTGATTATTCGTTCAAAGCTATCGCTAATAGTTTAGGTGCATTTAGTGTGAAATGACAGCATGACGTCATAAACTATAGCTTTTGCTTTAGCAATCGAGTTAGGAGGTGTAGGCCCCCTGATCATTCTTTCAAGGAATAATCATAACCAGCTCTGTAATGTTCCCAGTGCTAGGGCACAGGCCTTTGCAATGGATGGTAGAAGAATATAGGAGAATCCTGTTCCCATGCTGTTAAATTATAAAATTATGAGACTAGAACCATAAGCTTTAATACTACCAAATACCACTATTGCTTTGTCAAAATTCAAACTGTGTTTGATTAAGTATGCCAATACAATAAATCTCTAACAAACAAATAATTACCTATTGACACTTATTATTCTTCTCTTATTATTATGTCATTTCCTATTCATAAAAATATTTTTAGCAAAACAATCAGATTCTTGCCAGATGATTACTTGACATTAAATATCTAATTTAAATAAATAAAATGTGTGAAATACTCTATATTTGCAACAATTAATAAATAACTTAACACTAACTGCCGCACTCAGAGACGTCAATTAACTTTAACGAGTATTTAATGTCAAAAAATTCATTCAAATCTAGACCATAGACCGGGCAAGAATAGAGACTAGTTTTGAATTGTCATTTTTTGACGTTAAGTACTCATTAACGTAATTTGACGTCTCTGAGTGCGGCAGTAAGTACTTAACTTTGAATTCGGAGTATAAAATAATTATTTAATTAAACATTTCAATTCTAAAAAAAATTCCAATATGACACAAATCATTACTTAATGGTATATTCTGTAATTAGTTGATGTGTTCAAGTTTAACCAGAATTAGACGTGATAGTCAGCTGATAGTGCATTTAACAATATTATAGAAGCAACCATCACAAATATATTTTAATTGTTATTGCTATATTGATTTCACTATCAATGCTTCATTATAAACAATAAAACCAAGACATTGTTTTGAGAGATATTTTATTATATGTAAGAGGCGCATATTACATATTGGATATAGGCAATCTGCTTATGTGATTCCATATAGAATAAAACTACTAGATTTTTTGGAGGCAAATTTATTGGCCAATAAAATTTACTAAAAAAGCCGTAAAAGTACTTACCCAGATTAGAATTCGAGAAGTATTGAGGTAACTTTTGATTTTAACTAAGCACACATTGGCAATATTTCTCAGGAATAGCTTCCATAAATATCGTCTTTTTTTAAGTTTAATTAGAGAAATACCTACTCAATATTTTTTATGTATTGCAAATAGGTAGATGATTTCATATAAGAACCATATAATTGAAACTTGTAAGAATATACAGTAAGCAAAGTTCAATATTTTAATGAGTAATTGAATATTATAAGTTGGAATCCACATCTAATTTACTGACAATATCTGAGTTTTACTAAAAATTATATTATTAAAATTTGATTTATTTCAATGCAATACTTAGTTTTGGTGCGTAGCACATATTTCTGCTGGTAAATTAACCCTAGTAGTCAGATTTATTAATCGAAATCACTATCTCAAGCTAATATTTCACACAAAGTACCTACTTATTATGTACTATGGTATATGGAAGAAAACACGTCTGTTATTAGTAATGAACTTACCGAAGGCATGGAGCGGCTACAGGGTCGACACTGAGCCAGCATAGCTCACGTAGCACAAACAAAACACTTACAACACAGAATCGCACAGACCTAATTTTCCGATTACCACCGACACAGATGGAACGCAACACCCGTAAACGATCACTATACTTTAAGGGATAGCATCAATCCCATTAGCACCAAATAAACTTGGAAATATACCGAGCTAAACTTCAGGCAATTGAATAACTACAAAACGTACACAAATAAAACACCTCTGGATACTACTTGCGAAACAGATTATGTCAATCTACGTCAAAAATATTTTAAACACTTATTTTAACTATTAAGCTTTTCACGCCGGATTAAGAAAGTTTAATTAGAAAACAAATCCGAAGTATTTTGAAAGGTAGTCGTATATTAGTTTCACATCGTTACTAGGAAAATTCTTATAAGAAGAACTACCACAAACAATACAACAACACGCGAATTCTTTCGAAAACTGACGTTACTGACGGTGACGGACGGACGGCGGACGCAAGTGTTGTCTGTCACTGTCAAGTTGACAACTCCAGCATTTGGTGTTACCCGACATTGAAACAAAATTTCTCCCATTAACTACAAATCATACACAATTACAAAAATATATCCCTGAATAAAAATATTCCTTCTTTTCTCACATTTTAAGCTAATAACTTAATGCGGAAACATATTTTCTTGTCATGGCGTGGCAGGAAGCGCATCGATTTCATACATTTGTTAATGTTTGAGACAAATTTGGATGTCGCATAGTGTCGTGTTTATAAAATATCTCTAACCATAATAAATGTATGAAACCGATTTGGTGGGCCCCGCACGACACGTAAATAATATGTTTCCACCTTTCTAAGGATGCATACAGTGTGCCCTAGGATAAAGTATGCAATCCTGCAAGGGAGTGACCCTTTATCCAAACTAACTAACTATTTCATAAATTATCGACAAAAAACATAGAAAAAAAAAATTGAAAAATTATTGCAATTTTTTATTAATTTAGTAAGATATTTCTTACAATCCGTGGATCATATGCACAAAAAACTCGCTTCCTAAAAAGTAGTGGTTCTATTTATGTAAAATAAAAACATGGTAATTTAGCCTTAATTTTAAGAAATTTAAGTTTTAATGAAAAAAATAGCTTTAAAAGTGCATTTTTGGTACAAAAAACAAAATTTATGACCGATATCCAGTGTTTTGTGGGTTATTTGTTATTTTATCACGAACAAAATATTTGACATAATTATTGATTTTATTTTACATAAATAGAACCACTACTTTTTAATAATCTAGTTTTTTGTACATAGTGACCACGAGTAGTAATTGCAATGATTTATCTAAAATTATTTTC
Source organism: Cataclysta lemnata (assembly GCA_963931975.1). Classification (NCBI taxonomy): domain Eukaryota; kingdom Metazoa; phylum Arthropoda; class Insecta; order Lepidoptera; family Crambidae; genus Cataclysta; species Cataclysta lemnata. Next base: position 12,706,685 of record OZ008352.1, read on the forward strand.
TATGTTTTTTGTCGATAATGTATGATCTAGTTTCACCCCCTTGCAGCTTGCAGGATTGCACTTAATACAGGGACACACTGTATAAATGTAGTGCCAGCAAGGAGTGTAATGCAATTTCCAAAGCATACTTGAATAATAATTAGTATTTTATTTGTAATACCGAATATTCGTTAAATACTAACATTCAATATTTTTTCTTATGGCAATAAAATTGCAACAGCGCCATCTGTACTTCAAACATGAAAGTACATGCAAGTTCTTACCATTTCGTTACATGTATAATAGATGGCGCTAGCTAACCAAATATTACAAGGCCGAGGAATTTGTGCCTTGTTTTAATTACCTATGATTAATTATTTATTAATTATTAATTTTATAACTAAACGGGTAATAATTATTTTCTATTTCGTTATATGTGCCACAACTAATACTTTAGGTTTTAAAATAGAGCTCTGTATAAGAAACTAGCTGATCCAGCAAATGTTTTGCCCCTATCACCTACCAAGGGGTATAAAAAATAGCCTTTGACAAATAGTTCAATGCCTTTGACCTATTCTCACACCTACTACCAAACATAAACAACAAAAAATTAACAACCACGAGATTTTTTTTCGAGGCTTCCATACCTTTTTACTTCTATGCTCGTCTGGGGGCGAAAAAATTACGCAGAAAATGCCAGACCTACATAAATCACGGCTATACTCCTAAAGGGGTAGGCAGAGGTAAATTAAATACTTAATTTTCACCAGTTAATTTAGGACCCCATGTCATAGGTGGAGAGGCTATTGACATCTATCGCGCACATTTAATCACAGTAAATTGCTAGGTAGTGTAAGAGAAATGCTGCTGCCCACTACTCATCGTTGTCTTTACCCCTAGTCGCCTTGTACGACACCCACGGGGTCAGCTCTGCCGTCACCACACGGCATTATGCTAGAAACACATTTTTGAAACAGTCGCGTGTTGAGTCGAATCAATTTATGATTTTGTATGACCAGAAACACACTATGAACATCCGACGCGACGCCGGTTGTTCGGCGACTACTCGCGTCGAGTTTTAAAAATGTGCCAGGGTCATTTTTAACGCTACTGAAATACCGTCAGAATTTGTAGGGAAACGTCAATTCTGACAATTCATACTTTTATATTAATAGGTATATTGTTTCTGTATTCGAGGGTAAAGGAGAATGCCCAGTATAAATCAATAATAATCTTGGGGCACTTAAATAGTGGAAGGCCCATCCGCTACAATAACACATCCAAAGAGGGTTGCTTTAGCCGGCTGCAAAACCTAAACAAAATGTAATCAGTATGGATTGGAAAGTTTCGATTGATGACTAGTACGAATGGAAGAGTAAAACACATTGCACCGACTCCAGATAAAATGGGAACGGGGCAAAAAGATGATGGAAATGGACATCATTTACTATAGACGTTACCTTTGTATTCTTCAAAAGAATACCTATTCTAAATTTAAACGTGTTGTAATACAATAAAATCGTTATTTAAAAAAAATGTTTTATTGGGCATTCACTCCCGACTACTATTTAGGCAACAGATGATACACACAAACAAATGAAGTAAAAAACATGTTGTATTGGAGCAGTAAACATTTAAGTTTTGTTTGACCAGTTAACGAGTAAAATAGCATAGTAATTAAAAACACTATGCACAGTTCAATTGACTATATTACGAACTATATTTTCTAACTACTTATATTACACCAGAATAACATTAATTTATATTACTATGATAATGTGTACAGATTGAAGCCTATATTGGATATTTTACAAATGAACAACATTTTTCAAGGTCACCATTATTTTGCCTAAAAAGTTTTTGTTTCTAATAGTAGAACATTATAATTAGCTTTTAAACACCTAATCATGGAGCTCTTGTAACTTAATTCAATAACAAACAGTTATTGATGGAACAAAAATAATAAAATACGCTATACTGCTAAAAATAATTACAAATTAGCGAGATGGGTAGGTACTTAAAACTCAACTGTACACGAGGCAAATAAATAACTAAAGAACAATTCTATCACTTTCAGTGTCACTCATTTACTGCGACATCATTGTTGTCACCATTAATAAAATATCAATAATTAAGATAATCAGTCTTATGTTTTGTTTAGGAGTAAAATACTTGCAGGTAAACTGAAAGGGCCAAGTCGTGATCTCACGTCCACCGCTCTCACTGCGAAGTAATATTTGAAGCCCGCCATGAACTGCGTCAGCGTGCACGCCATCGGCAGCGGAAGCGCTTTGACGTCGCCAATTTTTTTCCACAATGCCGTGCTTGGTGGTGACGACGTTTCTTGGTACGCATACAGCTGATAACTAGCAATGTCTTCGTAGTTATCGACTTGGTAGTTTTCTATTTTCCATGAGATGACTATTCCGTTTTCAACCTTAGAAAGTTTCAGGTCAGGCGCTGGCGGCAACGCTTTCCAATTCGGAGGTTGGTATTGTTTCATTGCATCTGGAAGTGGCGCCGGGTGTCTATTGTGGATTCTCGTCATTCTGATCGTGTTCTGAGGCATTCGTGGCAACTGTGGCGTAGGACACCTTGGTCTCGGACCTGGAATAGAATAAAATAGTCCCATCAAGCGAATGAGTGTTGGATGTTACGCGACTACATTATATAGATGACACAGTATCCGTCTTACCTGGTATAGATTTTAACATTATTGTCTGTCCCGGCCGAATGGATTGATTTTGTGGACCACTGATAGGAATATAAACCTTTCTTGGGCTGTTTAGAGGCGGACCGGTAAAAGGCTGCCTCGTAGGAGCTAAAAGGTTTTGTGGCGAAACTAATCTAACAGGTGGCACGGGAAGTATACGAGCAGGCAATTTGACCGGTGGTTCGTCATCTGTCAAATCAACTGTGACAGATTGACCTTGAACTCGGCTATGGGGCCTCTTTTCACCGGCTTTCGGTGTTGGTGTCCGAACTCCATTCATAACGGGGCTGAGCGTCTTGTTTGGGTTGTTAGGGGCCATTGGCAAATTGATAGGCCGTAGTCCAGGGCTATGGGCAGGTATTAGTCTAGGAACAGGGATTTGTTGGTTGGTTGGGATTTGTTGGGTCGCCAGTTGCTTTTGCTGCTTTGGGCTTGAATTCGGAGTTCGGAAATGTTTGATATTGTTTGCATTGTAGTTGGGATTTGGTTTTTTCTTCGCGGTTGGCTTTTCTTGCATTATCACTTGCATACCGACCGATCTGGTTATCTTCAATGGAGTGATTACAGTATCAGATCTTTTCTTCTGTTCTTCCTGCACTGATTTTAGAACAACCTGTAAATCTCTATTTTGTTTGGCCAGTATCAGTGCCTTTCTCTTAAATTCTTCGACACTTTGTGCCATATTTTTTAATTTTGATGTAATTTCACCTAAATTAGTTCTATCAACGATACTTTCTACAATTTTTAATGCACAAAATTCTTCTACCTCATCTCTAGTCATATCTGTCAATTTTTTTCTGAATTTTTTTAAGAAATTTTCTGGTAATAAAGTATTTTTCTTTTGTTTTGTTATTTTCTCTTCTTCTAATACATCCTTTTCCATAACTGGGCTGTCGGGCTTTGAAGCGTGTAGAATCTCTGAAAATATGATAATACAACTTAAGTTACACTAGATAATAATTAAAAACTGTTTATATAAAAAAACCACGTGTACGAAGAAATGCACATTGGGATATTACTATACAAATAAATTAGGTATTATTTACATACCTTGCGTGTCACTTTCTGGGATAACCAAATTAGAAATGATGCTTTCTTCTTTTACAGATTCAAATATAGTTTTACAGTTTCCGTCGATTTCAGAAACTTTTATGTCAATTTTTGGCAACAATTGAGATAGATCTGGTTTACAATCTGGTTCTTCGTCTTCTTCTATAAGTAATATATCATCATCGTCATCAATATTGATACAGTGTTTTTCTATATTTGTTTCTGTATCTTTTACTTCGGTATCAGACGGCATATCTTCATCATCAGATAGAATATTTAATGTATTTGATAATTTACTAACTATTTTCTTTGGCGTTACTGGTTTTTCTTTAAGTAAAAAATTGTTATCCGTTGATTGGGGTTCTATCTCTTCTGGTGTTTTATTCTCGTTCACGTTTTCATCTACTGCAATTTTTATATCAATAACAGTTTTATCTGTGTCACTTTCAATTACATCACTTTTAGAATCTTCAGATTCGATTTCCACTGTTTCACACTCAATGTTGGTATTAACAGTGTCTTCAGCCTTTTTAGTATCCTTGGGTTCAATATATTCCATATCAGCTTGAGCGGTTTCTATTTCAGAATTATCATTTTGTTTAACCTCCGATTCATTGTCTATTTCTAAGACATCATCAGTATCGAAAACAATTTTTGGCTCATCTGCATCTTTAATATCTGTCACCATTTCAGAAGTTGCGTTATTTGGCAGTGGTTCATCAATATTCATTAAGTCTATTGTATTATGTTTATCAGTTTCCTTTTTACTTTCTAGATTATAAGTATTTTGTAAATTATCACACTCCATTAAATTTTTAAATGAAATATTTACAATTTCATTACTTTTTTTAAGATCTATTTCTTCGGTATCATTAACGTCGTCTTGGTCTAAAATTTCTATTGTTTCAGTAATATTTTCAAATTTTATACATTCCGTACCACTGTCATCTAACTTAATAATAGAGTCTTGGTTTTCTAAATTATCTGTGTTTTTAATTTCTATTTCTTTATTTAGTTCCACATCGGCATCGTTATCTTTACCATTAAAGGATTTTGCAGAAGGTATTATACTATCGGTTAAGTCACTTATAGTACCTTCGCAATCTTTAGTTTCTAATTCTTTATCGGTTTTGTTATCTCTTGTTAGGGTTTCCTTAATCATATCATCGTCCATCTCATCACAATCCATAACATATACGTCTGGTTGCTTTGTTGTATTTTGACTGTCGGTTTGCACTAATATGTCGGTTTCTTTATTATTTATATTCTCGTTTCCTTTGGATTTAGCATCGTTTAAAACGTCCGAAATTGAAGGGTTACACGTTTGATTACTGGTACATGCCTCTGCTATTTTTGATGAATCATGTGTTTCACTTGGCGTATTTTCTTTATTTAACTTATTCTCCATACCTATACAGCTATCGCTGTCTGCATTTGTTTTATTATTGTTACTTACTTGACATGACGCTAATAAATCAGAATTTATTAAAGTTTTGTTAGTGGTACTTGTACTATCATCGACACTATTATCGCCTACATCGATTATGTTATTGTTATCTTTCGATGTGCTTTCTAAATTTACGGGTCTTATAGGGTCTTCTAATATTTCTTCGTCATTTGCAGTTCCTGTTATTTTATGTTCTTTTAAATTTTCGTCCAATATTTCCTCGACATTACACGTTCCAGATTCCTCTAAATTTTCCTCCGATTCCCCTGTGACAATAGTATTTCCAGTAAACACAGGATTGTCTTTAGTTTTACCCAACGTGACTCCAATATTTTCAGTTTCAGTCTTAGGCTCCTCTAATATTTTTTCTTCAACAATTTCGGGATTTCCGATTAATACTGGATCTTCTAAAACTTCAACCAATGTGTCTGCGGTATTTTCCGTTCCACATGTAATTGAATATTCTTGATTTTCTTTCAATAGGCTGTTTTCCAATTCAAAGTTTTGATTATCAATGTTAGCAGTCTCTGTCGTTGTATCATAGTGATCGACTGGTTCAATTTCACTTGAAATATTGTTTTTTTCTTCTAGCACTGATATATTAGTACCCATGGTATTTCCAACGCTAGATTTACAGTCTTTGTTACTTTCCGTAATCTTCAATGTTATGTTTTCATGTGGGGACACGTCTTTTTCGCGTAACTCTGCGTCATCTATGGAGTTAAGTTCTTCTATATTTATATCGATATTTTCTTCCAAATTACTGTCAAGCGGTTCACAGTTGGATACACAATTATCACTTGTATTTGTATCCTCCAGGTTGTCTGTTATATTTTCACTTGGAATGGAATTCTCTTTGTGGATGATTTCAGTTTCGTCATTTACAATTGTATTATCACATTTACCACTTAACTCAGTATTATCACAAGTGGTTTTCTCCTCGTCTTCTGTTAAACTGTCACTCATATCATTACCGTCACGTTTTTCCTGGGCGGTTTCTTTGGAACTATTCTGTTTACTGCTTAGCTCCATAGCATCACTTGGAAATGTTTCATTCTCGTGTTCTAATTTATTATTTGCACTACATATCGAATTTAAGTTTAACTCAATATCAACCTCTTTCTTGGTGCCATTGATCAATTCCTCGGAATTCAAATTGTCATGGCATTTATTTAAAATTTCCTTGTTTCCGTATCTAATATCATTTTTAAAATTTTCTGGATCTGTAATAGGCGATTCTTCTAGAGTTGACATTTTTTTATGTATGTCTATGACGGCTTCAGTGTCCAAAATCAATTGCATTGTTTATCATATCCTATATTCCAATATATAGTATCCTATATCCATAACATTTCCGAAGAGATGAAGCAAATCTGGAATAAAAAAGAATAAATTGCAATTAATATTACAATAATATGATATAATCGCAATAGAATAAATGAATTTCATAAAGTATGGTATGCCTATAGATAATTCTATATTTGAAATTTGACAGTAATTGACATAATAATGACAACGACTTCGACGACACTGTATCTCGGTAATTTTAATATTTGCCTTTCTTACAGTCACGGGTGGTTCTTATATCTATAAATACCTTCCTATCAATTAATACCATTGTATCTACACAACCATATAAATAAAGATTGAAAACAATGTTAAAATTAAATTAGGACACGTTTACGGTTGACAAAGGATAAATAAATAAATAAATGTGCAAACAACATTTTTGCAAAGTATTGCACTATAAACTTTTTATAAAGCAATACTTTTTTAAAAGCGTCTATTTTGTTTAAACCTTATTATTTTATTTAAAAGATCTAAAATAAAAAAATATCATTGATGTTCAAAACTTTTTGTAACATTATTCCATAAGATTGATTAGTTTACAATATTTTATACTTTACGAAATAATTGCATGGTATCATTATGTCCAAATAAATGGTAAATATATATTGTATATAATTTTTATTTGAAAACTGAAATTCGAAAAAATAAATAAGTTCTGACCATTTTCTAATGTATTATTTAGACATTCATACACGCCTATTTATCCCAGACGAGGCAGAAGCAGGCAGAGGTGTATTAACACCAACATTTCGCAAAGTAGGTACGTTTGATTTCTTAGTATGTAATAGGGACGGAGCCGAAACGAACCTATTGTTTTCACATAAATCGCACAGTATTGCTAGGTTGTATATAAGGAACGCTGCTGCCCATTCCTGATTTGCGCTATAGATAAGACCCTTCCCGGGTGTGGCATAAAGGTGGTTTTACTCGGTTCGCGTCTGACATACCCTCCAGGGCCGGGCTGGAGGGATGCATGAGCATCCCCTTCCCTTGTCATCCTCCCACCCTGGTAGGTTGACACTTGACATACACATCTTAGGGGCCATTGAAAAAATTATAGTTATTATTATAGTCGCCTTGCACGAGAACAAGACAATTGTACTGCTCTGTCGGCTTGGTAATAGATTTAAAATGTAAAGATGTATTTTTGTTCTTCAAAACTTTTGCCCGTATCCAGGCAAGTTGCAAGTAGTAGGTCGTGGAAATCTGCAACCCGAAAAATGTCTAGCCATTTCGTAAACCACCATGGAACCAAAACCGTTAGTAAAATTTTGACCATCTACAACAGATCAAGAGAGGGCTCTACTGCCGTTAATTCTACATAAAATCACGCCTGTACTAACACAACATTTCGCCAGTAATTTTGTGGATAGAGCCGAATTGGGCGAACTGCCTGCGACAGGTAAAAAATGGTCAGGTTGTCGACGATAATACAAAGCAAATTACGAAAAAATATCCAGATGCGGCGACCTAAGTATTTTTCTTCGTATACAAATACAAAATTTAATAATGTTGAATGAAACTAGAAACAATACAGTTATTTTACAAACATTTTCAATCGTTAGAATCGCGACCCACCAAGACATTGTACCTAGTTTTTAAACTTAATGACACGGGAATTACTGTTTCGCAGCCAACTAGCTTAAATAGCCGTTCAATCAACAGCCTAGCCTCTTTACTTATTCTATAATAGCACAAATTACTGACACTATCCGGCCGCTGCCGCGGTACGCTTGCTTTGCTCGCTCGACTCTTGCTGTTCGTGCATATACTAAACAAAACAAACTTACTAACCCATGTCGGTAATTATGATTTTTGCCTGGCTGGCTGCCGCATATCATTCAGGCCGCTAGGTAAACGGCGCTGTTTAGTAAAGAGGCTAGGCTGTTGATTGGACGGCTAATTAAGCTAGTTGGCTGCGACATATACACCACTTCTAAGTAACTGAACCACGTTTACTAAGATATGCAGTTAAGTATAATAGGATGGGATAAGGGCAGAGCGATGATGATTAAGTATAAAACAGTTCTCTCAGATATACATATGTATTGTAACAAAAAGGTCAGGTCAAGAGTACCCAGAAGTCAAGATTAAATACTTAAAGTATCTAAACCATCATCATACATGAAAACAGGCAAGTATCGTAGCAAGTATAAAGAAAAGATTTTGAACAGACTGCATTGCCATCATTTTCCTCTTCTGATCCCAGGTTATCAGGAGTAGGTGCAGAAGGTACGTTCATTCTTCCATTCATATAGGCTAGAAGTCAATTTTGAAACAAAGTATTTCTATACTTTCTTTTAAAATATACTCCTTCTAAAGGTCCATGTAGACAGACCGATAAACAGTGATTGATTGGGATGTCAACGTTCCAATCTATACTGCTCAAGGCTTTGGCTTAGGTTATAAATACATACAGGCTATCCGCCTAACAGTAACTCATTTTGGGTATGTAGTTTTGTATGGTTTGCGCGCCCCATGGTGCTTATTGGTCTACACCGATTAATCTGCCTTAGTCGGCTTTTACGACACCCCTGGGTGAGTCGGGGCTGGCACATTCAACATTAATTTTCCGTTCCCAAGCCTAGCATCAGGTGAACATTGTTAGCAACACCTATAGTTTACGGATACGTTTCAGAACGAGCTCGAGAAATTAGACATGAAAATGTCATACTTTACCACGTGCGTTATAATGAAGAAATCCTAAACAATTTATTAAAAGAGCAAATAAATTTGTTTCGTGCGTGGGTGATGTGCTATAAGTACAGCAAGATTTCACAATACGTATAGTTTGTTAAGTATATCGTAGAGGCCTGTGATTTTTGCATTATGATGAGCTTCATAAAAGTATTTGTTACTCTTAAAATTTTCTGACAATCCAGAACCTACTTAGGTCAATAATTTAATTGAGCTATCAAACTTCATCTTCGTCTAAGCTAATTAGCTTTCATGATGTACTCAAATACCTACTAAATGTACAGTCAAAAGTATCAATAAACACACGTCATCTCGGTGCGTCACGTTGCTTCTAGTCCATCTTTTTGAACGTAAAATAATTCATTTACACATTTACAAGGGAAGTGATTTTATAAATAGTTCTCTCCATAATTAATTATCAAGAATATGTATTCATTTTTCTTTTCCAGCATCAGGAGTAAAGTGTTATGTATGCTTTTATTCACTAGTACGTTTATTTACCAGAGTGTAATCATTTATCTGAATGCTTATTACAGGTGCCTCCTTTTCATTCTCTTTCTCTGCTCCCTTAGTAGGTGAGGTTCTAGGAGGTGGCTCGGTTTAAAAAGCCGCCTGCCTGACACCAAACCACTGGCTGGATGTTGTGGGTGGGTGTAGGTACTCGCCACCGCGGGAGGGACCCCCAGGCGCGGTGATATATGCGCAGGTCCAGAAAACGCCGTTAGTCGTGTCTTACGACACCCTAGGGATGTAAAAGGGATGGCGAATCCTGTATCCTGCTCTGCTGTCACCACGCTACTTCATAATGGTGTGTCAAAGGCCGAAAATAATATATCATAATATTGGATCAAGTTTTCCAAAAGATACTCTGAATGGCCGGTTGTTACATCTTGGTGAGAGTCACTGAATACATAAAAAATATGGGTTTTTTGAGTATTTTTTTTTTCACATTCTTCATTATTATAACTGGTTTACACTAAACGAGGTCATATTTCGAAAATTACTAACCGCTTTTTCTCTGTAATAAATTTTATAGCATTTAAGTATAATATATTTTTACAACTAACAGCAACTATAATTTTTATTTGCAACTTGTCTCTGGTGATGCCGTTTTGTAACTAACAAAAGAGGAATATGACGTTCAGAATTTTATTGCACAAAATTCGTAGCACGAGTGGCACCAATATGACACAGAAGCAAACATCTTAACAAGTCTCGAAAAACATCACAGAAATATTTACTTAGAAGTGGAAATTTTAAGAACTTAAGATAATTATTAAAATTGAAGACAAAAAGAAATCTACATATAGGGCAAGCTCTACGAGCACCTAGGTTCAAACCGACTTTTAACTTTCGGAACGTTGATTGGGGTAGGCGGAGATTCGTAGGCGATATGACTAACTCTGAATCCAAAACGAAAAGGATTAGAGGATTAGGAAGTGATATTGCACCACGATTCACAATGCCTCACCAACTCCTTGAAACTGATGGACAATAAAATATGCAATACCAGACATTTGTAGTGGAAAGGACTAAATACAAAGGATTGAAGTTTGCTGTTCACAAAACTGGTCTTTGGATAAATCAAGCAATAGGTTAACACAATGTTCTCGACTCGTATTTTGGAGAGGTCAGATTAGCAGTGCGAGTTCTTTCAAAAGAACTCGAGTCTTAAAATGAACGCGAGCCTTAAAAAAGACTCCTATATCAAAACATTTTAGTAAACCGAGATATGAAGCAAGCAATTTCTCCAAGTCTTTTGCACGTCAGTACTCAGAAATAGACAGACTACTGGTAACATTAACGCTACACGAGGTCAATTAGGAATTTCAACAAAAATACCGTAAAATACTTGACGTTTTTATAAAATAGAATCATCAAGTCTAGAAATTATTAATTATCAAGTTCTGTTTTGGAACAATAATAACTATACTATCTCCAGTTATTTATATAGTGGAACCTGCTATACTTCGCCTCTATTAGGGTCAATCTAAACTAAGCCGGGATTGGAGAGATTTTATGCAATGAATTTTAGATTATATAAAAACTTTTATACAAATGACTATTACTATCTGAATATGAGCCGAACGCTCGTATTTCGGGGTATTCTCTCGCACATTCACAAGGTTTCTTGTCGCCGAAAGCAGCTGCTTTCGGCGACGTTCTTATACCTTATGCAATTCATATGAGAATCATTACAAAAACTAATTCGCTGGAAAAATCGCTAGAATTACGTTCCGGCACTGCATGTAAATTCAAAATCACCGTTGCAATGTAAAATAAATCTTTCAGAGAAGTCTTATGAGGTAGTAAACATTTAGGTGGTAATAGCAATTTGCCCGTGGCTGTGCCCTCGTCTAATATTAATCACTTGAAATTCAAATATAATGGCGGGCTATAGATTCAGCCTATAGCCCGGCGTTATATTTTATAGCCTAGACAGTCTAGATACACACCTATCTAAACAGAACCATACAGACGATCCGATCCGCTCACTAGAGGTAGAGACAGACTACTAACACATATATTATTATGTGATAGTAATAGTACGGTCAACGGCACTTCAGTCAGACTACCCAAAACTGTCAAATTTCTTCAAACAATTGTCCACCTTAACTTATTTGTAGTAAGGCAGAAAATTTGACACTTTGTGGTAGCCTGACGTGCAGCTGCTGACAATATGCTTTTGCTCCACTAGACAAACGATCACACACATATTACTGAAAAGATACTTATTTTTTAAGTTCAACGGGCTGGGCGTTTGACCACAATCTCGCCTGGTGGAAAGCTATGATTGTACACGCTAGCCTTGAAGATGTTTTTCACTCCGGATCTAAAATACTAGTTGAAGAAATTCGTTATTTAATTAATCTGACTAGACCAAGTCATTGTTTGGAATATATAAAAGGAAAAGTCACCGATTAGGCAAATCATGTGAAAAAAGAGACGACAATGAAAGTGCGAAATAGACAAATAAATTAAATAGAGTAATACTTATTTCTATCTGTGGATAAAATAATAGCAACGATCCATTTTGTGAGTAATTGTGACAGGTTAACATCATCAGATGTTCGGTCGGGAGTAGTTGACTGTTTCCGCCGCTTCGAGAAATATCTCGATAAAATGGTTTTATTAGCTAAAATGCCGCAATCAACCAAATAAACACTTCATGTATGCCCAAAGACCAGAAGCGTATATTCACAATAGGTAGATATTACCTGATCGTAGCCTAAAAGACACAAAAAAAGGTTCGCCAAAAATACTTAACGCTAACCAAATTTGGCGTGAATATAAAAATGTATGGCAACATACAGTTTTTTTTTAAATGACAACACTTTATAAAAAGAAGTTAAGAATTAAACCTTTATTGACAGAATGACACGGTAATGGTACCGTGGTAATGATACAACAGGCTGATGATAAAAATGAGGCAATGACCTTATTCATTACGGCAAATTTAAATAAAATCTGAACAGGAGACTATATCACCTTAGGCAATAATATATTTTATCTTTATTTTATCAGTAGGAGTAGAAGAGCATAACTATTAAGCATCATCTTGTTTATTAACAATTTGAATAGCTATAGAACGTTACCAATAACTATCAGATATCAATTAATAAATAGGTACTAATGGTAACAGTAACAATTGGTTGAGTTAACTAAGCATTAAAAAACCGCCTTTAGTTAGTAAAATTTAAACCAATACTTTAAAAATCCCAAATTTTCGTCAGCAATGATCAAACAGAAATAATCAATTCCATCCGTCAATTCTCTTGCATTACGTACGTCAAACAATTCAATGAACTAACGCTCCACGATCACGAACGCCTCAAAATGGCGGACCGACGATAGTCTGATAATACCGGAATAAATTTCCACTCGTTTGGTGAGCAGGCAGGCAGGTCGACGAGTGCCATCCGCGAGTAGACGAAACCACCAACTCCTGCTATCGCGCACATACGCAGCGCTGGCGCGCGTAGTAGAAAAGGACAAATATCTTTGCTCCGCGTTCCACTACTCTCGACAATCGAGGTGAACATGGAACGAGGGCCGAGGGACCATATCGAACGGTCACCAGAAAACAGACTGTTGGTTGACTACTTTCCGGTAGGGTTAATACTTCTATTAATAAATGCTTTGAAATAGTCAAAAAGGCGTTTGTTACCGAGTTGATTGCAGCTTTCCATGTTTCGACAAGAGTATCACAAAAGACAATAATTTAATTTTATCAAAAATAGTTGTGCATTTTGAAAACGTCCAATTATGAATCATCTACCCTGATGATTCATAATTTATTATAAACAACTATAGTAACTACCTATAAGATATTTATTTTGTATTTATAACTAATCCTATCGTTTTTTTATAATCAAATATAGTTTTTTAACCTGTGTCAACGATGCAAGCAGATTTTTTTATTACATTTATATTTTCATTCGTATTTATTCAGTAATTATTTTGTTACAGATTTATCAAATGGCCAATAAATAAACTTAATCTAATAACGGCAAAATTACTACAAAATTATTTATACACAAACAAATAAATATATACATAAATAATATGCCTTGCACTTAATTATGAAAATAATATTTATTATTTAATATTAGACAAATTAAAAGAACGGATCTATTATTATTTAGCATTAAAACACTACTCTAAATATCTTATATAATTACTTTGACTCAAAAAGAAATATACAAAACAAACAGGCAAACAACGACTTAAAAGTATAACATTACGAAAAGTAGCTGATTTAAAAACTTATTCAATGAGTTAACGAATGTACAAGGCACCTACCTAAAATTATCGGGCAAGAGAATCCAGAAGAAGGTAGAAGAATGTTAATTATTTTAACAACACAGGACAAGCGTTCACTGAGACGGCTGTTGTCGCACTGACAGCTAGCAGAAAGAGAGAGAAGAAAATGGCCGACACCGCATACCTCGTACTCTGGGTGAGCGTAAAATACACAGAGTAAGTCGGAATGGAGGCCGCGTTGATAACACAAAAGTGAATTGATAGACAGTATCTGAGCGAGAAAGGTATACGTTGAATAAACGCGAAGAAGGGAGATCACGAGCTTTGCGTCAGACGTTTTATCTAACTTGTACATTACTCTATGCAAATTAATACCACACAGTAGTAATAACATTGAACTCGGTTTATATTACGACAGCACGGCGTGGAGTTTTCGTTCTCTTGCTCGTCTTCTACTTCTGTAAAGCAACAACGTAACATAACTAAATGTAAATTGCAGATAACATCAACTTATTTTTTTTATACATTGTTTGATTAGTGTTTATTCATAGATTCTTTTGCTGTTGAAATCATTATTAGGATAGGTTTCCTTATTCTTAGCTTGACATTTTATAAATTTATTGCTTTATTTAAAAAAGTTTTATTTGTTAGTTTAGGTTTGTGTTCTAAATTAAGTTCACGAATATAATGTTCATTATAGATAGCAAATTTATCTTATCTAAATTTATGTTTTATACTTGAGAATTCTTCTCTGTCTATTAGAATTCTTCATAGACTAGAGAAATCCTCTAAAAATGAGTCTTGGATAATCCGCTGTTGGACAATAGTTGGACAGATGTTTTATATAATAAAATTCATATACATATCTATATAAGAAGCAAGGGTATTGAAAGCGTGTATGCGACGTTGCCGCTTTTACGAAGAGCGCAGTTTGAGTAGAGTGGGTCGTTTGACTTGTTGCCGAGAACGACCGAGTTACTCCGAAGCGAGTCGAGTGACCCACGTCAGTGTAGGTTACCACAAAAATAACTGGGTGGAGCAGCTAAAACTCTCTTCGGAACTCCTTCTTTATAGGTTAGACATATAACTATAAAATTCAAGTTCTACATGAACATGGCGGTGATTGGAATAATCCATCCATACACATTATTGGATTGTTTGATTGTTGGATTACTATTGGATTGCTCAGTAGGTTCATTCTTCGGAATTCCATTGTATCATTCGTTATTTTTAAGAATAATTCAATAACAGCTTTTCTAATAAGTAGGTATGTAGCTGTAGTGTATTAATCATTACTCCCTTTATAGTATTTATTACAATACCAATAACCAATATGTAAAGTAATAAGTAGTTAAACTAAATAGCAACCAAACCAAGTAAAAAATAACATAACTTTACCGATTCCTTCTCGCAAGAATTGTTGATCGTGTCTAAAATAAATTTAGAACGAATATGATAATGCGATATTAATAAAAAATAACTAATTTCGTATTGATTCTTTTAAGGATAAGGCTACCTACTAATAATCTGGATTATCGTCTTGCACATAATAAAAAACATTAAAAAATATATATTTTCTACCTTTTATAATTATTTAGACTAAAAATACTACAAATCTATACTATACTTAATTGCTTCATTAATAGGTACCAGAAATAATACTGATGGCAAGAAATATCGATGCCTGCCAACCAACACAAAATTGAAGATCCTGTCACTAGTTACCGCTATCGGTGTTTCTACGCACATTACTCTGTACAACGCTTGCCCACTGCCAAGCTCGGCGTGTATCCCGAAATAGATTCCGATTCAAAGCATCAATGTATGCAACACTATGGTTTCTGACGAGTTAAGAGGGAACAAGAGACGTGACATCACAAAGAGTATTGAAGTCTGCAAAGGTATATTTTCAACTTAATAATAAACAAAAAATTAGTTTATGAAAGGATATGAAATCTAAGTAATAAAAAATAATAATCTCGTAGTTAAAGATGTTAATCAAATACTTATAATAAGTAATGATTAAATACTGAAAAAATTGAAATGATACAGCATCGAGTTTGCAAAGATTTTGAGATTGATAAAAATAAGCAGGTGTGAGTGAGCTGGTAATTTAAAATATCCCTTGTTACAGTGGATTAAGGTACACCGAGGAGTAACGAGTGCAGTACTGCAGTAACCTCGTGTTTGGTACCTGTTATATTAGTATTCTTCTTCTATTCGAAAATATCTGAATAGGAATATGTAGGAACTAGTCTTGGTGGTAATAAATGTCAAGTTGTTTGATTTAATTTTGGTCTCGAAATGATGTTGATATGGATATGATGAAAGTAAGTAGGCTGTGATGCTAAGAAAATTATTTGTTTGGGATAAGTACAAGTAAAGAATTAGATTTATCTTTTGGTCTGGGTATTTATTTCTAAAAGCGCCCACAATAACCCAAGGTGCATTCCACTCACCAGAGGCTATGAAACAATTTGTGCGGTTTGGCAACATGGCAAAAGAATCTAAAACTGAATTAATACCAAACCACTTCAAAATAGAAATTGAAAAAGAAATGTCGTATATACCATTTTCTTCAATATTGATTTGGGAACAAAACTGATCAATGACCATTAATACAGTGTAGCCCAAAAAGACAGAACGTCAGAATCTTATCGTATCGTAAGCAGCTCTCTATGTCTAACACACACGGCACGGGTGGAGTTGAGTGAGCGTTAGTCGGCCAAGCCTAAGCGGCAACAGCGCATTTGCGCCAATACTGGATGACGCTTTTGAGCGCGACGTTGCCATTTAGCATCACGTTTGGCAATTAATATAAAAATGACAGATTGACAGTGACAGAGGGTGGGAGGAAAGAAAGGGCAGAAGTTGATGTAGATGGATCAACGTCGATGGAAAACATAAGTGCATAAATACAGTAGCTATTGTATTTCTGTATGTTGAACATCTTACTCGAATAGTATCTAACCAAAAGGAAAAAAACTTAGGTAGGCACCTAGCAACAGGATAATTTATCATAGAGTAGGATAAAGCCTTTCTACTTACCATTACCTTTTTGGTTTTTGGTGATAGCTATACAAAAGTAACAATATTACCTTACATAAATAAAAGTAGGTAGGTAGTTAGTGCCTACTACCCCCACATTAACAGCTACTGTCTACCAATTTCCTGTAAATCTTACTAACGTAAACATTTGAATAATTTTTTTTTTTGAGGTTATGTTTTTAAAGTTTGTAATAAATTGGTTGTATGGTCATAAAATTGAAAATATTTCAATTAAAAAATAAACTTACCAAAGTCCAGATGTATAGGTGTTAATGTTGACAAATCGAATGATAAATACTTAAGCAGCAGAAGCGCAGCGCCAACAATCTTTCTTCGAAACGAAGTAAAGCTCAATAAGCCGAACGCTTCTCAACGAATACTGCCGGCGAGTGGGACGATCCGCCATTTTGTTTACGACCGAATACCGCGAACGTGAGCTAGAGAGAGTGAGATATATATCTCTCTCTATTTGCAATTTTCTTAAAATTCTAATTATTTTAAAATATTTTTAATTTTAACATTATATAAATGTTAGAAAAAATTGTACAAAGATTTTAGTGGTTAGAAAAAGAATTTCGAAAAATTATGATCTTGAGGCGGGATTCTTTTTCTAACCACTAAAATCTTTATTTTAAAATAATAACCAATCCCATGATCACCAGTGCATATGCATACTGGTGATGATGGGGTGGGTAATTCAAAAGGATAGGCTAGAGGCAGTATATTTTAGTAAGTTAGAATTTAAAAGAAACAAAAAAAAATGTAAAAATAAAAGTATCGAAAATAAGAAAAATTTTCATTGGGTATTTGAGAATAGATTTATCTTACACTCGGCTATGTTTTTATTGTCATTTTAATTCTTCAATAAATTAATTTATTTTTAAATAACAATAGCGGTTTACAAGACCGTTTTGAGTCCTTTTTTATATTTGAATTTATGAAATCATAATCATTTGGATTAGAACATGATCAATGAATTATACTTTTTTTGCAGTACACATCACATCAAACTCGCCTCGGCATGATTATTATATTAATTGCATTGCATTTGCATTTGCACAAGCATGCAAGCGACCTCTGTTGGTACTACAAGTATTGATTTTTTAAATATTGGATTCATAACTGACAAAAAGACACATGTTGTGATTGGGTATAACTGTAAAACTTTTATTTTGTGTTAAAGCTAGTATGTTTATAACAATTAAATATTGAAAATGTGAAAAAAACAGACAATTATAATTATTGGTTTGACAACACTTGTCGTTTGTATTTTAATCACAAGATGGCGCGCATTTTTGTTAGTTGAACTAGATACTTATTAGTTATCACCGCAGCCTTGAATTGGTATCACAGATTGATTTTAAAATCGTAATGACTTATAAAAATGTAATAACATTAAATTTTATTTAATTCACCAACAATCTTGTAGTAAGCAAAGTTATTAATTCTTTTGCTTACTGTTTAAAAAATGTTTAATAAGGATGGGGGTGTGTTTGGCGCGTTTCGTGGTGTCAGTCAGATATTTTTTCGATAATTCTAAAATTGTTTCAGAGTGGATTTTGTGTAGTGAAAGTGGTGTTATTTTGATGCACAAGCATCCGCATTAATGTGCAATTATACAGAATCATTGAAAACAAGTCTTGTGATGTGTTTGATATTGTGGTGAAAATCACTATAAAAAGTGATTTTATCCATTTCATCAGTCACCATCATGAACTCTGTTACCATTAAATTCGCTCCAAGCACTCCCTAGATACGTTAAAATGTGTGACACCCATATTTTAACGTAAAATTCAATTCATTCATACATTTCACCCACTCATTATTTCATAAAGACTATAGATAAAATATACACTAAAGACTTGGCTGTATGGGCTAGACCTTTGCCTTCCCTAAAATATATAGGGAGAATTAAAAAAAATAATAATAATAAGGATGTCAACAACTGAATTACTAATATCGACTACTTATACCTTAATGTTTATTTGTTTAGTGATTAAATAAAAACTAAAATAAAATGAAATGCGAGCTCAAAAAGAGCCAGCGTTTTTGGTCCTCCAGTTTGGAGTCATACAACAGGAACTCACCGCACAGGTTGTCCAATGCTTGCACTCGTAGTTAAATGTAATCTCTTCTTTTTCTAACAGCGCTGTTTTTGCGAAAGTTCTTGAAAATCTTCTTATCTTCATTGATAATGTCGTTTTGGCGGTTCAACAGTTAAGCAACCACTGCGTAGTATGTGCGTCACTGTTTTCAATTCTATCTGTGAGACCCACTTGTGGGAGGCTTTTCGAACCGATACGCTATTACACTGAAGGTCAAAGCACTTACCAAGCGTATGTCGAATTTGATGACATAAAAATCAAATGTACAAATGTCGAATAATGTCGTGAAAAATCCAAATATCGTGGTTCAATGTCACTCGAAGGACCACGTATAATATGCAGTGTCAATTCTACACATTAAAGATTGATATGATGCTGTGAGTGCTAAAGACTGATGCAGATGTATAAAATGATAAGATTAAATGTCGATTGTAGTACAGTTTATTCAACACTAAAAAACAATGGGTTTTTGACAAATTATTCTGAACTCTTTGTTCTTTGTAATATATTTTCTTGGATTTATATAATGCTGAAATGAAATCAAATAATAAATAAATAGTAATACACTGTGAGACTCCTCGTTGGTTCGTTACTCTAAAACGTGAAATTGAAAGGTTGGAAAAAACTATTCGATTTTAATTTTAACATTATATAAATGTTAGAAAAATTAGTATGATAATAGTAGATTTTGGGGTTAGAAAAAGAATTTCGAAAAATTATGATCTTGAGGCGGGAATCGAACCCGCGTCCGCTGCTATCCGGGCAGGTTGGAATAATTTTGGTAAGTTAATAAACATCCAGTAGGCCTATTCCCTAACATTTTTTGACAGTTGAAAGTGATGATCACCGAACTATTTACTTATCCATTACTACTTTACTATAATGCTATTGTGACACTTGTCCTGTGATAACAGCAATGTATTAGTAAATAGTTCGGTGATCATCACTTTCAACTGTCAAAACAAGTTAGGGAATAGGCCTACAGGTTGGCCGATGCGATGGCTGATTATATTATGATTAAGCAGTAACCCTGAAGTGCGGACGACGACGTGGGTACGAATCTGCTTCCTCTCTTGTTTTTGTTTTAATAAGATTTTGCTTTGTAAACATAAAATTTCTAGCTGTATGCTTATACAGCCGTGTGGTGACGGCAGAGTAGAATACAATTGTCACCACCCCAAATCTCTCCCGTGGGTGTCGTACAAGGCGACTAAGGATAAATTAATAATGAGGAATGGGTAGCATCATTCCTCTTATACCACCTAGCAATAGCAATGTACTGCGACTTTTGTGCTCGATAAATGGCAATAGGCTCGCCACCTATTACATGGGACCCAACATAATTGGCGAAACGTTCACCTCTGCCTACTCCTTCGGGCGTGATTTATGTATGTATGTTTTTAAGAAGCTTATAGAAAAAAAGCATATTATCCATGTTATAAAATTGGTAATATCGATATTATTTTCTTAACGGATGTCCCTAATGAAAAGTCAAGCAAGTTATATGTCAATGTCATACCTAGCGTCAAGTTGACAGTGGGGGAAGTGGAATTTTATGCTTGTATTGTAAACATAACCTCATTCTTATTAACAATAACTCAAAAAATAATAAAACAAAATATTAAGTTATTTAAAAATCATTAACGAACTGGATAAAAGGAACATATAAAATTTACACACCATGTTGCTTTCTCCTATTATACGTAAAAAGGTACAGGGCAGGTCAAAGTGTAAAACTGTTTTGTATTGGTGTTAGTAGTTAATTTTGTCTTAATTGTTTCTAGTCGATAGAATGCAGAAGAATATTATGTAAACGCGGATATAGCCTGAAACTTGAGGGCAGTTACACAGAAGAGCAGAAGAACAAAATTTTACAGATTATAAATGAATCTGATTCCAGTTCTTTAACTAGGTATAAAAACCTAGTTTTATAATACAATAAAAGCTAAAAGCTGTATTGTATTCATTAAGAACGTTTGAAACTGTTTAAGGGCGAAATTTTTATATTTTACAATACTTTTATCCTATTTTTTTATATTTCTATTCTATCCAGGTATGACATAACAAAAGCGAGGACAAAGTATATAATTCAATATAAAACCAACAACGGTAGCATTAATTCACTGTCAGACATTGACTTAGTGCATGGTTTCTGTGATAAGTATGCAAAAAAATTGTTTGATAGTATACTTGAGGGGCCAAAGCAAGATAATGATGAATTAACTCAGAAGAAACTGAAGGGTCAAGTGCTGCATCCGACTTTATTGGAATCAATCAGACAGGTAGGTTTCTTGAACTGTTTAAATTAAAAAGAAAGTTGTGGTTAGAAAAAGATCTAACAGTCTTGATAGTAAAGTGGAGATCTGTGGAGATGTCTATATATCACTGAGCCAACCAAGGCGTTAGTTAACTTGCTGCAGAAATTTCTCTAATCTTTACATATCCGTAAGCCATAAATGGATACCCTCACAATGTAGAAAATTAAAATTATCAAATAAAATGTATAAATTAAAATTTAATGGACATAGCTTTATTAAAAATACACTTTAAAATTTAAAAAAGAGTAAAATTTTATGCATCATGTATCTTTGATTTGTTTTAAGTAAGTAATTTGTTGTAACACATTGTTTTTGCATATTCAGTATATTTTGTTTAGAACACATTTTATATGCCATTAATGTTCTTCTCTCATTGTCAATTAAATTCTATTATTAACCTCATCATCACCAATCCTATAGCTTCGCGCTGCTAAGGCACAGGGCTTCTCAATTAAAAAAAAAAAATATTATTTCATTACATGGATTTCTACTTCCTATACTCTACTTTCATTCATAGAATATAAGGAGAATAGGCTATAACTCACCACACTGGTCAAGTGATAATTACTGCAGATGCAGCCTGGACCAACTGCTTAATGTGCCTTCTGTAGCACGGCCAGAAAAGCCAGAAAAGTCAGAAAAGCCAGTTGCTTTACATAATTGCTGGTCAAGAGCATAAAGCCACTGCACTACTGAGCACCTCATTATCAATAATAACTTTCACATTTCAGACTACACAAACAGTTTTAACTATTTATGTGTCAGTGAATTCTGTTTGTTACGCGTTGGTAAATAAAGCTGATTACGAAGTGCTCCGTTGGGAATATCACAGTATAGAATACCCTGAGGGGAAAAGGTTCCAAATCACAGACATTATGAATATAGTGAGTAAAATTTGTTTAGTAACACTTTTTAATATTATAGCTTTAAATGACACTTGTTGTATAGTTGTCATGTGGTTATTATTTAAATAACTCTTAAGGCACATGATAATTATAGATAGAATTGAGTTACTTATTGTTTAATTTTAATTTTTTTTTATATATTCCTTCTGACTTTTCAGGCTGGTATAGCTATTTCAAATAATATGACTACACCAAATCTTCTATAGCCTTCAACATATCTTGTTACAACAGTATGCAATAACAATTTCTTACACATAAGAGAATTAAGATGTTTAGACAGGACTAAGAGTATACTATAGACGGCCATGATTGGGCAGCAGCATTCTTCTTCTACCACATAGCAATATACTATAATTCATGTGCCCAATAAATGCCAATAGGCTCGCCTCCTATTACATGGTACCTAATATAATTGGTGAAACATACCTACATACATAAATCACACCCATATTCCCGAAGGGGTAGGCAGAGGTGAACTAGCCCAACCCACTCTGGTGAATCATGGGTTAATTTAACAACTCTTTCCATCCATCCATTGTCATCATCATCCCTATATTGTCAATTTACAACCTCTTTGCCGATCTTTGATATATTTGTATGTATTTAAATGAGAATTTAGAAATATCACAAATAATTTCAACATGTTTTACAATCTGTATGTTGTCAGGCATGGAACATAACTAGTGCACTTCCAAATGCTGACATATATGTGATGAAAGCGGAGGGAACAACCCTGCGAGCGGCTGGTAGTGACCCCAATAACCCCAAAGTTCTAGGAGTAAATTTGCAGAAGGCCCAGATTGTGGCAATGTTAATAGCTCTCATCAATGCTAGGAGTAATCCGTTACGGTAAATATTACATGCTTTTTACGTTACGTTTTTTTATCTCATACTCTCCATCAAATCTGATAATTCTGCCAATGTCGGGTTGGAAAAAACACATTTAGCTATGGTGTTATAATCTGGACCATAATGGCCAATAAAACACATGGGTGAAGCTTTATTGAATAGAAATATAATATATTTAATAGATATAGAGATTAAGATTGGGAAGTATAGTAGTACCTACCTACTCTCATTAAAATCAATATTTGCGGGCTGTATACACAGTTGCTGACATTTCTCGATTGATATTAATGAGATATTGCGTTTGCGATTATGTATTAACGATTTTACAGTTTCATTAACCAACAGAGTGCATTGTGAGAGATGTGAGAGACTGAAATCATAAATATATCGCAAAAGCAACAATTTTGATAATCACCCATCAGATATAAGTTTCATATTTATTCTTATTCTTTTTTAAATGCTATGTTTATGATGATGTGGTAGTTGCATCATATGCCCATGCATGTGAATGGTCTAAAAATATTATTTATTTCATTTTTCACACTTTTATGACAATAAATAGCTTTCTATTTTCAGCGGCAATGATGAAGAAATTGGAAGGAAGGATGTGTTTAAACAGAAAATATATTTTTTGAGGCCATCACTGCCTTACAGGTAAGGAAAATCTAGAACAAGTTTTTAGTTGTGTATGAGACTCAGAGACAGTCTTCTATGCTGGTCTGGGAGCGAACAAATCACATAGAATGGGGCCAGCCCCAACTCATCTCATGGGTGTCGTAAAAGTCGACTAAGGGAGATTGCCCGGTGTAGACCAATAAGCACCTTGGGGCACCCGAATGGTGGAGGGCAAACCAACAACAGCATACCCAAAGAGGGTTGGTGTCAGGCAGGCGGCCGGCTGTAAAACCTAAGCATATGTATGGACTCTTAATGAAATTTGTTTTAACTTTCTCTTCCAGACTGTATGGCACGCTGGTTGGCAATGAAAAAGTCTCCACAGACCAAACCGTGGAGATGATCCTACAAAAAATAAACGGAAAGACGAAGGACCGATCACATGTTTACATTTCTGAATCCCTCCGGAACAAGTTCAGGAATCAAAAGGATCTCCAGAGGGACATGTTGGGGCATTGTCTGTTATTGGCTTTGACGTTTATGGACATATGCATGTACAAGAGGAGAGATAGCATAGAGAGGTTACTGAATAAAAACAAAGGTGATCAATGAGAAAATGTTTTATTCACGCCCTCTAGCGGATAGTTTTTGAATCTGTGTTTTATTTAATGTCTGTACACGAAGCTAGATGTCGCTGTTGTAACTTTGAATGGGATAGTAGTCGTGTGGTTGTTTTGATTAAATTTAGATTGAAACTAGTAATAGTTTTAAGTCGTTTCAAATGGCAATAAGCGTTTAACTTATGGCATTTATTTAAATTCATCACAAACATTGAACAATTAAAAGGTGTAGGATATGAGTACGCTTTATAGCACAACATAAATTACAATTTACTTCTTTAAATAGCTCAATAGATGGCACTAAGCGATTTTGGGTCGCGTTCGTCTCTGCAAAGTAGCTTACCAAGAGAAGAAGAAATTAGTGAGCCATCAAGTGTTCTTCTTCTTCCTACCCTGTTTCCAGTTTACCTGGGGTCGGCGCAGTATATTTCCTCTTCCATTCATGTCGTTCAGACGTCATCAAGCCATCCACTCCCTTTTGATTCATATCATCTATCACCGGAAAGGTGCTATGAATGAATTTATAGAAAGGAGACGGAAATGACCATGTCGAGAGATCGATGAACGGAGAGAGTGATTGAGCTGACAGCATTTCAATTCAGACTCAAGGTTTTGGCTTAGGTTTTACAGTCGACCGTTTGCCTGACACCAGCTCTCTTTGGGTATGCTGTTGTTGGTAGTTTGCTCTCCACTATTTGGATGCTCTAATGTGCTTATTAGTATAAACCAGGTCCTCTACCTTGTCGACTTTTAAGACACCCCTGGACTGAGTCAGGGTTGACACATTCTATGTTATGTTTTCACTCCCAGGCCAGCATTGACGACCCATAAATATGCTTTATAGAAACAAACATGAATAACACCTATTTATCCTCGGCAGAGGTAAATTACACTTACGTTTCGCCAGTTATGTTAGGTCCCATGTAATAGATGGCGAGCCTATTGCCATCTATCGCAATAGGCTTGCCACCTATAAACCATTACTCGCAAATCGCAGGAACGTAATCATAGTAAGTTGCATGGTGCTATGAGAGAAACGCTGCTGCTCATTACTCATAGCTGTGTTAACCCTTAGTCACCTTGTACGACACCCGCGGGAGAGATTGGGGGTGGTGACAGAATTAGTTAGGAAGTATTCCGTTCTGCTGTCACCACTTTACAAAGGTTGCTAAATGAAACAGCAACATATTGCTTCATTTGGACTAAAAAGTGTTTATTTGATAAAATACAACGAGCTTACTTTTTACAACATTTTACTTTCTATTAATGACAAAAAAACAAACAAAACCCTTAATATAAAAATAATATACATAAATACGATGGTATCAACTTCAAACGTATCGTACGTAACTAACATAATTCATAAATGCAAAAACTAGGCAAGATCATTACAATTGGATTAAAATAATATTCTAATTTATTTAAAATAATTGACAAAATAATATTTATAATAGTAACTAAGTATAAGAAATCATTTAGGTAAAATATAATATTTAAAAGTTACACCGAGAAAGCCTAATGCATTAATTCTCTAGATCACACATACACTTTTGACCTAACCAAAGTCGAATTTCGTTTTAATACTGATATTATTCATTTTGGAAGAACTAGAAAAGTATTATTTACAATTTTATTTTATTCTCTTAATGCCAACGTCATAATTTTTCGCCTGGATCTCTGTGACCATATCGCAACCAACTGTTTTTTTTCGATTACATTTTATTGTTTTTTGACATAAACACAAAAATATTATATTATTATGCTATGGTAAAAGAAATCATAATTCTGTTATAAATAACTGTTGTGTGTAAAAAGTTAGATCTTGTATTCTGGTATTGTCTAAAATAAATCTCATATAAGTAATCTATTTCGGTGTATTCCATATTATGCTTGTAAGAAAATATATTCTATTGTAACATTGTGGACTGGCGTTGCTGGTACCGATCGAGCTTTGCCTAACGGGCACGTGGTATATAAGTAGCTATATATCTTGGAAGACACAGCTTACAACAATAAAAATCATTAAATAAAATCGATAATTTTCATAATATAAAATATAACCGCAATAATTTCGACCCAAATATAAACTTAATGGAAGACGCGAACTATCACAAAACAATAATCAAAATAAACAATTAAACTACATCGCCCCGAGCTCGCCAGCAACGCCAGTTGATAACTCTGTAGAAACCTAACAACAGTGTAAATTTACCAGTCTATTGTTATATATTACAATAAATATGTACAATTAATGATATAACAGCACCCATTTGTCAATTAAACCAGTCACACCAAGAGGCGCGTCGCCTATCTAGCTTCTTGTAAAACAAACCATTATAGTAATATATCACCGCTCTGTTGTATATTGTACTATTGTATATGCTATATATGTATTTGTAAAATCTGTATAATCTATTGTACTATGTAGGTATACGAAAACAGTATATCTGTATATTGTATTGACTCAAATAAGTATTGTAGCAAAAATAAGCTGATAGGCGACCCGTCTAAGGGCGGGTTCACATTGAGCGAGCGTAGGAGGTTTGTTTGTGATATGTCACCGTGACTCTCCCACAGTCACCAGTGTGCCCCCACCCGTACCTGGCATAAAACATTGTGTCCAATAAAATCTGCAAGAAACTCAATCCAGACTACAAGATCATTAGTCTACTAATATGTCCATCTTTTATAAAAAATTCAACAACACTTATTTTTATTGTGGAACTGTATGTATTCTCAACAAGTCTCTATGTAGGGATTGTGTAGAAAAAATTGTTTTAAACATTACTGACAGCGGTCGGCGAGTGGCAGTGTATACAATTGGATACATCTAGTTTTAAAGATTAAATGAAATAGGCCATATAATGTTGGCTACCAATTATTTTCTGATACTTACATTAACACCTATGAAATAAAGGTTTAGGTATATAGTTTAGGAAATAAATTATACATTACATAGCCGAAGACGAAAACGTATTGCACTGTTTTAGCGCTTTAGTCAGACGCTGAATTTCATTTACATAAAATCGCAGAACTGTACAAATAAGGTTGGAACCAAGATACAAAACGCCCATGTGCTAAATACAACAATAATGGAAGACGTTTAAATAATTCGTAGCCAACGAAAATCAATTGCTACAATAAGCTCCTTATTATGCGCTGATGAATCTTCCTACTGAAACATAATTATAATTATGTATAATTGTATAATATGTATGATTGCACAAACGAAGAGATAGTAAGGTACCTACAGATATTCTATCTTATGAAGTCCGTTTGGATTTGAATGAAATATTCTACTATGTTTTAAATTTGCGACAGTAAAATGGGCATGCAAGTCATCAATTTTGAAAATTTTATACAGGAAAATACCCACTTTATATATGCAGAATACCCGTTTTGGGCCCCTTTCCCTACTGTTGCGGGAATGCAATGTTGACTTGTATCTGTTTTCAAACGGACTTCGTGAAATATAATATCTTTATATAATAAAATTGTGCAAGTTTCATTTAGGTACTATCGAGGAATTTGGGTTGACCCCTTAAAGGGGGCACAAATAGTCTTATTTTCATTCTTCAAGAGTCAAAAAAGAGTGCTATTTGAAACAGTGCTCTCATCCTTTACTTACGTGCGTACTTTAAAGAGATCTAAGATCTTATTGTAATTGTATATTGATAATATGGACCATTGACCATACAGAATGACAAATTATTCTCAAAACTTGTGGCATTTCAACATACATGAAGCGCAAACACTGTATAATACACTGTATAACACTGTATAACATGTTTAGGCAATAAACTATTTGAATTTGAATTCGAATACCGATTATGAATTTCCCCGATAGCACCGCCAGACCAGCCCTGCTAGCATGACCACCGAAACACGATATGATATAGCCATTAATCGCGTTGAACTTACAAAAACATTGGATTTGAATACTTGAAAAAGCCTGAATTGAATAATTGAAAAAGCCTTTAAAGCTATATCTTAAAGATATAGCCCTTTATCGCTTTGAACTGTCAAAAATCAAATGATTTTTTTTATACTATATCATAACATGTTTCGGTGGTCATGCTAGCCGGGCAGAGCCTCTTCTAACACTCTAATTGCGGTACCTGGAGGCCTATTCCCTAACTTTTTTTGACAGTTGAAAGTGATGATCACCGAACTATTTACGAATACATTGCTGTTATCACAGGACAAGTGTCACAATAGCATTATAGTAAAGTAGTAATGGATAAGTAAATAGTTCGGTGATCATCACTTTCAGCTGTCAAAAAAAGTTAGCGAATAAGCCTACAAGAGGCCAATCTATTCGAACGAACAGAATACAAATGTCAATTTTTCATAACCTCTCTTACATTTGACACGACGGTCGCCATGTTGTTTTATCTGAAATACGCCAGTTTCATACATTTGTATTCTATTCGCTCGAATATATTAGCCACTTGTATAGGCAACCTGAACGTATGAATCTATGGTATTTTTTTTACAGAAACTGTAATTTCATTACATGGTACACACATTTGCAACTAATTGTATGGAGAATGCCCAATCAAATCCTCTGTAGGTATTATTTTTTAAAGATGAGCAAATGTATTGTTTTACATTGTTGCAAAACAAAAAATATGACATGGTTCGCTTATACTCCACTGCTGAAACTAAATGGCATGTATGTTTGCAGTTTTTTTATCGATATCGCGATGTATCTTGAATGTATTTAAGTCAGTCAAATATGAGGCAACAGTTAGGTCTAGCACGGGACGTGGACAAAATTTCTCTCCACCACTGACAGTGTTTTCTCTCGGGATTTAGTAGGAGTTAGAGCGAGAGGAAAATGGTTTTCTTTTCCCATTGGAGATTTTCTCCACTTCACGTGCTCCGGTGGCTGTACTCTGTTTACCAGGTATTAACTTGTCATAAGAGGTATATTTAGTGATGTCTATGTGTATATAAAATAAATTTAACCTGTGCCGGAACTGTGCAGCATAAGTGAGTTACCTCAATACTGTGACCACACTACACTGACTTACGACCGTGTTAAGCGAAACTAGACTTACGGCCCAGCTGTTAAGATTCACTTTTACTGAGACCCAATAAATGTAAAACCATTTTTTCCTTACATTATTGCAAGTCAGCATTCATTGCAATGGAAGTAGTGAGTTATAATTCTCACTAGTGAAATTTATGAAATAAGTAATATGTAATATGGTTTATTGATACAGCATATGTGAATGGGCATACAGGCGTTATTAAAAATGTAAATGTAGGGGAAGGTGACCAAAAAAGGACATGCATCCTCAAGCTACTCTAAATGTACTTTCGAGTATAAAATTCATTTTCAAAACGAATATATCCCCTTGAGAGGATTTTTGCAAATTTAAATCCCCATATGTCTCCTAGGTTGTATGAAAAATATACACAAGAGTAGTACTTCAGGCAAATTGCCCGTTTTCGGCCCTTCCCTCTATTGATGGCGTTATACAATTAACGGGTCAATTGTCCGCAGGAATTCTACTGCGATTCCGAGTCTTTCTGCGATGCGATTTCGATTCAGAGATTGCACTAAAGTCTCTTATTATCGAGTGATGGATGACCAAACGCGTTACATTCAGAAAGAGAGTTTACTTTCGCGGTATGAGTCGGTGTAGTCAGGTCGTCATAATAATGTACAAAATTCGACTTACAGTGTGCACAAACATCTCAACACAAACTTTGAGTACCATGAGATCAGTATAAATGCAAATTTCGGGAGTATATTGGCAAATGCAAAGTAAAGATAATTTCTGAAATAACTTTCGTTATTTTTTTCTTAAATAACAAGCGAAGCAACGCAGTCACACTTACGCAGCTCAAAATACATTGTATTTGATACAATTGACGTTATTACAATTAAGTTTATTTAAGTTACATGCAAAGTATAATTTCACAATGCAATCTTTTTCTCTCCTTTCTATTATCGTAAAAAACTTAAATACAAAATTAAGTAAGTATGTATATGGTAGCACTGGGTTATAACATAGCATTTAACATACAACAAATTAGGTGTTACGCAAAATCCTGTAATTTATGGGCAATACCTACATGTCGATGGTAAATATAGATTATTTCGCCAATTTTGTTAGGTCCCTTAAACCAGGGAGCCTATTGCCATCTATCGGGCACGTAATTCGCATTTATCTATCGTAGTTATATAACTGCTTATAAATTACAGGCTATCACGTATCTTTGACACAAACACGCTAATATAATAAAAGGCTATTTATTATAAAGAGAGCTTATTTGATTCCAGTGCTATTGTTATGTAATTAATATGGAAAAAAATGAAGTCCTTAAATTTCTTAGAGTTCGTATTAGTTCTTAGAGCTTGCTCTGTTTTAAAACGCGTTCTTTTGCAATAGGACCAAATTTTTTTAACAATTCAGATAGAGCTGCTAATAGCATCCACGTATATTGGTATTTCAATGGTATGAACATTTTTATTTTCATCTGAATAGTTTTACAGTATTTGTATTATGTAGCATGTGTATTATGTAGTCCTAGTACATTATTTTAAGGAAAACCGGAACTGAATGATGTTTGAAATGGAAAAGTTCTATAAAGTATAGACCTTCGAAGGTAGAGACAGATAGGTTAGGTACCTATTCGTTTCAGTCCACCGAGCGAAATTACCTACAAAGGCTGTTTGAAAAGGTTATGACATCAAAAAGTTTTTAACGATTTATTATATCATCAAAGAGTCATCAACGAAATGCAATTGGTACAATACTTACTGATTAGTCGTATTGCAAAAAACAGCGTACACTAATAAAAATATGAGTGAAGGAAACCCTTTTTATTAAACACTAGGAACGCTATTACAACTATTTATATTCTCTGTGAACTAAAATCCTGTAGGTTGATGATGAGAAAACTTGGACGGCAAGATGAAAACGGCAAAAAAGGCTTCTGCGGGGGAGGGGACATAATATATGTCTTTTTCCTATTGTGTTAAAGTAAAAGAGATAGCACTTAAAATTACTTTCGACTTGTCGCGTCTCAAACAACACAAGCGCAAAACCGTCTTAAGTAACGAATATATTGTCAGAAAAGCAAAACCGTGCTCTTTAAAAACATTAAAATTTACAGATAAAGTCGATACAAACTAGCATTACCATTGTAAAGGATATACGTAAGTGATTATTTGAGCAAAACTTAACAAACGGACTGAGCAATTAAAAACTGTAAGTTCCGATTACAAGGGTGAGAATCGGCACTAACTCAAACGAATAGCATGCATCACTTAAACATTATCCTGTTCTACACTGAGATTATGAGAGCGTAGGATGGACATTTAACACGATTTTTCTCTCAAAAACGAACCGCTTTTGGACAATTTTTACACTAATAATTCTCAATTTTACCATCGCAATACTTAAATGTCCAACCTCAACTGCTTGCGTACACACAATTGTTTAAAATCGGCATTCACAGGAGTAACGAATACACTTAAATTTTAATTTAATACATGCTTGCAACACTGCCCGGTATGTATCTGATGAATCTGATATGTATTTACAATAACCACGCTGAAAACTAAACGTCTCCTGACGCGTATGTGGTTTGATCAGAATGGCTGACGTGGGGTGCCACAGACTATTTTAGACGCTTCTAAAATCCAGTACGAGCACTGTAAAACCATTATTCAATAAAGTGTAGGACTATTATTATAATATGTACAAGTTACCAATATTATTAAACTGTGGCAGCTCTAATATTTCTGATCTTGAGTGTTAACTGTGCATGTCAACTTTCTAATCAAACCACACCACGCCGTCGGTTAAAAATAATTGTATTTCAAAACGAACATTAAGTTGTGTGAAATCGATCCTTGTACGTCAATTTCCTACGACTCGGAACATAAAACACCAGTTTCATACACTAAGGTACTTAGAACATTGCAATAAGTACGACACTAAGTTAAGACTATTTCACATTTACGTTTTGTTTAATAATTAAATATGTTGTTTGTAATAAATGTATAAAATATCATCTGTAATCTCTGTATACTTAATCACCTTTGTTATATTAAAAAGTAAATCCATTTGTATTCGGTATAAAATCTAATAAGTATAAATCTGAGGTTGTTACACGGCTATGGCACTATTCTGTTTGCATTCAAACTTTAGCTGGTCCCGCGCGCAGCCCGGCCCTCCTTACTCTATATTGTACCTGTTTTGTATAAAAATACTTATCAACTATTATTGTATAAGGCTGTTTGTTTATTGTAGTGTGATTGTGAACTGAAATCTTGATAACGGGAAATGAAACTCGTATAAGGGGCACGGACGGCGGGCGGGCCCAGGAGGATCACTGGTTGAACGTTGTGGAAATTTTAGTCACGGAAGATAACTGTCTATAATTTTCTTCGATAATGATCGTTTTTGTTCATATTTTTTTTGTATGTATACCTCCAAAAGTTTGATAGGAAAAACAAATTGGAAACCAAACACGGCGGAAGACGGGCCCGCGCTAGCCGGGCGCCTTTGACCTGCGCCGGCGCACGCCCGGCCAACGCTTGCCCGCACACAATTTCATCAAACTGCCCAATGTGATAATTTGCTTAATCGATGACGTAAACCGCTAAACATAATATTGCATTCACTTCCAAAGTGATAAATTAATGGTAAAGTGTTATGTGACTCCCACAAATTCAAATACTATTACATCTATTTTTAATACATAGTAACAGTTCTTATTTTGCGGTAGGAAAACGAAACCATCACAATAATATCGTAAAATAGGTAAGCTATATAATAATATTATGTCGTCTAGTTACAAACAGAGATGTTAAACACGTTTTAACGCCCCCTGCGACACTCGCGCGGCTCGGCGCTCGGAGTTTATAGTCCAAGAGACTGTCTTGCCGCCCGTGTACACTTGACATCGTCTGTGAGACGATATATTACATATACCTATCTGTCTACGGGCAGGCTCGTTTAAAATATTAATTAAAATGCTCATGTAAAATCATGCTCTCTATCTCTAACCGTATACCGTGGACGTGAGCCTAGGACGCGCCGAGCGAACGTAGGGTGTCGCAGTGGGGCTGCAAAAATTCATATATAATCTTTATCTCCCTAAATCCTAAGTTATTTCGCGATGAATGGTCGAATTGCTTGGTAATTCGAAGTCGACAGTCTATGCTAAAATTATAAATAAGATACTCTGGCACCTCCGGCCCGGTCAAACTACGACAAAGCACTTGACGACATCACACGCGTTACCTTATTGGTAAAATTTACTAATCTCACTCTTCGACATTAGACAGTCAAATCAGTCAATAAAGTTTAAGGCAAGAACGACATTGAAAACAAACGCGTAATCCCAATAATCGAGGAACTGAGGGCGTTTACAAAAATTTCGATTCAACATACAAATTAGGTTATAATTCATAAACAATCGATCAACGAAACAATTTTTAATCATTCACTCGAGTCCAAAACGGATATCACCCACGAACCAGCCACGTACACAGACTTTTAACGCTAAGTGAGCGAATACCTAACCTATCTTACTATCACAGTCCTTTCTCAGTCTGACCCTTTCCTATAAATGCATCTCATTGTCACACCATTGAACATCTGGTAACAACCTAAACTAGGCCAACTATCATAGAGACTGGTAGAAAACGATTTAAAAACACTACACTATTTGGCACCTACAATGTATAAAGTCATTTCGGTAAAAAAGATTCCACGTAAATGCATCGCCCTATCAGAGCTTCAGTAAGTACTAACAAACAAATAAGTATTTAATGTATTTCGATGGCAAAAGGTAACCCTATGTATTTTTGGTTTGCACGCATATCATTCCTTGTATCGATGTTCTGACTCAACTTCGCAGAAAAATTTTCTAATTTGGACCTAAAAGTTACCGTTTAAATTCTTTACCATTACTTTTTAAGATATTTTGAGCATCATGAAATTCGTTTACCTCTCCTCGTATTTATTTGCCAGATTTTATCCCCTAACACTCGTAAACAATAAAATTAACTTAATAATATCTACAAAATATGTATATATTCATTACAAATAGGCACACAATGTGCCGGAAACATTCATCGCGAAATATTGTTACGTGGTAAAAGATGAATTCTTAATTTTAGTTCTCAACGTAGAGTTTTAAATTCTAATCTCTGGTTCAATCTGCTCAGATTTGAAAAATTTCGACCGCAAGAGAAGAATCACCGAGAAACCTAATTCTTACTTGGTAACTTAACATTACGGGGCAAAAAACGCAATTTTCACTCGCTTTTCGTAACGGTAACACTATTCTTGGAGAACATTTGCAACTGTACATTCGCGACAGACTCCCGACAGCACAAACAACGTTGTTATTTACAGATCGAAGCTCGTTCTACAGCGATCCGGACATCGTCGGCTCAATTACTCACAAAGAAGTCGTATACTGTAGTGGGGGGCGGGCGTAGGGTGGCGCCGGCGCCCGCGCTTGTCTGCTCAATTGTATAATCGTTCGGCCGCGTAGAGGTCGTGGTGGTGCGCGGCGTGCGAGGGCGCCGGCGGCCACCGCGGCGGCGGCGCGGGTCACTGCGCCGGCAGGCAGGCCACCGGCGCGCCCGGGCCTAGCGCCGGCTTGAACTCGGCCGCGGGGAACTGCTGGAAGGGCGGCGCGTAGCACTGCGGGAAGTACAGCTCGGGCTTGACGACGGCGGCGGCGGGGGGCAGCGGCCGCGGCGTCTTGGCTGCGTCCGCGCGCCGCGCCTTCGCCGCGTGCGGGTTCATGTGGTTGTCGATGTGCTTCTTCACCTCCGGCTCGGTGGCGAACCGCCGCCGGCAGTTCGGCATCGGGCAGCAGAACGGCCGGTCGCCCTGGTGCGTCCTAGTGTGCTGGTCCAGGATCGCCTTCTGCCGGAAGTCCTTGCCGCACTGCGTGCACTTGTACGGCTTTTCGCCCGTGTGGATGCGCAGGTGCTGGTTCAGGATCGTCCGCTGGCGGAAGAACCGCGGGCAGTACACGCAGCCGTACGGCTTCTCGTTGGTGTGGATGCGCAGGTGCTGCGTCAGGTGCGACTGCTGGCGGAACCGCTTGCCGCACTCCGGGCACGGGTACGGCCGCGACTCTATGTGGATGCAGCCGTGCTGCAGGAGCGTCGACTTCTGCTTGAACTCCTTCTGGCAGATGGGGCACCGCACGTACAGCGGCATCGCGCGCCCGCCGAGCACGTCCGGCAGCTTGCCGCCCTTCAGGTACTGCAGCGAGAGGCTGGAGCCGAAGACGGCGTGGTTCAGGCCCTTGGTGTCTTTGAAGTAGGCGGGGTACTGCGCGGTGTCGCCGGGCGAGAAGCACGAGCCGCGCTGCTCCCCGTTCTGGCCGTCCACGTCGCCGAACGTCGACTGGATCTCCTCCTTGTTCTCGTCGGCGGGGAACGGCACGTCCTGCGGCCACAGCGTCGGCGTCGTCCCGTTCTTGAAAATCAGATGCGGCGACACATCTGCAAAAATGGAATACGGCGTTCAGTTAGGTGTCGGACGCGGCGGGGTGGAGGTTACCGACGAGTGGGTTAATCGAACTGAGGACGGTTACAGGATCGTCCGGCGATCGGTTCCGCGTCTCGCGGGCGCCCTGTGTTGCGCGGGCGACGAGGGGACCGAGAATTTGTCTGATAGGAAGGCCAATGGATGCGAGACCGAATCGAACGTGCAGGGAGGGGCGGGGATCGCGGGCGACGTCGGCAGCGGCCGCGGCCGGTGCGGGCGGCGCGCGCGGGGAGCGGGGAGGGGCATATATGTGTGAATTGCGCTCGCCTTGGTGTGTGCGGACGTGCTGGTTCAGGATGGCCTTCTGGCGGAAATGTTTGCCGCACTCGCCGCACGTATATGGCTTCTCACCGGAATGGATTCGGAGGTGCTGGTTGAGGATGGCGCGCTGCCGGAACGAGCGCGGGCAGTACACGCACGCGTAAGGCTTCTCGTTCGCGTGGATGCGCAGGTGTTGCGTCAGATGGGACTGCTGGCGGAACCGCTTGCCGCACTCGGGACACCCGTACGGCCGAGAGTCTGTGTGGATCCGCTCGTGCTGGAGCAGCGTGGACTTCTGCTTGAAGTCCTTGCCGCACGTCAGGCACTTGAACAGCCTTAATTCCGAGTTCGGATTGTGTTTCCGAGGCTTCGGGGGCTCAGGTTGGACGATGTCTGGCAAGTGGCGCAAGTCTGGGGCTCCGTATTGGTCTAGAGGACCTTCAAGCGAAAGGACTCCACCGTTCTGCTTCAGGTAATGCAGCGGGAAGCCGCCAGTGCCTAGCATGTGGCTGGTCGGTCTTGTCTCCTTAAAGTACGGCGTCGCATACTGCTGCTGGAGGTCTGGCTGGGGCACGAAGCATGGCGTTCGGTCGAGGTGGTCCTGAGGTTGACTGGTTGGCACGCCATTAGACTGCGCTTGGAGCTGTTCCACTTGCATGTGTTCCGGGGACGTTTGTTGCTGTTGTTGTTGTTGAGCCTGTTGCTGTTGTTGTTGTTGAGCGAGGTGCTGTGTGGGGTCTTCTGAGGGCTCCGGAGGCGGCGGAGCGGGTGGATAAGGTGAGGGTGCAGGGGATGCGAGCTGTGGCTCGGGCTGCGGTGACGGTCCCCCAGGGCTCTGATGCTGCATTGGCTGGTAGCCGCCGTCGAGGACGCCGCTGCCCCATTGCGTGCCTGGGGGAGCACGCTCCACGCCATCTTTGTAGAGCACGTACGGCGCTGTCGTGTCTGGAAACGAAAACAAAAATTATGTTAGTACTTGACACTTGGCGTAATAATTAAATGGTTAGTTAATATTTTCATGTGTATCTCAGAACCCTCTAAACTAATTGTGGAAATGTGGATGTTAATATACCCCTTTCGGGATAAATATGCGTGATTTATGTAAGTTTGTACGTATCTCCGAAAGTACAAGGCCGATAGATTTCACTATTAGTTGGTTCCTAAAATATTGTGTGCCTTATTTTCTATAATTATTGTGTTTGTGTAGTTATTTGTATCGATAGAGTTTGAGGAGTGACTTAGTGCGCACGGTGCGGTCTCGGCCTCAAAACAGCAATATTTGCTAAAGGCGGCCACTGGATGGGTGGCCAACATTAAATATCTCGAGTTCTTTCGTGCTTCGGAAGGCACGTTGGTGCAAGCTGCATCTGCAGTAGTTAATAACCAACAATCCGCACTGGGCCAGCGTGGTGGGTTATGGCCCATCATTCTATCCTACATTTTCCATACATAGGGAGGCCCTGTGCCCCAACAGTGACGATATTAAAAGGCGGGGCGATGGTGCTAATTATGAATTTAACTTAAACAGTTAAAGTAAGTTGTAATAGATAAAGTATTATGTATTGAAGAAGCGAGTACTCAAAATTGTATAAATCATCGCAGAATCTAGCTTTAATAAATCGTTGGGGTTGGCGGGGCAGTAGCGTGGCGTGCAGACGTCGCTTTCATAGCGTGTGGCTCGCGATTCACCACACTTGGAACGACAAAACAGATAAAAGAGCTTGGAACGAACGGTGAAAGAATGATGTGGTTTTAATAAAACGTCACATTTCGGTCAATAAAATCAAGTTTAGGTGTATTGGATGGCATGTAAATAAAAAACCGAGACACGCTAGCGATAGCGAGTCGACGTAGGGGAATGTGGCCAAAAACGAGCACCGTTGAGCATAAAATTGGAAGTTCAATTTTCACACTGAATTGTGGGTGTTAATACACTACTGCTTAGCCCTTGCGTGTCAGCAGTGTGGTGCCGGCAAAGCAGAATACAATTGTCACCACCCCTATAATATTTATCTCACGGTTGTCGTACAGGGCCACTAAGGGTAAAACGAACTCTGCTACCCTTTACGCATCACTGCGTAATGGGTAGCAGAGTTCCTCTTATACGACCTAACAATATACTGCAATTTGCGTGCCCTTTAGATGGGAATAGGCTCGCTCCCTATAACATGGGACCTAACATAATAATCATTGCAGTGTGGCCGTTAATATAATGTTTTTTTGAAAGATCCTGTCAGTTTTTTTACGTCGCAGAATAGAGTTTCAATGAAAAGTAGCTCAGTAAACTTAAGCCCACTGACAGCACCTGTCTTAAACGCATTCTCGCAGCAGCCAAACTAATATTAAAATTTCTCCGTCATCTATCTAGTATCCATAACATAAATGCCATGCCACGTACTTAGTGCTAGAATTTGAGTAGAAAAAATATTTATTTATTATTTTGCTTATTTTGTTTTGTGCCTGAGCGCCGCAACACAAGTATGTTTCCCAGCCGTATTGCGCAACATACCACGCCTCACATGTGGTTACATATTAGTAAGTGTAAGTATTGATTGATACATCGGAAGCTCCTGTATGTAGACCGCGGTGGCAGTGAGAGGTGTACACGTGCAAGTGAAAGAGTCGCATCGTTGCGGTCACGCTCGCTGGTCGACATTTTGACAGCGCAAGCGCAGCTCGAGTTACAACTAGGGCTTTCACAAGCTTCCGCCATTGCAAACACATTTTTCGAGACTGGAGTAGGCTAGAGTTCACCAACAGGCAATTATTATTTGACCGTCAGTTTTTGACATTTTTCCATATGGAAGACAGAAACTGAAGGTTATCTTTTAATCGCTTGTATTACGTGTTGGTGAACTCTAGCCTAAGGATGTGTGGTGACGGCAGAGCAGAATACAATTGTCACCACCCCTATGTCGCTCGTGGGTATCGTTTACGTCACACCAGTTAGGGTTGACAATCGATTGAAGAAATTTAACAGTTTCTGACGTGGTGTAAAAAAGACTAGGACTCGAACTGCCGCACTCAGAGACGTCAATTAACTTAAATGAGTACTTAATGTCAAAAAATTTCATTTAAATTTGGACCATAAACCTGGCTAGAATAGTGAATAGTTTTGAACTGTCATTTTTTGACAATGAGTACTCATTAACGTTATTTGACGTCTCTGAGTGCGGCAGAAAGACTCGAGTTTACCAACACGTAAACAAGGAAATAAAAGATAATCGTTCGTTTTTGACAGTTCTTCCATACGATAAAATGTCAAAAACTGACGGTTATCTTTTAATTGCCTGTTTAGGTGTTGGTAAACCCCAGCCCAGTCCAAAGAGTACAATGTGGCCCACTCTTAATTATCGTTACACACAATAAACGTGTGTCGACTTTAACTAGTGATCAATTAAATTTCCTAATTACTGCTACTAAGATGACATCACATATTTTCTGTTTCGTGCCGTGAATCAATCATGGAGGTGTCCCGAACTTATAATAGTCAAGGAGTTTTATTAAAAATAATGCCGTCATCTTCCTACGCGCTTGTTTAAACACTAGACGGGGTTCCGTAGGCTTTATTAAGTTTTTTAAAGTTTCATATTGTTTTGGCGCTATTTTAGGAGACCTAGCGATAGATTAGGGTTTAATATTTGAGTGTGACAATAATCAGTGTTTTTTTAATACTAATAATAATATCATATTTTAGATTTTTTTACTGTAGAGAGCTTAAAATGTTCTCTTGATGGTCATAGACGCGAATAAGTTATTATTTACTATAGTGTGCTATATCAGTATCCTCTGCTATATCAGTAGACACTATATTTAATATTATTACGTCGATGACGCTATTACTTTTCATTTCAATAAATTTTAAAGATTATTTCCTCTCTAGATTCTCGAACAGATATTGTAGAAAATAGTTTTTTTTTACATAATATTACTTTTCTTTGGGGCCACATTAAAATACTTCTGATAATCAGATGCTCCATCTTGAAGCTGGAGCGTTTCAAAATTCAAAAAATTCCATAACGGAATCCAAAATGGCGTACCATCTATCATGACGCGGCTATCGTTAATAACACTAGAGATGGACTAAACGTCGATAAAATCTCGTTATTCGGTTTATCTGGCACGATCGCCGATGTATCTCCATCGAAACGTGACCGGTGCACACCACTATAATAATGTGCCCAATTAAATTTGAGTTATCTCAATTCTCAGATGAGTTTAACTATACCTACTTATTCTGAAGACGTTTTGTTCAATGAAGTGTCTTTGTTGGTTTTAATTAATCTATTGGTAATTAAAGTGTAGCGTCGCAATAGTTAACACGGTTTGTATTTAACTGAATTAGGTTCAGATGATAAAAAATACTTATCAGTCCACCAAATTAGTTTTTTCATCATCATCACCAGCCCATTAATGCCCCGAATAATGTACAGGCCTTCCTATGGATGGAAGAATATAGCGTGAATGGACCCTAACCCACCACGCTCGCCTAGTGCGGATTGGTGGGTATTAACGACTGCAGATGCAGCCGGGACCAACGGCTTAACGTGCTTTCCGAAGCACGAAGAACTCGAGATAATATTTTTTGGTCACCCATCCAATGACCGGGGTTAACGGACATTCCTTACTTAGTACGTTAAGCCACTGCGTTGACGAGCTCCTCAATGTGTATATTGGTTAACTTTATTTATATTTCCTGCCTGGTTGTAGTACAATAAATATATTACGTTATGCCGCAGAGATTTTAATTAACGAGTTTAATTTCTAAAGGGTTCTTTATCCTTCCATTATATAATATGTTTTAGGATTTTGCTAGGTTTCCAATGTCGCTTCCTTATTAAATAACATGACTTTAAACAAGTATGATTTAACTACGTCCGCAAGATCGGAAACTCGCCATCAATAAACACTTCAAAATGTCCGCAAGCATATCACACGAGCCTTCTCCACAGACAAAGATTTATGGGCGAACATCTGTTTATAATCCACAGATAAAATAATACGGGAGGAAATCGGCCGGCGTTCTCGACAGCATTAATGATGCGCATGTAAGGGTTAAATCTTATATCTCCGCCCGGATGGCTCCACATGTGCGGTGTCATTCCGAATTAACTTTTTTTGCCTCAACCCTTTTTAAAAAATTATAGTCGAGTTTGACGCACGACGCTATGGGAATGCACTGGCTGGCGCGGACAGGTATTTAATTTTTTCATCGTTCCATATTTGAAATGTTAATTAGTTTTGGGAGTCAGCTGTTTGTTCTGTGGCAATGCAATGGTGTTTCGTCTTGGATTCTTTTATGAATATTTTTTTCAGAGAGGTCAAATTTTTCAGAGAGGTCACGCCTTTTTATCCCCGTAGGGGTAGGCATAGGTGTGTACCTGCATTTCGCCAAGTATGCTTAAGAGGCGAGCCTATAACACGTGAATCGCAGAATATTGTTAGGGGGCATAACAGGAATTCGGATTCCCATTCCTTATCATAATTATAACCCTTGCCGCACTCACAGACGTCAATTAACGTTAATGAGTACTTAATGTCAAAAATGACAAATTAAAAACTAGTCGCTATTCTTGCCGGTCTAGATTTAAATGAATATTTTTGGCATTAAGTACCAATGAAAGTTAATTGACGTCTCTGAGTGCGGCAGTTAGTTACCTTGCCTTGTACGACACCCGCAGGACAGATTGGGCTGGTGGTAATTTTATTCTAATCAGTGGTCTCTACATTGTATTTTTTATACATAATATGTTTTTTTTTTAATTCTGACGTGACTATGTGTAATTACCTATAGTAAACTAGAGATACGAAAGAGTGTTTGGCGCGCTTTCAATGGCGACGGTCAGATTTTTGTTTTAATAACTCAAATAAATATTCAGAGTGGACTTTGTGTAGTAAAATGGGTTTTTATTTAGATTCAAGACGATTCGTTTTGACGTTTACTTATGCGGAATTAGCGAAGTAAAAATGTTATGATGGGATGTTATGAGTTTACAATACGTCAATAGACGTATTGTAAACTAATGAAATCTGTTAGTATTCGCGACAAGCGCTTCCTAGTTGTGCGATATTATTGCTCTAAGGTCTACGATATCAAGCCAAAATAAACCTCAAAAAAAATATCGTTGTTTTTTGGCGGGATATTAATTTCATGTATTTGACTGACTGTATTTTTATTGTTTTTGTGCTTTAGAAGTACAGTTTCAAACTATGTAAACAAATGGTGGTGTCGCTAGCGATGAACAAACAAACAACATGAAACGTCAAAATCTATGTGTAAATTGTAGTTTAATTTTTCACCGCCTGACAATATAAATTGGTGGCGCTGTAAAGTTCATGTGGTAGATTAATTTGTATAAGCTACAGTTGCCTTCTAATATAAATAGTACAAGAAGCCTGGGTACGTAAGGGTGTAATAACATTTCACTGTTCTCAGAGCGTTACGAGGAAGTCTGGCGCACATGTTATGGGAAAGTTGAGTCCTGACGCAACTGCCACCATTGCGTTGTTTCGAAGGGGAATTATTGTGATAGCTGTAATTCGTTTTTGAAAGCTCCACGTAAGAGAGGAAAG
This sequence comes from Cataclysta lemnata, assembly GCA_963931975.1. Lineage (NCBI taxonomy): Eukaryota > Metazoa > Arthropoda > Insecta > Lepidoptera > Crambidae > Cataclysta > Cataclysta lemnata. The sequence continues at coordinate 12,749,522 of OZ008352.1, forward strand.
TATTAAGTCTTTGCCGCACTCACTCAAAAAAGTTTTTGAGTAAGAAAACGCTCGAGCTCTGGAGACCTCCAGATGTATAGAGTATAGGCCGCCGGGCTCCGAGTGGCGTATCCTGCGCAAACGCATACAAACTGGTCAGACAACCCCGCCCCTTCCTGCCGTACGGCCGACCAATACGTCGATACACAATGGAAAGAAGGCCCAACATTATTCATAACCTACTGAGTTTTTGCCGAAAATCTTTTGATAACCCATTGCTGACAGCATCTAGTTCTACCGATTTCAGTTCTGATTGTAGTCTAAATAAATCAATAAAAAAATCCACACATCTTCGTAAAAATAGATAGGTATATTTTTGTAGAATATATCCGACAGGTGATGAGAACAAAACAACGATTGCCGGGTGAACTACTTATATAAATAGTAGGTATACTATGTTCGCGAAACGTGGGTGCTAGTTCACCTCTGCCTACCCCTTCGGGGATATAGACTTGATTTACGTAGGTATGTATGTATACTATGTTGTATGCAATTGAATAGTTGCGATAATTCTGAAAGATGTATTTAGTCACGGTAGCAAAATGATTCTCTGCCAAAATCATTCAGCATACAAAAGCATGATTGATTGCTAAAAATATTTGCGATTCATCTTAACACTTTGTCTCTATTGAATATAAATCCATGATATGCGACCTTATTGTCTAGTTCAGTCACAAAAATCATAATAACGATTACTTATTAGTTACTGACACAAGCATTACACTGAAGAAAGTGATCCTTAAAAAGCTATTTAAACCAAAAATTAACACATAGAATACGGCGACCGTGAATTTTTAATTTCGATTTGTTTAATGAAATGTCATCGTTTCAAATTATTTCCAATTTCGAACTAGACATGTCTTAACTAATGATGAAGTAACGATGTTTGTCGGGAATTTACAAAAACACTTTTTATCTTTTATGCCACACCTGACCATAAAGTGTACTTTTTCACCCGCTACGAGTACGAAAAATCCTTCTTGGACAGTGGTGACATAAAACTATGGTTCTACCTCGGGCTATAAAAAGAAGGCTTCCGATCGCAAATTTATCAAATACTTCTTAAATTGCTTTGTGGCACATAAATAGCAGTACATATATTGCTTGGTGGTATAAGAGGGAAGCTGCTGCCCATTACTCATCGCTGTCTGTACCCATATTCACCTTTTACGACACCCACGGGGATGGGGGTGGTGACAACCTGTATTGCTGCAATACATACATACATACATAAATCACGCCTATATCTCCGAAGGGGTAGGCAGAGTTGAACTAGCACCCACGTTTCGCCAAATATGTCAAGTCCCATGTAATAGGTGGCGAGCCTATTGCCATTTATCGGGCACAAAAGTCGCAGTACATTACTATTGCTAGGTGGTGTAAGAGGAACGCTGCTGCCCATTCCTAATCATAGTCAGATTTATCCTTAGTCGCCTTGTACGACACCCACGGGAAAGATTTGGGGTGGTGACAATTGTATTCTACTCTGCCGTCACCACGCGGCTGAATAGCCGTATGAAATTAAAGATGTCTGTTAGATGTCAACCTATATCCCCGAAGGAGTAACCGAACGTGTATAGCCACCAATTGGACTTACAAATTAAGCACGAACATTCTTCGAGAAAAAGTTTGAATACTCTGACTGACTCTTGAGATCGCCTAACTGCCCGAGACGTGTGCTCACGCGCACCATTGTCACTAGGGTTACCAACTTTTTTTCTATCAAATATAGTATTTTCGTACCTATTACCTTTAAAAATATAGTAGATGGCAAAAAAATTAAAAAGAAAATAGTATGTGAATGGGTAATTTATTTTTAAAAGAATTATTTTTTGCTCCTCTGTGCCTTGTGCATATGATTGATTGCAATCTAAATGTAGGTTGAAAAACACCATTAATTGGAATTCGTGGCATTCGTCTCTCCATTTGTTTTCATTACAGAAAATATACGTTCTGTGAATGCTGATGAGGAATGGAAAGAAGATATTCTAATATTCTAATAAATCTTGAATATTTTGAATATTCTGAATATTCTTCAAAATATTCAAGAATCAAAATATAATAGTTTCGCCTACTATATTTATTTTTCAGAAATATAGTATTTGATCCCCTAAAATAGTAGAATACTAAGTATATTATATAGTAGGGTTGGCAACCCTAATTGTCACGGATGAATGGGCCTGCCTCGGGAACCTGTTTGGAAGCCTTTGTAACGTTTGATGAAGTCACCGGTGCCGTTTCAAATATTGTTCACTCGCTGCCCCTGCACTGCATGAAACACTTTTTCTATTTCTTATGTCTGACACTGATTGTTATTTTTGATTTTTATTGGAACACTTACTGACACTGCAAACTATATTTTGCTCTTACCACCTAGTGGTATAAAAAATAGCTACCTACCCAATATACAGAAAAATGCCATAAAAATCGGTCAAGTCGTTTCGGAGGAGTTCGTTAGCAAACACTGTCACATAATTGTTTTTTATAGGTAGATACATATTACTATTCGATTTTAATTTTAACATTATATAAATGTTAGAAAAATTAGTACAAAGATTTTGGGGTTAGAAAAAGAATTTCGAAAAATTATGATCTTGAGGCGGGAATCGAACCCGCGTCCGCTGATATCCGGGCAGGTGCCTGAACGGTGCCTGCCTTTTTTCTAACCCCAAAATCTTTGTACTAATTTTTCTAACATTTATATAATGTTAAAATTAAAATCGAATAGTTTAAAAAGCAAACCCAAGCTTAACCGAACGCACGGAATTTGTAAAAATATCTGCTTTGAAATTTATTTCTACATTGCGAGGGTACCCGTTGGCTTACAGCGTGAGGTGTAAAGGTTAGAAGAATTTCGGCAAGTTAATTAGTGTCTTGGGTGGCCGAGCGGTCAGGCACCTGCCCGGATAGCAGCGGACGCGGGTTCGATTCCCGCCTCAAGATCATAATTTTTCTAACCCCAAAATCTTTGTAGATATATATTACATTATATTAAAATAACCGTTAGAAAAATTATTACGGAGAAAAATAGGTTAGTAAAGTTCTAAAAATTAAAGTCTTGATGCGGGAATCGAACTATTACTATATATACTTATTATGTAGATGGGACTGAGCAAATGGTATAGGCTGGATAGCAGAGGACGCGGATTTGATTCCCGCACCTGAACAATAATTTTGTGAATTTTTCATGACCTCAACCTTTAGGTAATTTTTGTAAGATTATTTTTCACTGTTCAAATAAAAATCTCTATAAATAAATTAATGTCTATATTGAATCATATTTTATTCCGATTTAAATTTTCTTTATTCTGTCATGAAAACTGTTGATCGAATCTACCAATTGTTGTCAGAAACAATTTACTGTTTTGCACAATTTTAGGCGTCGTCGTCTGGGTTTGTTTTTGACCCTATGTGTTAAATTGCTCGGAAAATGTGATCACAATGAGTATTGTTCGGGCACACGCGTCTCGGCGACTGAGTCAGCGTGCAGAATAGCCCTTGGTTAATTTGGCCCTGTGACTCAACTTCGGAAGCTGTGTTTGACAGAGGGAGCGAGCGAGACGTCAGACGTCGCAGAGGAGGGACGACAACAAATCATATCAAAGAAATTTGTGGTTAGAAAAAGTTCGAAAAATTATAGTCTTGATTCGGGAAACGAACCCGCGTCCTCCGCGTTCCGGGCAGATGCCTATAGTACTCGGCCGAGTGTACGAACTTTTTCAAACCACACATTTTTTTGTGATAACTTTTCTAACTTTTATATAGTATTGAAATCAAAACAATAAATCATTTCAAATTCAAGAATCGTTTATTGATTATTATTTTAATTTGAACATTACATAAATGTTAGAAATATTTGTGAAATACAAACAAATTTGTGGCTAGAATAAGTTCGAAAAATTATAGTGGTCGACCGTTAAAACGTCTTTGTTGGCCGAGTGGTATAGGCTCGGATTGCAGAGGACGCAGGTTCGATTCCCGCCGAAAAAAGGGTCGATTCCCGAATCAAGATTATAATTTTTCAAACTTCTTCTAATTCGAGATAATATATTTTTGATCACCCATTCAATGACCGTTGCTTAGTTTACGCAATCGCAGGCCGAGCGCGCTAAGCCACTCCGCCATCGATCTCCCCATCGGCTACTAATCACTAATTACAGGTGCTCTTAATTTTACATTACGTTTCCACTCAATCCGCGCACAGAACTATTATTTGTTATTAATTTACAATCAACTTTTAACATAATTACAGTACTTTCGTGGTGCTCCCGTTAGGGTAAGTACACATCTATAATGCATCAGTTGAAATAGTCTTGACAGCCGAACGAGCGCCTGTAAATTCGATTTGTTCCTAACTGCCCCATCGCGTTCACAATTAATGGGGCAGACAGGATCAATACATTCTCATTTAACCCACTGAGAACTAATTTTATATGTCCCTTTGAAGTTGGCATCTAGTTGGACAAAAAAGATTTTAATAATCCTGTTATCCCCATTGATTTTGATATGACTGTTAGGAAAAGACATACTAAAATTTCGGGTATTAATCAGAATGTATCTATTAGTTACACAGCCATTTTGTAAGTAAATATTTTTTAATTTCATTAAAAAGTCATTAGAAAATTCTGAAAAATTATGTCGATATATTTTCGACTTAATGTTACAGTCGTGCTAGTTGACCAAATAATATTATGATTGCAAAACCTTGGGACCAATAAATTCGTAACAAATAAAATTAGTACTAGCAGCATTATAGTCGTGCAAATAAGAAGTAAAATGTTCATGGACGATCAATTTACTATGTCTATCTCCCCCGTCCTTCGGAAGACAAATACCTGAGGCTGCGTTTCCACCAGGCTACGTTGTAGCTGTCGGTCGGCAGCATCTTTAGTTGCTGATGGGGTTGGTAGGCTCGATAAATATTCCCGTAAGCCCCATTACGGTGCTCAGTCAAATGTAACCCGACCCTAAGTGACACACCAAAGTGATTGCACGCAGATGTAAGCGCACCGCGGGCCAGCCACCAATCTGGGCTATTCTAGAGCGGTGGCTCGGTTTTTTGTACATTTTTTCCCCTTTCAAATTACTAAGTATGAGCAATTTGTATCACATAAGTGTATCACTTAATAGCGTTTTTTTGTGGCACACATTCGGCCACTATTCAGTCAGTTTCTTTATTTGAAACGGCAAAGAGAATAAGATGTGCGCCGTTTGATGTGATGGCAGTAATTGGGCTCCAAGGTTTTAATTGAGTTTGTTTTAGTAACGTTATCTAAGTTAAAACAAAATTAAATGGTACCAAATGCAATTTCACCGTTGAAAATGGTCTGCCAGCACGACTTTCGATACGCAAAAAAGACAAGTGGTTGTCATATTTTGAGCTGAGTCTGTGTTAACGGAACGAACTAACGATGCTTGTAGTACCAAGGGAACTCGAAGCGCATTCGAATTACGAACGAGAACAAAAAAACTTGAAAGAAAACAAATGATTCGCGGTCCAGTCCTTGAGTTTTGTCGCAAAAAGTTCACGTACGCGATCCACGCGAGGCGGCCAGAGCTCAATGAAGACATCCGCAAAAAGATTGCTACACGCGTAAAAAGTGCACACCAATTACTCTCACTCGCTGCTTAGGCGGCGGTCGAATCCACTGGCTCACTTCCATTCGGCAGTGCTTTACCGTTCCGTTCAAACGGCGCAATGGTCCGCCCGCGCCATCTTGCCGTCCACTGATAACACAAGATGTCTGACGGTTTGGGCGGGAAGCCCGCCGTTGTCTTTATCTTCGCATCGGTACCGGTTGTACGCACCACGCATCACACTCGGCGTCGCGACAATTTATTTCGGTTCGGGTTAATGCACTTATTGCACGCAGCCCTGAGGACCGCGACATAAGCGAGAGTAAACATGGCGCTGGGGAAATAAGCCCAGCCTAACAAATCATGGCAGAATTAGCCGACGTGGACCTGCCCTTGTGCGTATACAAATATTATTAGAAAGAAAATTTTCATTGTGATTATTTTTACATACACACATGTAAACCACGCCTATATCCCCGAAGGGGTAGGCAGAGGTAAATTAATCACCCACGTTTCGACAATTAGGACAGGGCCCATGTTATAGGTGGCGAGTCAATCGCAGTATTGCTATAAGGCTTAAATTACTATAAATCGTCAATTATTATCTCTTAGCCATTATTATTTGTCATATTATCTACGGTTTTCACTGTCTGCCGTAAGTAAAAAAGGTCTTGTTAGATAATATCAACTTAATAAACAGTTTGTAACAATATTTACAAAGAAACTTTCGGAAAATTCTCCATGTTCAAAACGATAATATTATGAAATTTCACTGACACTTTTTTGGTGTTAGATGTAGCTTTTGTCTGGCGAGCGCACATATTCTTAAATGACTTATTTACTCGACATTGCACATATGTATGTAAAAAATTGAACTGTTTTATAAATCGGTCTAGTTTTGCTATTTAAATTTGGTCGGTGATGGTCAATAATCGACTCTACGTTCTTTAATTACGCTCTGACAAAAAGTAAATTAAACAGCTTCCTAACTCTCTATTATCAATACCTTGGTGTTATGAATATAAATAAAAATAAGGGTCGTTGTCTTGTTATTGGTATAAAAAAATTGCATTTATTTGTTTAAAAGAAAAAAATATTATTGACTGTTTGTTTAAAATAGTTTATTTTGCCGTTTTGGCTGCAAGGACTTACGCCTTTTTTTTATTAAAAGTAGTGATTTATTTCCTATTCTATGGATTTCTTAATGAAGAATTGTTAACCTCACTCAGCTAAAATTTTATTTTAAAAGTTCTCGCGGCATATATGGGCAATAAGTAAACTGATTTTAATGCGAGACCTATAAAATTACTTTAAACCTGTTGCAACTTTGTCTGCGGCCGTTGACTCTTAGTTATTTATAATGACATGAATCATAGTTTGATTTGTTTGATGCCGTGGTGATTTGGGTTTAAGCAGATTTTGCGATATAGGTACGGGCTAAGAATCTGAGCCTTATACAACTTTAATAGTAGATTATATACCAAGGGCGATACAATGTCTCAGATCGCAAGTATCGATAAATATGCGATCTGAGGCTTTTTTTATCCCTCGAGGTATTTAATAAAATTCCCAGGAAGTGAGATTTACGATACGCATAGCGGGCGGAAATGTCCATTTTATGGTCAGGTGTGACATAAAATTTATTTACAAAATGTATAAAGGCCATGATCATGTGAAAATTTAAATCTCTATCCGACTCCTTGGTTGTATAGAAAATGTGAGTACCTATAGAAGAGTAGGTACCCACTTTGGCCAGTATGCCCGTTTCGAGCCCCCTTCCCCTAGCTCTAACCGCGTCTTCTATTCATTGTAAGTTAACTTTCACACATTAGGATCAGAAGGTTTCGCGGATGGTCATTGGTCTTTTACGTGAGCGTCCATTCTCCACTCATCCAACGTACCCAGAACCCATAACTCCCGACGCCTCTCAACGTCTCGGCAACGGCTACCGTTTGTTTCGCCCAGTTATTTATTCCCCGTCACATTATAAATTTTGTTCGGACGTCGCCGTAGCGGGCGGGAGACAAACGCCGAATTTTCATGCATGTGCTCTTTAAAAATTTCCAGAATAAACACAATAAATCTTCTAAACGGTTTCGGGCGTAATTAATGCTGTGTTCGCACACTTGCGCCGACTGAGGAATGGCACCGAGCGCAATAAAAGTTTAATACGGCCGATGTATGTTGCATCGGACACTTTGTTATTCGTGACTTTAATGAAGTGCAGTTTATTCAACTAAATTGGGATGGCTGTTCGAACCGGAGGGACCACTAAATATTGCGCGGCTCAATCAATTACAATAGTTGGGCGTACTTGACTTCCATGCTGGCCTGGGAGCGAGAAAATAACTTAGAATGTGTCAGCCCCGACTCGCTCCAGGACTGTCGGAAAAGTCGACTAAGATTGCCCGGTGTAGACTAATAAGCACCTTGGGCACCCGAATGGTGGGGGGAAAATCACCAACAACACCATAGTATGGATAGGAATGTTGTCATCCGTCTCAATCACTCTCTCCGTTCATCGGTCTCTCGACATGGTCCTTTTCGTCTCTTTTCAACACGTTCATTCATCACTAGCACCTTTCCGTTGTGATGTATGACATGAATCAAAAGGCAGTGGATAGCTTGATGACGTCTGACTGATATTAAAGGAAGAAACATACTGCGCCGACCCCATATAAACTGGGAACAGAGCAGGAAGAAGAAGAAGAACTTAGGTACTTTTGTTTTCTTTGTAAGGACAATAGCGTTGGCCGCACGTTCGTCGGTCCCTTCGCGCAGCGATCCGTCAAGTGCACGGAGCGCGCCAAAAGTGACGTTTCACAAATCTCCAAAATGGCGGTGTGCAGTAATTAGCGGCGCGCAATAACTGGCCATAAAGCAAACGGGGCGCATTGGTGACGCGCCGTCCGCGCTATTTCCGTCACGACGCCCCTCTACAAATGCTAATGTCCTCTAGGACACTCCAGCGTTACTCCCGTTGCTGTCATGGTTCCATTCCAATTTGTTTTGAATCTCTTTAGTTTTAACGTCTGACATCCAAAGTGCCGGCACGCTGTGCGCCGAAGATTTCGCACCGGCTAATTTATGCATGTGTTTCACATTAAATCTTTTTTCGCGAGCGTTATGTCGGCGTTTAAACACTTGTAAGATGGAAGAAATGGCTGCGTTAGACACTTTACTCGTACCTTTTTTGAGAAACCATTCGGTATATGTCTGTTCACATCTAATTTAAGTCTTTGTCGTCTCTTTAACGTTTTGATTCGAAACGGAACTATAATATGTAATGCCAAATTGCCAATGTAAGAATGTGGGAAATAAACAATAATTAAAGGCTACATAGAATGTTTACAACATACAAAAACACTATAGGTATTTTAGCCTACTTAAACATTTATGATGAAGAGCTCTATTTCGTATTTTTTGGTAAATTTTTGTTTTTTTTTTTACTTTATTTTCTTGATAATATTTTTCAATCATTTAAATTTTTAAATAAAAATTAAATCAGAGATTATAGAAATCCACAGATAACATCTAATATAATCATAGTCATTAGAATTTATGTCACAATTTGCCATGAATATTAAAGATGCGGAATGGTGACTGTTGTCACCATTTCCTATCTCACCCGCGGGTGTCAAGGGGTTTTAGAAACGACGGAGAATGGGCAGCCTCACCCTTGATCCTCAGGAAAGCTGGGGGTGGTGACAATTGGATTCTGCTCTTTGGTCACCACACGGTAGATATGTAAGAATATTAAGGCAGATAATATTCGTATAGATATTCAAAATACGCTTTTACAGCTGCTTTCTTTACTACAGATGCAAGCCGAAGATAATAGATAATAATACATTTTTATGTGCTGTCTAATGCAATAATAAGGGGCTATTAAGATTTATGGCCCCTTCCAGTGTTGCTAGAACGAAAGCGAAAACTGGTTTAATTGATTTTGCGTTTGATTATATTATTAGCGGATGGAGATTAGAAACTAATAACTAAACTTTTATCAGGTATACTGCAGACTTATGGAGCGTTAGTTACTTTTTATTTAGACACTCGGTTTGGTCAGATCGCTGGCTGTCCCGGGTTCGAATCCTGGTCGGGGCAAATTTTGTGATGAACACAAATATTTGTTATAAGTAGAGTCAATGGTGTTTTGATTATGTAGCATAGTTTCAATATTTATTATGTATTTTAAAAATATGTATGTCATCCTAATATCCTTTTGTCTAATTCACGCCTATATCCCCGAAGGGGTAGGCAGAGGTGAACTAGCACCCACGCTTCGCCAATTATGCTAGGTCCCATGTAATGGGACCGAGCATGTGGCGAGCCTATTGCCATTTATCGGGCACAAAAGTCGCAGTACTTTGCTAGGTGTACTGCATTCCTTATCACTGATTTATCCTTAGTCGCCTTGTACGACACCCACGAGAGAGATTTGGGGTGGTGACAATTGTATTCTACTCTGCCGTCTGCCCCCTTCGGCGATATAGGCGTGATTTATGTATGTATGTATGTATGTATATGCAGCCGGGACCAACAGCTCAACGTGCCTTGCGAAGCACGGAGGAAATTTTTGGTCACCCACCCAATAACCGGCCTTAGCGAACATTGCTTAGTTCACGCGATCACAGGCCGAGCGCGCTATGAAGTTACTCATATATCCTATTAACTATTTAAAGTACCCGCCTTAGTCACTCCCAATCATGGTCGCCTACGGTTTCTCGGAAGGACAATTCGGTTAAAAAATATGCCAACGAAATATGGAATGAGAAATGATATACAATACTAAATTGTGTACAGCGGTCTTTAACCTACGCAATGGGCAGGTATACACATTTTATAACATTGAAAGGTCAATCAAGGCAGGTAAGTTTTGAAGATTGGTTTCAACGTCCATTTGTATTAGAATATATACATACATACATACATACATAAATCACGCCCATATCCCCGAAGTGGTAGGCAGAGGTGAATTCTCACCCGCGTTTCGCCAATTATGTTAAGTCTCATGTAATAGGTGGCGAGCCTATTGCCATTTATCGGGCACAAAAGTCGCAGTACATTGTCAGGACGGTAGTATAAGAGGAACGCTGCTGCCCATTCCTCATCACTGATTTATCCTTAGTCGCCTTGTACGACACCCACGGGAGAGATTTGGGATGGTGACAATTGTATTCTACTCTGCCGTCACCACACGGCCAATATATACAAACATACATAAATACGCCTATTTATTCCCAAAGGGGTAGGCAGAGGTATATTTCGCTAATTAAGCTAGGTACTTTTAAACTTTCGCGTTGCATGATCAATGTAGGTAAAAACGGGAATTTACGAGTCGAAACGTCAGGCATTAAAAAAGGTAAATAGGTACCTACCAGTGGCGTGGCGTGAAAGAACAAGTTAGGCAAGCCACAACTATATGAAGCCTCTTATGGTTTAAGCATTAACTTTTAACACCGCCTGCTAGGACACGGCTACAACTGTTCAACGCCATCTAGTGACGAAGCGGAGAACTACGTTGCCACTTTTGCGTGCTTGTGCTTTGTTTTATACAGCCAGAAAGACGATTCAACCCGGTCCGGAGCGGCTTGCAGGAGCGGCGCACGACCGCGATATTGAGTGCAGTTCACAAAAGAAATTCCGCTTTTATGGCTATTGCAATAAGATCTAAAATATTTACTTTTGACGGAACTTGTTTTCGTGGGAGTTTATTACTAATGTGTGCGTGTGTCGTAGTGTATCGATGCATAAGCGCGTAGGCTGCCGAAATGCCGGCTTGATGCCGGCTTGTAGGCAAACTTTAGGCGACTATAGTGCAGGCGCTGTATAGCAGGCGTCCATAACTCGATATTTAGCGAGTTAGTTGAAGGAATCTAGAGAGCGGGAGCGAATTGTATGTACCTGTGTTGCATATTGTTTCGCGCGCGTTTAATACTGTTATGATAAGATTATATTGATGGATTTTTTTTATTTGCTTATAAAATGGTATTGTACTTGAATTATGGTAATGATTTTTTTATGCTCGCTCGTTTGGTACGGCTGTTGGGAATCGGGTTATATGGACGCTCCGCCACTGGTACCTACACAATCGCGTAAATTCCCGTTTTAACCTATGTTAAGTTAGGAACCATGTAAATGTAAAATAGGTGGCGAAGCCTTTTGCCATCTATCGGGCGCATAAATCGCAATATATTGCTAGGTGGTTTAAGAGGAATGCTGCTGCCCATTCCTCGTTACAGTTTAAACCCTCAGTCGCCTTGTACGACACCCGCGGAGATTTGTGGTGAGTGGTGACAACTGTATTCTGCACTGCCCACATGATTTTTGTATGTACAAAAACAAAAGAGAACTATTTATCTCTCGTAACCAATCTATACTAATATTATAAAGCTGAATAGTTTGTTTGTATGGTTAAAAGCGCTAATCTCAGGAACTACTGACTCGAATTGGAAAATTCTTTTTGTGTTGGATAGTTCATTTATCGAGGAAGGCTTTAGGCTATATAACAACCGACATTTAAGCGAGCGAAGCCGCGGGCGACCAGTAGCCAATTATAAATCAGAAGGGCCAATACGACCTGCCAAAAGACAGTATCGCCCCACAGAGACAAGTCTATTTCGGGATAATTGTCGGAGAACGCACCACCGACGGAATATATCACTCGTTCCGTCGCAGGATGTCGAGTACGGGAATTTATCAAGAGCCGCGGTGGGCCTAATTAAGGAACAGTTTTATGTAATGCCCTTTAAATCGCTCCCGGTGTACTGCCTGCTGATTAACACGAGTGTTGGATTGAGTGTTTTAGTGTCCCAGGGGGCCTAGCCTAGACGTTGGAACAACTAAACAAAGCCCCTGGTTTGACACCCAAATGAAATGAGCCATTTTATAGAGTTAATTTGTCGTTGTCTTAGCCGTGTGGTGACGGCAGAGTAGAATACAATTGTCACCACCCCAAATCTCTCCCGTGGGTTTCGTACAAGGCGACTAAGGATAAATCAGTGATGGGGAATGGGCAGCAGCGTTCCTCTTATAACACCTAGCAATGTACCTACTGCGACTTCTGTGCCCGATAAATGGCAATAGGCTCGCCACCCATTACATGGGACCAACATAATTAGCGAAACGCGGGTGCTAGTTCACCTCTGCCTACCCTTTCGGGGATATAGGCGTGATTTATGTATGTATGTATGTATGTATGTAATTTGTCTTTGGTTAGCACAGATATCATAGTTAGCCTATTCTATACCTATATTTTGTACAAAATCATGATCTGTTTGTAGTACGTATTATGATCCATTTGCTGTTTAAAGTCTTCAGTTCATCAGTATGATAAGTAATTGAATCTTATGATTGTAATATGTAAAGAAAACACACCTTACAGTTAATTAAAAAAAAATGTAGATGTAAATGTAACAGACGAAATCTAATGCTGTGGTTATGAGAATGTTTTGATGAAAGGAGCGAGAAAAATTAATAATACATTTAATATGTCAAATAAGTAGGTAGTAAGGAAGAAGTAGATCGCATTTAAAAGTACCTACCGAAAGTGTGAAAAAATTAGAAGATAGCTTCCCAAGTACTTTTTCAAATGGTAACATCTTTTTAAAAGTAACTTCCACGAATATTGTTATCGAAAGAACCTGTTTATAATATCTAGAACATCAACCATCCAAATCCTAATAGGACACTAAAAATATTTGAAGTTACAAAAATCTAAAATTGTTCTCCGAAAGACTTCTGCATTCTTGTAACGTTAACAATCTTTTCCAAAGCATTTTAGTAAAAATAACAGAAGCGTCAAAGGATGAGGCTGTATATTTTTTGCGGTTCTTTCTAAAGAACTCTTAAAAAGCTGGATCGACTTCTCGATCATTATAATCATTCGCACATTGAGAGAGGTCAACTAAGAAGCCAATTGGTTATTAGGACATGAATTTTAAGTTTGATTGTTTACAATTACCATCACCAGTCCTTTAATGAGCCCACTGCTGGGGCACGGGCCTACCCTATGGATGGAAGAATATAGGGAGAATAGGCCATACATAGCCCACAACGCTGGATTGCGAATTGCTGGGTATTAACCATTGCAGCTGAGATCAACGGCTTAGCGTGCCTTCCGAAGCACGCAGGAACTCGTGATAACATATTTTTGGTCACCCACCCTATGACCGGCCTTAGCGAACGTTAATTATTTTACGCAATGCCGAGTGCGCCAAGCCAATGTGCTATCGGAGCTCCCAACAATTACAATAATTAATAATATAACTGTCCCAAATAGTAATGTTTTTTTTTTCAATCAATTTATTTATTGTTCAGTTCGTCTCAAATAACTGATTGCTACAACGCGTATGATTGCTACAACATAATAACAGAATTTCGTGGAAATTGCCAACCCACTTAGTACCTACAGCATCATCTTCAAAAGATTGCCACAATGAAAAATTAAGCAACCCTTTTTCATTATCTTCATTCACTCACACAGTACCTGCCTATAATAATGCGTCGTTGAGACAAAATAAAAAAGCCGTGGGCCGTAGACAACAGCCCTCAACCACAGACAAGGAGTCTATTTTTACCAGATTATGCACCGACCACTCGGGTCGGGCGCGCTTGTCTATGTCTAGATATGTTATGCTTTATCACGGGAACGGGTTTTTTTATATTCTAATTAGCGAATCGCTGGCGTAGGAGACATTTTCCGAATGAATGAATGTTTTTAAAGACATATTCCGTTTAATGAACTTCTTCTTCGTTGCTTGAAAACTTATTTATATTTAAGTTTTTTGGGATAGCGTTTAGGGTGAGATGTACATAGGACATACATTTCAGTATAAAAAAAGTAATATTGTCATAACTTTACAAACGCCAATCATAGAATACAAATGTTTGAAACTGACGTATTACAAAGAAAACAACTTGGCGTACGTCGGGTCAAATGTAAGAGAAGCTGTCAAAAAATTTACGTTTGTATTCTATGCGTTTTATTTTAACATTACACAAAAAGAGAAAAAATAAATAAAATAAAGAAAGAAAGAAAATATTTATTTAGTGACACGAAAGCAACAATAGAAATCTTAACTAAAGTATTACATAATAGTAGGTTATAGGTATATATAAAAAATAATAAAGGCAGAAAAAATCGACCTTTTATATCTGGGTAAATGCCTATACCACTCGCCATTCCCGCGTCAGGACTAATAATTTCACGAATTTTTTCTTTCTGAATTATAACTGCGCATAGAGAAAAGTGAAGGCTTTGCCACACTATGGACCCAGCGCGGCGCCGGCGCAAGCACGGTGAATCCATGGATTGCTAAGAGTTACAGTCTCATTCAATATTTCAATCAATATTTATCTCAATTTTTATTAATTATCAAGATTCCCGGTAATGTGATCAATACCGATCTAGGTACATAGCAAAGTGGTGTTAATAAACTTCTAATGAGATCCGATAGGTACAAGTTAACAGGCGAACTACTGTAAACGTTGCAGACGGCTCGTTAAATCTTTCTGTTGGCTCCCGAGCTAATTCTCGGAAGCCATCGTTCGCGTGTAACATTCAAGTCCTTAAATCAAAAAGTAAAAGTAATAAATAAGGGTGGGGGCAACGAACTTGCACATTTCTGCGCCCAGTGTCTCTAGCACGAACTGTTCGAAGTTTCGTTACGTAATCGTGTCGACAAAGCATTCAATTATGAATATGCTAGCTGACCTAAGAGCCTGGCCTCAGAAAAAAATTAACCTATTCTCAGACCTACCAAATATACTTACACAAAAAATGTTATAAAAATCGGTCCAGCTTCAGGAGGAGTTCGATAACAAACACTGTGACACGAGATTTTTATTTATCAGATGAACGTTTTCAATTATCATATTCATCTCTGGAAGCGTCAGTTTCGAATACTTTTTTAAAGGAACATTAACATTTCTCTCTATTCCCTCTAACAAATTTTATGTGATAAAACTTTCGCATTCCTCTTTATAGGTAGCCAGCGATCGATGCCAAACGTCAAAAACAAAAGAGTCACGGAAAGCGTTCATAAACCAAACAAATATTAATTGATGTATTGTAAAGAAATATTCATTTATTATCATCTGCTATTCAGATTGATTTTATGTTAATTAAAAGAACTTAATACATATAAAATATGTTTTATAAAAAAAAATATGATTTTCGATTTCACATTGAGAATTTATTCTTTCGGTTTCAGAACGCTTCCTCGATACGATTACGATACGAATGTTCGAAAAGTTCGTGCTCGGGGCACAGTTGACATGCGAACCCTTTGTACCTGGTTTGGGCGAAACCAGTTTGGCATTGTGCATTTCGTACGCGGGTGTCACCGCCAAATTGACCTTTGCTGCATGCTGTCGATTGTACATGGTACATACATATATTTATTTTTATGTTAAACTGGGTAGCTCTTGCCCTTCATCTCACCTGATGTTAAGTGATGATAAAGGCCGAAGAAATCGAGCTTCACCAATCTCAATTGAGGGTCTTAGGTGAAGCTCGATTTCTGCTGCTTTCTGCTGCTGAGCGGCTACATCTTCCATATCTTCTATAGGTATGTATAAATACGAATTGCTGTGCGTTTGTCTCCGTAAAACTCGAGAACGGCGGGGCCGATTCAGCTGATTTTGGTTTCGAAATGATTGTCTCGGGCCAGGCAAAGCAGGAAAGGTGAGAAAATATGGAAAAAAATTGAGGAAAATAGCAAAAACAACAATTTCATTTTCCCATATTAACTGCTTTCCTGTCAAACATTTGACGTAACCATGGCTACGGGATAATTTATATGGCATAACAACGAATGCCGGGTCAGCTAGTACATAATATTTATGTCTATGTTAGACAGGGAAGCTCTTGGCAGTCATCTCACCTGCCCCCCACGCCCCATAAGCCACTTGGCTAGTCCCTCTGATGGTAAATGATGGTGAAGAAGGATTCAAGCTTCACCTGGAACCCTCAACCACAGAGGGGCTACGCACATAATAAATCACGCCTATATCCCCGAAGGGATAGGCTTTTCGCCAGTTAAGTCAGGTGCCTTGTAATGGCGAGCCTATAGCCATCTATCTACATAAAACGCAGTATATTGCCAGGTGGTAAGAGAGAGATAAGAGGACTTCAGGCTGCTGCTAATTACTCATCGCTGTGTTTACCCTAAGTCGCCTTGTACGACACCCTCGTGAGTGATGGGGGTGGTGACAATTGTATTCTGCTCTGCTATCACCATATGGCACATTAATTTGTCAAAAACAAATGAAACAAAAAAAGAATGGGCCATAACCCATCACGCTCTGGCTCAGTGCATATTGGTGGGTATTATAACGTCTGCAGATGCAGCCGGGCTAATGAATGAACGAAAATTTTTGGTCACCCATCCGCTGACCGGTCTTAGCGAACATTGATTAGTTTCAGCAATCGCAGGCCGAGCACGCTATCGAGCTCCTCAAGAAGAAACAGAACAACTGAGAAATCCTTAAAAAGGAAACGACACAATGCAACCACATAAGCATCTTTTCAAAATATCTATATCTATAATTCTATAGCCACATGAAATAAAACCTCGCGAAACGAACAAGGTCGTCTGTGGTCGTCATTATGAGCCGGCGAGTTCCCGACACGCGAAAAGCAACCTTACCCACTCGGTAACACGGTGCTTAGCCACGGCGGCAAGGTCAACGAACTCCTGAAAGCCGTTTGAAAGTTTGAGACACGCCAACGCTTCCTGAAGAACTTTAATGTTGTTTAGAAAAAGGTGCCAGCTATGAGTGCAACTGCAAGTTTCTTATGCTTTGTAACTAGTCTGGTTTGATACGGGCAAAGGGATAGCGACTTCTATTTTTAAATTTTGAGACGCCATCTTTGCGAATTTGAAACCATTTTTGACAGATGAGCGTCTCATTCCCTCAGAACCGTTTTATTCTGAGCTCATTAAAAATATTGTTATTATTATTGTGGTATAACAATATCAAAAGTCGTTGCGGATAAAATAATAATGTTCTTCGATTTTTATCGACATCGGTCCCAACAATGAAAAATTGCAACGCCGAACGTTTGTTCGATTTTCTTACTTTTTGTTTAATTAAAACTAAAATATTGCAGAATTAATTAAGGCATTCATTATTTATAGTGGATAAATAGATACGCTTTAATATATCCGTCATTGATTTTTGTTTTTGTCCGTCTTGATGCGGGAATCGAACCCGCGTCCTCTGCAACCCGGGCAGGTCGGCCTGAACCACTCGGCCAGGCCAACCAAGACGTCTTGGTTAGCCGAGTGGTTTAGGCCGCTTCCCGCAACAAGACTATATGCCGCACTCAGAGACGTCAAATAACGTTAATGAGTACTTTACGTCAAAAAATGACAATTCAAAACTAGTCGCTATTCTTGCCGGGTCTATGGTCTAGATTTGAATGAAAATTTTTGACATTAAATATTCATTAAAGTTAATTGACGTCTCTGAGTGCGGCAGTAAATCGAACTTTTTCTAATCACAATATTTTTTGTACTAAAAAAACTCATGATCACTAGCCTTTATTGTCCCCACTGCTGAGGCACGGGCCTTTCTAATGGATGGAAGAATATAAGAAGATTGGGTCATAACCCACCACGCTGGCCCAGAGCAGGTTGGTGAGTATTAACGACTACAGATGCAGGTGGGACCAACGGCTTAACGTGACTTCCAAAACACCGAGGAACTCGAGATAATAAATTTTGGTCACCCAGCCAATGACCAGCCTAAGCGAACATTGGTTCGTTTACGCAATCGCAGGCCAAGCGCGCTATGCCACTGCGCTAGCGAGCTCCTCTTCTAAGATAAGTTACTACATAATATAAAAACTTAGTGCCCGATAAATGGCATAAGGCTTGCCACCTATTACATGGGACCTAACATAATTGGCGAAACGTGGGTGCTAGTTCACCTCTGCCCACCCCTTCGGGGATATAGGCGTGATTTATGTATGTATGTATGTATAATATAAAAAAACAACTTAAAGAAAAAAAAAACTAGACATATGTAAGCCCACCCTTCTCCACGCCCGGTAACGTCGCGCACCGTACGCATTCGCTGCCTGCCTGCGACCTTGACTCGGCTAATGAGCGCCACAATCGCTGACATTGCAAACTTGCGCACTTTGCATCGGAGAGGGAAAGTCGCGAGAGCACCACTCACAATGGGAACTGGGACTTTTGACGGAACGCCTAGTAGGGCTGTGTTTGGTTGTCGGGAAACATTGCATTGGTACGCACTTACTATCCTTAAGTTTTTGTTAATTTGAGGAAAGTTTACTTATATACATACATAAACTTAGTAGGGGTAGGCAAAGGTGTATTAAGGTGTAGGTAACATAGTTTAAGTAAAGACAATGTTACAACAAAGTGAGTCATGCTGCTTGAAATAAAGATATTATAATTATTATTAATTTGATGGAAAGCTTAGTCGGGCTTGTGTTTGTTTGTCTGGAAACATTGCATTGGTACGTTCCATCCTTTTTTGTTAATTTGAGGAATCTGAACTTACATATATACATAATTATAAACTTAGTAGGACAAAGGCTTAACACCCACGTTTCGCCAATTATTTTAGGTTCTGTTTAATAGAGACCGAGCCTATTGCCATATATTGGGCGCCTAAATCGCAGTACATGGCTAAATGCTTAATAACTTTCCTTAATTTTCTTATCAGGCAACAATTTAATATCGATAATTATCTGAAAGGATGAAAACGAGATTTAATTCCAGCCTGCTTATTACTACTGCAGACACTGTCGCACTTAGAGACATCAATTAACATTAATAAGTACTTAATGTTAAAAATTAGCGACTAGTTCTGAATTGTCATTTTTTTTAAATTACGTATTCATTAACGTTAATTGACGTCTCTGAGTGCGGCAGTTAATGGCGGTTTACGTTACTGCTAATGAGTTTGACAGCAGCTTTCCATTTTTGGTTCACAAAGAGAATGATGAAAATTAGATTCAGCCTCCGTTCCTATATATTGCACTCAGCCCGCAAATAAACTCATGTACACACGGATGTCCTAAACCCGAATTATTACCTCGCCACATAGCCATTAGCTCCATGGCCGGCCATTTTTCAATTATGCCAAATGTGTATGCTTTATATAAATCATGTAAGCGCGCAGGGGCGAGGGAGGCGCACATACGTACACGGGGTGTATTTAATTTGTAAAAGCATCGGAATATTTATACATAATTCGCACATTGAATTCGGGAGAGACGCAAATCACAAAATACTAGAAAACATAGTCCCCCTTATTATAAAACATGGACTAAAGTTAGTCATAGTTTAAAACTTATGATTTAATTAAAACTGTATGTGTCACTTTTACTTGCTGAATGAATGACAGAGTTAGCATCAATTTTCAACCATAACTTAACGTAACTAACTTAGGTCCACGTTTTAATAAGGGGTAGTATTCAATTTCAAATTTTTCAAATTTTGTGCCGTTTGGTGACGGCAGAGTAGAATACAATTGTCACCACCCCAAATCTCTCCCGCGGATGTCGTACAAGGCGACTAAGGATAAATCAATGATGAGGAATGGGCAGCAGCGTTCCTCTTGTACCACCTAGCAATAGCAATATACTGCGACTTTTGTGCCCGATAAATGGCAATAGGCTCGCCACCTATTACATGGGACCTAACACAATTGGCGAAATGTGGGTGCTAGTTCACCTCTGCCTACCCCTTCGGGGATATAGGCGTGATTTATGTATGTATGTAGTATTAAATTTTTTTTATGCTAGATAAGGAAACTCTTGGCCGTCACTTACCTGATGGTAGGTGCCGATAAGGGCCGAAGATGGAATCGAGCTTCACCTGGAACCCTTAACCACAGAGGGGCTGGCTATCTTATCACAATTGTCGGAACACAATAATGCTGTTAACATTATTACTATGGCGACAGATTTTGATAATATGGTGGTAGCTACAGCAGCTAGCCAGGCGGACTTGAAAAAGTCCTACCACCAACCGAACTGAGAACAAATTTGTACCCGGGGATCGAACCCGAAACCTCGGGATCTTAATTCCGGAGGCAGAACCACTACACCATGGAGGCGGTTAAAATATGTTATGACAACAACTGCCACACTCAGAGACGTCAATTAACTTTCACTGTTACTTGTCACTGTCACTTAGTATCTACTTAATACAAAAAAATGTCAATCAGAACTAGACCATGCTGGGTCAATAGTCTAGTTTTGAATTGTCACTTTTTGTACTAAGTACTCAGGTTAATTGTCGCCTCTGAGTACGGCTGTTAATCATAGTATTCATCATCACCAACCCTTTAATGTCCCCACTGCTGGGGCACGGGCCTTCCCTATGGATGGAAGAATATAGGGAGATTGGGCCATAACCCAGCACGCTGGCCCATGCGGGTTGGTAATCATAGTATTCCAGGAATGCAATTTTCAGATGTGTTTGTTTTGTATTGCAGGGGCGTATGAGCTAACGCGTTAGCGACAAAAACGCAGCCGCCCATAGGAGTTTTATTCAGTGTTTTACTGCCAATATTTTATTTATGGCTGGCGCTGTGTGGCCGATGCTGATATCAGATTGCCGTTTTACGGAGTTCTAGCCTAGCGCACGATGTGAGGATTCAAAAGCTTTGACAGTCAGTACGGTTCGCTTTACTATTGGTCTTTTAATCCCTGCGCTGCTGGCGTAAAGGATTTGCCTATCGATGGACGCTGTGCGGGTTGGTTGATGGATCTAGGTACTGTGGATGCTGTGATAGACATCTTAAAGCGCATTTCGGAGCACGGAAGAAAATATTTAACGCTTGAGCAGTGTAATATAAGCCGTGTTGTGACGGCAGAGTAGAATACAATTGTCACCTCCCCAAATCTCTCCCGTGGGTGTCGTACAAGGCGACTAAGGATTAATCAGTGATTAGGAATGGGCAGCAGCGTTCCTCATATACCACCTAGGCTAGCAATGTGCTGCGACTTTATTATATGGGACTTGACATAGTTGGCGAAACGTGGATGCTAGTTCACCTCTGCCTACCCCTACGGGGATATAGGCGTGATTAATGTATGTATGTATGAGCAGTGTAGATGGAATGTTGTCATCCCAATATCCACTCTCTCAGTTCATTGATCTTTCGACATGGCCCATCACTTTTCTATAATATATTCTTCACTATCACCTTTCCGGTGTGTTGGATGATATGAATCAAAAGGGAGTAGATGGCTTCATTACGTCTGACCTATGTGAATGAGGGGGAAGGAACAGGAAACATACTGTACGACCCCAGATGAATTGGGAACAGGCAGGAAGAAGAAGTTTTATGTATAACAGTGGCGGAGCGTCCATATAACCCGATTCCCAACAGCCGTACCAAACGAGCGAGCATAAAAAAATCATTACCATAATGCAAGTACATTACCATTTTTTAAACAAATAAAAAAAATCCATCAATAAAATCTTATCATAACAGTATTAATCCCGCGCGAAACAATATGCAACACATACAATTCGCTCCCGCTCTCTAGATTCCTTCAACTAACTCGCTAAATAGCGAGTTATGGAGGCCTGCGATACAGCACGCACACAGACAAGCGTAGTCTTGTCAGGCGCACGCAACGAGAAATATAGTACCTAAAGATTGCCTACAGGCCGGCATTTCGGCAGCCTACGCGCTTATGCATCGATACACTACGACACACGCACACATTAGTAATAAACTCCCACGAAAACAAGTTCCGTCAAAAGTAAATATTTTGGATCTTATTACAATAGCCATAAAAGCGGAATTTCACTGCACTGAACTGCACTCAATATCGCGGTCGGCGCCGCTCCAACAAGCCGCTCCGGACCGGGTTGAATCGTCCTTCCCTTTTTAACACGGCTTTTGTTTGTATAATGATCTCTCTTTCTGGCTGTATAAAACAAAGCACAAAGCACGCAAAAGTGGCGCAACGTAGTTCTCCGCTTCGCCACTAGATGGCGTTAAACAGTTGTAGCCGTGTCCTAGCAGGCGGTGTTAAAAGTTTATGTTTAAACTATAAGACGCTTCATATAATTTTATATTAAATGCCTTAAATGAAGTTTCTGCGAGTACCCATTTTTTGTGGGTCCTAATTTTTACTGTGGCTTGCCTAACTTTTTTTTTCACGCCACGCCACTGATGTATACATACATACATACATAAATCACGCCTATATCCCCGAAGGGGTAGGCAGAGGTGAACTAGCATCCACGTTTCGCCAAATATATCAAGTCCCATGTAATAGGTGGCGAGCCTATTGCCATTCATCGGGCACAAAAGTCGCAGTACATTGCTAGCCTAGGTGGCATAAGAGGAACGCTGCTGCCCATTCCTAATCACTGATTTACCCTTAGTCGCCTTGTACGACACCCACGGGAGAGATTTGGGGTGGTGACAATTTTATTCTACTCTGCCGTCACCACACGGCAATGATTTATGTATACCCATACATAAATCTTCTTCTTCTTCCTGCTTTGCCAGCTACCCAGCTGGTATGAGTTTGTAGAGCGCGTTTAGTTATGCAATACCAGAATCGACGGTTAGATGATATTGGGCCAGACAAAGAACTAGCTTGAGCGATAGGGTTCAAGGCATTTTGGATCAAGTTATTATTATTTTGCTTCACTCCTTCGGAGGAAATCCCCACGTGATTCTATTTTGGGAGCGCCGATCGGTTTTTTTGCTGCGTTCTTTATGTCTTTGTCGATAAGCTTCGGCCGACACGTCTGTACAATTCTGCAATATTTCCTTTGGTATCTGTTAAAATGATCTGAATCGGATATATTGTTCGCATCGTTAGAACTAGAATGACCTAAGTCACCATTTTTTTTAAAATAACGTCATCGTCCTCATCACGAGATCTTTAATGTCTGCTGGGGCACAGGTCTTCCCTATGGATGGAAGATTATAGGGAGAATGGGCCATATCCCACCACGCTGGCCCAGTGAGGATTGGCGGGTGTTAACGACTGCAGATGCAACCGCGACCAACGGCTTAACGTACCTTCCGAAGCACGGAGGAACTCGAGATATTTTTGGTCACCGATGGGTGACCGGCCTTTGCGAATTTGCTTAGTAGCCGCAATCGTGCGCCAAGGGCGTTTAGTCACTGCGCTGTCGAGCTCCTCGCATTACGTACAAAACATCAATTAAACTTTTTTTCCTCTAGATCCTTCCAGACTGTCAAAGGATACAATTTAGACATCCTAAGCCTGGCAATAAAAAATAAGGCTTTATTCTATTCTATTCTACATTAATAAAAAAAAAGAAGGTATGAAATCCAAGAAAATCTTTATTCTTGAGATAGGTCACGTTAACCATAAACATTTGTATGGGTAAACTAAGCGTGTAAAGAATATAGAGATCTGTATTCGCAGTGTCTCATACGACACACTATACGTTAGTTTTTACAGCATTCGTCATTTTTGAGGTGAGGTTAAGCTACTGTCCCTGCATGTAAATATTGAAGAAACATTTATAGTGCTAGTTCACCTCTGCCTACCCCTTCGGGGATATTGGCGTGATTTATGGATGTATGTATGTATGTACATTTATAGTTATGAATCTTACTGCCGCACTCAGAGACGTCAAATAACGTTAATGAATACTTAACGTCAAAAAATGACAATTCAATAACTAGTTGCTATTCTTGCCGGGTCTATGGTCTAGATTTGAATGAAAATTTTTGACATTAAATACTCATTAAAGTTAATTGACGTCTCTGAGTGCGGCAGTTAGTATCGATTTTAGATCTCAATTCATTAAATGAAAGTTTTTTAACTGTAAATACAGTTTGTTAATGTAAAATCGAGCAGCGTTCAATCTTCGTTTGATTGTTGTAAATCTGGCAGTAGTGAAAGATGAGGGAGGTGGGAATACATGGTATATAAAAAGTAACTCAAGAATAGACTGTCTGTATTAGTAAAGTGCAGATTTTACAACATCCTTTGTCTTAATAAATTTATAAATCAAAATTATAGATTAATTTTTTTATATTTATAATTTTTTTGGCCGTGTGGTGACGGCAGAGTAGAATACAATTGTCACCACCCCAAATCTCTCCCGTGGGTGTCGTACAAGGCGACTAAGGATAAATCAGCGATGAGGAATGGGCAGCAGCGTTCCTCTTATATCACCTAGCAATAGTACTGCGACTTTTGTGCCCGATAAATGGCAATAGGCTCACCACCTATTACATGGGACCTAACATAATTGGCGAAACGTGGGTGCTAGTTCACCTCTGCCTACCCCTTCGGGGATATAGGCGTGACTTATGTATGTATGTATGTATTTTTTTATAACTAATTTAACAGCTTTGTTGTCAATCCCTTAGAAGCCGGTTAGATGGTAGATTAATATTTTCGTCTTTGTTTTCTTATTTACCTAAGTTGGTAAGCAAAAGGTGATCAGCCCGTACAGCATTAACAAAACTACAGCTATAGCTACCCATCTAACACCGGCTGTTAAAGAGCGAGAGACAAAATGTAAATTATCTTGATGTGTCTTTTAAATTTATATAAAATATTTAAAAAATATCTAATTACATACCTACTAAAACGGATGATTTCTTTAATTATAAATAGGTACATATTTTTTTATTCCCAAACGCATTACGCAGACACAGACAAACATCAAAATTGTGGACAATTAGTCCTGTAGCCATAACGGCTGGATTATAGATTCAAATATCGAAATTTAAAATTCGAATAATTCGTTCGATATACAAATAGCGCGCGACCGGCCCGAGAGCCGAGGTGGCCAGTACGCTCACGTTAATTCCATCGATCATTACTCCCGCTGCAATCCGCCAATCGTGAAAAATAAAAACACAGGCGACCCCACCTGCAGAACACCCCCCACGCCACCCCCCCGTCTGGGGGAGACGTGATTTTTTCGTACGTCATTCTCGAATTATACATGACTTTCCGCGTGCTATCGGCGCGTATACCTACTCTACTACATATGTATATATTGATTAATGCAGCCAATATGTACGCCAATGATTTTAATTAAAATGGACGGTACTCGCATTATTACGGCGCACGTTAAGTCGAAATTTTAACGTAGGGACGTTATTCGTAATTAAAGTGGGCATTGAGAGCGCAGTAATCGAAATTGATGCTGTTTTAAGCCTTAATTGGAATTATTAATGCAATCAGCGCATTAATAAGTAATTCAATACAATAAATGAACAAGAAAAATTGCCAATAGTTGCCGACATTCGATCGATTATTTTTGGTAGCTATCGTCATAGCAATGAGATGTGTTATTTTTATGCCGGGACAGGGAAGCTCTTGGCTTTCATCTCACCTGATGGTAAGTGACGATAGGGCCGAACATGGAATCGAGCTTCACCTGGAACCCTCGACCACAGAGGGGCTGGCTATCTTATCACAATTGTCGGAACACAATAATGCTGTTAACATTATTACTATGACGACAGATTTTGATAAGATGGTGGTAGAGCCAGGCGGTCTTAAAAAAGTCCTATCACCAAAACCGAGTAGTGTGTTCTAAAAAATCCTCTGCTCAGAGAAGATGTTATGACGCTTCAGTACAAATGTAATTGAAACCTCACTGAATACTTGATTTAATTGGTAATTTAATAAAAAAAAACGGACCCGAACACAACGTACATTACGTTAGGCAGTACGGAACCGACGCACATGCCTACATTTTTAATGTTAGTTACAAACAATCCCGTGTCCGCTCCCGATTAAAAAATAAAAACAGCGGCTATACTGGCCACTGGTGTGTGTGTGTGCGTGCGCCGGCCGAGTGTGGGTGCCGCAGAGCTGAGCTTCACCTAAGCCTGATCGCGTGCAAAGCTCCATGCAAAAATGTGCATTTACACACAACCACCAGAAGCGCTGACCCCCCCCCCCGCCCCCCGGTGTTCTACTAAAAAAGAGGAACAAGGGTCGTTCTACTTTTTTAGCGCAGCTCAGACTACAGTGGTCGGTCTTAGCAGGGGTAGATCGACCCCCCCTCCTGTCATGTATCATGTATCTAGTTCGGAATTCGAATTGATTGTTTAATACGGACGGACACCCGAGCCGTGGACTGAGGTGTGTGAGAATTCGGTAATTGGATGTTTTCATTAATATTCACTTGAATACTATCACTCCTGTATCCCCGAAGGGGTAGGCAGAGGTGAATTAAACCCAATTAAGTTACACGGCCAAATTAATATTTAAATGGTGTTAAATGTGTCAGGAGATGGCAGCTAACTTACAGGAGGAAATGGAAGAAAAAAAACTTACCCGGCGACAATACTTAACCCAAATTAAATTGGACAAGGGCAAGAGTATGATGATTTACATACATACATAAATCACGTCTATTTACTTAACCCCGAAGGCTGAGGTGTATTAACATCCACGTTTCGCTTATTATGTAAGGTTCCACGTGGCTCCGAAATTTTGGTGTTGATAAACCTTTGCTTACTTTCCGGGAAAACCGTCCGTGATTTATGTGAATATATTTTATGTAAACAATTAAGTCCTCAGTCATATTTACGCAAGAAATTTTGAGCCTTTTCATATTTTTCCTTGACTTCGTCTTGCCCTGTTCCCTGTCCATCTGGGGGGGGGGGGGGGCAGTATGTTTCCTCTTCCATTCCTATACATATCGTCCATTATAGAAATATAAACGAAAGAAAGATAGAAAAGGTCCTAGTGATGCATGGAAAAGATAACACGTTTTTCCTTGACTACGCTACTGAATATCGAAGTTAATTTCGACATAGTTATCATTATGCTAGTTTTAAAGTAAACACTTACGATTACCTTGATTGCAAAATCTATTCTGAAATCACCCAAAGTACCTGTAAGTAAAAAAAAATAAACATTTATTATTAGTATCTAATTAGGTTAATTTATACTAATAGTTCGTCAATTCTCCACCCAGTTAGTCTGTGAATAGAACAAGTGACCAAAACTTTCAAGCTCATTTTCTTTTTAATTGGGCCATAATTAAAGGAAACCAGACGACTAGTTTCACTATAGTTTTAAACCCTTTAAGTCAATTCAAAATGGAGTCCTCGGCTCAGTTTTTAATGCCGTTCTTTGAAAGCGCTTTTTACTTGAGATATTCAGCGGAGTTTAACGAAGCTGTAATTATATTTAATTCTCAAAAGAATTTTTCTTGTTTTTCCCTCCACTTTTTAATGAAATGCTGCTCATTAATATTGAATGTAGACGTGGCTGAATCTACGTAGGTCTTGGTATTTATTATTTTAAAAAGCGATGTTCTTAATTTGAGTTCCGAAACAGGTTAGTTAGGAGCCTAAACGCGTAATTACATCGGTAGGTAATAAATAAACAAATAAATTATTTTTAAGTCACAGTAAATATTCAATTATAAATAGCCGTGTGGTGACGGCAGAGCAGAATACAATTATTATCAAGCCTCATCTCGCCCGCAGATGTCGGACAATGCGACTAAGGGTTAAAACAGCAATGAGTAATGGGCAGCAACGTTCCTCTTAGATCACCTAGCAAAGTACTGTGATTTCCGTGCCGATAAATGGCAATAGGTTCGCCCACCTAATACATGGGACCTAACCTAATTGACTAAACGTGGGCGTTAATTCACTTCTGCCTACCCCTTCGGAGATAGAGGCGTGAGGCGAGGGCGATAAATATGCGGTCTGAGGCTTTCTTTTAATCTCCCGAGGTAAGAACATAGTTTTATGTCACCCCCTGACCAAAAAGTAGGATTTTCCGTACGCGTACCGGGCGGAAAAGCCAATTTTGTAATCTATTTTTCATACAAAACTTTAACGTTAAGTCACGCTTTTTCCCACAGGGGTAGGCAGAGTTCACTTCCTTCTACTTGCTACGAACCTTACATACTTCTTTCGCTTCATCCAATCTATTTACATAAGTCTATTTTAATAAAAAATAATTGCGCAATCAATTAGTAATCAACACAGCGAGCTAACTTAAAAGAAACCCCAAGCTGCGTACTAAGTAGAACACTAGAAAGTTCCACGCTCATAGCGGCGGGCAAAGTTTTTCTACACACGGCCGAAGGAAGAAAAGAAAAAGAAAAAAAAAAGAAAAAGAAGGTGCACAGAAACTGTGTTATGAGGTAAGGAGAGGCCACGGGCATCGCAATAAAACGATACTTGCGTAAGGTCGGTGGACGGCGGCGTTTTTTCTCCTTTTTCCCTCCGATGCTGCCCGACTATTTTTTCTTTTTAACTACGCGCGCGGGGCAAGGAAATTTCCTCGGCCGGCCTTACGCGCGTTCCAGAGCCGTGGAGTTTGAAAGTTTTCTTGGATTTGTGTTTGGCACTGGCAATGTTTTGTTGTTGTTTTTTTTTGTATTGCGTTTCGATCAATGGTTGATTTGGCTAATCTGTTTATTGTTTTTGGTGGTAAAACGAAAACGATTTTTTTTAGGTGTATTGGCGTTTATGTTTTATCAGTCGTAGTGTAAAAATAAACTGGATATGAAAATCATCATCATCAACAGCCCATTAATGTCCTCACTATTGCAATACAAGCTTTGAATATAGGGAGAATTAGCTCCACCATTGCAGATACAACCAGAAGCAAAGGCCTATCATGGTCTCGAACTCGAGATAGTTTATTTTTGGTCATCCTTGCAATGACCGGCCTTTGTAAACAGTGCTTTGCTTATGCAATCGCTGAGCAAGCGCTGGAGTATGAAATATATTTTAATTGAATCTAGTCGTTTTTTGTTTCATTTACATTTTTTTATTTCGTGTATGCGGTAGGCAAAGTAAAAAAAATTAAATGCAAATTTTAATCACGATACCATTTTTAAAGTCGGTTAATTATAATAATGTTACCGTTTTTGCAATTAATTAAATATTTTTATAAAGGCAAAGGAATCAAAGTTTTGCAGTATTGGGTGGACGTACACAATGATAAAGTAACGTAGTTTCATTTTTTGTTTTGTTTATTAGTATAATAGGAATACAGGTACCTACGTTTAACTTATTTTGATATAATGCGAATAACAGAATACCTATTATTGCTGGCTTCGTTAGCGGGTATGGTAATATGTTTTTTGTTATAAAAGCGAGCGGGTTTTTTAGATTACATTATTTTATAAGGCAAACGAACAACAACAACAGTTACATACATAAATCACGCCTATATCCCCGAAGGGGTAGGCAGAGGTGAATTAGCACCCACGTCTCGCCAATAAGTTAGGTCCCATGTAATAGGTGGCGAGCCTATTGCCATTTATCGGGCACAAAAGTCGCAGTACATTGCTACGTGGGTAGGTATAAGAGGAACGCTGCTGCCCATTCCTCATCACTGTTTTATCCTTAGTCGCCTTGTACGACACCCGCGAAAGGGATTTGGGGTGGTGAAAATTGTATTCTACTCTGCCGTCACCACACGGCACAAACAACAGTTTACTGTTGAAATTGTGATTGCGATGTCGGGTATTAGTATTTACTTCATTGTCTATTTACATGCATACATAAATCACTGCTATATCTCCGAAGGGGTGGCAGAGATGAATTAAGACCAAAGTTTCGCCAATTAGTTTAGGTTCTATATATAAGGTGGCGAGCCTATTGCCAATTATCGGGCATGGGAATCACAGTACCACTGCTAGGTAGCATAAGAGGAACGCTGCTGCTCATTACTCATTGCAGTCTCAACCCTTAGTCACCTTATACGACACCCGGGTGACAATTGTATTCTGCTTTGCTGTTACCATGCGGCAGATTTTTGGGCATTGTCAAATAACGTTAATGAGTACTTAACGTCAAAAAATGACAATTCAAAACTAGTCTCTATTCTTGCCGGGTCTATGGTCTTGATTTGAATGAAATTTTTTGACATTAAATACTCATTAAAGTTAATTGACGTCTCTGAGTGCGGCAGTTAGTCTCTGAACTTTATTTTATTCAATGTGGAATCGATTTAAGACGTCTATTGGACAACTTATAAATAGGTAGACAGTGTTAAAAGTTCTGTGTAGTATTTTAGTGTAACGTAGAAAACTCTTAAGTCTGCGAGTCATATTACTTAGTGCCACTTCAAAAAGAGCTTTATTACATCGCAGTAAGGCGTATAAAGACGGGCCGAGACGTTGTAACGTTCAAATTTCACACACCAATCGGATCGGTTGGCAGCCTCATAAAGAATACAGTTCGTGAATTTCAAAATTGGAATACGACAGTATAAGAAGGCGAAGTCACATGAAGCTATTTTTAAAAATGTAAACGTAGGTTTTTTTTTGGGTTTTTAGGCTTGGTATCTAAGACCTTTGAGTCACATCATCTTCATTCGAAAATATCCTTCTTGATTAGCGAGTCCATATTTTTCAGCAACTCAATTACTTAAGAAAGACAGCAAAAAGCCTTTATAGTTGGAAATAAAAGGTTCTACTTATGTAATTACCTCAGTATTTTGATAATATTTTGCTTTTTTACACGGTATAGAAACATAGTCCGTCGATTAATTACCATTAAGAACCGATCTGACGCCATTAAATGATAAATAAATACTTGTCCAATCGCGTTTGGTATACATTTGATTAACCAGTACCATCTTGAAAGAATGGTAACATAATGCGAGCGATGTGTGAGTCTACTGTCGGTTCAATTGATCGACTTCTCTTAAATCGTAGGCAAAAAGTGTGGGACCTGTTATCTTGTGATTAACAGAGCGCTAATCCCAGACGGTGAAAGGTGCAGAGAAAGGTGCCCGGTTTTTTGGCAAAACAGCCATTTGGAAGAATTAAAAATTATCGAGTTACCTATCTATCCGAAGTTATGTCATAATAATATTACTTCTATTCTTTACCGTTTTTTTTTATTCTACCGCCTATGGGTACGTATAAGTAAGTGATAGTTAACTTTGTCAATTGTCACTTTCTTGGGATGGTTTTTATTTTAAATAAAAGTTTTTAGAGCCTTTTTTATGCTAGACTTCACCTTCATCTCACTTGATGGTGACGATAAAGAACCGAGCATGGAATAAAGCTTCACCTGGAATCCTGAACCACAGAGTGGCTGGGTGTTTCATCGCAAATTGTCGGACCACAATAATGCTGTTAACATTATTATTATGGCGCCATATTTTGATAGCATCGTAGCTAGCCATACGGACTTGAAAAAAGTCCTACCACCAACTAAACCTGGCACAAATTTGTACTCCCCTGGGTATCGAACTCGGGACTTCGAGATCTTATTCAGGTGGACGATCCACAAGACCACGTAGGCGGTAAAACAAAACAGCTCGAAACAAAAAGAGGTTGGTACGCTATATATTTTTCAGTTTTACGCAAAGAGTATGACGAATGCAATTTCGTTGTTTCTTAAACACACGCCGATTGCACTCAGGAAGTTCGCCTCGCCGAGAAAGGCACGTCTGAATTATTGTTTGGGTGTTATTTTTTCCTGTTTACACAGAGGGCCGGAGCGCTTTCAAACTTAAAACACGGTATTGACTTATGATCGGGGCAAAGCCCTTAAACAGGCATTATCGCGACGCACACAGGCGCGAGGCTACGCCCCCACCCCGCAACATTCGGCGTTTTTATATTTTTGCACATTTAAAAAAAAGCGCGCGGCAGACAAAGATGGACTGATGACGGGCCCCGAGCCAAAACAATGCCGTGCAAGCGGGACGGAGGCATCGCTGTCATTGCTGTTGCGAAATAAAAATGTGCAAGCCGTTCCTTTTTTAAATGTGATGCTTTTTTTGCGTTAGTCTGCGTTCGCAATTAGTGATGTGCCCTGTCGCGAGTGTGGGGTATTAGGAGTCATGCAAATTATGCCTCACGGGACTCCGTATTCCGATATAAAAGCTTTATGTTGTTCCAAGAATGCCCTATGGTCTCAAAGATGACGGAAGCGTTTCCATTCAAACTGCCCACAAGGTCAGACGGTTCTGAAGCTTGTGGGGCGAGCTCTAACAATAACAACACTATATCGCACTACACAGCTCGTATAGGAGCGTTTGAAGCGAGTGTTCTATAAAGAATCTCCAACGTATTCGCCGCAATCCTATAACAGAGGCTGTGCCGATTTCTTGGGAACAATTTCGACAAAAGCCTGATTGTAGTATGTTGTGAATTGTTTCAACCGGGCTAGGACCCTGATGCCTGTTTTCACCAATGAATTTTAACTTTAAGGGTCCAACCCACCATTCCGCATTGGACCATAGTCGTGGGTCAAGACCCAATCTCCGTCTATTCTTCCATCCATAGGGATGACCTGTGGCCCTGTGGCATCATGACAAAATTAGTTCGCAATATTTCTGACCCCATTTTTTGCGATTTCCGTGCCCGATAAATGGCAATAGGCACGCCAACTATTACATGGGATCTAACCCAATCGTATATAGGCTTGATTTATCATAATATTTTTTTGCAATTTTATTTATGTATGAATTTACTTTGTTGGGTGTTGTAGTTTGTTTTGTTAGGTGTGGCTGAAAATTACGAAATAGAGGTAGTAAGCCCTTCAGGTGCAGCCAATGAAAGCCACAGCGGACACCCGCGGGTAGCCTACGGTTTTAATGGCGACTCGGAAAAAACGCCAGCAACCCAATGCAGCGTTCGCGTGTGTGCGTGCGACACACAGCCGCGTCGGTGCATGCTTTACGCGAGGAAAAAAGTACTGCGTTATTGATTTTTCTGTACAGCCACGGCAAGGGGGGGTGTGGGGGACGGGGTGCACGCCCGCGGCCTGAAAAACGTCTGCTGAAAAAACCGAGACGAAAAGGCACCCCTCCCTTTTTAATTGGTAACGCAGTGTCAATAGGGCTAATCCTGGCCGGGTAATAGCCCGCTTTTGTCTCGCGAATGCATTTTTCAGTGTTGCCTGGCGTCGGGTTAGAACCGGAGATGCTTTTGGGGGGTTTAATGAGCGCGTCTCGTGCTGTGGTGACGGCAGGAAAGGGTGGCATCGTCACCACCCCCGAACTCTGCCGCGGGTGTCGTACAAGGCGGCTAAGGGTTGAAAAAGTGATGAGGAATGGACAGCAGCATTCTTTTTTTAACTTCTTATGTGACAGATAGATGGAAATAGGCTCGCCACTTATTGCATGATCAGCATAATTGGCAGAAAGTGGGTGTTTCCTCCTCTGCCTACCCCTTCAGGGATAATTATAGGTAGGCGTGATTTATGTGTGGCTCGCCACCTATTACATGGGACCTAACATTATTGGCGAAACGTGTGTACTCTGCCTACGATATATTTCTATTTCTTTATGTATTTCTGTATGTTTCGTGGGCTGCTTCTATTACTAACTGCCGCACTCAGAGACGTCAAATAACATTAATGTAAGTACTTAACGTCAAAAAATGACAATTCAAAACTAGTCGCTATTCTTGCTGGGTCTATGGTCTAGATTTGAATGAAAATTTTTGACATTAAATACTCATTAAAGTTAATTGACGTCTCTGAGTGCGGCAGTAAGAGACTGATTTTGAAGAATCACACACCGACAAGCGTCTATTGAAATTAAGGTGTTAGCTTTTAATTACCTTGACAGTCGTCGTTGTAATTTGTACTTTAGGCGTGCTAGATAAGGAAGAATTTGCTTTGACGCTACCGGCTGTGAGTATGTAAACAAGTCTACTTACGCTTCCTTATTAGCACAATGAAAGTTAAGCGACAGTTTTTGCATTAAACTAGTTGTTTCAATGGTGCTGTTGATTTAATAGTTAGGGGAAGGAGGCCCAAAACGAACATAATTAATGAAATGTGTCATTATCATCTGATAAATAAATATATATATACGTGTCCTTGGCTGTATGGAGAAAGTACCCGCTTCAGGCAGTATGATACTTCTGGCACACACACCAATCATCTAGCCCAAAGTAAGTAGCATAAACACTTGTGTTATGGATACTGGATGTCGGACTAATTTTAATTAATTACATACATAAATCACGCCTATATCCCCGAAGGGGTAGGCAGAGGCGAACTAGCACCCACGTTTAGCCAATTATGTTACGTCCCATGTAATAGGGGGCGAGCCTATTGCCATTTATCGGGCACAAAAGTCGCAGTGCATAACTATTGGTAGGTGGTATAAGAAGAACGCTGCTGCCCATTCCTCATCATTGATTTATCCTTAGTCGCCTTGTACGACACCCACGGGAGAGATTTGGGGTGGTGACAATTGTATTCGACTCTGCCGTCACCACGCGGCAAATAATTTTAACATTTATAATTTACTACATAAACATTAACCCCCGTATTAAGTAACACCGACTAAAGCCATGTTTTAAAATTGCAAAGTGACTGTGTGAAGTGACGTGAGTTTTAAACTATCACTAATTTTAGTCCATGTTTTATGTTAAGGGGATAAACTTCGATGGCTCGGAACAATTGTCTGTGTTCATCACAAAAGTTGCCCCTACGAACGCGGGACCACGTGGCCAGCGGTCTGACCGTCCGACCAAGCCGGCCGTCAATTGACTATCCACTGTCCCCTTTATACAGTCTATGGGGACCAATTTTACTATGAAGTATATCAAACTATCCCTAAATAGCTTGTCCCAGTAAGTTTGTCGATGCTTTGTGCTGTCGCGGTAACGTTCGTCGCAGCAACGTTCTGTCGGCACAACGTATGTCGGGGTAACGTTCTGTCGGCACAACGTATGTCGCGGTAACTTTCTGTCGGCACAACGTATGTCGCGGTAACGTTCTGTCGGCACAACGTATTTCGCGGTAACGTTCTGTCGGCACAACGTATGTCGCGGTAACGTTCTGTCGGTGTCGGTCGCAACTGCGTGATACACCCCCGAATACAGAAACGCTACTCAAAGTTTGAGTCCTGGGGGCCTTACTCGATTGCTGATGATAGCTTTAAAGCTATGCACTGCTTACAGCTATAGCAGCCATCCTGATTTTTTAGGCGGTACGGATTTTGGGCCAAATTCATACAAAATCATTCAGTGATCATTCGTTCAAAGCTATGGCTAACAGTTTAGGTACATTTGGTGCGAAATGACAGCATGACGTCATAAACTATAGCTTTTGATTTAGCAATCGAGTTAGGCGGTAGGTGCTTAGCATTTAAGTATTGTCAAAATTGACGTTTTTCCATACAAATTCTGACAGGTAGTGTCCACTTAACTTTTTAAGCAGTGCTCAAAATTTGAGTCATCATCCTCATCACCAGCCCTTTAATGTCCCCACTGCTGGGGCACGAGCCTTCCCTATGGATGGAAGAATATAGGGAGATTGGGCCATAACCCACCACGCTGGCCCAGTGCGGGTTGGTGGGTGCTAACGACTGTAGAAGCAGCCGGGACCAACGGCTTAACGTGCCTTCCGAAGCACGGAGGAACTAGAGATAATAAATTTTTGGTCACCCATCCAATGACCGGCCTTAGCGAAATTGCTTAGTTTACGCAATCGCAGGTCAAGCGAGTTGAGCCACTGCGCTAGCGAGCTCCTCTCCGCTCAAAATTTGAGTAGCGTTTCTGTATTCGGGGGACAGTCGGACAACGGGCATACACGAAGCGACCACTTTCCCATCATCCAACACGCTTCAAACCCTGACCTCGGCGTACAAGTGGCTCAATTGTCTGTTGTCTCGGCGGACGTGACGTCAGTGCACTTCCGCCACTAATTGCATGCGTCTGCGACGGACGCGCTCGTTCATTGGCTACCCGATCGGAGCTTAAAGCTCTTGTACGACACTGTAAAGCTGGGAGTTCACTACACGGATATGCCCGCGGGCCTGCCCGCCGGACCTCGCTTCTATTAGGTCTGTGTGATGTTTGCCTAGTTTTAGGTCACAGTCAGTCTGGTCTATACAAACGAGGTCCGCGCGGGCATGTCCGTGTAGTGAATTTCCCGCTTAAGGCACTAATTTGACATACATACATATTGCGATTTTACGTGCCCGATAGATGGCAATTGGTGAAACATGGGTGTTAATTCACACCCTTCGGGGATAAATAGGCGTGATTTATGTATCGTATGCACAATTAACAACAAAGTCCGTACCCAAATGGTAATAGAAGATTATATACCAAGGGCGATAAAACAAACAATATCTCCCTCCACCCTCGCCTTCGGCTCGGGATTTTCGGTACGCGAAACTGGCGGAATATTCACTTTATGGTCAGGTGTGAAATAAACCCTATTACTAAGACTCCGCTGTCCGTCTGTCTGTGACCAGCTCAGCAGGCTGTATGTCATGAACCGTAATGAACATATAATAAAAATAGTAAGACAGTGGAAATTTTCACAGATAATGTATTTCTGTTGCCGCTACGACAACAAAATACTAATAAACAGAATAAAATAAATATTTAAGAGGGCTCCCATATACAACAAACGTGATTTATGTTGCCGTTTTTTATAGATAACGGTACGGAACCCTTCGTGCGAGTCCGAGTCGCACTTGTCTGTAATTTTTTTCCAAAATCCACTCCAAAGAGTTAGTCCGCGTTTACAAAATCGTAGATAAAAAACGAAAGCCCTCTCTTTCAAAGGCTTTGCGGCAACAAAATAATTAGATTAACGTTTTTTTTGTACAGCATTGTCGTTTTCGGCTTCAGCCCTGAAGGCGTAGACATTCAGAAATGCCTATTTAATTCATATTTCGACCCTGACCTATATTTCTGACTGTACCTACCTATAGTCTGCGCTCTGAGTATTTAATTTTGTTTCGCTGCCCGGGAAAGATGTTTCTCTACAGTTTCGTTATTATAATTTTGTTTGGGTTTCCAGCTGTTTGATTTTTTTCAACCTGCACAGTTGGAATTTTTTTAGCAAATTACAACTATGAGGCTAAAGCTCGCGGTGATTGGCAATAGGCTCGTTCCCTATTACATGGCACCCAGAATACGCAGGCGAAACGCGGGTGTTATAACACCTCTGTAAGCCGTAGGGAAAAGATGTGATTTATGTATGTCTTCTTCTTACCCTTCTTATCCCACAGTAGGCGGGGTCAGCACAGCATGTATTCTTCTTCTACTCCTCTCTATCCTTTACCAATTTCTCAGTCACTCCTCTCGCTATCATAATAATATCCTCCTGTACACAATCCACCGATCTCTTCTTTGGTCTTCGTTTCCTTCGTCATTTATGTAGAAAAATAAGACTACAATATACTAAGGCTGGAGTTCACCAACACATAAACAGTCGATTATTATTTAACCGATTCTTTTTACAAATAACAGTATGGAGGAAATGTCAAAAACAGACGGTTAACTTTTAATCGCTTGTTTTTCATTTACTCGAGCTTAAGGGCGGTAAAAAAGGAATTTCTCAGATAGCAAGGCGAGGGCGATTAACATGCGATCTGAGACTTTCTTGTTTTACCGCCCGAGGTACGCACAAAAGTTTATGCCACCACCTGACGATTTTCCGTACGCGTAGCGGGCGGGATATGCCACTTTCTGGGCAGGTGTGACTTGAATATTAAATTATGTGTATAAAAATATTTATTTTTATTTAAGACAATCTTTTGTTTTACCGTCGTTGGTAATACATTTTAATGTACTATTATTACCCAGTAATATAATGCAAAATACGGGGCATTGCACCCTCAATGCAGCTCGGTGCACCGACATTGACCGCATATTATGCAACCAATTGGTATTTGACATCAATCTCGCAGACGCACATACAGACGGGTAATAAACTGTGTGTCATTGCTTCATTGGTGGTAATGCCCACTTTAATCTCCGACGAGCATAAACATGTAATTTTTGGGGCAAATCGCAATTGATCATCTTTTTTTCTTGTGAGACTCATTTGACGGACAATTAAGGAGTCATTCTTGAAGATTTTTGTTTCAAGTGTCTTGGGTTCCGAGACGGTTAATCAGCTTGAGTCAAGCTCGTTCATTTCTGTGGGTGTCTAAGGTGTTTCTGTTCTGTTGATAGGTCAAACAAATCTTTTTATGTCTGTTTGATCTCTTGACCACAAAGCAACAGAATAGAAAATGAAGCCACAACGATTCCTAAATAAAATAGGGATTATGATCTGCCTTTACTTTAAATTGTCACAATGGAAACAAATAATCCCATTGCTTTCTTTTCCTTTGCTTTCTAGTAAAAAATAAAATAAAAATAAATTTTTAACAGCAAGTGAAGTTGATATTTGTTTAAATAAAGAATGTGTGTGTGTGTAATCGAACATTCTTCGGTAATGCAATTATTGGGTTACGTTGAAAGTTTCATTGCCATGGCAGAATAAAGTTAAGGTACATCATTGCGTAAATTGCACGTATCTTTACACTTCTACCTACCCCTATGGGCAACAAGGACGTGTGGACACTTAACAAATATAAACGGGAAATAAGTACCTATATGAAATACTACATGATACCATTATTCAGATATCGAATCACAAAACTTGTAAGCTTTATGAGCAGACTCGAGTATTGTAAGGTTTTGGGCGGATTGGGGGTGGTTCCACTGTTGGCGGAAACGGAAGTTGTAGCGGATATCTATATTAATTACGCCACCGTTAACATCGTGATATATCCGTGTAATATGAGCTAAATGGTTTATTTAGCAGAAAAACTATTTAAATTTAATTTACTACTTACTACGACTTACTACTTAAGAAGATTCTATAAACGAATATATTTAAACTATGGTATTCACTAATATAATCGTGTATATTTATAAAAAAAATAAAGTGAGTTATTTGAACATTAGATTAATATTAGAAAAATATTTAGAAAATAAAACGTCTAGCCCGAGTGGCTCACTGCCACACTCAGAGACGTCAATTAACTTTAACGAATACTAATGTCTTAGTAATGATGAATTAAAAGGGAGGTGATGGCTAGATGACGTCTAACCGACATGAATGGAAGACGAAACGAAGGTATTGCGCCGACCCCAGATAAACTGGGCGTGAACAAAATCTCTCTCCACCACTTTTCAACGGGATTTAGTGGGAGTTAGAGCAAAAGGAGAATGTTTTCTTTTGCCCGAGGAGATTTTGTCCACGTCCTGTGCTACTGGGACAGGGCAGGGAAAAGAAGAAGTAGTTAAATCTATTCGATTTTAATTTTAACATTATATAGAAATAGAAAAATTAGTACAAAAATTATGATCTTGAGGCGGGAATCGAACCCGCGTCCGCTGCTATCCGGGCAGGTGCCTGACCGTTTGGCCACCCAAGACACTAAGTAACTTGCCGAAATTCTTCTAACCTTTACACTTCACGTGTACCCGTTCGCAATGTAGAAATCAAACATTCCAAAGCTGATATTTTTACAAATACCGTGCGTTCGGTTAAGCTTGGGTTTGCTTTATAAACTATTCGATTTTAATTTTAACATTATATAAATGTTAGAAAAATTAATACAAAGATTTTGGAGGTTAGAAAAAGAATCAGATCATAATTTGTCGAAATTCTTTTTCTAACCTCCAAAATCTTTGTAGTTAAATCTATCTATCTCCTTAAGGGCCCTTAATCGCTGTTTTAGCGACCCCACCCCGCCTAGACTGAGCTACGCTGCCCGCACGCGACATATCGTGCAGGCTCACCTATAATTGCCGTCGTAGCCACGTTCTAGTAGGTAGTCATTGCTTATTCATGTATTTATGACTTTATTTTTGAAGGCGCATTGACGAACAGTTTGCGGTTAGAAATGCATTTTGAAGTTTTGGAACTTCTAGGTCGTTAAGTCGAATTTATTGAGTTATATTTTTCAATATAAACTTTTCTTGACTTCCAAGTTGTGTGGGGTCGGAGCTGCATCACCAATGTCATACTGGTTTAGGATTTAACTAAGGTTTGTGGCCTGCAGTGAAAACACTGAATTAGGAAGCTTAAAACTTTGCTGATATGGTATATTTTTCGAATATTTATTTAACATACTAAAGTTACCTTTTCCAGAAATTTTCTTTGATTATTCTTAGATGCTAAGAATAGAATAAAATTTAGGTAAATGACTCATAAAAAATGGTTGTTGTAAAAAGAAAGGAAAATCATTTGGTTTTTCCTCGTTTTGTACCTACTCGTTTTGTGATATTTTTGGCTTATTTTGGGAGGGACTGTTTCTAAATTAGTTAATTTTTTTTCAATATGGCAATATTGTGTTATGCCGTGTTGTGAAGGTAGAGCAGAATACAATTGTCACCACCCCCATCTCTCCCGTGGGTGTCGTAGGAGGCGACTAACCCCCTTATTCATAAAACAGTATTTTAACTAAAACACTGTTTTAGCTAAAACACTGATCTGTCTCTTTTTGTCAAACTGTGTTTACGCTGTGATGACTGATTTGTTATTATGAATAAGGCGGTAAGTGTATAGGCAGTGATGAGCAATGCGACAGCAGCATTTCTATTATACAATATAGCAATATACTGCGACTTTATGTGCCCGATAGATGGTAATAGGTTCGCCAACTATTTAATGGGATTTAATTGGTGAAAATGGGTGTTGAATCCACCTCTGCCTACCCCTTCGGGGATTTACATACGCGTAATTTATATCTGTATGCATTTAGCTGATTTGCGTTGATTGTTGTGACCTTTTTGGCCGTCTCAAATAATAGAAATAAATAATTATAAAATAAAAAACTAGCCCTTACACCAGATCAAACCCTTTCATTTATAACGAGATTAAAAAAGTCATTTGTTGTCCGCTAGTATGCTAATTCCTAGCGTCATAGCAAATAAGGGAACTAGAAAAGGGTGATCTATTTGATCACGCTCATGTTAACGTATGTTCACTCACGGGTGTGTGGGCACTCGATTGGTTTATTTGTCTAGGACAAGGGAGGGGTTGTGTGTTGATCTGATGCGGCTACGGACCGTTTGGTGGTTGATGAGTTGTGATAATTGGGTGCGTTCATAGATCTTTTAATTCTCTTCTAATTGCATTTAGTTAAGGAATCTATGTTCGTAATTGATAGAATTAAGGAAATTCTTTAGAAATTCAGATATCAGAATATTTATTGTGACACAAGAAGACATGACAAAGAGTAATCAAAAATATATAAAATTGACATAGAATGGTGTGTATACCATTAAAATATTAAATCTATACAACAAATAGAAAAAAACAGTAATAGTAAGCCTCTAACAGTAACAGAATATTGTGGTTAGAAAAAAATCGAAAAATTATGCGGGAATCGAACCCGCGTCCTCTGCGATCTGGGCAGATGCCTGTACCATTCGGCCAACCAAGACGTGCAACTTGCCGAAACTTAGAGAAGTTTCGGACCTTTGCACTTCACGTTAGAGAAATTTCTTCAAGTTAATTAACGACTAGAGCAGAATACAATTGTCACCACCCCCACATCTCCCGTGGGTGTCTTACAAGGTAAACCAGGGTAACGACAGGACAGCGATCAGTAGCAACACTTCTCTTATACCAGCTAGCAATATATTGCGATTTATGTGCCCGATATATGGCAATAGGCTCGCCACCTATTACATGGAACCTACCAAGACAAGTTGGTGTTAATTCATCTCTGCCTACCCCTTGGGGATATAGGTGTGATTTATTTATGTATGTATATTAAAATTTGTCCGTCGTCTAGTATCTATAACACAATAATTATGCTACGTACTTTGAGCTAGGCGATAGGTGTAATATGTTAAAAAAACACAACAATAGTTTTTGAGCATACCACAGTGCCTCTCTCCCTCCCCAAACAAACTGAACGTACGCAAGCGGCTAAGAGGGGCTGTGTACACCCCATCGTTCGGTTGCTTCGGCCCCAAGCCCCTAGCACGTTCAAGGTCATCGTCACGGGGTCAAGGTGGCACGCAGCGTCACGCACTGTCAAGGTCACATCGGGAGGACAGGTTTTTCGCTGTTTTGGATGATTCGATGCATGTGTTCTATACAACGTAGGAGAGATTTGTTTGGGGAATGAGTATATTGAAAATATTTTGTACCACCTAGCTGTATTATTTGTAATAAAACATTTAATTTATTATTTAACTTTTATTCTCCATCTTGTATTAGTCGAATGACCACAGAGTATGCACTTACATTTCTATGACATCATAGATAATACAATAATCATACATCTCCTCCACAAGCTATTTTAATCTATTATAATCAACTTACATCATAATCTTTTAACCATGCTGGTTTCTTGACAATTCTACCAGCTTTTGTCATGTTTACATGCTCAGGCAATGATAAAGAAGAAGTTAAATCTTGTTGCTCATTATTTAAATTATCATTAACATTTAAAGGAGATTTTAAATTTGTATCCTTTACCTTACACATATCATTATCACAATCATTTAAGCCTACCTTACTATTTAGTTTATAAGTATTTGAAGAGTGCTTTAAAAATATAGAATTTCTTTCTACTATCTTTCCTTGTGAATTTCTTACCTGATAAGACCTGGGTTTTTCTAACTTTTTTACAATTTTACCTGTTTCCCATAACTTAGAAATTGGATTTCTTACAACTACATCATCTCCAGGATTAAATTCTTTGCTAGGGGATGCATTCTTATTATAGTAATATTCATTATAATTTCTTTTATTAATTTGCTGATTATATGCATTATTTATAACAACTTTAGGATACAAGTGATTTCTCACTGTAGGTAGCTTTGATCTCAACAGCCTCCCCATTAGCATTTGACTTGGCGAAAAATCAGTACCCGCTACTGGTGTAACTCTGTATTCTAACAATGCATCATAGAACTCAAATAAATTATTAGATTTCTTTAATATTTTTTTAGCAATGCCAACTGATTTCTCAGCAAGCCCATTAGATTTAGGGTGATATGGAGATGAATGTATTATGTCAATATTTCTTTCTTTACAAAATTGTTTCATAGACAGTGAGTTAAATGGACTATTATCACACACAAGCACTTTAGGAAGCCCATGTATAGAAAACAACTCAACTAGCTTCAATGTTATTTGCTCAATAGACTTATTCAATATAGGTAATACATCAAACCATTTAGAAAAATAATCGACAGTAATTAAATAGAATTTTCCATTATTTTCTGCTATGTCTAGCCCTAATTTAAAAAAATTATGTGAAAAATATCAGTCGGGAAACCCTAAAGAAACCTTAATTAGTCATGAGATACCTAAAATACCAACTAAAATAATAAATCATGAGTATTTATCTCCGAAGGGGTATGCAGAGGTAAATTAACACCCACGTTTTGCCAATTAAGTTAGGTCCCATGTAATACCTAGGTGGAATTATTTCTTATTAGTGGTCGCCCGCGGCTTCGCTCGCGTTAATGTCGGTTGTTATATAGCCTATAGCCATCCTCGATAAATTGACTATCCAACACAAAAATTATTTTTCAATTTGGCGCTGGAGTTCAACCGAACAAACCAACAAACATGTACTCCTCAGCTTTATAATATTAGTATAGATTACCATAACAACTCGATGCAGGTGCATTCTATTAGGTGTAGGCCACCGGCCAGTGTCTGCCGCAAGGACGAAAGGTCCTTTGGCGGATGCAGCGGCGGCATTTGGTGTTTTTGCATCAATATTTAAGATTTAACGTATCTAAACTCGAGGACGGAAAG
The DNA here is from genome assembly GCA_963931975.1 of Cataclysta lemnata. Lineage (NCBI taxonomy): Eukaryota > Metazoa > Arthropoda > Insecta > Lepidoptera > Crambidae > Cataclysta > Cataclysta lemnata. Next base: position 12,793,640 of record OZ008352.1, read on the forward strand.
TCGCAGTGTCAGCGCTCGGCCTATGATTGCGTGAATTACATACATACATAAATCACGCATTTTTCCCCGAAGGGGTATGCAGAGGTAAATTAACACCCACGTTTCGCCAATTAGTTTAAGTCACATGTAACAGGGAGCCTATTGCCAGAAATCGCAGTTCATTGCTAGGTGGCATAAGGAACGATTCATTGAGATGGGGGTGGTGACAATTGTATTCTGCTTTGCCGTCACCACTTGCCGTAACGGGCGTAAACTAAATATTAATTTAACCGCCCCTGTGTTTTTAGGTTTTCGCCCATTGGAACTAAGTTCCCGAGTTCCCGGGTTCGATAACCAGGGAAGTATAAATTTGTACTCGCTTCGGTTGTTGGTAGGACTTTTTTCAAGTCCGCCTGGCTAGGTACCACTGTCTTCTCAAAATCTGTTGCCATGTTAAAAATGTTTATTTCTTCTTAGTATCATATTATTATTCTCAATTACAAAATCTTCTTTACCTCCGTCTACGTCCATCCACGTTCATACCTAAAATTCTTCTGCCAATATAGCTGAATATTTATGATTATTATGTACTAAAAATGCATCCGCTACTTACTATAAGCTAGATGATAGGTGTGAGTGAAAAAAATATTTATTTCAGACTTGTATGGCAGTCCGTTGCAACATTTTTGACTGTACAAGATCCCTGGGCTAAGAACAGGGAATAACGACAGTTTTTTCACGCATCCGTCACAGCACAGATTATCTCAAAGCTTGCCACAGAGCAATCTACGTGTACAAATCATTCTGGTAAACCGCACAGCTTAGGCAGAAGTTCATTCATACCGGGCATGCCTTAAATCCGGTCCCAAATATTCTAAACGTCGATTGGATAGAGCAATTCAAAAGTTGAATGGACCTAATTGTTTTTAATTAATAATCGCTTTGCTGTTTTATACTGTTTTATAGTTACACGAATTTATACTTATCAGTTGGGAGGAGTGTATTACCACTTACATTTCGTAACAGTTATGTGAGGTCGTATGTAATTAAGGGACGAGCATATTGCCAATAAATTATTTAGCGTTAAAATTAGGCTATAATATTTAAAAAAAGTGTCTGGCGTTTTCTTACTAAAATTTGATTAGTAGAATGAAATTTAAAGCACTGATCAACTCAGTTTTTAAAACGTATTGCTATTATTGTAGTCATTAAAATATTAAACCATACTCAACGGATAGAAATCACAACAAAATTTATTTACCTATTGTGAAAAAGTGATCATGCTTTAACCTAATGCTGCCTGTTCGCTGTATTCACACCAAGTAATATCCGTAAAGTTTTGAACTCACAAACTCTACCTACTTAAAATTAACCAAGTTGCCTACATTCGATAAGAATTAGCTTGGAATATTTCCAAAGGCACTTTGTAACGAAAATCTTCAGCATGAATCAACATTAATATAGGTATACTATATCACTTCCAAGCGGAGACTGATGCGTTCAATCTAGATTCCTATGTTGAGCTTTTCCACGTTTCGCGAACATATGAGGGTAATTTCTAAATTTATGTTATTAATATGGCGTCTAAAGAGGTCGTTAAATTATCATAAATTATTATTTTATATTATTATGACTCATAATACAATTATAATTAATTAATTTGTCATGTTTTGAATAAAGAGAAGTGTTTTGGACTAGAAAAAAAGATTCTATTTTTAAAAAAAATACATAAAAAAATTATGAGAAAACCTTTCGAATAATAAAATAGAAAATTATTTTTTGAAATTCAACCTGTATATTGAGGTGAACTGTGCTTTTTAACTATAGAATAATCTTAGATTCTATTGGTAAAAAACTCTATCATAGAGCTCCTGTTAGAACTACCGCTAAAAAAACATTCCAAAGTTACAATATGCCAAATTTCGCTCAACACTGCGTTCATAATATGAATCACGGCTTTGGACCTGCGGTTTTTGCCCCCCAAGTAATTGAGCGTGCGATGAGTTCGGAGCTAATAGAGACTGGAGCACCCGCAACCCAGAGACGTAACACTTATTTGTTGTACTGTTAGTTAATTATTCCGCTTTCGGCGGACTCTTTAAAAAAACAGCAGGTATGATTCGAAATTTGAATATCGAACGTAATTCCGGTAGCTGTTTTAATCTGTGCTGAAATAGGGTTATTTATTATTAATGGTTTTCTTTTTATGGCGGGCGTCGAATTGAGCGGGCGTTTTGAATTGCGTTTTTAAGTTTTCATTTATTTGCACACACACACACACACTGTATCCCCGAAGAGGTAGACAGAGGACAATTAACACCCATATTTGTACATGATTTTGTTAATTTCTTATTTAAAGAATGTTGGAAATGGTTAATGATGATACTGATGGTTCGGATAGCACTTTGTTTATAAAAGCGCATCGATAATGATGGTGATCACCAGCCTTTTAATGGGGACACCCATTGCTGGGGTAAAGGTGGGTAGACTTGAATGGAAGAATCTAGGAAGAATGGGCCATTAATAACCTGGGTTAAAATAACATCTTTACTGGTCTCATTTTTAATAATTTCTAATTTACATTTACTCACAGGAAGGTACTCCTCTAACGAAACTGTATGTACAATATCTAACATATCTGGATCATCTTTGACTTTATCTGTTATATAATTTCTAGACAAGAAATCTGAAATATACATAAGTTTTCCTGGGATGTAATGAACTGTGAAAGTATACTTAAGTAATTTTAATAAAAGTCTCTGAATTCTGTTAGTTGATTTATGTAATTCTTTACCTATAATATTTACTAACGGTTTGTGATCCGTTTCTACCTTAAAGTTATGGCCATACACAAATTGGTGGAATTTAGAAACAGCGAAACATACACCTAATAATTCCTTTTCAATCATACTGTAATTAACCTCTGCAGGAGTTAAACTTCGGGAGACAAATGCAACTGGTCTACCTGATTGCATAAGACAAGCTCCCAACCCATCTTTGCTGGCATCTGTTTGAATAGTAATGTGTTTATGTGGATCAAAGAAACCTAATGTTGGTGCATGACTAACTAATCTTTTTAATTCATGAAATGCTTTTGTTTGTTCTGAATTCCATTTCCATTTATAATCTTTTTTCAATAATAATCTTAAGGGGGCAGCGACTTTAGAAAAATTTGGAATAAATTTATGGAGAAAGGTCACCACACCCAGGAACTTCTGTAGAGATTTTTTATTAGTTGGTTCTTGTATATTGAGAATTGATTTTACATGAGATTGATCTGGAGTAATACCTTCCTGAGAAAAAATGAAACCCAAATATGAAACCTTACTTACTTTATATTGCACTTTATTTGAGTTAAACTTAACATTATATTTTCGAGCTCTCTCCATAACAAATTTTATTGCCTCCTCATGTTCCTCTCTGGTCTTTGTCGCTATAATTAAATCATCGTAGTATATTTGTACCCCTTTAATGTCTCCAAATATTTTAGTATTCTCCCTCTGGAATATTTCTGGGCTAGAACAAAGACCAAAGGGTAACCTGTTAAATTTATATCGGCCAAAAGGTGTATTGAATGTGCAAAGCCACGTGGACTCCTCAGAAAGACATATCTGATGGAATCCATCTTTCATGTCAACCACAGTAAAATATTTCATCCCCGATAGGTTTGCAGTTAAATCATTAACAGTTGGAATATTATAATGTTCCCTCATTATATACTTGTTAAGTTGTAAAGGACACAAACAAAGTCTCAAAGATCCATTAGGTTTTTCAATAATAATTAAATCATTCACCCAATTTGTAGGTTCTGATACTTTTGAAATAATTTTATTTAATTCTAAATTGTTAAGTGCTTCTTTAAGTCTCGGTTTTAATATCTCTGGTACTCTTCGTACCGGCTTCACTACAGGTATAGCATCACCTTTCAATTTAATAGTATATTCAAATGGTAATTTGCCAATCCCGGAAAATATATCATGATATGTTGATAAAAATTTACAAACCTCCGAGTCATCTAATTTCACCTCGTCCATCCTTTGAATCAACTTCAACTGTACACTTGACTCTCGTCCTAAAATAGGAATGCAATCACCTAGCACAATCACAAAAATAAGTTGTTTAAATATTTGTCCTTTAACTTCCCAATCTAGTTGAACTGTCGCTAATGGTTCTATGATAAATCCACCAAATGCAGTCAACTTATTATTGTTGGGTTTTATAGTATATTTTATTGGTAACTTTTTATAATAATGGAATGGAAGAACATTGACATCTGCACCCGTGTCTATTTTAAAATCAATTGACATTCCATCAATGCCAAGTGTTTGCATCCATACCTTCCTATTTTGATTCTCTTTGCTGAACATCGAATCAATGTGTAAAAGTTGACTGTCTTGGCAATTTTCTTCTTCATTAATCTCCTGAACATTTTGTCTATCTTTCTTTTTATTTATACCATAACACTTCGACTGAAAATGATTAAATTTACCACAATTTTTGCACTTTTGTCCAAATGCAGGGCATTCATTAATGCCATGAAATTTTCCACATTTATTACAATTAAATTTCCATGATTTTTTCTTTTCCATAACATTCTTCTTGACATTAACAAAATCTATTGCTTCTGAATTTTTCTCCCTTTGTATCAATTCAACTTCCTTCTTGCTGATTTCAAAAACTCTGCATATTTCTATTGTTTTCTCAAGATTTATATTATTTTCTCTTAATAACCTTTCTTGTAATACTTGATCTTTTACACCTATTATAATTCTATCTCGAATTAGTGAATCTAATTGATCACCAAACTCACATTTATCTGCCAGCAACTTCAGCTCTGTCAGAAAAGCATCAAATTTTTCCGTTTCAATTTGGTCTCTTTTAAAAAATTGGTACCTATTGACCACCACGTTTTTTCTTGGTACAAAATATTGATCGAATTTTATCAACACTTTTTCAAAGCTTGTTTTTTCATGATCTAAAAATGTTTCATAAATCTTGTTTCCTTCTATTCCAATGCAATTAAGTAAGATAGCAATTTTTACTCTCTCACTTTTTTCTTCGAGCTCCTTCGCTATCATAAAATTTAGTATTTGTTTTTTAAATATATTCCAGTTGGAAGCCACATCTCCCTCCCCACAGATTTCCTTTGGTAGATTGTACTCCATTATTTATTTTTCCTTAATTTTTACACCTGACACCATGTATTATTTGTAATAAAACATTTAATTTATTATTTAACTTTTATTCTCCATCTTGTATTAGTCGAATGACCACAGAGTATGCACTTACATTTCTATGACATCATAGATAATACAATAATCATACACTAGCAATGTATTGTGACTGCCGTGACCGATAAATGGCAATAGGCTCACCACTTATCGCCACTAATATCGCATTGAACTGTCAAAAATCCAATGATTTTTGACACGGCAATGCAATAAATCGCTATATCATATCGTGTTTCGATGGTCGTTATGCTAGCCGGGCAGAAATAACTAAATTTCACGAAGATTGGACAAAGAGCCAAGTGACAACAAATTGTGCGCAGACGCACTTAGCACCTTATTAGAGCCGGAAAATGGTCCAATGCGCCGGTTGATAGAGGCGGTTACCTCTCGTTAGCTCAACGGGACATCGGATCTAACTGACATCTATTACAATTTAGAGGGCAGACGTGACAATATGATGCACTATTTTTTAAGAAATCATTGTAGAATTAAAATTCAGGCTCCTTGTCCCAAAAATATACACGCAACACCATGTCAGACTACCACAAAATGTTAAATTTTCTCAGTCGACTTTTGGCTCTACTGCCAACAAGATAAGGTTGACAATCAATTGAAGAAATTTGACAGTTTTGGATAGTCGATGACTGTATATTAAAACACTAATCGACTAAACAAATTATAAAATTTGGTTACAAAAACAAAAGTATGCACATAAAGTAAATACTAACTGCCGCACTCAGAGACGTCAAATAACGTTAATGAGTACTTAACGTCAAAAAATGACAATTCAAAACTAGTCGCTATTCTTGCCGGGTCTATGGTCTAGATTTGAATGAAAATTTTTGTCATTAAATACTCATTAAAGTTAATTGACGTCTCTGAATGCGGCAGTTAATTGCTATTTGGCTAGGGCAGAACACCCTAGCCTAGAGCAAGATTAAGGTACTCACACGATGATAATTGTGTACGAATAGAAAAGTTAGAAACGAGTGTACCGGTAAAGGTGACACCCAAAAGCGTTTCCTAGGAAGGTTGGTGTCAAGCTATCTTAAAGGAATCGTATCGTAAAGTTTAAAAAATAAACATTGCGGGTAGCATGCAAAGACTTGACGTCGGCCAATCAATTTTCACGTTTATCCCCCACGGCTTAAGGTTGCAATGTGAGTAGCTCTAGCAACGCATGCTGAGTGCACGCGTATCTGGCTCACGTGCCAACCACGGCAAGAAGTTTACAAACACTAGAAGCTGATTAGCGCGTCCGGTCGTTACTTTTCGTTTTTAAAACACGAAAAATGTGAGTTTTCGCCTTTTACTGAGACTCCATAGGACAAATCCTTGCTTGCTGCTGTTTAGATTTATGCTTCCGTGGTGGTTCGCCTACTAGAATTAAGATCCAGAGGTCCCCGTTTCGAGTTAGTTAGTAGCTAGTTACCAACATCTTATTAAAATCTGTCGCCATAATAATAATGTTAACAGCATTATTGTGTTCCGACAATTGTGAAAAGATGACAGTTCCTCTGTGGTTGAGGGTTCCAGCTGACACTCGATTCCATTTTCGGCCCTTATCTTCACTTACCGTCAGGTGAGATGACAGGTAAGATCTTCCCTGTCTGGCATAAAAAACACAGCGGAAAGTAGCCCGAAACTCACACTCATACTCACACTCAAAATAATTATTCCTTATTCCTATCATCTATCTAGCGGAAGACTAGATTCTAGCCCAAAGTAAATAGTACCTAAGCATCTTCTTGCTGCCCTGTTCCCAGTTGGTCTAGGGTCGGCGCAGTATGTTTCTTCTTCCAATTATATCGATTGTTGGAGGCGATATGTTAAAAAATATTAAAAAAATACATAAATACATAAATCACGCCTATATCCCCGAAGGGGTAGGCAGTGGTGAACTAGCACCCACGTTTCGCCAAATATGTTAGGTCCCATGTAATATGTGCCGAGCCTATTGCCATTTATCGGGCACAAAAGTCGCAGTACATTGCTATTGCTAGGTGGTATAAGAAGAACGCTGCTGCCCGTTCCTCATCATTGATTTATCCTTAGTCGCCTTGTACGACACCCACGGGAGAAATTTGGGTGGTGACAATTGTATTCTACTTTGCCGTCACCACACGGCATTTAAAAAAATAAACACTTTAAAATATAGTTGTTGACTAATCGTACCTTATAATAGGAAAACAAGCAAGCTTTACAATAATTAAGTTATCAAATATCAAAATGGTTTTTTCATTCTATTTAAATTATCATGTCAAGATGACAGCTTCGATAATTAGAAGGGTCTCTTTTGTTTTTTTTAGCTTTAAGTTTTGGGAAACTTTATGTTTGAGACGCTTAAATTGGTTGGAATTTACATCGTATTGCCGTTAGAATAAAATCACTAGTGTAATGGTGAGGTAAAATTTATTTTTATATTGATTGATATTTTAACTAAAATAATAAATCATGAGTATTTATCTCCGAAGGGGTATGCAGAGGTAAATTAACACCCACGTTTTGCCAATTAAGTTAGGTCCCATGTAATACCTAGGTGGAATTATTTCTTATTAGTGGTCGCCCGCGGCTTCGCTCGCGTTAATGTCGGTTGTTATATAGCCTATAGCCATCCTCGATAAATTGACTATCCAACACAAAAATTATTTTTCAATTTGGCGCTGGAGTTCAACCGAACAAACCAACAAACATGTACTCCTCAGCTTTATAATATTAGTATAGATTACCATAACAACTCGATGCAGGTGCATTCTATTAGGTGTAGGCCACCGGCCAGTGTCTGCCGCAAGGACGAAAGGTCCTTTGGCGGATGCAGCGGCGGCATTTGGTGTTTTTGCATCAATATTTAAGATTTAACGTATCTAAACTCGAGGACGGAAAGTCGCAGTGTCAGCGCTCGGCCTATGATTGCGTGAATTACATACATACATAAATCACGCATTTTTCCCCGAAGGGGTATGCAGAGGTAAATTAACACCCACGTTTCGCCAATTAGTTTAAGTCACATGTAACAGGGAGCCTATTGCCAGAAATCGCAGTTCATTGCTAGGTGGCATAAGGAACGATTCATTGAGATGGGGGTGGTGACAATTGTATTCTGCTTTGCCGTCACCACTTGCCGTAACGGGCGTAAACTAAATATTAATTTAACCGCCCCTGTGTTTTTAGGTTTTCGCCCATTGGAACTAAGTTCCCGAGTTCCCGGGTTCGATAACCAGGGAAGTATAAATTTGTACTCGCTTCGGTTGTTGGTAGGACTTTTTTCAAGTCCGCCTGGCTAGGTACCACTGTCTTCTCAAAATCTGTTGCCATGTTAAAAATTTTTATTTCTTCTTAGTATCATATTATTATTCTCAATTACAAAATCTTCTTTACCTCCGTCTACGTCCATCCACGTTCATACCTAAAATTCTTCTGCCAATATAGCTGAATATTTATGATTATTATGTACTAAAAATGCATCCGCTACTTACTATAAGCTAGATGATAGGTGTGAGTGAAAAAAATATTTATTTCAGACTTGTATGGCAGTCCGTTGCAACATTTTTGACTGTACAAGATCCCTGGGCTAAGAACAGGGAATAACGACAGTTTTTTCACGCATCCGTCACAGCACAGATTATCTCAAAGCTTGCCACAGAGCAATCTACGTGTACAAATCATTCTGGTAAACCGCACAGCTTAGGCAGAAGTTCATTCATACCGGGCATGCCTTAAATCCGGTCCCAAATATTCTAAACGTCGATTGGATAGAGCAATTCAAAAGTTGAATGGACCTAATTGTTTTTAATTAATAATCGCTTTGCTGTTTTATACTGTTTTATAGTTACACGAATTTATACTTATCAGTTGGGAGGAGTGTATTACCACTTACATTTCGTAACAGTTATGTGAGGTCGTATGTAATTAAGGGACGAGCATATTGCCAATAAATTATTTAGCGTTAAAATTAGGCTATAATATTTAAAAAAAGTGTCTGGCGTTTTCTTACTAAAATTTGATTAGTAGAATGAAATTTAAAGCACTGATCAACTCAGTTTTTAAAACGTATTGCTATTATTGTAGTCATTAAAATATTAAACCATACTCAACGGATAGAAATCACAACAAAATTTATTTACCTATTGTGAAAAAGTGATCATGCTTTAACCTAATGCTGCCTGTTCGCTGTATTCACACCAAGTAATATCCGTAAAGTTTTGAACTCACAAACTCTACCTACTTAAAATTAACCAAGTTGCCTACATTCGATAAGAATTAGCTTGGAATATTTCCAAAGGCACTTTGTAACGAAAATCTTCAGCATGAATCAACATTAATATAGGTATACTATATCACTTCCAAGCGGAGACTGATGCGTTCAATCTAGATTCCTATGTTGAGCTTTTCCACGTTTCGCGAACATATGAGGGTAATTTCTAAATTTATGTTATTAATATGGCGTCTAAAGAGGTCGTTAAATTATCATAAATTATTATTTTATATTATTATGACTCATAATACAATTATAATTAATTAATTTGTCATGTTTTGAATAAAGAGAAGTGTTTTGGACTAGAAAAAAAGATTCTATTTTTAAAAAAAATACATAAAAAAATTATGAGAAAACCTTTCGAATAATAAAATAGAAAATTATTTTTTGAAATTCAACCTGTATATTGAGGTGAACTGTGCTTTTTAACTATAGAATAATCTTAGATTCTATTGGTAAAAAACTCTATCATAGAGCTCCTGTTAGAACTACCGCTAAAAAAACATTCCAAAGTTACAATATGCCAAATTTCGCTCAACACTGCGTTCATAATATGAATCACGGCTTTGGACCTGCGGTTTTTGCCCCCCAAGTAATTGAGCGTGCGATGAGTTCGGAGCTAATAGAGACTGGAGCACCCGCAACCCAGAGACGTAACACTTATTTGTTGTACTGTTAGTTAATTATTCCGCTTTCGGCGGACTCTTTAAAAAAACAGCAGGTATGATTCGAAATTTGAATATCGAACGTAATTCCGGTAGCTGTTTTAATCTGTGCTGAAATAGGGTTATTTATTATTAATGGTTTTCTTTTTATGGCGGGCGTCGAATTGAGCGGGCGTTTTGAATTGCGTTTTTAAGTTTTCATTTATTTGCACACACACACACACACTGTATCCCCGAAGAGGTAGACAGAGGACAATTAACACCCATATTTGTACATGATTTTGTTAATTTCTTATTTAAAGAATGTTGGAAATGGTTAATGATGATACTGATGGTTCGGATAGCACTTTGTTTATAAAAGCGCATCGATAATGATGGTGATCACCAGCCTTTTAATGGGGACACCCATTGCTGGGGTAAAGGTGGGTAGACTTGAATGGAAGAATCTAGGAAGAATGGGCCATAACCCACTACTCAGAACCAGTGCAGATTAGTGGGTATTAACGACTGCAGATGCAGCCGGGAACAACGACTTAACGTGCCTTCCGAAGCACGGAGGAACTCGAGATGTACATTTTTGGGTTAACCATCCAATGAACGGCCTTAGCGATCATTGCTTAGTTTACGCAATCGTAGGCCGAGCTAAGGCACTGCTCCTCAAAGACACGGTATTAATGATTGTTTGTTATATACTTTAATTATAACATACACGCTGTGTTCTTTTAGTTAGTTAGTCTATGACTTTCAACTGCAAGGAATGTCAACATACATTTTTTTTGCTCTAGCGGAAAAGCTAATGATTTAAATACCTACTCGCGATGTTTACCCGTCTGCAACGTAATTTTTAAACGATGAGGATAATTATTTAATAAAAGTTTAAGGATAATTTCGACTAAAAATAGATAATATTTCCTCTGTTTATAGATAACAGAGGAAAGTTCCAAAATGTCTTACTCTATCTCTTTATCATTATATTCTTGTTTCTGTGTTATTTTATTTAGGGTCGGATTCGTTTTCTAACGAAAGTGTTTGAAAGTGTTTTAAAGTCACGATAATTTGAAAAAAAAATATTATAAAAAAAAATGTAACAAAATTCTTACATTTTTATAATACTGACCGAGCAAACATTGATTTGCCTTTATAAGAACACTGTGACACGAAATATTTATATATTTGATAAAACTATTTTTTTTTCTTAATTTTTTTAATCAGCCTCATAGATCCCACTGCTAGGCAAAGGCCTTCCCCGCAGCCCTCCATCTCGTGCGATCCCAAGCCAACTCTCTAGGTCGACCTCGACGCCTTTGGCCATCCTGAAGTGTCCACTCTGTGGTGACCTTTGCCCAGCGATCAGGATACATACGGCAAACATGTCTCGTCCAGTCCCATTTGAGCTTCGCGGTTCAAGATCCTAATTTGGTAATACGTGTTTCTGATGATTAAAATAATAATTATGTATATTTGATATAGATAATCTGAGAAGAATCTCAGATTATTACATAAGCAGATAGCAATAAAACCAATAAATCGATACTCGGATGTGCCACTAATAGTCGGTAGTGCGACAGCGTTGGGAGTAGTACAGTCGAGCGCACAAGTGCCCGTGGGCCGACCTTGGCCTTTGCGCGGGAGATGCACGCATTAGCATATAAACGCAAATCGACTCTCCGCGGCGCGGACTGGTTTTGCGCAGGGCACTCGGGCAGAGAAGTGATTCGGCTCCGATTGGAGAAACATTACTTTTCGGTTGTGCGGGTGAAAATACACAAATGCGTTTATCATAAAGTATAAATGGACTGTGTGCTACTTATATAAAGTATAAAGTACATTACATCACGTCTATTTATCCCCCAAGGAGTAGGCAGAGGTCTAACACCCACATTTCGCCAAGTATGTTTGGTACCATTTATAGGGGCGAGCTAACTATCGGTCACCCAAAGAGTATTGCTAGATGGTATAACAGGACTCATTCCTCATCATTGTTTTAAGCCTTAGTCGCCTTGTATTGTGTTGTATGTGCACAGAACATCGTGAAAAATCTATGAATGTTTCAGAAGCTTAAAGTTTTTTATCTTTAAGGTCCAGCGAAAAGCAAGGAGCTGTTAGTCAGTAAATGTTTAAAAAAATACATTATAACGTAATAATTGTGTTACATGGTAAATGTTCCCACAGTAGAGCAAAAATATAATATGTAATTTTTATTGCGGATGCAATCTTTTCTGAATTACTTATTTGAAGAAGTGGAAATAGTGTCCGCAAAAGTGTGTTTTATTAAATTATACAGTATATATTAGTATTATATATCCATATATTATCAATAAACCAAAATTACCGATTCCCCAGCAAACTAAATTAAGGAATTAAACCGAGACAGTTTTGTTGGCGACAGTACCAATCGATGCACCCACAGGCTGTGCATTGTTAATAAAAATTCCTTAACAACTTTTGTTGGTAATAAAACTCTTTATCTTTTAAAATGCCTTTAAAGGAGCATGTAATATAATAATAATGATAAAAAATGTTTTGTAAAATATCGCTTCATTTGGTATACCGGGTTTTAGAATTTTCCCTCTATTTTTTTAGTACTCTTTTTTCTAAAAAGATCGTAATAACCGTAGCACTGGTTGATAAACAAAATAAACCGTAATAACCAATTTTTACAATGGCGCTCTTACGATATTGGCTATTATTGTGTTTGTATTAATTACGACAAAATTCGTTTCATAATTTAAAATTAGGTAATCGTTAGAACTTCATAATTATTACAAAGAACGTCCAAATATTACAAGTCCTAAAGTTACCTGAAAAAAAAATTAAAACTAAAAATAATACAACGTTGCCCTTGTTTATACATGTATGTATTTCTAGACCAATTGAAATTGATAGAACTAATTTTACATAACGACTCGGAAAGTACGTTTAAAAACGATAATCGTGTAATATTGAATTAGTGACTGTATCTCATTTTAACGGCAGCATAAAATGTTTTATGACAAATAAATGTCTTATATTTTTAATCTACTGTCTACCATCTAGAGTAACTTAAACAAAGAAGACAAATGATTGTAAAAAATGCATTTAATTTTATGGTTGTGTTATTTTGACGGGTGCTATTAAATTGTATAAAGTTTAAGTTTTACAAAAAGTAAAAAAAGCAAGTTTTGCAAAGGAGAAGAAAATCTAAACTTATTGAGATGAGTGGTAGCCGCCCGTATTGCAGGTTCGGGTTCGAGTCCCGTGTTACTACATAACTTTTCGAAAATTTCTTCTAACATTTATATAATATTTTTAAATGTAGCAAATAAATATAAATGTTTTATTGATGTAAATGATGAAAAGATTCTCAAAACAGTGTACGAACATAAAAGCCGTCATAGGAACTGCTACTTCTGACCAACTTTACTTATATTCATTTAATATAAGATATCTAGTTCAATGATGATGATCAAGATGAAAATGAGAAATTAGGAAATCATTCCTGTAGATTTAATAATTATACTAAATAAAATGTCGTTTGTAAATCATCACCAGCCTTTTAATGTCCCCACTGCTAGGGCACAGGCCTTACCTATGGATCGAAGAAAAAGGGAGAATGGGCCATAACCCACCCCGCTGGCCCAGTGCGGGTTAGTCGTTCGTAAATAGGAATAATTAATAACTATGATTTAATTTATTATCTTATTTTTTTTCTATGGAATACTATGTGGGGTAAGTACCTAAATGTTCTATTATATCGTTCATTTAATACAGAAATGTCACAGCTCTATGTTCTAATTATTATTGTAAGTTATAGGTACTTCAGTAACATTAAACATTTTTTTTTGCAAGAAAATAATTGTATATGCGTAACATGTAGTTTACCCTTGATATTATTAGTCAAGAGTTTGACTAGAATAGAATAGATAGCATAGATTTTTATTACTTAAAACCGTGTTGCGATTACTATATACAATTAATGATATTGCTAAATAAAAGGACCAATATAAACGGACCAAAAATATTATTTAAAAATAAAGTTACTGTGTTATGAGATTCCTGATAATTATCATTGATTTTGGTAGTTAGAAAAAGTTCCGAAAAATTATGGTCTTGATGCGGGAATCGAACCCGCGTCCACTGCAATCCGGGCAGGTGCCGGTCTCGGCCAACCAAGACATTGCAGTGGAAGCGGGTTCGATGCCCGCATCAAGACCATAATTTTTCGAACTTTTTCTAACCACCAAAATCTTTGTACTAATTTTCTAATATTTGTTTAATGTTGAAATTAAAATCACACGTGACAAAGTGTTTGGTTTAATACCAATGGGGTGGTGAACTAGCCGACGTATACTACCTAAAAAGTTAGGTAGTAAAAACATAACATACATCGATTATTATTAGGTAGGTACCCCAGAGTGATTTGTTAGAATTGTAATTGAAATGCTTATTACAATAAAATTTAATTTTATTTCGCTGGGTTTATTTCATTATCAGACTTAGGGCCTGTTTCACAATCGACAAGTAAGTTCTAAGTAGCTTACTTCGCAGATCATTTGACAGTTGTAATATGAAATATATGTCAATTGAACTGCAAAGTAAGCTACTTCGAACTTACTTGTCGATTGTGAAACAGGCCCTAAATAAATTATAGTTTTATCTAACTTCTTGAATACGTTTTTTTTAAAGATATATTTGTACTGATTCCTTTGTTAATGAATTAAAAGCTGTAGCAGTAAGTATTTGTATTTGAAATTAGAAACAGCGGCTGAATTTCTTAAATGTCATTTTAATAATAAAAGCTTGTGGTAGTATTTCTAAGTATGTATATGCATAGACAAGACTGTTAATTTTGAATAGTTAAAATGGAACAGGACAACTACTAATTTAGGTATTATTCTCTTTCAGAGCATTGTAGTAATTTACGTTGAAATCTTCAAATTTAACATTTGTATCAGGAAATTATAGTTTTTGCGTCTGCTTACAACATTCAAATTTATGCATATTTTTTGTTAATGTGTTTATATTAATATTAATATTTTTATTATTAAGTTTGTACAGTAAACCATTCAATATTTCACATAAAAGATTGCAGCCTCTTTTTTTAAACCACAAAAATTATGCAAGCATATTCCAGGAACGCAAAAGATCCACGCAGAACTAAATTACATTTTCAGTTTGATTATTTTTTAATTTACATAATTAGAATAAACAATAAATTGCATGGGAGCAAGGAAGAAGTCTTATTGGAAACTAGGTAAATTTTAAGTGAATCATAGTATACTAGCTCATATTAGCTTATTATAATTATTAGTCACCTATAAAAACGAATTATCTGTTATTATAATTTAATCGTTACTTTATTTGACACCATAAATTTATAGAGTTAAGCTATTTGTGTGACTTTTGCCGACACCAGGCTTCGACTCTGATGTCGGTTTAATAGAGAAGATGGCAGAAGTTGAGACAAACTTTGCTAGTTTGGGCAACTTTCGCTGCAGAAACTACGTTCGACTGCGAAAATACGTAGCGGCACGCGCGGAAAGCGCTTTCGCAATTTTGAAAACATTTTAAAAAGGAATTTTCTTATTTTTTCTAATTCAAAAGATTTTTATAATGTTTTAAATTTGACGGCATTTATAATCTATGGTGAGAATTTTTTTTTTGACAAAAAAGCTCTGTGGTGGGTAAATTATATATTTTAATTAGTAATAGTAAAACTTTTTATCATTAATGATTTATATAGTTTATGTTTAAAAAGAATATGACCGGTTGAGCAAATAACTAAAAACTTACCTGTGTGACAGTAATCTTCCAAGTAGTGCCTTGCCGCCCGCTGCACAATTGAGTAATAGAGGCTGACAGAAGATGCGAGCGCCATCTTCTCTTCTGTTCTTTAACTATCGATTCCTTGTCTGTCGCTTACAGTTTGATCCGGTAGAGTTTGTTCAACCAAAACAACATAACATACCAACTGATAGTTTGATAAAAAAAAACTCAAAAAAAATAACTGGTCTGGTTTTGTCAAAAATAAAAATCTAGTTTGAACTGCGTCTAGTTGCGGTGTTTACCAAAGGTTTAGCCGAAAGGTTTTTGTTCGAATAATGTTCACGTTGCATTGTTTTTGTTCCGAAAGAGTCACAATTTGGTGTACATTTCGCGCCGAACTACCGCGGTCCAAAACTCTACGCGAAATGAAACACGTAATGTAAAATAACATAAGGTTGGATGCGAGCGGCGCGCGCCGCCGGTGCTGTACGACTGCCGGTGGCGGCGGGATTTTTTTTTGTTTTTCCCCCTTCGGTGAGGATGCGGCCGAAACCAGCGCGGATTATCCGATTTTTGTCACTGTTCTAATGGGAATTTTTCAATTCTAGACTTACTGCTGTGTGCACCTTATAGGATGCTTCGTTTATTTCGTACAAGTGGCCAATGTTTCGCACAACAATTTTCAAAAGAAGTATTGAAATAAGTTTTTATTCGAACAAAACTCATCAATTCGTATCAAATGATCAATAATAACAGTGTTCGCTATGAAAAGTTAAAACATTAATGAAAAAATGACAGTAAAACTTTCCCCGAAAAGCTTTCAGCAGAGTTGCAGCAATCTTTCTAATTAGATTCAAATTAGCATAACAAAACAAGTATGGCGGCTGCGAAAAGGCGGGAAAATAAAGTTTCCCGCGTCCCGGCTGAGACATGCGTACGTAACGCAATGTTTACGTCCACCTTTTTGCGTTCTTTTCTCAAACTATTCAGACTGGCGTTATGTTCGTTGGCTGTTTGCTTTTGTTTCCTTGTTCGGAGGAATTTAAGCGTATGATAATTTTAATTCTTTATTGGGCGTTCTTTTTTTAAATTCTAGTTCTTGTGTTGTCTATGCTGATTGTAAGTGAATTTTGTTTACGATTAGTTATGTTTTCAATTAAATTGTTTATTTTCTAATAAGAATATTATTTTATATTAATTTGTTTTTTTTTTTCTATGATTGACGGGTGCAAATAGTCATTATCTATTCAGTAGTTATAGATTGTTAATATTTTTTGTTCTGAGATATTTGTACTTAATTAAGTAGCAATTTTAACTTCCATCCGAATCCAGTGTGTGGATGTAGTTCATTTCGGATGCTCTTATCGGTCGCGGTAACGTAATCAGAAGCGGCGACGCAATTATGACGAAACCCTTTTAAAAACGATTCGCGTAAAAATAAAGAAAAAATGAGAAAAATGTTCATCAACGCGACACGACACCCTCCCCCTACGCCCGCGCCCCGGGCGGCGGGTGGGAGAGACTGGGACGGCTATACACTTGTCTCGCTCGGTGCATCTCGCGCCACTAAGTTTCCTACGAAAACTACCCGCGCTGCGCAGGTTCCTAGACGGGGCGAAATGTCTTAAGTGCTGTTCGAGCGTGACGCTATTTGTGTTGTAAGGCTAAGGCGTAACGGTTGAAATTCAAATGGGGCTGTGACCGGACGATGAGTGAGCTCCAGAAGTTTAGGGCTCTTGCAACAGTGGCACGCACACAGAGCCGCTAAGTTTAGCGTCGGTGACGATGCACTCACGCACACACGGACAGCGGGCTAGTAGCGGGCGCGGGCCGTCGGCTGCGTCTGTGTGCGTGCAAAAGTTCGTACACAAGTTTTCGTGCAGACTTTCTTTGTGTCAGTGATTTTTTTACGCGCGCGCCGCGCTAGTGTGCGCAGGTCAGTGGGATTTTTTTCAAGTTTTCCAACGCACACTGGGACGCCATGTTTGTATGGGGGCTCCGCGGTGTGGGGCTTGGTGGTTCTTTGTGCTCTAAAAAATGTCGTATTGGATTCTAGATAGTAGATGTACTTACTAATGAATGATAGATACGTTCGGCTGCCGGGCGTTCCCGACTAAAAACTGATGTGGGTTTTGCATGCTTTGTTTTTTTTTAAGTAGTTTCACCCAGCTCTCTTTTAATAAGGACGCGGAATGGTTGTGGCTGTGTTCTTTATTTGAGAGGCACTTGTTTAATCGGATTCAGTGAGGTGTTTGAATAACATCATCATCATCACCGGCTTTTCAATGTCCCCACTGCTTGGACACAGGCAAATAATATATGGAGAGAATGGGTCATCATAACCCACCACGCTGGCCCAGTGCGGGTTGGTGGGTATTAACGACTGCAGATGCAGCCGGGACCAACGTCTTAACGTGTTTCCGAAGCACGCAGGAACTCGAGGTAATAAATTTTTGGTCACCCATTCAATGACCAGAAAATTGCTTAGTGTACGCAATCTCAGGCCGAGCACGCTTTGCCACTGCGCTAGCGAGCTCCTCCTTGATTAACATACACAAATATAAATCACGCCTATACATCCACGGAGGGGTAGGCAGAGGTGAATCAATACCCATGTTTCGCTAAACCCTAGAGAGATGGGGGTGGTGATAATTGTATTCTACTTTGCCGTCACCACACGCTTAATTACTCTTGGGTAGTAAGGTTTACCTCTGCATAAATCATCCCCGAAGGCATGCCGAGACAGAGACACCCACATTTCGCTAATTGGGTCAAGTTCGCCAGAGGTCCCGGGTTCGAATCCTGGTAGGAGAAAATGTTTTTAATGAATGTGTTCATTTGACATTTGATAAATTGTATAGTTGTTTATGTTGTATATTATTATTTATATGTTGTATATATGATACAGATTGTAAACAATTCTGATATGTTTCTTGTTTTAAAATACATCATCCATTATAGGAAATCAACACGATTAGCGACTTTGAAAAAATTGGTATTGCACATTTTTATTTATGGATTTTATTAAAGATATTTACATTTTGTGTCTCGCTTTATTAGCTTTACTTTAGTTAGTCAGTGTTAGTACTCAACCGGGATTCAAACGCTGTGCTTTTCGCGTCCGGTCCACCAAAAAGCTAATTGAGCTTAAAAGTTCAATCACCCCAGCATACTACACTAGAAGTCGCAGTAAAAAGTTGTAAATTAATAACCAAATACCTAATCCGGTTTGGTTCATAAATTACTTCCGGCCGCGTTATAAATGGATTGCACAAATTAATCGAACAATAATAAGTGTTTTTTCGCTTAATTAATATACTTATTCGCTTCTTGACGGTTGGTATGCAGGATAGGACGCCGTTGTAAATTGAACCTTATTTCTTTGCAATAGGAAACTGGCAGAAAAATTGCTAAGAGTAATTTTGAGCTAGGCGGGCGTACTGACAGTGTAAAATGACACATGCAATAAATTACAAATGAGCTATTTTTAATTTATTTCTGTAAACGAATATAGACTTTACAATTTAATGGCGGGCCACCGAAATTTATATTGTGGATTACTACGAGTGAGTGCAGTCAGCAAAAAAAGATGCAACGATAATTCAACGCGAAAATGTACAAACATACATAATTAAATAAATCATGTTATACTCCACTAAGGGGTAGACAAAAGTGTTGGGCATTCAATTGGATTTCAAAAAAATCCTAAGTTATTTTAGGGTAAGTTGAGCCGATTGTGGTGTAAATAGATGTGTTCACTGTCAAAAAATCACGCCTATTTATTGCTGAAGGTGTGGGGAAAGGTGAATTTAACATCCACTAACAAAAAATATTGATAATAACTAGTTTGTTGTAAATGTAACTTTTTACGTTTTTCTGTTTGTAATTGTGCCATAAAATATATATATAAATAAAATTCAATCCCAGACTAAACTAATGTTAGTCTTGAGTATATTTCGTGATTTAAATTTAAACGAAATCCTTAGTTGCCGACCATCCATTTTCGGTACGTCTGGGTGTATAATGTATGCACAGTCATTTGCGCTCTAGATGCGGCAGTAATTTGAACAAATACATCTTGATTGATGGTCAATCATGAAATGTGCTCAGAACTCATTTCTCTTGCGATTTGCTATCATTATTAAGGTGTTATAGTTGGAATATTATCTTTTCAGAGTAAGTTATTTTGTTCAGAGAATTTCGTAGCTGACAAAGAGTGTATACTAATAAAGTTTCCTCAAATGTATAATGGCAATTTTACTGAAGAATTCTTATTTCTTTGGAGTCGGCGCAGAAGGTATATTTCATTTTCTGTTTTCTATAATTCATTTCATGTCTCTCCCGACCCATTCATCTATTCAGTGGTCTTCCTTCTTCTTCTTCTACTTCCTGCCCTTCTCCCGCTCTAGGCGGGGTCGGCACAACATGTTTTCTTCTTCCACTCCTCTCTATCCTTCACCAATTTCTCATCCACCCTCTCGCTATCATATCCTCCTTTACACAATCCATCCATCTTTTTTTGGTCTTCTTTTATTTATTTTATTTATTTAATAATTTACTGTACACAAAAATACACAAAGGAGATTACATTCATATAAAATAGTACAAACTTCTTCTCTTGCTCCAACATAGCTTTCACCACCAACACCACCCATTCAGTGGTCTTCCTCTCCATCGGTAAACATTCATGTTCATAACGGTTTTTAACGGAATCAAATAAATATATGTGTGTTTATAAATAATAAATGGCAATAGGCTCGCCACCTATTACATGGGACCTAACATAATTGGCGAAACGCGGGTGCTAGTTCACCTCTGCCTACCCCTTCGGGGATGTAGGCGTCATTTATGTATGTATGTATGTATAAATAATATAACCCCCGAATACAGAAACGATACTCAAAGTTTGAGACCTGCTTAAGAGGATTGTGAAGCTGTAAATATTAGTATGCAAAAAGCGATAACATTTTTTTACTCCGTAAATATTGTTCAATTTTAATAATTTTTGCATATGTTGTAAATATAATATAAGACTAGATTCCTATTTTTTTATTTTTACGAATTATTGGTTACGATACAAGTTGTTAGTATTTTTGACATAAAAACTTCCTCGAGCAATATATATTTTTTTGTATTTAACTAAACTAAATTATTTAAAAAGAACAACGTACAGGTTTAGATTAGGTTGTACTGAATCTAAAAAGACAAACAAATTATCATTTTGTAAAGTTTAAGGGTAGTGAAAATGTTATCGCTCGAGACAAGTGTTCAAAAGGAAATGTATTACTCGCGCCGCGTATCGGCACTTCACAATTCTCTTATCATTTAAGTATTGCCAACATTGACGTCTCTCCATGCAAATTCTGACAGGCATTGCCCATGGAACTTTTTATGCAGTGCTCAAAATTTGAGTAGCGTTTCTGTATTCGGGGGTAAATAACATAAATAAAACTACTAAAAAACGTAGGTAATCGGTAATCATTGCATTGATTGAATTTTTTAAGCTAGACAGGCAAGCTCCTGCCCTTAATCTCATACATACATAATTCACGCCTATATCCCCGAAGGGGTAGGCAGAGGTGAACTAGCACCCACGTTTCGCCAATTATGTTAGGTCCCATGTAATAGGTGGCGAGCCTATTGCCATTTATCGGGCACAAAAGTCGCAGTACATTGCTATTGCTAGGTGGTATAAGAGGAACGCTGCTGCCCATTCCTCATCCCTGATTTATCATTAGTCCCCTTGTACGACACCCACGGGAGAGATTTGGAGTGGTGACAATTGTATTCTACTCTGCCGTCACCACACGGCTTAATCTCACTTGATGGTAAGTGACGATCAGGGCCGAAGATGGAATCGAGCTTCACCTGGAACCCTCAACCACAGATGGACTATCTATCTTATCACACATTGTCAGAACACAATAATGTTGTTAACATTATTATTATGGCGACAGATTTTGATAAGATGGTGGTAGCTAGCCAGGCGGACTTGAAAGAAGTCCTTCCACCTACCAAACCGAGTACAAATTTGTACCCCCTGGGGATCGAATCCGGGACCTCTGGATCTGAATTCCGGTGGACGAACCACTAGACCACGGAGGCAGTTATTATGTATCGATGAATAATTATTAGTGAAATAATTATTAGTGTAAAAGAAGCCGTGTGGTGACGGCAGAGTAGAATACAATTGTCACCACCCCAAATCTCTCCCGTGGGTGCCGTACAAGGCGACTCAGAATAAATCAGTGATGAGTAATGGGCAGCAGCGTTCCTCTTATACCACCTAGGAATAGCAATGTACTGCGACTTTTGTGCCCGATATATGGCAATAGGCTCGCCACCTATTACATGGGACCTAACATAATTGGCGAAACGTGGGTGCTGGTTCACCTCTGCCTACCCCTACGGGGATATAGGCGTGATTTATGTGTGTATGTATGTATGAATAATTATTATTCTGAAACGTCAAGTGCAACTGTCAATGAAGCCTTCAAATTTACGTCCGCCAATCGCGTGTGCGCTACACCGTTCCGTATATCACGCCAGTTTGAAATTTACTGCTCTAGCATCAAAGTTTATAATGTACTGAGCCGTGGATCGAGTTGCATGACGAACGGAACCGGGCGAAAAGTTCCGAATGCCTTTGCCGATGTTTACGTTCACAAGGGATTTTGGCAATTTACTGGCTTAAATGGTTTTTAGAGTTCCGTGCCCTCTTCTTCTCCCTGCTCTGTTCCCAGACTATCTGGGGTCGGCGCAGTATGTTTCCTCTTCTATTCATATCGTTCAGACGTCATCAAGCCATCTACTCCCTTTGATTCAAATCATCCATCACACCGTTAAGGTGCTAGTGATGAATGAATGAATAGAAAAGAGACGGAACGGACCAAGTCGAGAGACCGATGAAAGGAGGGAGTGATTGGAATGACAACATTCCAATCCATACCTCTCAAGGTTTTGGCTTAGGTTTTACAGCCGGCCGCCTGCCTGACACCAACCCTCTTTGGGTAAGCTGTGGTTGGTGGTTTGCCCTCCACCATTCGGGTGCCCCAAGGTGCTTATGGTCAAGATGTAGGTGCTCTGGCCAATTCTACGTAATTTTTTCGCTCCCAGGCCAACATTGAAGACATAAGGGTTAAGTTCCCAAAGGGTAAAACGACTCTACTATTACTAAGACTCAGCTGTCCATCCGTCCGTGTGTCACCAGGCTTTACCTCGTGAACTGTGCTAGTTAGACAGTTTAAATTTTCACATACGATGTGTTTCTGTAGCCGCTATAACAACAAATACTAATAAACAGAATAAAATAAATATTTATGGGGCTCCCATACAACAGCCGTGATTTTATACTTGTTAGTTATTTTTTTATAGATAATGGTCCGGAAACCTTCATGCGCGAGTCCGACTCGCACTTGGCATGTTTTTATTGTTTTAAGGTAGCAGTGTTTCAGTTTAATAACGTTCAGGCATCAATTCAGACTGTTTTGAAGTAAGTGTTATTTGATTTTTTTTAACATACTTAATGCCAAGAAAATTATTCATCATCATCATCACCAGTCCTTTAATGTCTCCACTGCTGGGGCACGGGCCTTCCCTATGGTTGGAAGAATATAGGGAGATTGGGCCATAAACCACCACGCTAGCCCAGTGCGCGTTGGTTGGTATTAACGAGAAGGAACTCAAGATAATAAATTTTTGGTCACCCATCCAATGACCGGCCTTAGCGAATATTGCTTAGTTTACGCAATCGCAAGCCACGCGCGCTACAGCCACAGCGCTAGCCAGCTCCTCATAAAATATGGACTACCCATCACAAAAATATTTTATTCAATTAGTTCCTGAGATTGGCGTTTTCAACCAAACTAGCTCTTCAGCTTTATAATATTACTAGTGGTCGCCCGCGGCTTCGCTCGCATTAATTTCAGTTGTTATATAGCCTAAACTCTTCCTCAACAAATGGACTATCCAACACAAAAATATTTTTTCGATTAGAACCAGTAGTTTCTGAGATTAGCCCGTTTAACCAACCAACCAACCAACCAAACAAACTCTTCAGCTTTATAATAAGTACTAAGTGTAGATATAGAATTATAATTCCATTTTCAGAGATGGCGTGCGCTTGCGCAGCTACCGTACTAGCGCGCGGTCCAGTTACTGACCTCCATCTTGCTTTTTTGTCCCTCTCCATGTAATAACGTAGTATTTGGAAGATTAATATGTGGTGCTTAATGCATATCATTAGGTTGAGTGGCTCCTCTGGTAGACGGCGATGCGTGGCATGTTCGCATTAAGAACCTTGTTTACGTTAGATACGTACATGATATATCACACGCCGATTTATCCCCGAAGGAGTATCGAAGATATGCGTAGCCTAGTGTACGAAGGGGCTTAGCAGTCACCGGTCGTGGCTACATTTATTTCCTATTTAAATTAGCTCAATTTCTAGTAAACTCAATCGGTTGCCTTCCACTGCTGCGGTAGGTCGATTCGTATGCATTCACGTGAAACAAAGAATTCTAAAATTGTCGCGCAATATTTCGTGTTCTCTTAGCTTGTCGCTTTTGTATTAACATTATTCCTGACAGATATTGTTGGAAACTGACTGATATACAACCTTTTTTGTATACATTTATGTTTAAAACATCTTTACGTAATTGTCATTTACTTTTCGTGTCATTGCCTTGTCATCTGATTTGGTTGCTGTTTTCCTCTCGTGTAACTGACGCTTGTAATAAATATTAGGTTGGGGAAAAAGTCTTTTCGCATTATAGTATGTGTTCACGCCATCTATAGCTCCAAATGCGAAGTTGACGTTAAAGCTGTATGCCGTGTGATTCATTTTCATAATCTGTGGCGCGCGCCGTAAGCGCGCTAAATACGATTGTCAAATAATTTACTTTTACTTTGTCAATTACACTTTTCACTATACGATTCAATTAAACGAATGTGTTTCATTATATAAGCACTAATTTTAATAATTATAAACGTAATATTTACCTACACCATAAACGAAATTGCATTATGAATATAAACTTGTAATAAAATCTCTTTGGCTATACTATTTGTATCTGGCTGGTTTTGGTATCGTTGAAAGTTTAACTTTTAAAGAACATAATTCCAAATTCAAATTAGGAAAATGTGTGATTTTCATTTGTTTTTCGTACCGCCAAGATGAGTGAATCTAATGAAGAAATTCGATACATTTTAAAATTTTACGAAAAAAAAGGTAAAAATGCAACGCAAGCCGCGAAAAAAAATTGCGATGTTTATGGACCTAGTGCAGTGTCTGTGAGAGTAGCACAAATTTGGTTTAAGCGTTTTCAATCCGGAAATTTTGATGTCAAAGATGCACGTCGCGCTGGTCGCCCTATTACAGATAAAATGGATGCCATTTTTGAAAAAGTGGAGCAAGATCGGCATGTCAGTAGTTACGACGTAGCTGAAGAACTGGGAATTGACCACAAAAAAGCTCGACATTTGGGTACCTCACGAGCTCACTGAAAGAAACCTAATGAACCGTGTACTCATTTGTGATTCTTTATTACGACGTAATGAAACCGAACCATTTTTGAAGAAGCTGATAACTGGTGATGAAAAGTGGATCACGTACGACAAGAACGTGCGAAAAAGGTCGTGGTCAAAGGCCGGTCAGGCTTCACAGACTGTGGCGAAACCTGGGTTAACTCGCAACAAGGTGATGCTGTGTGTGTGGTGGGATTGGAAGGGCATTATTCATTATGAGCTGTTACCACCAGGCAGGACCATCGATTCTGAACTCTACTGCGAACAACTGATGAGATTAAAGCAAGAAGTTGCGAGAAAGCGGCCGGAATTAATCAACAGAAGGGGTGTGGTTTTTCATCATGATAACGCTAGACCTCACACATCTTTAGCCACTCAGCAAAAATTAAGAGAGTTTGGCTGGGAGGTGTTAATGCATCCGCCGTATAGTCCTGACCTTGCACCTTCAGATTTCCACCTGTTTCGGTCTCTTCAGAATTCTTTAGACAGTGTCAGGTTAACATCACGAGAGGACTGCCAAAACCACTTGTCGCGGTATTTTGACCAGAAGTCCCAAAATTTCTATAGCAATGGGACATAATCTGCAACTTAACCTTAACAAAACTAAAATCATTCAATTTAAACCGTACCAAAAAACTAGCTTTCAAATTGCATATACCTTTAAAAATGTAAAACTAGAAACTGTTGATACTGCTACTTTGTTAGGCATTGACTTAGATACCCATTTAAACTGGAAACATCACATTCAAAACTTATTACATAAAATTCTTCTTCCTTTATTTATGCCTTACAACATCTTAAAAGAGTAACAGATTTTAAAACTGCCCTTACGGCATACTACGCTTACGCGCACTCCAGACTAACGTATGGAATTGTTCTGTGGGGAAACTCGTGCCATGTTAACAAACTCTTTATTTTGCAAAAGAAGTGTCTCAGAATTTTGACCAACATAGACCATATGGAATCGTGTAGAACCCATTTCACCGCACAAAAAATACTTACCCTTACATCTATTTATATATTGCAAGCATGTAAATTTATAAGGAAACATCCACATTTTTATTGTACCTTAAATAACGTAAAACGAAATAACAGAAATTTAAATAAACTAAAAGTTCCATTCTCCACATTAGAATTAGTGTCGTCCAGTCCCCACAATATGTTGATAAAAATTTATAACCATATACCTAATTACATAAAAAATAATGAAAACGTGACAATATATATCCAAACATTAAAATCATATCTCATAAGCAAATGCTATTATAATATACAAGAGTTTTTTAACGATAGTGAGAATGGTAAGTGACATGATTAGGGGTTTCATTTCGTTTTTAGAATATTAATAATTGTATTGTAAATGCAACCATGTAATATTATTAAATTGCAATGCCCTTGCAGGGCGTCACATGTAGACCTATGTTATACCATCCACCGTATGTATTTAATGTAATGTGACAAGCAATAAACAATTTGAATTTGAATTTGAATTTGATCATGTCCCTACCTACAAGATGGCAAAAAGTTATCGAACAAAATGGTACCTACATACTTTAGTTAAATGTAAATAAACTATATTAAAAAATGTTTTGAATTTTCTTAAAAAATGCTTATACTTTTTCCCCAACCTATTATATTATTATTTTACTTATTACAATTTTAAAGTATCTTTTTTATCTTTTTGCTCGTACAGTCCTCGTTAGTAATCCGATCTTATTGGAATGGAAAGTTATGTAGAGCAGAGCGTATGTATCGCCACCAATATCTTAATTTTTCATGATTCTATAACAGTTCATTAATATTATGAACATTAACGGTATATTGGGACATTTTTACAACTCCGCAGCTCTATTGAAGGATTAGAAAATTTTATTTTTTTATCTGTAATAATATTTAAATAAGTAGGTAATTAATTTGTATTTGGACAATTTTAAATATGACATCAATATAATTGTATTTTCAAATGCAATTCCAATACCTTTGACAATTGTGCCTGAAATTGTTGTTAATTTCAATAGGTTGGCAGAAGTCAATTGACAACTGTTTCCACTCACTGCAATTTTGCTGCAAGGTCAAAACAACCATATTATATACACGTGCGACTTGCAGCAAGTTCGGCAAGTCACTGAAACTTGCGGAAGTCCACTTGCGCGAGCGTTTACACGTTGAAAACCAAGCCGCTTGCACAAGTCAACTTCCGCAGATTTTATTGCTAGTAAACACTTCGCTTTTCATTTGACACGACAGTCGCCATGTTTTTTCTCTGTAATACGTCAGTTTCAGGTATTTGTAATTTATTCGTCCGAATAGATTGGTTACTTGTCTAGAGTTGCAGGTGTCTTAATAAATAAATACGATTAAACATTGGTTTCAAACCCATACCACTCCGACTTTACGCCATTATTCTAAGTTTCTAACATAAAATAACGCTTCTTTGATATAAAAGACACAAATCAAAAACTCTATTCTGGCAAAAATAAGTCTTCATTCCATTTATTTTGAATACACAATGTTTCGAATTATCTATAAGCGATATCTCTTCTTCTTCTCCCTGCCCTTGTCCTACTCTAAACAGGATCGGCACAACATCTATCTCTTCTTCTTTCACTCTCCTCTATTGGAATTGAGCTCATCATCAATCTTCATAGGGGTTCTAAATTTAAGTTTTAAACCGAGTTGGCGTGGTGGTGGTAGGTATGTAGCTGGCAGCTCTAAAATGCATTGATACTGTTCGGAGTTGTGGTAGGTAGCCGGGACTAGTCGCCGATAGGCCACGGCCAGCGAAACCGAGAGTGGTCTCGCAAGGACAACCGGTCCTGCCATTGGGCTGTGGTACACGCGGCGGAGGTTAGCGGTTACGCATCGTCACGACTTTTTTTAATTTAAAGTCTTTTATGATATTTTTTTTAAATATACCTTAACATTTAAAATATATATTAAATACATACACACATAAAAACACGCCTATATCCCCGAAGGGGTAGGCAGAGGTGAAACTAGCACCCACGTTTCGCCAATTATGTTAGGTCCCATGTAATAGGCGGCGAGCCTATTGCCATTTATCGGGCACAAAAGTCGCAGTACACTGCTATTGCTAGGTGGTATAAGAGGAACGCTGCTGCCCGTTCCTCATCATTGATTTATCCTTAGTTGCCTTGTACGACACCCACGGGAGAGATTTGGGGTGGCGACAATTGTATTCTACTCTGCCGTCACCACAAGGCCATATATTAAATAGGTATCACATTAATATATATTATGTAGTTTTAAATTCCTGTTTCATGTTTATTTTGATTACTGTTTCTCTCTTTTTTGAATGGTGCAGTGACAAATAATAATTATTATAACACTATTAAAGTAATTATCTGATGTTTGCGGGTTTGAGCTGTTCAAATGTTGATCGTCAAAATGGTTCTTAGTTGAAAACAATATTAACATTGTAAATTTAATGATTATTTATAAATAATAATCATAAAAATTTAAATCGCAAAAACTAATAGTATAACCTATTGGTCCCGGCTGAATATGCAGTTGTTAATCCGCACTGGGCCAACGATTTGGCCAAGATATATCCTTCCATCCATTGGGAAGGCCCGTGCCCTAAAATTGGGAACAATAAAGGGCTAGGGATGATGACGGTATCATTTATTACGAACTCGAAAACAGCTTCAGTAACTCGATTGCTAACATACGTAAGTAAATCACACCTATTCATCCCTGAAGGCAGGTGTATTACCTACACAATCGATAAAAAATTAGCAAAGCGATTTGTTTGTGTTGGACCTGCTTTATCATCATCATGACAACCGAGAGATGCCCACTGTTGGACATGTCAGGCCTGCTTATCTACGCTTATATTCATACATAAACCACGCCTATATCCCCGAAGGGGTAGGCAGAGGTGAATTAGCACTCACGTTTCACGTCCCATGTAATAGGTGGCGAGCCTATTGCCATTTATCGGGCACGTAAATCGCAAGTTCATTGCTAGGCGGCATAAGAAGAACGCTGCTGCGTGCTGCCCATTACTCATTGCTGTCTTAACCCTTAGTCGCCTTGTACGACACCCGCGGGAGAGATGGGAGTGGTGACAATTGTATTCTGCTCTGCCATCACCACGCGGCGCGGTCTCATCTACGCTTAATTATGGTATATCGTACAAAGACTTTGGTGGTTAGAAAAAGTTCGAAAAATTATGATCTTCGAACTTTTCCTAACCACCAAAATCTTTGTACTAATTTTTCTAACATTTATATAATGTTGAAATTAAAATGGAATAGTTGAAGTATGGTATATCGTGCCAAATGCCGAAGCTCCAGTGCCTTGTACCACTCCCCCTAATGTCAAGTTCTTGGTAATTTGCTGGATGTGTCTAGGACAGAGGCAGCCCTCAGATCGCCATTGTGAGGCTGTTAAAGTATATCTTGTGTACGGGACGTCTTTTATTTCTCTTTTTATTGGGTATGCTTATGAAAGAGGTATATTAAAATGCCTTCGTAATTTCTGTATCTTGGGGCACAGTAATGGACTCTCGTAGAATGTAGAGTCAAAACTTTTAAATATTACAGTCTCTTTCTTAGTAAAATTTAGAAAGAGATTTACTTTATTAATGTGATACGGTGGAAAAGTGTTCTGAAAATGGTGAATGTGCTAGGCTTGCAGTTTCGTGAGTTAAGTAATGTTCTCAAACGCGGATCTTTGGATGGGTGACCAAAAATGCTTGACCTATGCTTGAGCAAAAGGGACCACCCACCCAAATTTAACGAAAATTTATTACTCTAAAATTTGAAGTCAGTGAAACTATACTTGTATGCAATGCTGATTGTTAAATTAGCTATAAAAACTTTTTGTGTGAGGTATCTTGTTTTAAAACAATCCGACGATTTGTTTACATACATTCTTTCACGTAGTTGGTTAAAATTTGGAGTTCCACACTTGGCCGTTGTTCCACCACCGAAACACTATAAATATTGTTATAACAATTTATTGCTTTGAACAGTCATAAGTCATTGAATTTTTTACAGTAGAAAACGATAAACGTGCCGTGTGGTGACGGCAGAGTAGAATACAATTGTCACCGCCCCAAATCTCTCCCGTGGGTGTCGTACAAACTAAGGATAAATCAGTGATGAGGAATGGGCAGCTGCGTTACTCTTATACCACCTAGCAATAGTACTGCGACTTTTGTGCCTGATAAACGGCCACCTATTACTTGGACCTAACATAATTGGCGAAACGCGGGTGCTCACCTCTGCCTACCCCTTCGGGGATATAGGCCTGATTTATGTATGTATGTATGTAAAACGATAAATAGCTATATCTATATAGAGGAGCGTGCTAGCGCAGTGGCATAGCTCGTTCAGCCTGCGATTGCGTAAACTAACCAATGTTCGCTAAGGACGGTCCTTGGATGGCTTACCAAAAATTTGTTATCTCGAGTTCCTTCGTTCTTCGGAAGGCACGTTAAGCCATTAGTCCATCATCATCTGCATCTGCAGTCTTTAATCCCACCAACCCGCACTGGGGCAGTGTGGTGGGTTGTGGCATATTCTCCCTATATTCTTCTATCCATAGGGAAGGCCTGTGCCTCAGCAGCGGGGACATTAAAATGCTTGTTATGTGTATCGTGTTTCGACGGTCGATGCTAGCCGGGCTGGCTGCTTCTGCAGTTGTCAATAATACCAACTCGCAGATGGACCGCTGCTTTTTAATTAGACTAGCAACAATTGATGCCCCTCAATTCCATTCGAATTAGTTAGCGATACCGTTGAGATTTAACGTTGAAATTTATCTGCGCTTGGGACATTGACAAATGCCGATTTGAATTTCCACTCTTTGTCTGGGAAGGAATCTTGATAGGAATCAGATTAGTTGGCTGCTGACGTCACGATTTTCTTCGTATTAGTACCTAATGTTGCTACAGCAAAATATTGATATTGTCAATGATTTTGCACAGCAAAATATTCAAAATTGTCAAATTTGCCGCGTGGTGACGGCAGAGCAGAATACAATTGTCACCACCCCCATCTCTCCCGCGGGTGACGTACAAGGCGACTAAGGGTTAAAACAGCAGTTAAAATTAGTAATGGGCAGCAGCGTTCCTTTAAGACATCTAGCAATGTAGGTACTGCAATTTCCTGTGCCCGATAAATGGCGATAGGCTCGCCACCTATTACATGGGACCTAACCTAATTGACGAAACATGGGTGTTGATTCACCTCTGACTAGCCCTTCGGGGATATGGGCGTAATTTATGAATGTGTGTATGTAAGTAAGTATTCAAAATTGTCAAATATCTTCAATCGATTGTCTTCCTTAACTTAATTGATTTAAAGCACTAGAGTTGATTGCAAAATTTGACGTGTTTGGGTAGCCTGCATGACTCGTTGTTGACTGTATGTATAGCTGTAATAATTTGTTGATTCGCCGCAGTCAAAATAAAATGTAACCACAATACAAGATACCAAATTAATTATGAAAAATCCTAATAATTCTTAAATCTTCTTCCTGCACCATCATCTTCCTACTCTGTTCCCAGGTTATTTAAGGCAGTATGTTTCTCTTTCATTCGTTCTGACGTCATCACGCACAACGAAAAGGTACTTCTGATGGATGATTGTATAGAAAAGCGATGAAAAGAACTATGCTGAGAAACTGATGAACGGAGAGTGATTGTGATGACAACATTCCAATCCATGCTGCATATAGTTTTGTTTTAGATGTTACAACCAATTATTTTTTTGACATGATGTTGTTGGTGGTTCAATCAACATCTATCGGGTGCCATGAGGTGCTCATTGATATCCAGCGATTAAACTCACGTAGTCGATTTTTATGACGCTTTTAAGGTATGTCCCTGCTGGTATATACTCTGATGTATTTCGCTCTCCGGCCAGCATTGTAGAATCGTTGCACTGATCTTCTAGGATTTCTTTCTCATAAATATTTCCTACAAAGCCTGAAAAGATTCTCTTTAAAAGTCTCAGAACATACTCGCGAGGCCGGTTTGAATAGAACGGTTTAAGTACGCCCTTTTGTTTACGATACCACAAAATTATGAATTTGTAAGTTATCTTGCGGAGTGCTCAAAAATCTAGATTCAGATTTTTTCAAAGTGAATAGAAAATTGACGCTAGCAGACTACCTCTATTTACACTCCAAGAAGTTATTAAGGGAGTTCTTGGTTTTAATTGTTCATTTTTCCTTCTCTTCGCTGCACTCATTCAACTAAGCAGAAGAGTCATCAATCTTCGTCAGAAACCAGACGCAATGCATTAGCCAGACGCTTCCAACCACAACGACTGAACAATGGTCGTCTCTTTCTGGCACCGAACAAAGCCACCGAGCTTTTGTGCTGCTCCGTCTTTGTCTTTCAGCGAAATGATTCAGCAATTTATTCGTGGAGAAGGGCGTAAGTTTTACTTAGGTGCCTTTGAAATTTGTACGTTGTGCAGTCAGAAGGAGGTCGGTTTTGGCTTGTGTTTCAATAGGGAGAAATGAATTTCCGAAGCAAGTGTTAATACGTAGTGCAACAATCTTTTTCTGGGCTCTTCTTGGTTTGAAATTGGATGGTGTTATTCATTTGCGCTCAGATAGTCTTATTAAGTGATTACGTACTTTGTGTCGATTGAAAGTGAATTTTTTCGGCTTTTGTTTGGTGTTTTTTGGTGTTTCGCTCACAATGTTTAACGAGCTGGTATGGTATGAGATGTATGCAGAGTAAAGAATCCTTAACATCCTTATAAAGGATCAAATTTTAAAGCTTTACGTTGGTAAAACTATTTTGGGTTTACTTCGGAAAACTTACGGGACTTTATGATCAAGAATGTAAAAATTAAATTACCCCTATATTTGGGCTAAATACATAGATTGATATATGAATCAATTTGTTTCCTAAGGGAACCGGATGACGCAGTGGCTTAGCGACCTCGGCCTGCGAATGCCTAAGCAATGAACGCTAAGGCCAGTCATTGAATGGGTGACCAAAAATTTATTATCTCGAGTTCCTCCGTGCTTCTAAAGGCGCGTTAAGCCGTTGGTCCCGGCTGCATTTGCAGTCGTTTATACCATCCAACCCTCACTGAGCCAGCGTGGTTGGTCATGGCCCATTCTCCGTAGATTCTTCCATCCATAGGGAAGGCCTGTGCCTCATCAGTGGGGACATTAAAGGGCTGGTGATGATGACGATGATGTTTTACGGGTGATGCACAAGCAATAGCCATTGCTGCAGCTATTGCCATCAATAACCGGGTTTCAATAAAACCTAACCTATCCCAACCGCCCGCGCACTTATTCGAGGCACAACAAATGCTCAAGAGCGTAATCCATCTACTTCAAGACGTAGCGGGGCGGGGTGCCTGCGATGCAAGCGGCACAAGCGATAGGAGGCAGCGGGCGGGACAGGCAGACGGAAAATTGGTTAAAAAATATAAACTATTAATTGGTTTTTTATTTGAATATTAAATGTTGAAAAAAATGTTACAAACAAAATTGGGTCAGAAATCAATAATATTATATCTGTTTAAATATAATATCACTGTCAGAAATAGTTTAAAAATTATAGTCTTATCTTAATCCCGCCTGTATCTCCGAAGGGGTAGGTAGAGGGGAAATAACACCCACTTTTTGGTAATAAGGCCAAGTCCCATGTAATAGGTGGCGAGCCTATTGACATCTATCGTTTATTGAAGAGAAAACTTGCGTAAATAAAACACTGGAATCTGTCTTTGTCAAACATCAAGATGGCCGTTCATAAACCAAACAAATATTTATTATTAGCAAGAAATATTTATTTTTTAAGATCAGCTATTCAAGTTGATTTTATTTTATTTACAAGAATTTGTGACATTATGCATGTAGTTATAATGTTAATAATAATTTAATGCAACTACCCCATAAATAATATCAATAATTTTCTGATTTAAGATTTTGAATTTTCTATTTTGGTTTTAGAGACACGATACGATTGCGATACAAATCTTCGAAAACTTCGTGCACGGGATTTCGTTATGTTGGTGGCTAACCACTGGAACACCGTGGTCTAGTGGTTCGCCTACCGGAATGAAGATCCAGAGGTCCCGGGTTCGATCCCCAGGGAGGTTCAACTTTGTGCTCGTTTTGGTGTGTGGTAGGACTTCCTTAAAGTCCGCCTGGCTACCACCATCTTATCAAAATCTGTCGCCATAATAATATAACATCATTATTGTGTTCCGACACGTGTGCGACCGTGTGGTAAGATAGCCAGTCCCTCTGTACTTGAGGGTTCCAGGTGTAGCTCGATTCTATCTTCAGCCCTTATGGACACTTACCATCAGTTGAGATGAAGGGCAAGAGCTTCCTTGTCTAACATAAAATAAAAAAAATCGCCGCCTCTCATGCCCAAGGCCCACCCCCCGCTGCATGATGCATTAATCCCTGTTCCCGTGGACGGATCCCTAATATATGATCGCGGTTCGAGTCGGTCACGTCGCCGCTGGCTCGATGCTCACTCCAAATGAACGCAATTAGCCCAGCCTTGCCATTAGCCTGTTATGGGAGACATTTTCAATTACCGGTAGATATGATTGGCTTTATTTATTTATTCTTAAGTCTCGAAAGCTAACACACCAGTCATCCAAAACGCTTACAAGATTAAGAAAAAAAACTGGCAGTCTGATATGTCTACATAAATTTTATGACAAATAGTAAAAATGTTATTAATGAGCACCCAACAAATTAACAAGTCTAGTCATATCAGTCAGACGTCATCAGAGTACAACAATCCGATTCGTATAATCCATCACACCGGAAAGGTGCTAGTGATGAATTAATGTATAGAAAAGAGACGGAACGGACCATCGTGAGAGACCGATGAACGGAGAGAGTGATTGGAATGACATCATTTCAATTCACGCATAATGCTCAAGGTTTTGGCTTAGGTTACAGCTGGCCGCCTGCCTGACACCACCTTCTTTGGGAATGCCGTTGTGGGAGATTTGCCCTGAAATTGGCTTACAAAATACGGGATCAGTTATGTGGTGTCATTTACAATGAAATTTAGTTTAGTTTGAAATAAATTTATTTTACACCATTGCATAGATTTTAAGGTATCCTTGTACGACCCGGTTTTATTGCTCGCAAGTGTATATTCACAAATATTCGAACATTAACATCTAGGCTCAATGTTAATGGGTGCATTTAACCCGCGTCTCCCATGCATACGGCGCAGTGACCACGGCAATTTGGTGTGACCTCAAACGTCCTTGTGACCTCATTTGTTTATTCATAGGTCGGAACACAGAGACAGACTAGACTGGTTAAACTATGAAGTTGACAACACGGATTTTTATTATACCCATACATACATAAATCGCGATTATGTATCCCCGAAGGGGGGTGGGCATAAGTTCTAAATTTCTATACATTTTGCTTTGCTGATGGAACAATTTGTATGGGGGAAGACAAACAAAGTCAAACAATTTCGTTTTTTTTAATAATACCATAGTGATTATTTTGATTGGAATGTTGTCATTCCAATCACTCTCTCCGTTCATCGATCTCTCGACATGGTCCGTTCCGTCTCTTTTCTATACATTCATTCATCACTAGCACCTTTACGGTGTGATGGATGATATGAATCAAAGGGAGTGGATGGCTTGATGACGTCTGACCGATATGAATGGAAGAGGAAACATACTGTACCGACCCCAGATAGACTGGGAACAGGGCAGGGAGAAGAAGAAGTGATTATTTAGATTTTTATTTGAAAATTTTATGAAGTTATGTCATATTAGGCAGAGGACGCGGGTTCGATTCCCGCATCAAGACTATAATTTTTTTTTACAACAAATTTTCTTTGTGACACCATAGTATTTATATGACTGTCAGCATGGGTAGTATTTAGGTGCGTTATTTCTGATATATGTTGGAGCAGAATATATTTTTTTGTTATTACATACATACATAAATCACGCCCAATATACCCAAAAAAGGGTAGGTAGATGTGAATTAACACTCCCGTTTCACCAATTATATTAGGTCCCAATAGGTGGAGAGGTAATGTCATTTGTCGGGCACGAAAGTCGCAAGACATTTTTGTTATTCATTGAAGTAAACCTATGGATCTAGTTACAGTGGTCTCCCCTGTCGATGTAGTCTCAGTTAACAGCTGTAGGCAGGACAGATAACGATGATGCAATCTGTATCCATAAACTGCATCCATAATGGCCCATCGCACCCAAAATAGCGACAAGCTAATTTATGTAAATATTATAATAAAGTTTTTTTGCCCCTGTTATTGTTTTAGTGTGGACTTATTTAGTAGAAGACCGTAGAAGGATGGATGGTTTTTGTGATGGCCGTGTGGTGACGGCAGAACAGAATACAATTGTCACCAGCCCAATCTTTCCCGCGGGTGTCGCACAAGGGTACCAAGTGTTAAGACAGCAATGAGTGATAGACAGCAGCGTTCCTCTTATGTCATCTATCAATGGCGGCGGGCACGGACCGATAGATGGCAATAGGCTCGCCACACACGGGACCTTACCCGATTGGTCAAACGTTAGTATTAATTCACTTACAGTAGGCGTGACTTTTGTATGCATGAATGTAAAAAATTGTGAGGCAAGTGTGACACAGGGATGCAATACAGTAAACTCAGTTACACGGGAAAAACACCCATTTTTCGAGTGGCGAGCCTATTTGTCACCTTTCGGGCACTTAAATCGCAGTATATTGCTAGGTGGTATAAGAGGACTTTTGCGACTTTTGTGCCCGATAAATGGCAATAGGCTCGCCACCTATTACATGGGACCTAACATAATTGGCGAAACGTGGGTGCCAGTTCACCTCTGCCTATCCCTTCGGGGATATAGGCGTGATTTATGTATGTATGTATGTATGGTATAAGAGGAGCGCTGCTGCCCATTACACATCGCTGTCGCCCTTAGTCGCCTTGTACGACACTCGTGGTGAGATTAGGGGTGGTGACAATTGTATTCTGCTCTGCCGTCACCAGACGGCGTCGGTCAGAAGGTTTCGATGCAAGTCCCTCGGTCTAGTATTGTTAGATTTGGATCCTAGAAGGTTTTGGATATTGTTTTATTATTAAAGGAAGTAATAAGAGACATACATACATAAATTACGCCTATATCCCCGAAGGGGTAGGCAGAGGTGAACTAGCACCCACGTCTCGCCAACTATGTCAAGTCCCATGTAATAGGTGGCTAGCCTATTGCCATTTATCGGGCACAGGAGTCGCAGTGCATTGCTATTAGGAGGTGGTGTAAGAGGAATGCTGCTGCCCATTCTTCATCATTGATTTATCCTTAGTCGCCTTGTAGGACACCCACGGGAGAGATTTGGGGTGGTGACAATTGTATTCTACTCTGCCCTGCACTAATAATAAGGGACACAGTTAAATTAAGTTTGTTATTGCAGATGTGTCGCATGATATTTAATCATTAACACGCTCGATGCCAATATAATAGGTCCCAAGCTCCGACTCGGGCGCCCTGCGAGTCTCTCCGCGGCAGTATATCTCCCTCGGGAGATGCCGTCCCCGCACGGGAGACGCCTGCTGTGAAGGCACCCTCAAAGGGAGTGCTCGACTGCAAGGCTTTAGGACACGTTTGGCTTTAGGTCAAGGTCTTCGCCTTCCCCAAAAAACCCGGTAGATGCTGTAAAGGCCTCTCGGCCAACAGCCTAGGTCCATCAAAAAAAAAAAAAAACCAATATAATATTGTACTGTGATTAAGCAAATAACCGATTTTACTGTATGCCTACAATGGGAGGTCGGGAAAAATGGCAAAAGGCCGCTTTACACTGAAGCGACACGAATTATTTGTTCCTCTATATTAATTGCTTAATTG
Source organism: Cataclysta lemnata (assembly GCA_963931975.1). Classification (NCBI taxonomy): domain Eukaryota; kingdom Metazoa; phylum Arthropoda; class Insecta; order Lepidoptera; family Crambidae; genus Cataclysta; species Cataclysta lemnata. The sequence continues at coordinate 12,831,888 of OZ008352.1, forward strand.
AATACAAAAAAGACGCAACTCAAGAAATATTTAGAAACATTAATAAAGCCGTGTGGTGACGGCAGAGTAGAATACAATTGTCACCACCCAAATCTTTCCCGTGGGTGTCGTACAAGGCGTCTAAGTATAAATCTATTACTTTGATTAGCGTTTCTGTATTCGGGGGTAACTGCCGCACTCAGAGACGTCAATTAAGTGTAATGAGTATTTAATGTCAAAATTTTTCATTCAAATCTAGACCATAGACCCGGCAAGAATAGCGACTAGTTTTGAATTGTCATTTTTTGACGTTAAGTACTCATTAACGTTATTTGACGTCTCTGAGTGCGGCAGTTAGTGTATTAAATTTATGACAGTTAAACTTATTACTCATCATCATCATCACCAGCCCTTTAATATCCTCACTGCTAAGGCATCCGGCCATCCCTCCCATATAATAATAATAATATTAAATATTTTTACACGCTCACCTATCATATAGCCCAAAGTAAGTAGCCTAAGCACTTGTGTTATGGATACTAGATGATGGACATATTTTTAATATAATTATGTATATAAATGTTGAACATATTCTACATAAACATATACACCACCATGACTCGGAAACAAATATTTGTGGTCATCACAAAGTTTGCCCCTACCAGGATTCGAATCCGGGACCTCTTGGCCAATACCCAGCAATCTGAGCATTCGACCAAGGCGGCCGTCAAAAGGATAATGGGCCATAACTCACTATGCTGGCCTATTGCTGGTTGGTAGGTGGGTGCAGTTGTTAATACCCACCAATCCGCATTGGGCCAGCGTGGTGGGTATTAACGACTGCAGATGCAGCTGGGACTAGGTGATATCAGATAATTTTGTTTACTTTATAACACATAATATTTCAATATATTTTAGCAGTTGTGTCGCTTTATATTTATAAGTGATTTGCTTGTACTGTATAACACAGTAATACCAATAGATGGCGTTGTATTCAATCTCATAGGACGTTCTTTTACATACATACATAATTCACGCCAATATCCCCGAAGGGGTAGGCAGAGGTGAACTAGCACCCACGCTTCGCCAATTAGGCTAGGTCCCATGTAACAGGTGGCGTGCCTATTGCCATTTATCGGGAACAAAAGTCGCAGTACTTTGATAGGTGGTAGGTATAAGAGGAATGCTGCTGCCCATTCCTCATCACTGATTTATCCTTAGTCGCCTTGTACGACACCCACGGGAGAGGTTTGGGGTGGTGACAATTGTATTCTACTCTGCCGTCACCACACGGCATCGATATATACGTTATAACAATACCCACCAATCCGCACTGGGCCAGCGTGGTGGGTATTAATGACTGCAGATGCAGCCAGGACTAGGTAATACCAGATCATTATGTTTACTTTAAATCACATAATATTTCTATATATTTTAGCAGCTGTGTCGCTTTATATTTATAAGCGATTTGCTTGTACTGTATAACACAGTAATACCAATAGAAGGCGTTGTATTAAATCTCATGGGACGTTCTTTTGCAGTTTAAAATTCAATAGATTCTCCTCCTGTGTCCCGCGTCCCTGACGCTACCGGCCGAAAACGTCAAATTTTCCGGGCAAATACAGTCCAGAGTAAATTACCAATCATTTCGAGTGTTCAGTGTTTATTAACAGTAATATTTACGGAGTACTCGTTGTTAATGGGAGCAACATTTTTATATATTCATCAATAACGAGGGAGCATGATGTGCAATTGCGTTACAGTTTTTGTCATTAGCGATTAAGAAACTGCAATTAAATCGCTTTGCAGTCGAAGAAAATGATAATGATAAAAGTGGCTGCAATTGGGGTGCACCATAATGGTGAAGGGAATACCACAATTACAGCATACCCAAAGAGGGTTGATCGCAGGCAGGCGGCCGGCTGTTGAACCTAAGCCAAAATCTTGGGCAGTGTATTGGATTGGCGTCATCCTCATCACTCTCTCCGTTCATCGGTCTATCTACTACCGCCTTTTCTATACATACCTTTTCTATACATAGGCGTCAGTGTAATTTTTATTTCAATCATTCAAAAATTGTTTCAGAGTGGACTTTGTGTAGTAAAAGTTGTGTTATTTTGATGCATAAGGATCCGTGTTGATGTTCAATTATGAAGAATCATTGAAATAAAAGTGTTGTGCCGTGTTTGACGTTGAGAATTTTATAGTGGTTTTCACCACCTCATCGGTCACCGTCATGAACTGTTACCATTTGACTCGCGCCAAGCACTCCTTAGATGCGTTAAAATGTGTTTCACCCATATTTTAATGTAAAATTCATTTCATGCATTAAGATCATTCATTAATTTCATACATTATTTTCATTCATTCATTTATCATTCATTCAAAGAAAAGTAAACGAAAGTATACAAAGACAGTTCCTAAAGGACTTGTATCCAGGAACGTTAAGCCAATTAAAAAAAATACATACATTCATTCATCAACAATTCAACATTTCGCCAAACATGCTGGCGACAGGAGGCGGCCTATTGCCATCTACCGGGCACGTAAATTGCAGCCTGCTAGATGGTATAAGAAGGACGCTGCTGCCCATTGTTAATCACTGTCTTAACCCTTAGTCGTTAACCCATGTACGGTACACCGACTGGTTTCAATCGTAATTAATAATGCTCTGGAAGGCAAATTAATGAATGCACAACACAAGTAGCTATAAGCTATAGCTGTAGATGTTTGAGCCCATCGAACAGTGTTGATTTTTCCGATTAAGCGCAATGCGGACTCCGACTATTTGGGGTGGTTAGGGTTCCTTGATATTTTATGTAAAGTAATTTTTAATATAAAATATTTTTTAATATAAAGTAACTCTACAACTAGAGAAAATGTAAATAAATCTGAATTTAATGTCATCATCATCTTCCTGCTCTGTTCTCAGTTTGTCTTTATTCTGATGATGATGATGTATATTTGATATATATTTATATTTATTTCGTGTATGTATATTCTTCCATAAATATCGGTCAGATTCGATCCATTTAGTTCGTATCATCCATCATATCAGGAAGGTGCTAGTGATGAATGAATGTAATAGAAAGGCGATGGAGAGGATCGTGACGAAAGACCGACGAACGGAACGAGTGATTGGTATGACATGTGTATATGTGGCAGCTTGTAAATTGTCTATAGGTACTTATATTTTGCTGTATTATTATGTTATTCGGCTGTAAAATAACATTCAACATCATTTGACCAAACCGATGGTGGGAGAAGAGTTGTCGGTGGAGAGATATATGATAAGAAAGATAACTACTAGCGCTTCATTATTCTCCTAATATTCTTTCATCCAAAAGGAAGGCTGGTGATGATGATGACGACTTAAAATTATTTTGTTTATCGCAAAATAATTTAACTATTTTTTCCAAGTACGGAACCTCAACCGTTAATGCGCGCACGCTTTCCGTTTTAACATTTTTTGGCAATTGATTGGCTCTCTCCAAACAGAACAAATGAAGTCGGATTGAATTTGTGATCAGTTCAGTACGAACTGCTGAGTGCTGTACTGGCTGCAGCGCAGATTTTTTCGCTGAATTACCACTCCCATTATGATGGGGCCTGTATATATATGAAGTGAAACGGAAAACTCGGTTAAAATTGAGCTTGCTTGTTTATTAAATAGGATTAATGTGTATCGTGGTGTGGCTAACATTTGTGATGAATGAATGCATAGAGCAAGGAAGGATCATAGCGAGAGACTGATTAAGACTGATTAGGAGTGAATGGGCTGACAACATTTCAATCCATGCTGCTCAAAGTTTTTCCTTAAAACAGGCGCGGGACCTTTTGAGTCTAATGTTTTTTTTTTTATTGTGGTTAGAAAAAGTTCGAATTACAGTCTTGTTGCTATACCACTCAGCCAACCCAGACTCTTGCTTGGCTGACTGGTATAGGCATAAAGAAAGTCAAGAGTACCCAAAACCAACGTGTTTGCATGAAGACATTAATGAGATTGGATGAAGCGAAATCAGTATATTAGTTTCTTAGCTAGTGGAAAGAAGTGATATCTGCCTATATACCTACCCCTGTGGGAGAAAGGTGACATATTTATGAATGTATGTAAATCTATTAGTTAATACCTAATAACCTAGGTATTATCCTACATGTATAAAGCCGGATCCAGACGAGTGTATTGTGTAATGTAATACTAACGTGTAATGTAACACGAATTCTATGTTAGGACGGCACTACGAACGTTACATGTAGCCGTCCTAACATAAAATTCATGTTACATTACACGTTTGATTACATTACCCGTTACACTCGTCTGGATCCGGCATAACACGAATGGCTTGTACACAAAGCTAGGCCACTCAACACGATGTAGGCAATTGTGAGTCGTCATGAAACACAGGTACGCATTAAGGGCTAATTTGGAGAGCACCCAGGGCCGCGGCAGGTCTCAAAAGCGTCGAGTGGGATTTTTCAGGCTTCCGCTGAGTGCAGTTTTTGGGCCCTCCCCTCCAACTTCCGTCATTCCTCTCCGGGAAAAGTTACCGGCGAATTGGTACACTGGCGGCCGAGGAAATGCATGTTTCTCTCTCGGCTGTTTACTGGTGAAGGGGTGAAAGATGCGTGTCAGCACCAAATTTTTGTCCACCTTCGGTCCAGATGTATCGGCAGGAACTTTTCTCCACTTCCGTTCCATGTGTTATGGTTGCGTGATGAACACACATTTACTTGTACCAGTAGTATTCTGTAAATATAAAAAAAAAACAGTACAAAACTACTGATTGCTGTCATATTACCTTGAGTTACTCCATGCTTCGGAAGGCACGTTAAGCCATTGGTTCTGGCTGCATCTGCAGTCGTTAATACACCCACTAACTCGCACTGGACCAGAGTGGTGGGTTATGACTCAATGTCCCTATATTCTTCCATCCATAAGGAAGGTTCGCCCCCTATCACATGGGACCTGACATAATTGGCAAAAATTGGTTGGGTAATTCAGCTCTGCCTACTCCTTTGGGGACCAATAGGCGTGATTTATGAATGTATGTATTATAATTATTTTGTAGTGGTCATATATATATTGAAAGTTTACATAAAAGGTTAAACTTAATTTGTAAGGCAATTTCTACGGCCGCCAGTGCAGAGCGGGCAGCCGTCACGACAGCGACGTGCGCTAATTTATGGAAAACCGCGCCAGGCCGCGTTCAGGCACTTTTCTCCGGCAAACTTGTGATCTTTTCAAATCGATCGCAAATACCAACACTTTGATTTATCTTTTACAAAAAGAAAGAGGATGATGACTATTTATACTAGTAAAAGTTATTAGTACAGCATTATTAGTACAGTTAATACAGCCGTGTGGTGACGGCAGAGTAGAATACAATTGTAACCACCCTAAATCTCTCCCGTGGGTGTCGTACACGGCGACTAAGGATAAATCAGTGATGAGGAATGGGCAGCAGCGTTCCTCTTATTCCACCTTGCTATGTACTGCGACTTTTGTGCCCGATAAATGGCAATAGGCTCGCCACCTATTACATGAGACCTAACATAATTGGCGAAACGTGGGTGCTAGTTCACCTCTGCCTACCCCTTCGGGGATATAGGCGTGATTTATGAATGTATGTGTCTATGTAAAAGTTATTCGTGCATAATTACTTGTCGTTTCAAAATATAAGCGAAAGTTAAACCCGCTCCAGTACTATTTTTATCTGGTTTCTTGACTTATAAGGTAAAAAACAAATAAATTAAAAGAAATAAATTAACTATCGCAAGTTATTCTTTGAAGTTTTATTAGCCGTTGTTGGCTGTTAGGCCTAAGAATCTTTGTGTAAAAGAAAATGTTACTTTATGCTTTAGCTAGAGAAGTAAAAATGGCTTTATCATATCGTATCATATCATATGGTGACGGCAGAGTAGAATACAATTGTCACCATCCCAAATCTCTCCCGTGGGTGTCGTACAAGGCGACTTAGGATAAATCAGTGGTGAGGAATGGGCAGCAGCGTTCCTCTTATACTCGTACAACCTAGCAATTTACTGCAACTTTTGTGCCCAATAAATGGCAATAGGCTCGCCACCTCCACCACCATGGGACTTGACATAATTGGCGAAACGCGGGTGCTGGTTCACCTCTGCCTACCCCTTCGGGGATATGGGCGTGATTTATGTATGTATGTATCATATCATATCGTATCGTGTTTCGGTGGTCATGCTAGCCGGGCTGCCGCCACAAAATTTGAGTACAGGGGGACGAAGGGGAGCCCGAGCCCCGCCGTCTTAGACGGCGGCCCAGACCACCGGGGGACTGATGTGCCCTGAGTTGATGGCCGGGCCATGAGCCACCGCTCTATGCCCGCAGCCCGCCTTCAGGCGAATGACCCGGATGATGATGATGATGAAAATTCGAATTGAAAAAAGTTTTACCATTCAAAAAGACAAGCGTGTGTCAAAAATTCAGTCGCTGACAGCCTCCTTTGCTCCACAGATTAAAATACCCGGCCCCGGTTTAATTTTCTTGGAGGCAACGATAATTATGTGGCTGTTACAGCCGAGACATAAATGCGCGGGGAATGACGAATTGGTAATTATTTTGCGTTATAAAGGCGGCGAGAGCGTTTCCTTGCGTCCTTGGGCGTACACTCACCTTATCCGCGACCTGACTCAATGTTGCCAACGTAATTTCTGGTCGCTTGGTCCAGTTTTTTTAAATCTTATTAAATGAATGTGTCGCCTGAGCGGAGTTCAATAGCGCAGTGGTCAGACCGCTGGCTTTCGGTCAAGAGATCCCGGGTTCGAATCCTGGTAGGGGCAAATGTGATCCCATACTGCTGGAACAACCTTTCTAAACTCTTCTTTTCCTTTGTCTTTGTAATAATTTTTCTAACGTTTATTGCAATCACAATTTTGATTTTAATCTGAACATTAATTAAACGAAAGTGAAAAAAAATGAAAATTCCGGCTTCGATTCCCGCATTAAGACTATAATTTTTAGAACTTTTTCTAACCTTAATATTCTTTGTATTTTATGTAATGTTCAAAAAAAAAATCAAATGATAAAAAAATATACACACCCACTGGGTATAGGTGTATAAATATGCTTAACGTAAAGAACTTCCTCGTATCATTAAATAATCAACGAAGTTGGTTAGTCAGGTTTGCGCTGCATTCCGTCCTTGTGACTATAACAAGATTCACTTTCAAGGAAAGTTTATGGAAAAACGAGAGTTTGACTCACCTAGCAAGGTACTGTGACTTTTGTGCACGATAAATGGAAATAGGCTCGCCACCTATTACATTGGACCTAAGATAATTGGCGAAACGTGGGTGCTAGTTCACCTCTGCCTACTCCTCGGGGATATAGGCGTGATTTATGTATGTATGTACGAGAGTTTGATTCACAGGGACATTATTTGCAAGCAGATACAATTACCGTGTGGTAACGGCAGAGTAGAATACAATTGTCACCACCCCCATCTCTCCCGTGGGTGTCGTACAAGGCGACTTAGGGTAAAGACAGCAATGAGTAATGGGCAGCAGCATTTTCTCATACCACCTAGCAATATTAATTTGTACTGCGATTTATGTGCCCGATATATGGCAATAGGCTCGCCACCTGTGACATGGGACCGAACATAATTAGCGAAAAGTGGGTGTTGATGCACCTCTGCCTACCCCTTCGGGGATATAGGCGTGATATAAGAATGTATGTATGTAGATACAATTACCTTTTGAGATTTGATGAAGCGAAAGAAGTATGCATAGATTGTAGCAGAAAGAAGTGTTCTCTGTCCACCCCTGTGGGAGAATGGCGTGACGTATGTATGTAGATCCAATTGAGACATTCGTTCTTTATTCTTCCATCTATGGTGAAGGACCCCTTCGGGGATATAGGCGTGATTTATGTATATATGCATTGGTGACTTTGGCGATGTTATCATTGTTTTTGTTGTGTGACACGGAGGAGCCCGATGATGCAAAGGCCTTGCTGTGATTGCATAAAGCATAAACAAAGCTAAGCATCAATCGCTATGACCAGTCATTGGATGGGTGATCAAAAACATATCATCAAGGCCTGTACCTAGCATTGGGGACATTAAAGGGCTGGTGATGATGATGATGATGACAATTATTATTGTGATGCGACGAGGAGTTTGACATGGTGGAGCTCTTTAGCGCTGTGGTTCAGTTCGTTCGGCCTGCGATTGCGTAAACTAAGCAATGTTCACTAGGGCCGGTCATTGGATGGGTGACCAAAAAATTGTCATCTTATCGAACAAATGTTGACTGAACTTTGTTTTATATTTTCGTATAATAATAATGACTAGGGGCTTACCCACCATTTTTCTAAGCTTCAATTGTAGTCATCACTATTCATTGGAAGTTTAATTGGGAGGTGAATATTCAAAATTACTTCATTTCTTATTAGGTCGAAGAATAGTCTGTAAGCAAAAATATTAAAGTAAAAAATGACAATTGATAGATGTCAAAAATTAACATGCCTATAAGTCTTCATCACAGCACGCTCGGCATCACAGATGTTGCGTTCTATAAAAAACTACTCTCACTTTTAAGAAAAAAACTGTTAACTTCACACACGTATTAATCTAATAATATAAAAATCTCGCGTCACAGTGTTTGTTATCGAACTCTTCCAAAACGGCTTGACCGTTTTTAATGACGTTTTTTGTGTATATTTGGAAGGTCTTAATATTTGTCGGAAGCTATAGGTATATTATATCTGTATACCGTATTTATACGAATAGTTTTAAAATTAACTGTTAACTAACTTGCTTTTAAAATTACTTCAATTTTCATTAAACATTCATTGATTGTCCTTTTTGAAAAGGTCTTTATTTATTATAATTACAATGCTATCTAAACAAATACCTTGACTGCTGCACTCAGAGACGTCAAATAACGTTAATGATTGCTTTACGTCAAAAAATGACAATTCAAAACTGGTCGCTATACTTGCCGGGTGTATGGTTTATATTCAAATATTTTTTTGTTGACATTAAGTACTCATTAAAGTTAATACACGTCTCTGAGTGTGGCACTAAGTGTTATTTATTATACACAAAATTAATTATCTTTTGACTTCTCACTAAGTATTATTCTCATGTCATGTTTTTAACGGCGGGTTCCTATATTCTACGTACTACAGCTAAGTTGCCGAGCAACTTCTGTTATTTATCGTAATATAACTATATCGTAATATATTTATTTTTACCATGCCGTGTGGTGACGGCAGAGCAGAATACAACTGTCACACCCCCAATCTCTACTGCTGGTGTCGTACAACGCGACTAGGGGTTCAGGCAGCGATGAGAAATGAGCAGCAGCGTTCCTCTTATATCACCTAGAAATATATTATACCGTGATTTACATACCCAATAGATAGCAATTGACTCTCCACCTATTTATTACATGGGACCTGAGGTCTTAGCCAAGTCTATTCGAGCACAAAAGTATGAAACTGACATATAGTTTTCTCTGTACTACGTCAGTTTTATACATTTTGTATTTTATGAGTTCGATGGATTGATTGATTCACCTAACATAATTCGCGACACGTGGGTGTTCGGCCTACCCCTTCGGGGATAAATAGGCATGTTTTATTTACGTATGTTAATTTTGATACTCTGTTTAACCGGCATTCCCTTTGTTTTATGAACGAAGCAATCAGTTTTTTTACCAGTCCCACAGCTTATACAAAAATTTGAATGGCTAATCGATCTAAAAAAATATGAATATATTATTAGGGCATTCGATTTAGTCGAATGATTCTTGGATTCGGGCAGCGGCGAGCGCGAGACCGGTCCGACGGCTTTTTGCTGAATTCCACCCTCTTCTCGTAGCCCGCGGGCAGATCCCAACCTTGTTACTAAAAGCCTAAGGTCTACTTTCGATAGTGCACCTGACAGTTTGACAGTCACGACCTGTGAGCAAGGATAAATGTAAGGATGCGTATTGACATCGGCGATTTTCGATCGTATTCCGTGTAGAACAGAGTCCTTATTCAGTATGCGATAGTAAGATGAGTAACTCTTTTGATTTTTATCGGACACTTGACCCGTCATGCCGAATGTCCTGGGAATGTTCGGAAAATAGATTAAATAGTGCTTTGCGATGATGACGGCGATGATGCCGCGGTGTTTTCGATTCATGGGAGGGTTTGATCATAATACAACAACATCCCAAAATATACATGGTCTTCCATGCTGGTCTGGGAGCGAAAAAATAACGTTGAATAGGCCGCGTGGTGACGGCAGAGTAGAATACAATTGTCACCACCCCAAATCTCTCCCGTGGGTGTCGTACAAGGCGACTAAGGATAAATCAGTGATGAGGAATGGGCAGCAGCGTTCCTCTTATACCTACCACCTAGCAAAGTACTGCGACTTTTGTGCCCGATAAATGGCAATAGGCTCGCCACCTATTACATGGGACCCAACATAATTGGCGAAACGCGGGTGCTTGTTCACCTCTGCCTACCCCTTCGGGGATATAGGCGTGATTTATGTATGTATGTATGTATGAATAGGCCAGCCCCGACTCATCCCGGGGTGTCGTAAAAGTCGACTGAGGGAGATTGCCCGGTGTAGACCACTAAGCTCCGGTGTAGGGCAAACCATCAACCACAGCACACCCAATGAAGGTTGGTGTCAGGCAGACGGCCGGCCGGCTGTAAAACCTTACCCAAAACCTTGAGCAGTTTAGTTTAGTTTAGCTGGGCTTTATCCGCACTTAGCCCCCTGATTGGGCCATTGTACGTGTCTCCCTATTATTGCTACTCCAACCATCTCAGATTATCCCAAAAACCTAGCAGTCTTTTCAGACTGCTGCAAGCTTCCGGGACCGATACTGGGGATTGGAGAAGCCTTGCCCGTTCATCTGCCACGCTCCTGCATTCTATAAGCACGTGCTGTGGCGTTTCTTCTGCCTCCATGCATCCTCTGCATAGAGGGCTGTCTGTCACCCCAATGGTTGAGCAACCTTGAGCAGTATGGATTAGAATGTTGTCATCCCAACCATTCTCCCCGTTCATCGATCTCTCGACAATGTCGTTTCCGTCTTTTTTCTTCTATTCAAACATTCATCAACATCACCTTTCCTGTGTGATGGATGATATGAATCAAAAGGGAGTGAATGGCTTGATGTATAAGAAGAAGAGCGTCAAAAGTTTAGTCAAGGCCCTTCTGTAGTGAAACTGACTAAATAAACCACACTAACTGCCGCACTCAGAGACGTCAAATAACGTTAATGAGTACTTAACGTCAAAAATTGACAATTCAAAACTAGTCGCTATTCTTGCCGGGTCTGTGGTCTAAATTTGAATGAAAATTTTTGACATTAAATACTCATTAAAGTAAATTGACGTCTCTGAGTGCGGCAGTAAATATTTTATCTTATTTTAAAGAAATCTCGTGTCCCAGTGTTTGTTATCGAACTCCTCTGAAACCTTCTTGACCAATTTTTATTTAATTTTTTTTTGTGTATATTGGGTAGGTCCGAAAATAGGTCGTAGACTATTTTTCATACTCCTAGGTGATAAGGGCAACACAGAGTTTCCCGGTAAACTAGTAATTTTATAGAAAAGGCCTCAATTCTGTCACAAAGAAGCCATTAAAACGATGGTGTCAAAACTGGACTTTTTTTTGCGTCTGAAAGTGAATAACTTGACACTTTTTGTGCTACAAATTTTTTGTCGTCCCCTATTTGAGGAGATTAATGTAAATTTGATTAGATTTAAACTACCACCATGTGTCGTGCAGACGGTAAATGACGAATCTCGTATCTTTTCCATTTTAGAAACGGTCCGTCAAAGAAGGGTTGTTACTTTGATGACGGACAAGGGAAAGTTTCTTAGGAAGATATTAACTTGTAAATGTACGACATTTGTGTCTGTTGCTATAATTTGTAACATACATACATACATAAATGACGCCTATATCCTCGAAGGGTTAGGCAGAGGTGAACTAGCACCCACATTTAGCCAATTATGTTAAGTCCCATGTAACAGGTGGCGGGCCTATTGGCATTTATCGGGCACAAAAAGTCGCAGTACATTGCTAGGTAGTATAAGAGTAAAGCTGCTGCCCATTCCTCATCACTGATTTATCCTTAGTCGCCTTGTACGACACCCACAGGAGAGATTTGGGGTGGTGACTATTGTATTCTACTCTGCCCTCACCACACGGCACTAAAATTTTTCAAGTCTTGTATTTAAAAGAACCCAAAGAGGGTTGGTGTCAGGCAAGCGGACGGCTGTAAACCTAAGCTAAAACGTTGGGCAGTATGGACTGGAATGTTGTAATTCCAATCACTTTCTCCGTTCATCGGTCTCTCGACATGGTCCGTAATGTCTTTTTTCTATACATTCATTCATCACTAGCACCTTTACGGTGTGATGGATGATATGAATCAAAACGGAGTGGATGGCTTGATGACGTCTGACGTCTATGAATGTAAGAGGAAACATACTGCGCCGACCCCAGATAGCCTGGGAACTAGGCAGGGAGAAGAAGAAGTATTTAAAAGAACACCATGCTTACCTAACCTACAAAAAAATATAACATACATACATACATAAATCACGCCTATATCCCCGAAGGGGTAGGCAGAGGTGAACTAGCACCCGCGTTTCGCCAATTATGTTACGTCCCATGTAATAAAAAATATAAATGCTCACTAAAGTTTGTCCATATCCATTTTGGTGAGCATTGTACTTTTTTTTGGTAGGCACTATGAATAATTCCATTATTAAACAGATAGCAATACTTCCTATGGTCTAGCCCAGTGTTTTTCAATCTTTTTGATAACGCTTTAAAGGTTGAAACATTTTAGCGACTCCGGACAAAAAAGTTAGTTTATTCATTTAATTCTCACTTAAACTGTATTGTAGCATAGAACCTTGCCTTTTCCTTTTGCTGGATCTAGCCCAAACTTGTATACATTTTTGATCACCCATCAGTAAACTGATAAAAATGACTAATCATTGTTCTCTGTGCATATTACACCGTTACAAGTCATTGCGCAAACAAGGTACTTGGAATATTTTATGAATAATATTTTGATAATCGATTTTTCTAAATATTTATGACGTAATTTAATTTTCTTTGCAAGTTTTGTACTCCCCTGGGGATAGAACTCGAGATCTGGGGTTCTCAATTCCGGTGAGCGACCACGGTGGCGGTTAGCAACTATTGTAATAAAGTCAAACTCAGCTACACAAACTTCTTTGACAAAAGACAATCACACTTTTGACAATTCTTCGACAACAGACAAAAGAGGGGTAGACAATCATACTTTTTACAAGTTAATTTTTACCCTGGCACGTACCTACACATTATCCCGGATTCCGATACATCCATAGTCTGGTAATGGCCGCGGTCATCCATCACGGCGTCTCCCCCCCCCCGCGCGCTTTCCCCTTCCCGCCCCTCGCATCAATCTTATGCAATGCATCCTGCACGCTCATGTGATCCTGGAACATTGTCAGTGATTTGTTAATTTCCATTGTGATAAATTCCGTTTTTATTTTTTCCATTACCATTATTCGGAGTTAACTAGTTACATACATATTGTTATTTTAAATCAATATCAATATTTTAATATGTAAGTGGAAATCGAAACTTTTTGGAAGAAATCACCAATTTTCATTGCCTGCGGTTGTACGTGGGTAAAGTATAGAGGCATCCATCCATAGTCGCTTTGATTTCTATGTCAAAGTCAATATTTTTCTAGGATTAATCAGATTTAATGGTACCCTTTTACAGTAAGGCCAAAGAATAAACAAGAACAACTTAATATGAAAATGCACAAAAATAAAATACAATCGCCAAGATGACACAGCGGCACAATACCGGGTAGAACAATGGTCGCTGGGAGGTGCAAGCTTCCAGGTTATCTTAAGATTTGTCTTCGAATCAAGGGGTGCATTTCTTTATCTGTCCGCATTTTATGTAATTGCGAAGCGTTGCAAAGTCGTACATTGGAACGAGACGCAGAAAGAGAGAGACTTGACATTAAAAATTATTATGGCAATTCTTTATAATTGATATATTCGTAAGCAAAATCCTTGTCATTGGATGGATGGTCTAATATTTAATATATGGCCGTGTGGTGACGGCAGAGCACAATACAATTTTCACCACCCCCATCTCTCCCGTGGGTGTCGTACAAGGCGACTAAGGGTAAAGACAGCAATGAGTAATGGGCAGCAGCATTTCTGTCATACCACCTAGCAATATAAATTTGTACTGCGATTTTGTGCCCGATATATGGCAATTGGCTCGCCACCTGTTACATGGGACCGAACATAATTGGCGAAAAGTGGGTGTTAATTCACCTCTGCCTTCGGGGATATAGGCGTGATTTATGTATGTATGTATGTATAATATATATAATAATATATTATCTCTGGTTCCTCCATGCTTCGGAAGGTGCGTTAAAGTCGTTTCTTTTCTTATCTGCAATTGTTCTTTCATCGATCCGCACTGGACTGGGCCTATGTGGTGGGTTATGGCCCATGGTCCCTCTATTTTTCCATCTATAGGGAAGACCTGTGCTCCATAGTGTAGAATGTGCCAGGCCCGACCCATTCCAGGGGTGTCGTAAAAGTCGACAACCGCACCTTGGGGCACCCGAACGATGAAGCAAACCACCAAGCAAGCATACCCAAAGAGGGTTAGTGTCAGACAGGCGACAGGCTGTAAAACCTAAGTCAAAAAACTTGAGAAGTATGGATTCATTATTTTTTATACAATCTTTAATCCCTAGCACCTTTCTGGTGTGATGAATGATATGAATCAAAAGGGCTTGATGACGTCTGATCTATATAAATAGAAGAGAGAACATACTGCGCCGACCCCATATAAACTGAGAACAGGGTAGGAAGAAGAAGAAGATAAAGAGAGAGTTCGAGACGATAGAGGTTTTTAAACACTTTTATATTAGCCGTCGCAGGCAGGAGTATCTTTCGAGGGAAACATCAGAATTTCTTCAATAGTATAATAAAAACTGTTAATTTTGTCAGAGCCCACAGATAATCACGACCGCTCGGGTGGACGCGTGGCAAGAGAATGAATGAACGATCCAGTCGATCCACCCAGAGCTGCCACAAACAAAACAAATCGTAGACAAATCATTTTTCTTAATATTAAAATGAACTTTATGGTGGCGTTGACAACATTAGCAAATCAGTACACTGTACAAGCTGGTGAAAAATTCAGGGCCTGCAAGTAGGTGTCGGGTGTAAGTGCCTCGGACAGACATAGTTTTGCGCCAGGAAATTGTCGCCGGAGATTGTTTTACAGCGAGCGCACTTCAAACTGGAATTACTTTTATTATTTTAGGAAAAGTCTAGCCCATTACCGGTTTCTGATGAAAAGCACTGGAGATAGCTAAATGGGCATTTCTTCTCACGGCCACGGGGAGGAATGTCGTAAAAATTTATTTAATTAATAATTTAATAATAACTTATTTAATAATTTATTTATATAAAAGTGCGATGTGATGAGAAACGGGCAGTAGCTTCACACTAAGGTATACCACCTGGCAATATACTGCGATTTATGAGCCCGGTAGATGGCAATAGTCTATACAGCCAGGACCATCGGCTTAACGTGCTTTCCGAAGTACGAAGGAACTTGAGACAATATATTTTGGGCACCCATCCAATGACCGGCCCTAGCGAACATTACTTATTTTACGCTTTAGCAATATTACTGAACAAACATCTATCAACGTATGCGCCTACCCATTAGTAGACACATGTCTGTATTCAAAACCGATACGATTATTAGATTCTCGGCTTAGAATACTACAACATAAAACAAAAGAAACCGTGACGATTCTAGTTTCAGTGCGGGCGCCAACTAAAAATCCGCATGACGTACATGCCAGCCTCGAATAAAGGACCGCGCGGAAAAAGTTTTTAAAAAAATGGCACGTAAATAAAAATAAAATTTCAGCCTGTCAAAAAATAGTAACAGGAATAATTATCGTGAACATTGCATTAATCAAATTCTGCGCACGGCGCTATCGGGGTACTACAGGGGGGCACAGGGGGAGGCACGAGAAAAACGAATGCTGCGGGCTCTCTGCGAAAAAAGCTGAAATGGGCAGCCCTACACGAGCGCGGGGTCGCAAGACTCATCTCGAGACTTCGTCATAAATCGTGTTAATTAAGATACGACTACTACCAGTGTTGTGGTTTGATAGTGATAAATTACATTATTTATATTTAAAATCGGTGAAAATAAAGAAGAAAAACAAATGTTAGGTAATAGTGATCTAATAGACTTATTTATATAGCGCTTTTTCCTAATGTTTTTTATCCACAAATGTCAAAGTATAAAACAGTAAATTGTGTAAAGTGATTTTTGAGTTTGATAAACTAGATATTATTATGTACATACATACTTATAAAGAAATTAAGGCCATAAAAGCCTTTACCACTTCGCCGAGTGGTATAGCTGCCGATTGCGGAGGATTTATTATTGCAAAAAAATATTTTTATTTTGGGGGATTATAATTTTTGAAATGTTGCCAAAAAATATATACAGATATCTTCGCTAGACCGATATCTTAGGATCAGTCTTCTAGAGCTTAACCGCGTGCATTGCGCGTCAGTCCAGTGCAGGCTACCTATATAACAACAAAAATGGCCGACCTCGCAGGGCCGCGCTGCATTCATTAATTGCTAATTTACTGATCACGGGTCACATGTATGCATGTTTGCTATTGTGAACCTTTGTTTCGAGATCTTTTGATGAGAGAGTTGATTGTACAGAGGAGATCCGTAACGGCTTAAACCATTTAGGTCAGGAAGTGTTAAAATCTAAAATCTAAATTAGTTTACCAGGTCCCCTCTCCAAGTGGCGAATCTATCCAACGCAAAAAGTATGAAACTGACATAATTATTACAGATAAAACAATACGTCAGTTTCATGCTTTCGTTTTCTATGCGTTCGAATAGAAAACCCACTTGGCTAGGCCCCCTATTATGATTACAATATCCTTATGAATCGTCAAGACGTTATGCATTGAAAACTTTGAGTGAGAATAGGAAAGAAGAATTATTACTAAAAACATGGTCCTTTCAGCCGGATTTTAGGTCTGCCCCTTAGGTAGTAGAACTATGCAACGCAATTTCTTATCGTCAAAATTATCTTTTGCTTTCAGAAATATAGCATAATAACTGTAAGGGAAGGAAGACCAAAGCAGGCATAATAATATGGCTCGTAAATAAAATCATTTGAAAAATTAATATTTTTCTATAATAGAATAGAATTTTCATTGTTCAATTGTCACCAACCCAAATCTCTCCCGTGGGTGTCGTACAAGGCGACTAAGGATAAATCAGTGATAACGATGAGGAATGAAGAGGAGCTCGCTAGCGCATTGGCACAGCGCGCTTGGCCTGCGATTGCGCAAACTAAGCAATTTCGCTAAGGCCGGTCATTGGATGGGTGACCAAAAATTTATAATCTCGAGTTCCTCCGTGCTTCGGAAGGCACATTAAGCCGTTGGTCCCGGCTGCTTCTACAGTCGTTAGCACCCGCCAACCCGCACTGGGCCAGCGTGGTGGGTTATGGCCCAATCTCCCTATATTCTTCCATCCATAGAGAAGGCCCGTGCCCCAACAGTGGGGACATTAAAGGGCTGGTGATGATGATGATGAGGAACGGGCAGCAGCGTTCCTCTTATACCACCTAGCAATGTACTTACTGTGACTTTTGTGCCCGATAAATGGCAATAGGCTCACCACCTACATGGGTCCTAACATAATTGGCGAAACGCGGGTGCTAGTTCACCTCTGCCTACCCCTTCGGGGATATAGGCGTGATTTATGTATGTATGTATGTATGTCGATGAAGAAGAAGAAAAATGTAATGTAATGAAAATATATTACTTAAACGTACAAAACAACCATGACTCGTGAACATTATGTCTTTTCAGCACACAAACATTTGGCTCTACCAGGATTTGAACCCGGGGCCTCTTGGCCAATAGCCAGCTATCTGCCATTCGACCAAACCGGCCGTCGAAAATGAGCAAGAATTTAATAAATCTTGCTCAGTTAAGGGGTTCCGAGACGGTCAATCAGCTTGAGTCAAGCACGTTCATTTTCTGTATGTTTTTCTGTTCTGTTGCTAGGTCAAAAAATCTTTTTTATGTCTGTTTGATTTGCTTGACCTAGCAACAGAACAGAAACACACAGAAAATGAACGTGCGAACGTGTGGACGTGGTGATCATCTTCTAGATGATTGACCGTTTTGGAATCCCATCAAACATAGTGTGTCAACAAATATAATTATATTATCTGAATGAAAATACTTTATTTTACTCCCGCAGACACTCTTTCATACAATCCAATTCTCCATTCCATCGACTGTCCACCTCAAAAAGTGTCGGAAAAACAACCCTTCATGCCCAGTCAGGACGTGTCCGAATCGTACGTCAATTATCGAGGACTCAGCTCTCATCACTCCGAACTAACTAATGGACATTCGGAACAGGGTTTCTTTAAAATTTTAACGGGAAAGCGGGATGGTGGACGTCAGGATTTTTCGCCACACAATTTTATTGTTCGTCTAGAAAATTCCAGAAACAAGTAATGAATGACTTTTCAATGAAAATGGTGATTTGAATGCAATTTGTGCTAAAAGGAAAGGTTTTTGGTTGTATTTGTTAGTCTTCTATGTATGTAGTTTCTTTAACACAAGCGTTTTTAGTTTGGTGTGTGTGTCAGTAATATAAAAATAACTATGTATAAAATTTTCTACTGGAATGTTGTCCGTTATTTCCAAATCTGATGTTGTCCTTTTTTGGTTGCACTACCTAGCAACCAAAAAAGGACAACATCAGATTTGGAAATAACGGACAACATTCCAGTAGAAAATTTTATACTATTATAGGAGCGAGACAGTATCTGACTTAAACACTTCTTAAACGCTTTTTTGTTATTTATTTGCGTTTGTTTGCGTTTGTTTGTTATTTATTTGCGTTTGTTTGTTATTTATTTGCGTTAGTTTGTTATTTGTACAGTCATTGTGTTAGTTGTCCAACCAACTTTTTGGTTGGCCGAGTGGTAAAGGACGCAGGTTCGATTCCCGCGTCAAGACTATTATATTTTGAACTATATCTAACCACAATATTATTTGTATAAAATTTTTAGTGTTTAATTGATTCGGGCATCCTCAGTGGACCTAGAGGGGGCAATGGTTAAGTAATGTTATTAGTCCGACTTGCCCCAGCCTACCCTCATACCACTATGTCATTCGTGACTGACAGCACTGTGAGTTAGGTTACATTAGGTTCCAAAAATACAAAGCCTACGTTAGACAGCTGCATCGGGAGTATGTACTAGATTTTGTTTTTAAGTGGAATGAATGCATTAAAAAATTTATGACCTAACATTTTGACTGAGGGGTGGGCTGGGGGAATATTGGTCAGAAATAAAAAAAATGTCGACACACAGAGGTCCCTATTCTACTTTCGGTAGCTACGATAGGAGTAGCCTGTTTAAAATATATAATTATGCAAAAAGTATTTTTACAATACATAAAACAAGTAATAATTAGTAGATTAGTAGACTAGTTCCCATGTAATCAGTGGCGAGCCTATTGCCATCTAGCATACACCTTAATCGTAGTATATCGCTAGGTGGTATAATAAGAACGCTCTTTAATTCTTAGTAGCCTTGTTACGACACCCGCGGGAGAGATGTTGACAGTTGCATTCTGCTCCGCCGTCACCGCTCGGCTAAATAAAATAGTAAAATCGGAAATGTCCCTTTGTCCAGACATTTAAAACAACAAAGTGCACCTATAATCTATGGCACGGTCCGCTATATCTGTGCTCCGAGCGGAGCGCGCCCTACCGTAAGATTGCTAAACGGCCCGTGGTTCCAATCCCGTTCGGGACAATTGGACAAGGAGACTGTCCCATAGATTATGAATGCGCATTTAAGCTATGTATTGAAACAGCTTTTTTGTCTGTGGCAAGCCGACAGCTACTTCTTATTGCAGGCTTGGAATGGCAGCAATGAAATCCAAAAAAGTCCACTCACGTTATGTCTTTTAATTCAACATTTACATCTGCTTCTTCTTTCTGCCCTGTTCCCAGCTTAGCCAGACAAGTGATATAAAAAACGCTGCTGCCCATTCCTCGTCACTACAAGCCGACGACACCCGCGGCAGAGACTGGAGATGGTGACAATTGTATTCTGTTCTGCTGTCACCACCCTTATTATAATAAATGGCATAAAATATAACAGACAGCAATGAGTAATGGACAGCAGCATTTCTCTTGTACCACCTAGCAATATACTGCGATTTAGGTGCCCGATATAATTTATGGCAATATGCTCGCCCCCTAACTAACTAACATGGGACTGAAAATAGTTGGCGAAACGTGGGTAGGTATTAATACATCGCCGCATAGTGACGGCAGAGAAGAATACAATTGCCTCTCCCCCTGCCTCTCTTGTGGGTGTCGTATACAAGGCCGATGAAGAGTTATAATATATCTAGGAACGGCATAAAGCAATAAGCTCGCTCCCTATTACGTGGGACCTAACATAATTAGCGAAACGCGGGCGTAGAAACACCTCTGCCTAACTTTTCGGAGATATAGGCGTGATTTATGTTTATATGTAAACAAAAGAGTTAATATAATGGCATATAACGGGCAGACGCGTTATGCACGATATCTTGTTATATGACACGAGCGCGTGCCGTGACGGCGCTCGATCGATCCACCGATCGCTGTGTGCACCGAAATAAACGAAAACATGCGGCGCGGGTGGAAAAAATCCGCACGTCAAAATGGACGCGGCTGTACTCCGGCCGGGGTTGATTGGTCGTTGGCACCAACGTTCAAAGACAAACATACACACTTCTTTAAATCCCGTATATCCCCGAAGGGGTAGGCAACACCCACGTTTCGCCAATTAGGTTAGGATAGACATTTAGACATACATGATCAATTGAATATACATAAATCACCAAAAGACAGTCGTCGGCAGAGGTATAATTAAAGCAAAACGTGTCTGAGCCAAATTTTAGAACGCGCTGAAGCCAATATTCCTATGGTTACAGAACTTACAGACACACGTTGCTCCTCATACAGAACCTCAATTAATACCTACGCTTAATTGCGTTGCACATAGGTCAACTTATTTGCTTGTTATTGGACTTCAATCGCGTCTATATCCCCAAAGAGATAAGCAACACCCACGATTTGCCAATTAGGTTAGGTCCCATATAATAAGTGGTGAACCCACTGCAATTTATCGGGCAAACAAATTGAAGTACATTACTTCTAGGTGTAAATACTAGGGGTGTGTAATTACAGCTTACCACATAGCAATATACTGCGAATGACGTGCCCGAAAGATGAGATGGGACCTAAAATAATTGGCGAAACGTGGATGTTCTGTCACCTCTGCTTACCTCTTCGGAGATACACCGGATTTTCAATTTATTTGCCAAAATTAGGTACTTACGGCTATACTTACTTCGCAGATGACAATAATAATAATAGTTTATTAAGTAAAGATATTAAATGAAATAATCACGACACCAATATTCCCGGGCGCACTACAGAGGTGCAAGCGTCACCAAACAGTCTGCCATGGGGGTGCCCCCTTAAAAAATTGCATCAGAGCGGCGAGGGGGGGTGCTCAACTTTGACGCGTCGACCCCTCTCTGTTTACCCTTAATTGGTGCGCGTTGTGATGCCATTAGAATATGATTTGTTACGTCTAATGCTTGAATTGTCGGATGTTGTAGGACTTGGAAGAGATAGTCTCTAGAAGTCTAAATCGATTTAAGCATTGTCATCTCTAACTGACTTCATCATCATCTTTTTGATGCTCCTACGTTATTTGTGGTCTGTGTTTTATGTTACCTCCAATGTCCCAATTGCCTTCTCTAGTTATTTTTATTGTAAAATGTTTGCTTGGTACTTACCAAATAAACTTTTTTTCTTTTTTTTTTCTTTCAGATTATAGTATTGATTCAGAGATTATGTCCGTTGTATAATTTAAACTTTCCAATACTAGATTTTTTTCGAATTTTCAACTAGAGACCAGGCTCTACGATAATCTAATTTCTTGTAGCGCTGTGGTCTGTCTGATTCATGCGGGAACAACTCAAGTGTACAGTGACCACGCTTTGTG
This sequence comes from Cataclysta lemnata, assembly GCA_963931975.1. NCBI lineage: Eukaryota > Metazoa > Arthropoda > Insecta > Lepidoptera > Crambidae > Cataclysta > Cataclysta lemnata. The sequence continues at coordinate 12,854,063 of OZ008352.1, forward strand.
CCGGATTTTGACCACAAAACTTCTGTCATTCATCGAGTAACGGTTGTTCGGTCTCGTCAACAGAATGAAAGTTGTTGACGAGAATCGTAAATAATGAAATACAAACGTAACAAAAGTCTTAAATGCTGGCCTGAGAGCGAAAAATAACATAAAATGTGCCAGCTCACCCTAGGTGGGTCGTAAAAATCGACTTAGGGAGATTGCCTGGTGTAAATCAATCAGCACCATGGCGGAGGGCAGACCACCACCAACAGCATACCAAAGAATTGGTGTCAGGCAGGCGGCCGGCTGTAAATCCTAAGCTAAAACTGTCTTTACCCCTAGTCTCCTTGTACGACAGTCAATTTGCAATATCGGTTTTTGTCCAAATTAAGACTTCTTCGGTAGTTCAAGCACCTTCTCGACTTTTTGTGGTCAGCCGATGAAGAGTTTTCGTTAAAAAGCCTTTGATTACGGGAAACCGTTGCTTCTTACAAATTTCCAATCGCCAAAAAGTATTTCGACAAAGAAAACCATTTATCCGTTTTTAATTACATTAGAGACACTAAAAAGAAGTGAAGAGACACTGAAGATACTTGACACTGTTTTGTAGTATTGGGTGTGCTTAGTATTAATTTAGACATCGATGAAAATGCTAAAAGCAAGGAATAAACTAGTTAATAATTGAAAACATACTTATTATTCTTGTCTGTGCGTGTGTACAAATAAAAAAGTCATATATATTCCATAACTTAAGTTGATGCCACAGTTTCAAAATTACAATAATATTCCAATAATAATAAAATAATAACTATTGATGCATTAAGATCTCAGACAGCCAATAGCACGTCATACTTTTGACGTAAAGAACAAAGTCCCTTGTGAACATTAATTTGACATGCAGTGTTAACCTTACGTTGCTGTTGTCTGTACGTAACTTAACATCTTCTTCTTCCTAACCTGCTCCGAAATTATTAAGATCAATACATAATATATGGCATTTGTCACACCTATTGCTCTAAGATTTTATAGGCAATGAGATTAACTAAAGCTTATTCAATTCGTTTTATTGTTAACAATGAAAATGGAAGTTAATGTCTAATGGCGTCTAAATTCAAAAGTGGAACATTGAGTGTCACTGCATTTTACTTTTTTCAAATACTCCTCCGCTGATCAGCCAGTCTCATCACAGAACAATCGTTGGTCACACAAGGAGGCCATAAATCTATCACTGGCAGTCGGCCAGCGGCGTTCGCGCCTTACAATCGAATTTCACACTCTTATTTATACCACAGTCTCTGGGATTTCTTTCCACGCGTCTCAACATTGGTTTTTAAAAGTGACAAAATGTTTTCTTCAAGCATTCTGCAGAAATTCGAGTTGTATCCTGACATATTATAACAAATTCTGGTAAATTGGCGCGTAGAGAATACATAGGTCTGTACCAACGCTCTTAAATCCAGTGGGTGTCGTAAGACACAGGAAAGGAGTTTTGTAGACCACATCAGTGTATGAGGTGAGGGGTGTGGTTAAGGAAATGACGAGTGACAGGAAAGAGCGGAGAAAGTAGACATATAGTACCGTCCCCAAATAGGATGGGATAAGGGCAGGTTGATCATCAACCGATCAACACGATGGATGAACACGAGGATCATAGTGCCTGAGGTTCCTCGCAAAGTAGCAATTTAATCATCTAGAACAGCAGTTTGACAAAAGACATTTTAGAGGGATCCCAAATACTTTACGAGGGTAAACACAGTAAAAAAAAAATTTGGTGCGTTAGATTTTCCACAAACCCTAATAAAACTATGCCGTGTGGTGACGGCAGCAGAATACAACTGTCACCACCCCCAATCTCACCCGCGGATGTCGTGCCAGCCGACTAAGGGATGAAAAATGTGCAGCAGCTTTATTGACGAAACGTGGGTTGGTTGTTAATTCACCTTTTGCCTCCCCCTTTAGGGATAAATAAATACATAGGCGTGATTTATGTATGTAATTATTTCGATACAGCAGTGGCTAGCGCGCTCGGCTTAGTTATCCCTGTCTTAACCCTTAGAGAGATTGGGGGTGGTGACAATTGTATTCCGCATTGCCGTCACCGCCATGGATATTGCGTGAAAATATTGGACGTCATATTCCAAATAAATATTAGAAATCATATACCAATAAATATAACAAATCATATAGGCATGTGCCACGCATCGCATATCTTCGTCTGTATCCGGTGTCGTATCCGGAGATTTCTGCACTGTTATCCGATCGAGGCATGCTTCCCTTTCACAGAGGCTTGCTGGTGGCTTCGCGCCAGCCCTTGAGCGATTTATTGCGATAAGTGACGCAATTCCGCCTTTCCTTGCTTAGAAAGATCTTTGCGTGTATTCCTAATTGTTCATTACGATCGTCCTGACAGAGGAGCTCGCTAGCGCAGTGGCATCGCGCCCTCGGCTTGCGATCACGTAAACTAAGCAATGTTCGTAAGGCCGGTCATTGGATCAAGTAGTGAGTTTTATATTCATCTAGCTATAGAGAAAGCTCAAACTGAGCAGTGGGGATATTAAACGACTGATTCAAAATTAACAAAACAATAACAAGTGGTGCCCCCATTTTATCCAAACCCTTTTTTGCCAAACTGTAAGACGTCTGGTGACGGCAGAGTAGAATACAATTGTCACCATCCCAAATCTCTCCCGTGGGTGTCGTACAAGGCGACTAAGGATACAATTCAGTGATGAGGAATGGGCAGCAGCGTTCCTCTTATACCACCTAGCAATGTACTGCGACTTTTGTGCCCGTGATAAATGGCAATAAGCTCGCCACCTATTACATGGGACCTAACATAATTGGCGAAACGTGGGGGTGCTAATTCACCTCTGCCTATCTCTTCGGGGATATAGGCGTGATTTATTTATCTCTGTATGTATGAATATAAGACGTCAGTTTCATACATTTTAGTGCTTATTCCATTTTTTCGAATAGAATGACCACTTGTCTAGACGGGCTGGTGGTATCGATGCTTAGCTTGATATGCTGATGACTGTACTACGTTACAAAGTTCAACTTTGAACCTTGTCGCCGTTCGTTCAAGTTCCCACCACGAGTGCAGGGCTCCTATCAACACTCACAAAGTTGCACACCCAAGCGAACGCATAAAGGAAACCATTAGTTCTCTAAAATTAATCGGTTACCAAGTCAAAATTTAAGCAGCGAGCAATAAACAAGCCGAATGCCCGTTGCGATGGTGCGTAATAATTTGGTCGAACACTAAGTTGCGGCGGTTCTATTGGCGCGTCACCAGCGTTGGCAACGGTCCAGTGTCGGACGGATTTATGTGCGTGCGCGTCACATCACTACTCTTTGATCTACAACGCATCATACCTAATTTAGGCATAATCCTGTGCTTGCGCGTCTTTGTTCAGGGTGTTTGAATTAGGGAATTTAAGGACGGTACTGAATGCTGTCGGGGTGAGTGAGATTTGTGTTCTGCTCTGCCTAAAAATCTGTTTGATATACCCAAAGAGGGTTGGTGTCAGGCAGGTGTAACCTAAGCCAAAACCTTGAGCGGTATCGATTGGAATGTTGTCATTGCAGTCACCCTCTCCGTTCATCGGTCCGGCCTATCGACATGATCCTTTCCGTCTCTTTTCTGTACCTACATTCATTCATCACTAGCACCTTTCCGGCGTGATGGATGATATGAATCAAAAGGGAGTGGATGGCTTTATGGCGTCTGACCGATATTAATGGAAGAGGAATTATACTGCGCCCACCCCAGATGGACTGGGAACAGGGCAAGGAGAAGAAGTTTGTGCTGTGTGGCAATGGCAGAGCAGAATATAATCGTCACAACCCCTCATCTCTTCCGCAGGTGTCCTACACCATTTGCTTCGAAACAATCACCAGGATTCGAACCGCCGATTCCGCGCGTTCTGTCCATTCGACTAAAACCAGCTATAGAAAATGAAATGTTGTTCAATAACATTACATGATACCATGGCTATTTTAATATGTTGTTCAATTCAAAAATTGCTTTGCACGAATTAAACCTGCGCCATTTTGTTCGCGAAACATTTTCAAAATCAGCCACGGCTGCATTGTAAATTTAAAATCGGAGCGGTTCAAAAGCGAACCCCGATCTTAACCGCGAATTTTTTGGCGCGAAACCGCATTCAGTCACAGAGCCGAGATGGCTGGGACACAGCCTAAATGTGCGCAGATTTCACGCCGTTTACACCTAACTGAAGAAGCGTAAAAGTCGCTCTATTCTAGACAAGTAGCTTATCTATGACTATCTAAAACTGGAATAGTTACAGATAAAACAACATGGCGACTATACTGGCAAATGTAAGGGAAGCTGTCAAGTAATGACATTTATATTCTATTCGTTCGAATAGCCACTTTCGTTCGAATGGCCACTTGTCTAGACCCCCAGAACGAATCCCCGAATCGATTCAAATTCCCTACCAGGATTCAAACCCAGGACCTCTTGGTAAATAGCCAGCGATCTCACCATTCGACCAAACGGACCGTCAAAAAGAAATTCGATATAAAATATTTTTGGTCACCCATCCAATGACGGACATTGTTATAATACTTTTATTTCACTTTACTTCATTCTGTTTATCTTCTTCTTATTCTTTAATATGTATAAAAATGAATTGCTGAGCGTTTGTCTCGCTAAAACTCGAGAACGGCTGGGCCGATTTACCTGATTTTGCTTTTGAAATGATTGTCTTGGGTCAGGTAAGGCACGAAAGGTGAGAAAACATGGAAAAATAGCGTGAAAAATAGTAAAAACAACAATTTCATTTTCCAATATCAACTGTTTTCCTGTAAAACATTTGACGTAGCCATGGCAACCCAAATCGTAACCATGGCTACGGGATAATTTATATGTCATAACAAAGTATGCCGGGGTCAGCTAGTATTTCAATAAAAAATGTGAAAAGATTGTTTACTAAAGATGCCAATTAAGAAAAAACTGTCTGTACCTACATCCGCATCCCCCGTGTCGCTTTGCCGCTAGCTCCGTCTCTGTAACGGCTTGCTCGAGTTTTTGTCTGCGCAAGCGCCGACTATTTACGTTCGGATAAATCGTGGATAAATCTTCCGGTGAACCGTCACCAATCCATTAGCGCACCTGTAGCGTTCACTTGAAACCAATTTAGAAATATCTTCAGCCCCCCCGTAGCACGGGACGTGGACACATCTCCTCGAGGGAAAGAAAATCTTATCCTCTCGCTCTAACTCCGACTAAATCCCTAGACAAAACACTGTCAAGTGGTGGAGAGACACTTGTCCACGGCCCCGTGCTAGGCCTACAGAAGTCTCTTGTTAAGTCTTAAGCCGCAGTTTAACAGTATAAATATAGACAGTACGTCACCACCCCCATTTCACCCCGACGTAAGCGACTACTCGACCAATTTTGGCAGGTTAAATATTGACAGGTTTTAACCCGGGGTAAAGTCTAAATCTAGGCAGTGCAAGGCGAATTAAAAATCTAACACTGGGCTATAATTATTTATAAATCTAAGCAAACTAAGGCTGATGTTCACCAACACATAAACAGGCGATTATTATTTAACTGCCAGTTTTTGACATTTTTACCATATGTAAGAGCTGTCAAAAACTGACGGTTATCTTTTAATCGCTTGTTTTATGTGTTGGTGAACTCGGGCCTTACTCGAGTTATAATTATTAACTCTTGAATTAGTTGATTAGTTCCTCGTTGCTTCGAAAAGCACATTTAGCCATACACAAATCACGCCTATATTCTCTAAGGGGTCAGAGGTGAATAAACACCCACTTTTCGCCAATTGAAGCTGGGTCCCATGTAAAAGGTGGCGAGCCTATTGCCATCTATAGGGCATTTAAACCGCAGTTTATTGCTAGATGGTACACGAAGAATGTGCTGCCCATTACTCATTGCTGTCTTTACCCTTAGTCGCCTTTACGACACCCACGGGAGAGATGGGGGTGGTGACAAGTGTATTCTGCTCTGCCATCACCAAACGACTTTAGCAATTACGAAATCATGCAGAGTGTAGCGTTGTTATTTGGTCACTTGTCAAAGTCTAGATTGACAGACTGACTGAGTGACAATGACATTGATTATCATAATAGTTTTGGGTTTGCAAAGGGAATTCGGCATAGGGCCAACAGAAATATCAATATTAGAGCCTAATTGAAATTGGTAGTTTTCATTTAATTATAGCACACAAACATTAAGGCCCGTTTACACGCGCCGCTGCCGCGCCAATATTTACGATAGCTTATCTAATTGTAGCCTTTTACGCGCTCCGTAAACCTCTCGCTAGGTTGTTTATCGTTGTTTTTGTTTCATATGACTATGTAGATAAGCGGTTGGCTACTATTATCCTTTTTTGTAATTGCAACAGAGAAAACCCGTGTGGTGACGGCAGAGTAGAATACAATTGTTACCACCCCAAATCTCTCCCGTGGGTGTCGTACAAGGCGACTAAGGATAAATCAGTGATGAGGAATGGGCAGCAGCGTTCCTCTTATACCTACCACCTAGCAAAGTACTGCGACTTTTGTGCTCGATAAATGGCAATAGGCTCGCCACCTATTACATAGGACCTAGCATAATTGGCGAAGCGTGGGTGCTAGTTCACCTCTGCCTACCCCTTCGGAGATATAGGCGTGAATTGTGTATGTATGTATGTGTATAAAAAAAATCCGTGTTGTCAACTTCATGGTTTAACCAGTCTAGTCTATCTCTGTGTTCCGACCTATGAATAAACAAATGAGGTCACAAGGACGTTTGAGGTCACACCGAATTGCCGTGGTCACTGCGCCGTATGCATGGGTATATAGGCGTGAATTATGTATGTATGTAACAGAGAAAAATGAAAAACAAAGAAAAACAAAGTAAAGCTATTATACATACCTACCTACATACATAAATAACGCCTACATCGGTAGGCAGAGGTGAATTAAACACCCACTGTTCGCCAATTAAGTTAGATCCCATGTAATAGGAGGCGAGTCTATTGCCATATATCTTTTTGAAGTTTTGGCGTCACCAAGGGAAATAGATTTATTTTTATATTATACTAGAGGTCGCCCGCGGCTTCGCTAGCGTTAATGTCGGTTGTTGGACTACCCAACACAAAAATAATCTTTCTATTTGATTTAGTAGTTCCTGAGATGAGCGCGTTCAAACAAACTCATCAGCTTTATAATATTATTATAGACACTATAGACTATAGTCGATGACCCAGTGGCTTAGCGTGCTCGGCTTGCGATTTTTTCTATTTCGTGAACCAAGCAATGGTCGCTAAGATCGGTCATCGGATGAGCGATCAGGGGGCCTAGACAAAGTAACATACCGACAAAGATAACGAAGTTCGATAAACCAAAATGTATGGGATTTGACGTAAGTCGTCGTGAAATCACGTGACTAAAATTGTCTTCGTAAGTTCCTAGTTATGTTGGTAGCGCAAGCTAAGAAGCTGTAGATACCAAAGTAATATGGCCGATCGTGACGAACTTCGACACGTTATCGTTATGAAACGATTGCTACTTTTTTTTACAGATAGGTACAACATTTTTACTTGTGATGGCAGTACCTAGTGACTTTTAACCTAATTTGTATTGTATATGTAAAACAAAGTTATCCTTTTACGCGTGAACGGCATCGTTGATACAAAGTATTGAAAGCAGCACGTATAATAAGCAACCAGTAATTCAAACAAGACCCTTATTACCAAGTAGCATGTTCTAAATTAACCAACGCCGGGTCCCCGAGACGTTATAATTAATAAAGGCCCCTGTACACGCTAAGATAATAATGAAAGTGTTGCGACTTATCCTACATCTCGCGATGTTATCTCTACGCATTATCCGACCCGGCCGCACTTCATCCGAACCAGTTATTACTGGAATTGCAGGCGCCGGTTAAGTGTGTGGCGACCTTTATAAAGCTATTTATACTATTACATTTTCCGCGTGGAATCCGGTTAATGTTAACTTCGGTATGTAGCCGTCTATCAGGAGCTCGGCTTACAGTTAGTTTAACATTTTTTATAGCCCTTAACCTAGGTTTAAGGTTGTGTTGTGTATATTTGTAGGAGTACATTGCTTAGTTGGTACAATCGCACGCTAAGCGCGCTATGCCACTGCGCTAGTGAACTCCTCTGGGATCCTCTCTCCCGTCGCTTAGGGCCCGAAAATTAGGGGGCAGTGTCGCGGGCATAAAAGTACCTACAAGACAATATGTTCATAACCAAAAGTGGTAATGACCGACGAAATCATTTCAATCTTCATATTTTGGTGACGTCAAATTTTACCTAGTTCCCTCACAATGGCTTCTTAGGTCATTCAAAACAGCGTATGAGGCATGGAACAGCTACGCTCTTACTATGTTCAGCAGCATATCGCGACAGTCTAACTGTCCATCTGCGCATAATCGCGAATTAATGACAGAGGGTGTGGTCCCAGTGACCGCGAGTGGGTCTATAGCCATTGAAAAGTATATAATAATAATAAACAAATTGATTTTGTTGCGTAGACGTTTTATTAAATGGCGGAGGCAGCAAGTGCGGATCCAGGGGGGGGGGGGTCATAGGGACATGACCCCTCCCCCATTACCTAATATTGTTTATGATAAAAGTTGTTAGCATCGAAATTTCTTTATTTTGGACATAACAACTTCCTCGAGCAAATTATATTTTTTATATACTGAATCAATTAAAAAAATATATAAATAAATTAAAAAAAGATCCAATTTTTATATTTTATATTTTGTAATGTTTTAGGGAAGTGAAAACGTTATCGCACGAGACAAGTATTCAAAAAGAAAATGTAGGCAAATGTAGGCGCCGCGTATAGGCACTTCACGATCCTCTTACGGCGGGTCCCAATATTCTATCAACAGTACAGGGTGAAATCGAAAGGAATAGACAAATTTTTATGGGGGGTTCTAGTGCTATAAAACATTATATTATTAAGGTTTAAAAACAAATCTAAGTCGATAAAAAAGGTTTCGATATTTTCCTTTTCTTTCACTCGAAACTACATATAAAGATTAAAAACATAAATAAAAAAAATATAGGTATATAAAATTTATATAAGAACAATATTTAATTCAATTCTTCTTCATATTCTTCATATTAAATAAAATTAAATAAATCGTTCGCAATTCGCAGGTTGCCAAGCGGACGGGTGCTCGCAGCTATGTAGTAGAATGCTGTAGGTACAATCATGCGCAAAGTGCGTCGACTGCAACTAATAATTGCGTTCTTGTATTTTATTACTCAATGTTTCATTACGATTTTAATTGTTACTATAACGATCAGTATAGCTGTTAAAATGTCCTGTAAAATTTTGGCGACTGAATTCAAATTCACCCTGTAGAAGATAGACGTATACCTACTACAGCTAAGTTGGTTAGCAACTTCTGTTACCTATTTATCGTAATATAACAAAAAATGCCAGGCAACTATGTAAAGAATATAGGGACCCTCCGTTAAGATCGCTGTCACAAAGGCCCTACACGCGAGCTTACAAACACGCGAAATAATTACTAATGTCTGCGGGCTTGTGCGTAATCTCATCTGGTTTTTGTAGAACTGGGCTATTTTGCCAAAAACGGAGACACGATCTAATGTGTTTGACCACAATAGCGAATTTGCCGTCTTTTACTACACGAGCACGCATGATGACCAGAAAAATTATTTCAAGCGGAACGAATCATTTGTGATAGTCAATAATTTGACAGAGCAGGGCCCGTAGCCAAGTGGCAATCGTTTCATAACGTTATCGTGTCGAAGTTCGTCACGCTCGTCCATATTACTTTGGTATCTACTACAGGGTCTTAGCTTGCGCTACCAACATAGCTAGGAACTTCCGAAGACGATTTTGGTCACGTGATTTCACGACGACTTACGTCAAATCCCATACATTTTGCTTTATCGAACTTCGTTATCTTTGTCGGTATGTTACTTTGTCTTGGCCCCCAGGCGGTCTAGCCAAGTGGCTTGTCTATTCGAACTTAAGTATGAAACTGACGTAGAGTGCGTTTCATCTTATAGTTCCTATGCCGTCATGGTGGTAGTATTGCAAGAAAATGATACCATGTCAACTTTATTGTCTTACCTTTAATTCAGGGAGATTTTTTTCAATTATCTATATAAATAATTATGCATCTATCTTATTATGTTACTTACTACTCTGGGTACTAAGTAGTAGTTGCATATTAGTTTTTTTTTTATGAAAGTCATAAGCTGAAGCTCCTTAAAATTCGCGAGAACAGTTAGTTAATGGCATTATTAGTATGAAAGAAATTATATAGATAAATGTAAATTGTAGTGACGTAAGAAGGTAAACTCATTAAGTAAAAAAAGGTAAAATTATAATTAAATATTATATTTACAATAATTGTGTTCATCTAACATGTCTACATTTGACATTTCCTCACTCTTGTCAGTCGTTAAATCGTTATTAGTACTATTTATTTACAGTTATAAAACTGAAATAATTATATTTAATTTATTAATCAAACACTTAATATAACTGATACTGGTAACCCAATTTAATGGCGGCAATCCGAACTTGTACACACTAATATGGATTTTGCGGCACCTCCTTACGTTTTTCACGTTCACAAAACACATTATAAAACATATAAAAACGTGCAACTATGACTTACGGGTTGATGTTGTTGACAGACAAGGCAGCCATCGTCACGGCGTAGAAACTATAAGATGAAACGCACTACACCTCTTGTTTTCTCTGTAATACGTCAGTTTCTCATACATTTTGTAATCTCTGCGTTCGATTAGTTTGGCCAAACAGGGGGCAGAATACAATGGTCACCACCCTTATCGCTCCCACTGGTGTCCTACAAGACGACTAACGTACTCAAAGACGTCAATTAACGTTAATGAGTACTTAATACAAAAAATGTCAATTCAAAACTAGTCGCTAAGCTTGCCGAGTCTATGGTCTAGTTTTGATCGTAATTTTATTGTATTAAGTACTTACTCATTAAAATTGACGTCTCTGAGTGCGGCAGTAAGGTTAAGACAGCAATAAGTAATAGACAGCTGCGCTCCTCTCATACCACCTCGCAATATACTGCTATTTACGAGTTGGATAGATGTGGCAATAGGCCCTGCATCTATTACATGAGACCTAACATAATTGGCAAAACGTGGGTGTTGGGAGTTCATTCTCCTCTGCCCTAGAGATAATTAGGCGTGATTTATGTATCTGGATTTAAAATTTGTCCAATCACAGAACCTCAAACCTATTATATTTACTAGACGAACTTAACAACCCTTTAATCACTTTAAAAACAATTGGCCATCAATGATACTGAAGATATGAATATTCAGATTTTAACAATATTGAATTTGATTCTTATATAATCCCATCAAATGAAATAAATAATAATAATTTCCCTCTCTCAATTTCTCACTCAATTTTTAGATTCGTAAAAACGATCCAGGCAACCAAACTGACTTAAATTATTCACAAAATGCAAAAAAAAAACATTCTAAATTCGGTGAAAAACTTAAGGTATTCAATTAAAAACGTTGTAAGCATGATTTTATTAACTGTTAAGCGGTTTAAAGACTACTTATAAGTTGGCCTTGTATTGTAATTATGCAGATGAGGTGTTATTACCCACGCTGTTCTGGATGTGGCATAAACGGAGACCGCACACGTGCTAGCGAATGGATCTAATCTCTTTTGGAAATGTAAAGGCATAGAAAAAAATTAAAACTTTTGTTATCAACTCATTTGTTAAGGGGTTTCCTGGTTCTGGTATATGGGTCATTTTCACAAACAGTGTACAGTATTCGTATTTTGGGTATGTCCCACGACCTTTCTAATTTTTGTTAAGAGTAATATCTACGTTTAAGGCTCGAGTTCACCAAAAGTAAAACAAGCGAATAAAAGATAACCGCCAGTTTTTGTCAGTTCTTTCATAGGGTAAAATGTTAAAAACCGGCGGTTATATATTGATCGCATTTAAGTATTGGTGAACAGCCTAAATCTTTATTTGTGGTTAGTTTTAACAATAAATAGCATTAAATTGCTGCTATTATCTTAATTTTATAATTCATTCGAGATGTACTCAACATAATATAATAAGTAAACAATTTGAAAAGTATATGCTCGAGGTTTTAGCTTAGATTGTACAGCCAATCGCCTGCCTGACACCAACCCTCTTTGGGTATGCTGTTGTTGGTGGTTTGCCCTCCACCATTCGGGTGTCCCAAAGTGAACATAGCCGCCATTTATATTCAGTCAAAAACACATAATAGAATCCCAACTTAACTTCACTAATGAAAACATTTTACACGTAAGTACTTTTAATGCAAGATTGTTTATATTTATAGTCCGAGTTCAACGGACTATCTTCTAGATTCAAGGTCTTATACAAGACTCCTTTTCACTGGTAACATTGCTCGAGCGCGTACAACTTAGAGCACGCGAGCGATGACAATTTGTTATACGATTTGAACCCTATTCCAGTCACCATAAGGACGAAACTTGCAGTGACTTTGACACTGCTGCTGTGTTGTTCACTGGACATGTCCTGTACCGGCGCTAATTAAAGACAATTATTGTATAAGGTTGCACGCGGAATTCTTTGGAAATATCGGAAATATTGTTGCGGGCACTGTGAATCAGGTGTCCAGACTGTGATGTGTTTTCTCAGTTAATTTTGTAGCTTACTTGTCTGATTATAAGACTTCTAATTGTTTGTTGATTCGGTTCGCCTTATCTGATCTGTCTGCAATTTAGCAAGTGTACTTTGTCATAACTTTTCTATAGTCAAGTGCGGCGTGGTGACGGCAGAGCAGAATACAATTGTCACACCACCCCCATCTCTCCGGTGGGTGTCGTGCAAGGCGACTAAGGATAAAGATAGCGATGAGTAATAGGCAGTAGCATTCCTCTCTTACCACCTAGCAATATACTGCGATTTATGTGCGATTTATTTATTTATTTATATTTATATATATGGCAAAAGGCTCGCCACATATTACAAGGGATCTAACTTAATTGGCGAAAAGTAGGTGTTAATTCACCTCTGCCTAGCTCTTTTTTTTTTCGTGATTCAATTTTTTTATTTATTTATTTACTAAACACAAACATACACAAACTTTACAGATTTTGACGTGATTTATGTATGAATGTAATTGTTTGATTGTTCGGATCGCGTTATCTGATCTGTCTGACAAATTAGCAAGTGTTGGTAATTATCTTCAGGTTTCTCATCACTATTTTATTTTAGTCGCTTTGTACCACACCCGCGAGAGACAGTGTAGTTAGGGGAAAGTGGCCCTAAACGGATAACTAAAGCTTAAAGCAGGTAGTATCGAGGATAAAATTTATTTTCATTTTCCATCAATATTGACTACTTAGAGGAAGTGGCGCCAGTAACAGAGAAGATGAAAGGGTGCCGTTTAGCTTGGTATGAACATGTTATGAGACGTGATGCCATGAATGTGAGTAAGAAAGTTATGGACATGAATGTTGATGGATGTCGATGTGGAGGAAGACCACTGAAAAGATGGAAGGATTGTGTGAGGTGTGATATGAAGGTGATGGATGTGAATGAGGAGATGACGAGTGACAGAAGAGAATGGAAAAAGAGGACATACTGCGCCGACCCCAAATAGGATGGGATAGGGGAAGGGCGATGATGATTGACTACTTAGAGGACATGCGCAAAATTTTAATTCCCATCTGTCTACTCGGTTGTATGGAAAATTGTACTTACACCAGAGTACTAGACAGCCTACCCGTTTTGGGCCCCCTTCCCTTACAGCGGAGTGAAACTTCGCTGAAGAACGTTTAGAAAATAGTAAATAAGACCACAGGGGCAACAAAACAATGAATGTCCCAGATCGCAAGTATTTGACTTAAATATGCTATCTGAGGCTTTTTTTATCGCTCGAAGCAAGATCATAGTTTCATATCACCCCGCTGCTGTGACATAAAAATGTTTAAACATGTATCACTTTACACGAAACTATCATTCGAAATTTTCCCTCTCGTCTTACGTAAAAGGTTCGAAAATGCTCGTCTAATTTCAGCGGCGAGCCCAAACCGGGCATCGAACCGGCGGCCGGCTTGGCACGCCGCCGCGTCCACGAGCCAAGAGCTGATTTATGGGGGGAACCTATTCACCACTTACTTCGCCGATAGTTGAAATAGCAAAGTTTTTTGCGAGAAGACACGAAACAGGATTTGAAATGCTGGTGCGATGTTTGAGGGGAAATTCTGTTTCGTAGAAAGGCTTAAGAGGCAACAATAGTTGTCATTATTTATTTCTATCTCATCCTCAAAATTGTATTACATACATACCTACATAAATCACGCCTACATCCGCGACGGGGTAGACAGAGGTGAATTAACACCCACGTTTCGCTAATTGTGTTAGGTCGCATTGAAATCGTGGCGAGCCAATTGCCATTTATTGGGCACGACAATTGCAGTACACTGCTTGGTGGTAAAAGAGGAACCATCAAAGTAAATCAATCAAACAATACCTTGTATATTATCAAATCAGCAATGGCTCTGAAAGTGTCAATATTCTTCATTAATCTGGCTCTAAAGCCTCTTTCACACCTATTCTTCGGACTAAATTTTCCAAACTGAAATCGCTCCAAATCTTTCAAGGAAAGCATCCAATTTTCGCCACCCATACTACTTGATGCAATAGAATTCATTTTTTATGACATCAGAAATAAAATTGCAATTCCATTAACAACTTCCGCCGAGTTAGGTATCATGTAGGAGGCGGTGCGGTGGACAAAACTGAACCTTGATCGCTTGGGATTACAGTGCATTATAGTCAAGCGCACGCGTCAGCTGAAGATTTTTTATGCGGATAGGTGCAGAGAATGCTTCCGTTAATAGAATTTTAATGAAGTAATGTCAGTCGGAGGTTGTGCATGTCATGCCCATCTCCTTACGTGCTCTGACGCGCTTGCGTCCAGTCGGTACGGTCAGCGGAGCAAACAGAATTTAGAAAATTTCTAATTTTCAGAACTCAATATTACTTTTCATCGTATATTATAATAAGTAATGTGACAAGCAATAAACGCTTTTGAATTTGCACACATACTACAATAGCTATCTTTCGTCATAATCATTATTATAGCTTTTTTATGTCTTACTGCTGCTAAGACCACAGGCCCAGAACCGTTACACCGCCTAAAATATGTACACTAGTGTGGGAGTACAAATTCCGATCTGTCCCTCTGGCTCTGGCTTTACTCGGGCGTATAATGTTGTTTCCATACGGAAACAACATTATACGCCCGAGTAAAGTGGGGCACTTTGGACCACCTTCCCCTATAGGGCGAAATAGTGCGAATTTTGTGGATGTTACCGGCTGCAGATGTATCTAATACAAACGGCATACGGTGTGTTTCGATACACGGAGAAAATATAGTCAATATATTTTTTTGGTCACCTATCCAATGACCGGCCTTAGCTAACATAACGCAGTAGATTAGCGTGTTCGGCTGTCATTTTGACGACTTATATCTGGGAAAATAAATCCATTTGTCCCAATACGGGTTATTCTCTTCTGCCTCCGCCCTCGGGGATATAGCCGTGATTTATGTATATCGTATGTTTACAACATGTGTTTTATTTCGAATAATCCTATTCACTGATGTTGGCTGACGCTACTTAAACGCAAGAGCGCATGGGCATCTATATTTGCCGAATCTATTCCATCAAAGATAATAATTACAGCGGTACAGTTATAGATGGCGCGATAACGCGAAGAATCAAAATAAACAAAAAACTCAACACAATCACCCCGCAGCAGATTTGTGAACAGCTCTATTGGAGTAACGGTGGTCGCATTAAGGCCGCGTAGGGCCCTCTCCGTTTGTTAAGTTGGTAATTGGCCTATTCCACAGCAGTTGCACTTAGCAAGTTGTCTGTTTCAGTTCTGCTCGTTGCCTGTTTCTAAGTAATAAGGATGTAAGTAACTAAGTGATGAACTCTGACCCTGTAAAGTAGGTTTACTCATACATAAATCACGCCTATATCATCCTATAGTGCCTCCATAGGCAGAGGTGTATTAACAGCCACGTTTTAGTCAATTATGTTAGGTCCCATGTAACAGGTGGCGAGTCTATTGCCATTTCTAAAGCACGGGTAAATCGCAGTACATTGCTAGGTGGTCTAAGAGGTACGCTGCTGCCCATTACTCATTGCTTTTTTAACCCTTAGTCGCCTTGTACGACACCCGCGGAGAGATGGGGGAAGTGACAATTGTATTCTGCCCTGCCGTCACCACACGCCTATTCATGTTATTTATTATACTTACAAGAGGCATAGCCTCCTTACATGCTGGTCTAGCAGCGAAAAAATAACGTAGAATGTGCCAGCCGCGACTCACCCATACGTTCCTAGCCAAGTGGCTGATCTATTCGAACGCATAGAAAACAAAAGTATGAAACTGACGTATTTGTTGTAAAGATAATCCTTAGTCTACTTCTACAACAACAACCAGCCCCCGTAGCATGGGACGTGGACACATCTCCTTCGGGGGAAAGAAAATCTTTTTCTCTCGCTCTAACACCCACAAAGTCCCGAGACAAAACACTGTCAAGTGGTGGAGAGAGACTTGTCCACGTCGCCGTGCTAGGCCCGCTGGGTGCCTTGGCGCACCCAAATGTTGAAGTGCAGACCAACAACAACTGGATACCCAAAGAGGTTTGGTGTCAGGCACTACACTGCCACATTCCTCTCGTAACCATAAATAATATTTCTGGCAATTATATCATATTTATTGAACCAAAACCTTGGATTGGAATGTTGTCATTCCAATCACTCTCTCCGTTCATCGATCGCTCGACATGGTCCGTTCCGTCTCTTTTCTATAGGTACATTAATTCATCACGAGAACCTTTCCGATGTGATAAAGATATGAATCAAGAGGGAGTGGATGGCTTGATGACGTCTGACCGATATGAATGGAAGAGGAAACATACTGCGCTTATCCCAGATAGACTGGGAACAGGGCAGAGAGAAGAAGATATCAGATTTGACAGCCGTGTGGTGACGGCAGAGTAGAATACAATTGTCACCACCCCCAAATCTCTCCCGTGGGTGTCGTACAAGGCGACTAAGGATAAATTAGCGATGAGGAATGGGCAGCAGCGTTCCTCTTATACCACCTAGCAATAGCAATGTACTGCGACTTTTGTGCCCGATAAATGGCAATAGGCTCGCCACCTATTACATGGGACCTAACATGATTGGCGAAGCGTGGGTGCTAGTTCACCTCTGCCTACCCCTTCGGGGATATAGGCGTGATTTATGCATGCATGCATGCAGATTGTAGGTTACAACAACAGCACACGCTGAAACATCAAAAATACACACAATGCAACGTCCTCCATAAATCCAACAAAGACTCTCCAAACTACTGAGCTCAGCAATCATCACAATCAAATTTAGTAACCGCATAACCGTTGCCAAAATATAGATCTAGCCCAAAATTGCCTGGGCGCGTAATCGGTGCCAAAATGGACCTTAGTGCCTCGGTTTAGAGGTTACACGCGTACGTAGTTTACATGCGGTGAGACGCGCATTAGGCTAGGCACAATTAGCCCATTTGTTTGAGACCGCGAAGCAGAATGGAGTCGGCGTTTACATTTGACAGGAGTTTATATTGACTGTCATTAATTTCGGAGACATTTACCTACTGGCGCACTCTGAGACGTCAATTATCGTTAATGAGTACTTGTAAAAAAATGTCAGTTCAAAACTAGGCGCTTTTCTTGCCGAGTTTTTTGTATTAAGTACTCATTAAAGTTAATTGACGACTCTGAGTGTGGCAGTTAGCTTAATTGATAAGCAAATGAAGACTGATCAATGGCTAATGGTGAAAGTAAAGAAACTAATATTGTAAAATGTTACAATAAGGCAAAATAATTATCTATAGGTTTATTACAGCTATAAAGGACTTTGTTGAAACTCGATTACTTTGTAGAATTGTTTTTTTATTTACATTGTAAGACTGATTATTATGATTGATTAATGGCAATAGGATATTACATGGGACCTAACATAATTGACAAAATGTGGGTGTTATTCACTCTTCGGGATTAGACTGATTAGACGGGAATGACTTTAGTGTTCGAAGGCCAGATCCTGTATAGGTTTCGCTATAATAACAATGTCAGCCCAAACCATCCATATTAATAAATGCAGCGACTACAACCGCTAAAAATTCATCAAAGACAAAAAAAAACATGGCGACTTAACACTTGATCTCTCGAATGAATGGCGGTGAAATATCATTTATATTCGCGCGCAATTTTTACCGAGTTCATTGTTGTTTCATGAACACAACAGGGAAAATGGAGAGGGGGGCGAAATTATCTCTTTTGTGTTGAAAAACGGATTATGTAATGTACCACCTTATATGTTTGTAATGATACATCTACATACAAAAATCACGCTTGTATTCCCGAAGGCAGAGGTGAATTAAACACCCACTTTTCGCCAATTAAGTTAGGTCCCAAGTGGCGAGCCTATTACCATCAAACGGGCACATAATAGTCGCCTTGTACGACACACCCAGGAGAGATGGGGGGTTGTGACAATTCATTCGTCATGTATTGTCGTTAGTATAGAGGAACCGAGTGTAAATCAATCTATGATGCTGACTCTACAGGAGAGTATACAAAACTGTCACAAATCTCCTAACGACTGTCGATCCTTAAGTTGTTTGACGAAAAACACGAAATCATACACACATACATAAATCATGCCTATATCCCCGAAGGGGTAGGCAGAGGTGAACTAGCACCCACGTTTCGCCAATTATGTCAGTTCCTATGTAATAGGTGGCGAGCCTATTGTCATTTATGACGGCCGCCTTGGTCGGCCGAATGCTCAGATTGCTGGGTATTGGCCAAGAGATCCCGGGTTCGAATCCTGGTAGAGGCAAACTTTGTGATGACCACAAATGATTGTTTCCGAGTCATGGTTGTGTATATTTTTCTGTAGTATATTTTCAACATTATATACACAATTATATTAAAAATATGTCCGTCATCTAGTATCACACAAGTGCTTAGGCTACTTACTTTGGGCTAGATGATAGGTGTGAGTGTAAAAATATTTATTATTTATTTATTTATTATTTATCGGGAACAAAAGTCGCAGTACTATTGCTAGATGGTATAAGAGAAACGCTGCTGTCGCCTTGTACGACACCCACTGGAGAGATTTGGGGTGGTGACAATTGTATTCTACTCTGCCGTCACCACACGGCTTAAACACGAAAATTGTTTGACAAAATTTGACATATTGTGATAACCTGATGTGCTGTTGACTGTACCTCGTAAATAAGTTTGCGACCACGTGGTGGGGAGGTCGACTCGTGGCGGTAGCCGCTGCAGGTGTCTCATGGCCTTAATTACCGTGCTAGGCGAATCTGTAGCAGAATAGGGTTGCCTCCTTTTACATCTCGAATTCGGACCACAACACTATTATATCTATTATCTTCTACATATCGCTCATTTGGTGCAGCATTGACGTAAATATAAAATTTGTGTTTTTACAGGAGTAGGAAATGAAGATTAAATAAATTTTCCTTTTTAAATTAAAATTACATCTCTTTTTTAACAATAAAATGTAAATGAGCCATTGTTGCACCAAATGAGCGAAATATAAAAATGAAATTCTGTTCGTTTGTCCCGCTAAAACTCGAGAAGGGCTGGGCCGATTAAGCTGATCTTAATTCTAAAATGTTTGCCTTAGTCCAGGGAAGGTTTAAAAGGTGAGAAAATTTGGAAAAATTGCGAAGAAGATAGTAAAAACAACAATTTCATTTTTCCATATAAACTGCTTTCCTGTCAACCGCTTGACATTCAGAAAATTAATGTGTAAAGAGGACATGATAACGAGAGGAGTGGATAAGAAATTGGTGAAGGAAAGAGAGGAGTGGAAGAAAGAAACATTACGTTGTTCCAACCCCGCATAGAGCTCCAAAGGCAGGAAGATGTAAATAAATATTTGCGCAAATAATTAGGGCGAAGAGAGTGGCATCCCTGATAACTGTCTGCGTTATAATTTTTGATGCGGCATGCCTGTCAGTGGCACGCGCGAGGTGATTGTGCTCGACCAAAAAACTAGTGTTTTCGCAAACGGCGGGGGGCCTGATACCGCGCCATTTTGTAAACCTTAGTTGCAGGGGATAACAAAAGAATCGCGCATCGACAGGGTTGTTCCTATTAGCCCTAATATGCTCAATATATTTTTGATACAAAGAAATTTACATGCAAAAGATAACCGAAATTAAATTTACAAGTCGAAGAAATCCTCCACTGAGATTATTATTATGATTTAATTTTTATTTGAATACTAGCTTCCTGCCCATGACTTCGTTCTCGTGAACTACTCCAAGACTTTTTACTTGAATAGCTTTAAAACTGTCGGACTTCCATACAAACTTTCAACCACCATTTCACGACCGGTAGAATTTCCGAATATCCTTTCTTAGTGCTCACCTACCCACACTTTAAAAGAAGCATTTTGCAAAATTATAAATTTCTAATCCTAGTAATTTTAGCTGTGCGTTGATACGTCAGCAGACAGTTAGATTTCCCCTTTATATTAAAGAAAAAGATTACACAAATGTTAGAATAATAAAATTAATCAAGAATTTTTTAATAATTTTCCGACATTACATGGACATAAATGGTATGGTGATGTCGATGTGATGATGAATTGATTCTCCGCTTCTTCTTCTTTTCAGTTAAGCGCGGCGACTTTTATGCAAATAACACAACAAATAAAATTTAACCCCTAACACAACCTTATCTAAGCACTAGTCCGTCACGATGCCGTGAAATAATCTGCTCGGTTAATTTGAGCGCAAATCGATTCGAGCCAACATCTCGAGATGTTATGAAGCGATTAAATATTACGAATGCTAAAGTAGCGTGCCCGTTGATGATCACGAGCGACTGACGTCCAATATGAAATGCTCTTTGGTATTTACCAGTAGCTTTAGGGTAAGGCTTGTGCTCCACTTTGCGATGTAACACGTATGCTACTTATGATACAGATGCTATAATAATATACTTCCTACTACCTACAATACCTACAAGCTTGCCTAGTGTGGATCTCACAAGAAATATACTAGAGTTTAAGCTTTTTGGCAATAAAGTTTTTATTTATTTATGGGCCGATAAATTTTATTTTAGTTAGTGGATTCGGATTTGACTTTCACCGTCAAGAACATCTGTATAAATAAATAAATTTCTTTATCACTAAACTTACTGATTTTAGGTATTTCATTTGTTTTAAAGTCTCTTGTTTTTAACCTATGGTTTTTACGATATGCCAAAGAAAATGGCACGCGCACAGCAAATTAAAAAAAAGTACACCAAGAAGGTTCCGAGTCCGAGTTTTTAACAAATTAAAAAAGGTTGCATGATGAATTATTATTAGAAGTAAACAGATTTAATTATTTTTTAATTCACAACATGATGTTCTAAATTCAATTTACTTTATCTTCAAGCGGATATAAATGTCTTTTGGGGTCAGATACCGAAGAGCAAAAATACCTACTCTTTCCAATATAGAGGGATGAAAAAGAAAGTTTTCATTAAAAATCAGTTGTATCGTACCAGTAATTGTGAAGGCAATTGCATAGCAGACTATAGCGCCGGGTAGTACAGCATTCAGTGTACGCCTGCCCCGCCACAAGTCACGCTCGGACGGAAGCTAGCGCGTGCATCAGATGCCCAAATCAAACGTTAAGTGCCTTCAATCAACCTGGTAGCGAGGTCTCTAGCTCACCGGACAGTGGGAACTGAAACGCTATCTGTCGATCTCCAACTCGTATACGTACTTCGAAATGCCGCACTTATGTAAGAACATTCGCAGTCATTATTGTTAATTAGATGTAACTTTGAGTCTTTGACGTTGGGAAAGCAATGCGAGGAGATTGCCTTTTGTATGGCTTCTCGGGAATGTAGGGTAAGGTGGCCTAATGCGGGCATCACTGGGCCCTTTTGTCTATTAAATGGTTTCCATACACCCTGTTAGTTGGATAGAAACTGCATTTTCTTTTGGGGATCGAACCATTAGGATTACGGAAATTTATCAATTTTCAATATGGTTTAACACACACGCGTGGCGACTGACATCACCTGTGAGTGTGTGTGTGTGTGTTTACTATTATGTTTACTTACATCTTTATTTACTTTATTTGTCACGTCAATTGCCTTTTTCCTGTGTCTGTAGGTAACTTACGCTTGTACTTATAACATCATAATTTTATTATCATATTAAATTCATTTTGACCTATAGTCGCGTACCGGCTAGAGTAATTTGGGGTGGTGACAATTTTATTCTGCTCCGCCGTCACCACACGGCGTCAAATCTAAGTTGCCTAACTTTTTTGTTAAATGACTAATCTTAGTACCTAAACTAAATTGTCGTAAACTTAAAAAGACCTAATTAAATATTATTAGATAGAGGATTTTTATTGCGGTTTCAATTACACCGACAATGGTTAGTGGGCAAATTCGTTTATTTTTAAGTGACCAGTCCAACGGAATCATCAATCAACGGTTGAAACCAGTTGTTCTGTCAACGAACTAACAATGGAAAGTCGAAAAAAGAACAAAAGAGAGCAAAAAAAAAGAGATTGCACCGAGGCGATCGTCTCGGGCCAAAAAACGGGCGCCTAGTGGAAAAAACGGAACGAAAAACGAAAAAGAATCGATCGATGCCGTATCGAGCGGCGATCGAGATCGGACGCCGGGACGTGCGTGACATCGCACGCGCAGCAATCGATCCAGGGGCGCGTGCTCGCGTGGATCGCGAAAATCGATTTTCGAATCGAATCGCGCGCCGGAGTGTTTCGTCGGAAATCTCGGCTTCGGTTTTCGTAAAAGTGAAGTTGCAGAATAATATTTTTTTGTTATTATAATTTAACTTAAGATATATAGGTACTAAAGCTGGCCTGGGAGCGAAAAAATAACGTTGAATAGGCCAGCCCCTACTCATCCCATGAGTGTCATAAAAGTCGACTAAGGGAGATTGCCCGGTGTAGACCAATGGCACCTTGGGGCACCCGAATGGTGGAGGGCAAACCACCA
Organism: Cataclysta lemnata; assembly: GCA_963931975.1. Classification (NCBI taxonomy): domain Eukaryota; kingdom Metazoa; phylum Arthropoda; class Insecta; order Lepidoptera; family Crambidae; genus Cataclysta; species Cataclysta lemnata. The sequence goes on from OZ008352.1 coordinate 12,877,177, forward strand.
ACAACAGCATACCCAAAGAGGGTTGGTGTCAGGCAGGCGGCCGGCTGTAAAACCAAAGCCACAACTTTGAGCAGTATGGATTGGAATGTTGTCATTCCAACCACGCTCTCCGTTCACCGGTCTCTCGACACGGTCCGTTTTGTCTCTTTTCTATACATTCATTCATCACTAGCACCTTTACGGTGTGATGGATGATATGAATCAAAAGGGAGTGGATGGCTTAATGACGTCTGACCGATATGAATGGAAGAGGAAACATATAGCGCCGACCCCAGATAAACGGGGAATAGGGCTGGAAGAAGAAGACATACCAAAGCGTAATTTGAGTTATTACTAAAGCGTCAAATCACACTGACCACAATATTATTTTCTTGCCTAAAACCTGTGAGTACCTAATAAAAATTGAGATTCCAAGACTGTCAATCTGTGTTTTTGTACCGTTGCTAGGTCAAAAAATCAAACGGTCTAAAAAGCTTTTAAATGCTTGACTCAATCAACAAGCAAGCGTTGTAGACGATCATAATTTTTAAAGCAAGATTGACGCCTAGCTGATGGAAATCTAAGGTTTCAACAAATTTATGACGTGAAAATAAAATGGTGCGCGCAAAGCAAATTACAAAAAAAGAACACCAAGAAGACTGAGTTTTTAACAAATTAAAAAAGGTTACATGATAATTTCAGCACCACGGAGGTAGAATTAAATAGGTTTAATGATGTTTTAATTTCACAAACTTCATGCACACGATGTTCTAAATTTAAATTTACTTTATCCTATAGAGGATAAAAACGGCTTTTGCACTCCGATATAGAAGAGCAAAAACGCTCTTTCCGAGATGGAGGGATGAACAATTATTTAATCACCTTATTTCACGGGTGTCGTACACCCGCGGAAGAGTTCGGGAGTGGTGACAATTATTGTATTCTGCCACACGGCACCTCTTATTACATACGAGTAAATACATAAATGACACCTATTTATCCTCTATGCGGTAGGTAAAGTTTAAATTACAGATACGCTTAGCCAATTATGTTATGGGATCATGCATAACATAATTGTATACTTAAACTTTTATGAACAGCCAAAGCGTGTCCAGAAAGGATCGTATGGCTGTCCATAATGGAGTGCTGGTCGGACATTAATGTATGGAAGTGAATGTTTGGTATGGGAGAAGAAGCATTAAAATTAAATAAATGCAGTAGAAATTAGAGCGTTGAGAAGCATGGCTGGAGTAAGGCTGAGCGACCGATTGTATAACAGTGTGATACGAGAAAGGTGTGGTTTGAAATAAGATTTAATGACAAAGATGGAGAAAGGGATGCTCGCATGGTTTGGTCACGTAGAAAGAATGGATGAAAGGAGAATGACAAAAAGGATTTACATGGCGAAGGTGAATGTAGAAATGAGAAGGGGAAGGCCTAGGCGGATCTTTCATAATCAAATTGAGACTCTATTGAAAAAGGGCCAGGTCAAGAGTACCCGAAACCGACGGGCATGCATGAAGAGATTGATGAGATTGGATGAAGCGAAAGAAGTATGTAAGGATCGTAGCAAGTGGAAAGAATTGATCTCTGCCAACCCCTGTGGGAGAAAGGCGTGACATAAGTATGTAATTATGTTAAAAAAAATGTAACATAATTGTAATTGGTTGATTGGTTCAAATTACCCTACGTTTCCCTATAGACATAAATATTGAAGCTTTTTAAAAAATGCTAGCAAATATTACGATAAGCACGTCGTCATATACTCTTATACAAAATAAAAGTTTGCAAAGGAAGGACATACAAACCGTAGCAGTCGTAGCATTGAATTGCTACGAATCGTGTTAGTTAAAAAAATACTTTTGGTTATAAAGGGGATACATAGGGAAATAGAGAGTTATGTTTTGGGTATTTTTCTTTAATATACTTTGAAAAGGTTAAATGTAGAGAAAACAATAGTTGAATTGGGAGCCGTGTGATGACGGCAGAGTAGAATACAATTGCCACCACCCCAAATCTCTCCCGTGGGTGTCGTACAAGGCGACTAAGGATAAATCAGTGACGAGGGTCGAACAGCAGCGTTCCTATTATACCACCGTCCAGACAATGTACTGCGAATTTTGTGCCCGATAAATGGCAATAGGCTCGCCACCTATTACATGGGACTTAACATAATTGGCGAAACGCGGGTGCTAGTTCACCTCTGCTTACCCCTTCAGGGATATGGGCGTGATTTATGTATGTATGTATGTATGAATTGAGAACCTCCTCCTTTTATGAAGTCTTTCGAAAAAAAATTAATTGTTTCTACTGTTATCCCTTCTGCTTAACGATTTCCAATCAATACAGCAGTTTGATATCTTTTTTGGTTAAATTCCTAAGGAAATACCACAAGTAAATTTTCAAATCGCTCGTTCGTAAGAGGCGAATCACTATGTTAAAATAATAAAAAACGGGGCGAATTGAACACTTTGATCGAAAGGGGCAAGATCCAAGGGGCGAGTCGAGCTGTAACATTGGCGAATAACAAAAGGCACTGACACCACAGTGATTATGTCGATGAACGATAACACCTCCCATTCCATTTCTATCCGATACAATTTCCACTCGGTACGGAAAAATATACATTTCCATTAATAAACAAAGAAGATAACACAGTACCGCGTATAGAGCGGTTCGTCGCAGGAAAACAGACGAGAAAATCGGCCATGTTGTTTTAGGCCCGCAAAATATTAGACGCGGTAACCGAAAAATAACAAGCGCGTGCGCCCACGACGCCATCTTGTTCACCACTCCCTCGCCCCCCTTGGGGTTGTTGCGGGTGTGTATTTTTTTGTTCACCTACCGACATTTGAATTCACGCTTATTAAAAATAGTGCCCATTATAGGCCAACAACTTCGTGCGCGACCTTCCTGCGGTTAGAGGGGCGATGGCGGGGACGTACAGGTGTCGTACAAGGCGACTAAGAGTAAAGACAGCAATGAGTAATGGGCAGCGCATTCCTCTTGTACCACCTAGCGATTATTTGCCCGGCAGATGGAAATAGGCTCGCCACCTGGGACTCAACTCAATTAGCGAAAAGTGGGTGTTAATTTGACTCTGCCTAACCCTTCGGATATATAGGCGTGTTTTATGTATGTACGTATGTCCATTATCAATAAAATTTGCGGAAGTTGACCTATGCAAGACAGGATATTATAAGAAGCTCGCATGTGCAGTGGCATAGCGCGCTTGGCCTGCGATTAGCGTATACCAAGCAATGTTCGCTAAGGCCGGTCATCGGATGGATGACCAAAAAATTATCTCGAGTTCCTCCGAGCTTCGGAAGGCACGTTAAGCCGTTGGTTAACGTGCCTTCCGGCTACACCTGCACTCGTTAATACCCATCTGGGGCCAGCGTTCTGGCCCAATCTCGCTATATTCTTCCATCCATAGCCAAGGCATGTGCCCCAGCAGTGGGGATGTGAAAGGGCTAATTATGGTCTTTTGATCATACGTATTAATCTAATTTAATAATCAGCTCACATGCAATTAAACAACTATTATACTAATAGTATCGCGGTATCTTTATAATTCATTTCTCTTAGAGGTGATCGCGTTAACACTCATTTAGAGGAGCCTCGCCCTGTCTCCGTCGACAACGCTTAACCTTAGGGTTGTCACTACTTAAATAATACTAATACTTACTTACAGCGTAGGGTTAAACTAACTTTTCTGTAAACAAATGTATTATCATTCTTTGTATTTAAATGATTATACACGCTGAGAATCGGTTAACACTCTTGTTAGACAAGCAACACCATCAAATTCAATGACATACAATAAATCACGGCTATATCCCCAAAGGGGTTGGGAGAGGTGAATTAACACCTACGCTAAATTAAATTAGGTTCCATGTAATTGGTGGCGAGCCTATTGGCATTTATAGAGCATGCAAATCGCAGTATATTGCTAGATGATATAAGAGAGCCCATTACTCATAGCTGTCTTTACCCTTTGTCGCCTTGTACGATACCCGCGGGAGAGGGGTGGTGACAATTGTATTCTGCTCTACCATCACCACACGACAAAGCATAATACAATTGTATGAATTCCGTTATAAATATAATTAAATAAACGTAATATATTATAGGTACCATAAATCACGCCCATAATTAGGAATTTTAAATTAATTCATTTTTTTGCAAAAGTAATGATAGAATAATAAAATGTTAGAAAAAAAATATCATTTTCCTAATAAGAAAAGAAATACAATAAAAACTGGAATATTTTTGTTATAATACTTATTACAAAGTGAAAATAAAAGAGGCCAGTAGAGAAATTAATATAATCTTTCGGTCGCCAGCCCTAGGCGTAGGGCGGGCGACTGCTGTTTTTTCATTTACGAATATTTTCCTTGGCTCACGATATTTTTTCAGCGTGTTTTCCCAGTTGTAAGATAAACTACACTCCATCAAATGTATATTTTTTTTCATTCGGGCCTGGCGGGCGTCTGCTTTTTTAAATTTTCAGATATAACACTAGCAATTCAGGTTACACTTTCTTCGTTGTGTTTTTAGATCGATGAGTGTGTTGAACAAACTTCGCGAAATACGCTTTTGTTGCGAATATTTGACGAAAAAACCATTTTCCAGGAATATTTGAGAGTAACTAAGAAAAATACAGCTGTTGTTCACCCTTCACACCCATTTCTCTGGTGGTAGGACTTTTCTCAAGTCTGCTTGGCAATAGTTAACACACTATTGCTGTTTTAATAATTTAAAACAGCAATAGTGTGTTCTGTCAATTTCTGATAAGATATCCAGCCCCTCTGTAGTTAAGGGTTCCGGATGAAGCTCGATTCCATCTTCGGCCCTTATCGTCACTTACCATCAGTTGAGAAAGGACAAGATCTTAAAATAACACCATTAATTATGAATCCAATTGGAGAGACACTGACCAAACATACATAAGAGGTAGGCAGAGGTTTAGACTGGTGAATTGCCTCGCGGCAGACCCTCCAGCCCTTCTGGCGGGGAGAGTCTGGGACTCTCCCCGCCAGAAGGGCTGGAGGGACACCGGAGTGGTTTAGTGGCGTATTCCCGACTCGATCTTGAGTCGGGCGAGTCCCACACACGTCGGCCGTCTAGCTAGCGGCCGATACGGTGCGTAAATGCATTCCACTCCGTCAAAAAAAAAAAAAAAAGGCAGAGGTGAATTAACACCCATTTTTCGCCAACTATGTTAACTAAGCCCAATGTAATAGGTGGCGACCCTATTGCCATCTATCGGGCACATAAATCGCAGTACATAGCTAAGTGGTATAAAAGGAATGCTGCTTGCTGCCTATTCCTCATCGCTATTTTAACCTACAGTCGTTTCGTACGACACCCGAAGGAGAGATTTGGGGTGTGACAATTGTATTCTGGGGTAAGACAACTAATTTAAGCGTTCCAATTACATAAATACCCCAATTTGGCCCACCAAATTCTCCACGCTTATAACCTGAAAGAGGGCGATTATTTTATTGAAGCGAATAATTAGCTGAGCGCTAATTTTAAGAATCTTAACGGAACTAATTGGACTTAACCGAATGTTGAGCTATTGGGCGTATCCATTGGGCTTGCGCGTCGAGCTGTGACTTCACGGCTCGATCGCCATTTCTTTTGGGTGAAAATAACGGAGGTAACTGTGAGATCAGTTGAGTTGTAAATTTTTCAATCTACTTTTATTTACGTGCATTCTATCCCACGCCTTATAGTCCGACAAGTTAGTGCGCGACCCTCTGCGAACCTCCCCGCATCACCCGCCCCCGCTAACATGCAGCCCCTCATACCGAAGGTCGCGCACGAAGTTGTCGTACTATTATAATATTATGGCCGTTAATAATAGTATGCATTCCATCCCACCTCTTAATATTAGTGATTTAAAAATTCACAATGCCTTATAGGTGAATTTGTAGAATTATTTTAAGACCTGACTCGCTCTTTGATTGTACCTTGTTGTAACAAATTTTTTGGTGTCTTACAAGGCGACTAAGGGTAAAGACAGCGATCAGTAAAGGGCAGCAATAGGTATACTGCAATTTAGGTCCCGATAAATAGCAATAGGCTCGCCATCGAGCCTATTACCATCTATCGGGCACGTAGTATGTTGCTAGGCGATTTATGAGAAACGCTGCTACCCTTTACTCATCGCTGCTTAACCCTAATTCGCCTTATACCCACGACACCCACTGGAAAGATTGTGGGTAGAGTAGTGACAATTGTATTCTGATCTGCCGTCACCACACGGTGACACCACAGTCTGAATCTCCTAATAAAAAATGCTCCTAGATGCTACAAAACATCAGAATCATGCATAATTACAATGATATGATATAGGTATCCTTAAAGGATACAGCAATATATTTTCAGATTTTAAATGGCACTATGGGTGCATTATACAAGCGGAGCAATTCATGTGATTGTTATGTCAATCTCATAAGGCGCGGATTACAAATACATTACATTGTAGTATTAAACCTAATCCCTCAGTGAACAGCCGTCAAGTACCATAAAAAGACTTCTTAATTTGCGTCTTATGCCTAAATAAAATAAGATTCATTTCATCTTAGCTCTGCGTAGACTGTGGCCTATTGTACGCGTAGATCGTGATACAAAAACCGACATTCTTCATTAACCCTTCCTTCGCACGGTAAGATGGACAGAACGTTGGATATAACTTGATATTTTATTATATTTTTATTTTTAGTAACTTAGCCAGTGACATAAATTTTCGTGAAGTAAAATTTTTTATTTCACACCTGACCAGAAAGTGGCATTTTCCGTCTGCTACGTGTACAGAAAATCCAATTTCCTGGTCAGGGGTGACATAAAACTTTGTACTTACCTTCTTACGTTTCGTTACTACATATATTATTTAATTATTATTAAGATGTATTATGATGATAAGAAGTTAAGATTTTTTTTATTGTAATTTTTTGATAATATTATTATATTATCATCAAATATCTATTAAACTAAAATAATAAAGTATAATTATTATCAACGAAACTAATCCTAAAGAATAAATCCCAAAAGTCTTAACATGTTTCCGGCGTCGTAGCGTCCGGCGTAGGCACCTGTTCGCGCCGCGGGCGATCGGCTTCGTTCGGCTGTCTCCGGAGTCGTTCGGCTCAACCCCCGCGATCGTATCACGCGCATTGAGGAAACGGGGAGTTAGGCCTTTGAGGCCAATCTGAAGACATCATTATAGGGGGACAACCGGTTTAAGAACTAACCTCTTCTTTGTTCTGTAATATTTATATGACTCGCTGGAGTCATATAAACCTACCCTACCCTAGTGGTGAAGGGGTACCGACAACAACGTACCCAAATATGGTTGGTGTGAGGCAGGCGGCTGGCTGTAAACCCTAGGCTAAAACCTTGAGCGGTATGGATTGGAATGTTGTCATTACAATCATTCTCTACGTTCATCGGTCTTTCAACGGTTAAAGCTCCAATCGCCCCTTGGATCTTGCCCCTAATCAACATGGTCCGTTCCGTCTCTTTTCTATAAGTTCATTTGATGACGTCTGACCGATATGAATGGAAGAGCAAACATACTGCGTTGACAACAGATAGCCTGGGAACAGGGCAAGGAGATGAAGATTGTTCTGAAGCGGGAATTGAAACCGCGTCCTCAGCATTCCTCCTACCTATACCAATTCGGCCAAACAGGATGTTCCACGGGTTCGATTTCATCATCTGTACTTTGACCTCTTCAAAAAAGGAGAGTTACATGCATACATCAATCACGGATTTTGCCCCTCTAAGGGGTGGGTTGGGGTTCCATGTAGTAGGAGGTCGTGTCTATTGCCATTCACCAGGAACCTTAATCGCAGTTATTTATTCGTGGGTGAACTCTGAACCATGAACACAGTTCTCGAGTCATGGTTTGTATTGTTATGTAGTATATTACAAATGTAAATTTATTTACTATGTAATTTTTTTTTTTACATTAAGTACTCATTAAAGTTATTTGGCGTCTCTGAGTGCGGCAGTTAATAATCTTGTACGTCACCCACAAGAGAGGGGCAGGGATGGTGACAATGGGATTCTTCACCTTCACCGGCAAAGATATTGGCGAAAATCGGCCGGCGATTGCTTGTGAAAGAAATTTCACTTTCACAGTCCAAATACGTACGTGATCCAATTAAGAGTGTCCAATGGTGTCTATTATAATGTCGTTTTATACGGCAGTCGGAGATAAATGAAAACGAATGCACGGACAAAGAATTTTTGACCACACTAAAGGTGACACATAAAATATGCCCGAACTGATGTACCTACAGGCTGTGACGCCGGAGCGTAACATAAATAAATAAATCATTTATTCATTCTCCGTCACAATCAAGTACAAAGTTATAATAAACCACTTTATCTGAGGCACTGGTGACACTCATAAATAAATATGTATATAATAACTTCTAAGCTTATATAATATTGAACACATTGAAAATAACTTATTTACTAAGAGCAACATCAGATATTAAACACAAATTAAACTAGAAATAGTAAACTAATAAAAAAATAAACAAATTATAAGAGCTGGGTAGTACACACTTCTTCTTCTTGCCCTGTTCCCAGTTTACTTTTTTGGGTTTGGCTCAGCCATTCACTCCCTTTGATTCAGATCATCCATCGAGCAGTAGGTACTATTAGAATAAAAACAATAAAAAACACTAATACGACATAATCCATAAATAAGAATATCAATAATTTTGCCGAGTAAAGTACAATTTAACAAATCAACTGTTTGATTTTTACTTGAACAGAAAAAAAATAATTATAGTCCCTGCAAAACCTTCTTTTTCAAAAACACCAAACTCTTTGGAATAAAAAAAAACAGTGACACAATTTCGTTACAACCAATACTGAACAGCCTGTATCAACCAAACCCTTTCTTTGGCTCGGATTTATTCTTTTTAATCCCTTTTTCTTTGATTCGATCTTTTTTCTTTTTTTAGTGGCCATTAGCTTTTTTTGTTCGTGTGGCTATCTTCGTTTTTTGTGGGGAACCCAAATTAATATAATGTTTTTTTGTGTGATGCTATCGGAACAAGTTTTGGGCAGACGCGATGGGAAAGGCTGGCATTGAAAGTATTTTTTTCATTTCTCCAATAGTTTTCGGGTGGACTTTCGATTTCGATTCGGATCGTTGCACTGTTTATTATCTTCTGATCGCCGTCTATCAGCAGTCAGCGTGTTTTTTAACTTCACTTTTTAATTTTTACTTCATTTTTTTTCATACATACATAAATCACACATATATCCCCGAAGGGGCAGGCAAAGGTGAACTAGCATCCACGTTTCGCCAATTGTGTTAGGTCCCATGTAATAGAGTGGTGGTGACGAGCCTATTTCCATGTATCGGGCACATAAAATCGCAGTATAGTGCTAGGTGGTATAAGAGGAATGCTCCTGCCCATTACTCATTGCTATTTTTACCCTTAGTCGGCTTGTACGACACCCGCGGGATAGATGGGGGTGGTGACAATTGTATTCTGCTCTGCCGTCACCACACGGCTGATTTTAAATTCAACATAGGTACTCTTAACGTACCATACGTACGTAAATCAGACCTATTATCAGATATGTTATCACACACGTTTCGCTTGGTCCCGTGTAATAGGAGACGTGCCTATTGCCATCTAACGGACACGTAAATCGAAATATATTGCTAGGTAACATAACAGGACGTGTGGTGACGGCAGAGTAGAATACAATTGTCACCACCCCAAATCTCTCCCGTGGGTGTCGTACAAGGCGACTAAGGGTAAATCAGTGATGAGGAATGGGCAGCAGCATTCCTCTTATCTCTTATACAACGTAGCAATGTACTGCGACTTTTGTGCCCGATAAATGGCAATAGACTCGCCACGTATTACATGGGACCTCCTACCCCTTCGGGAATATAGGCGTGATTTATGTATGTATCATATAAAAAAACGCTGCTGCCCCCTATTTACCGGTCTTTACCCTAACTGCCGCACTCAGAGACATCAATTAACTTTAATGTGGCAAAAAGTATTATTTGAAAGGTCATAAATAAAGGCAACAAAATATTCTAAATGTTACTTACATAAAAATTAAGTTTTCATCTATGGTGCTCTCTGTACCTAACCTACTGGTAATTGTCATTAATTAGTCTCGAATGTTTTTAAACAGATAAGTAGAGTTACAGGTTTGTCGGTATGTAGACAGATCGCTTCTCGGTACTTTTGCGAACGAAAATACTTACAGTTGTAAGTAGGTGACTCTTATTCAATTACAAATAAGGCTTAGAATCGATGTTGCCTCTTTTGGATTTGCTTTATATTTAGCCGGTGACTGTATCTCATGTCAACGCATTAACGGAGTTATATTTGTAGCGATAGATATTTGCAGCTTAAACCTATTTACTTTTTACTATTTCTTTAGCAAACGTAAGCTTTATTGTAATTTAACTAGTTTAGTTTAAACATAATTTTTCTAACTTAGAGTCTCTATATCAACCCCTACTCACCGTTATCGTGCCTACCAGGAACTGAACTTCTTCGATATGGTATTCTTCACCACTTTTCTGTATAATCATCAATCACTAGTGTTAGTAACATCACTTATAAACCAACCTCTTTTGTACACTTTTGTTTACACGTTATTTTTTCATATATTTTCTTCATGTCATTACGGAAAAAATTATAATTACATTTTAAAAAAATGGTGATTTAATAATTTTGGAAATCAATAGCTCATAAGTCCTTAGCTAATAAACTCTAAAAGATCCATAACAACTTGGACCGCGGTGCTGGATGATATATAAATTGAAAGGGGTGATTAGCTCGATGACAACTGACCGATAAGAATGGAACAGGAAACATACTGCGTCGACCCCAGATAAACTGGGAACAGGGCAGACAGATGTCACAGTCTCATCGAAACTAAACTCTGTACCTAATATTGTGTATAAAGTAGTAGGTCTTCAATATCCCACATTTCCCGTGTTGAAAAGTGGGTCCTTTCTAAGTTTTCAAACTCTGTCTGTGCCAAATTTAATTAAAATCCAGTAATAGAAACTTATAAACATGACATCTAATATATTACATTATTAACATACAGACAGATATGTTATTTTATACGAAACGTATAAATATTATACGTACTAATATTATACGAAAGAGCTACTTTCGTATAATATTAGTACCTTAGATAGTAAGATAAAAAAAGTTCTATGCGAATTTCCCCGAAAAAACGTAAATCCACGCGAATCTCCCTTTTTAATCCTTCGGTCCCTTATCCACGAATCTCGCCAAACGCCAGACACAAGCGCAACGCATAAATCCTTATTTAAATATACCTTTTACGAACTAAACTCGCTTAGGCATAAACAACTTTTGGCACACACTCCAATCTAAGCCTTAGGTGTATGCGCTTTGAAATTACAATCGATTATTTCCAGATCCGCGCTGTTAAACAAGAGAAGGTCGCACGATGACAAAGCAACAAGCTGATTTGAAATTTTATGGCAAGTATAGAAGGTTGAAGTTGATGTGGCGGTAGACCAATGAGTTTTTATAGCAATAAATAAAGGAATATCGAAGTTGGTTGTGTCAACAGCGCGTTGCATTCTTGTGCAGCGTGTAGGACACACGCACACGTGCGGCGCGAGACTAGTGTGTGTGTGGACACAAATACTTATTGGTAAATGTTGACTTGAGAACAGAGACGGTGTTGCACCGTGGAGTAGCTTTGTGAATAAAAAAATATTTCTTACATTTACACTTTTCATCTAGCCGTCTCGCAAAGTAAGTAGCATAAGCACTTTCAAATTTCAGTATCGTAATAATGAGATTATGATACAAAAATTTGAAAGTGCTTATGTTTTTTATACTAGTTGATTCAGCAATCGTTGTTTTTCACTTATCACCAGGGCTATATCAATTGGTCAAGCCGTTTCGGAGGAGTTTAATAACGAACACTGTGATACGATTTTTATACATATATTAGATAAAATATTTGTAATATATTACATAAACAACCATGACTCGAGAACAGGATTCAAACCAAGGGTCTCTTGTCTGATAGCCAGCCATCAGACCATTTGAACAAACCGGGGTCAACTTAGAGAAATTGAATGAATTTACTAAAAGGATCAATATTTTGAATTTCCGTATGTTACTTTTGAAATAAAGCTTGAGGGCAGTTAAAATTACATGTAAAGGCATCAGAAAACATTAAAATTACTAACAATCTTGATACATCATTATTTTTATTTAATTATATGTCATGTTATTAATCATCACCAGCCCTTTCATGTCCCCACTACTGGGGCATGGGCCTTCCCTATGGATGAAAGAATAAAGGGAGTTTGGGCCATAACCCACCACGCTGGTCGAGTGAGGGTTGGTGGGTATAGCCATGTTGTTAATTAAATAGAATTGTGTCTTAGTGTCTTGTACATTGTATTATTATTTATATTATGACGCAGCCGTGACCTTTACTGTCTTTCGAACCACGAAGGAACTCGAGTTAATATATTTTTGGTCGGCCACTCAATGACTAGCCTTAGCGATAATGGCTTGGTTTTCACAGTCGCAAGCCTAACGCACTGCGCTACTGACCTTTTTTTATTCTTTAATAAACTTTTAACAAAAAAATACAGGCTATCGACTCCATGCGTGCCCTGTCCTCTTCCCCCTGACCTTGAGACCAGTTGACCCGTTCCCGCGAATCGGCCTGATGGTGAAGCCGCTACGCGTATCATGCTTCAGCCCTGAACTCACCATCACCGGAATAGGCACTACAGAATGAATACTCACTGGATTCTACCTTATTGGCCGGCATTAAGTGCCAGTCTGCAACAACGGGCCCGGGTATGAATAATTATTGACTTTGAACATAAGAAGTACCGACTTAAATTTTAACATATCGGTAATAATTGTTTTTTTTTCTCATACACGTACCTTTACCCACCTGTGAGAATTGGTATTGCGTTGCAAAATGATATACAACTGGAGGAAACTGAAAATAAACAATTGCAGCAAAACATAACTTGTCATTACAGCATGGGTCAACATAATAATACATTGCGGCATGAAAGAGTTCATTAATCTTATGTCTGATACAATTAAAATATGTATTTATAGAGATTTAATGCACATGAGTGCATTAAATTATGTTAACAAAAAACCAGCCGTAACTCTTGATATTATTAAAATATGTATATTAATATTATATCTATTGTACCTATAACTTTTGTTGTCTCGATTGGTTTATCCGAACGACTCTAAGATTGAAAGATGAGCAGTCAGAATTAATATACTTCTTTACGTTTCTTTTCTTCATTTTGTTTCTTGGAAATTATTATTTTTTTACCAGAAAAATGTACTTATCTTCATGATGTTTATCACCAGACTGCCTTCCTTACGTATCCAAATATGTGCCTATTAATTATTCATAGAAGGCCATGGCTCTTTAATGCCCCTACTGCTGGGGTACAGGGCTTTCCTATGGAAGAAGAATATAAGAGAATGGGCCATAACCCACGACTATGGCCCAGAGCAGGTTTTGGATATTAACGACTGCAGATTTAACTGGGATCCATGGCTTAACTTGCCCACCGAAGTACGGAGGAACTCGAGACAATACTCATTTCGTAACTTCTACATTAGAACTAGTTTCTAAGACGGCTCTCACATAATCTTACCAAATATGCACGAAGATTTTGGTGGTTAGAAAAAGAATTTCGAAAAATTATTGTCTTGATGCGGGAATCGAAGCCGCGTCCGCTGCCATCCGGGCAGGTGCCTGACCGCTCGGCCAACCAAGACACTTCGATATCAAGACCAGAATTTTTCGAAATTCTCTTTTTAACCACCAAAATCTTTGTACTAATATTTCTAACATTTATAGGTATAATGTTAAAATTAAAAATCGAATAGCTTACCAAATATGACTGGCGAGAGAGATAGAGAAGTCAGTGTGGCGAATGTGAGTGTTGACATTTTATTTATTTATTTAAACACAAACATACACAAACTTTACAGGTTTAGTAACATGTACACGTACATTACAACATGTAGTACATGTTGCTAAGGGGAAAACCTACACTTGGGTCACAAGTCCCAAGCGCTTCCACTGACTTCCATCCCTGCCACACTGACTTGAATGCTAGAAGTCAATCCATGGACTGCTAAGAGCTTTCGTCTCTATGGTCACCTATGGCTGCCCTTAGCGAACATTGCTTAGTTAACCCAATTGTTCCACAAAGTATTGAACCATGCGTGCCTACCGTCGACCGCAAATTGATCTGTCCATTCTCTTTTGCAAGGAGGCAAACAATAAACTGCCACTAAAACACTTTTAATATCCTTAAAAGTTTCCTGTTATTTAGCACTTAAGTATGAACTTGGTGAATAGCCTAGTCTGCCTTGGTTTCTGTACGCACAAAGCTGTTTTTCAGACATTATAATAAAGTGTCTACTCACTCATCTTATTCCTTCTTGCTAGTTTATCTGGGGTTGGTGCAGGTTTACTCTTCCATTCCAGTCAACAGTCATCAAATTCAAATTCTTTATTTGGGTCAAATAGGGACATTATTACAAGGTGTTAATCATTTTTTACTAAGATCTTTAATCTATTTAGCCATTTTTTATAATAGCATGCAAATTAACAACCTAAAATTATAATCTTTTTTAATTCAACCAGCAATTAACTTGAAATCGTTATTAAAATACCTAATTATTTTAATAATAATCATTTTTTTTTAATATTATACAATTTTCATTTCATCAAGACATCCGCTTCCTTTTGATTCATATTTTATCATCCATTATACCGGATAGGTGTTAGTGATTAGAATGTATAGAAAAGTGATTGAGTGTTGAGACCGATGAACGGAGAGTGATTGAAGTGACAACATTCTAATCTATTTGCAAGGGTTTTGGCCAAGGTTTTTACAACCGCCTGCCTTTCAACCCTTTTTGGGTACCTGTGCTGTTGTTAGTCCTTTCAAGAAAATTCAACGTTTTCACGAAATACTAAATTCGTCGTAACTTTTGTCGCGATCATGATACGACGTTACTCACTTGGGATTTGGACCCGGAACCCGCAGTCTTAAAGACCTTTACCTCACCACAAGAAACGCTCAAATCAAGGTTGTTGTCTGAAAGGCCTAGTAATGCCTACGTTCACCCCACTTATTAAGATATCAACAGGTTTCAGTAAGGTGCCACTATGCCACAATGTATACTAAGTAGAGGGGGGGAGGTCAATGCACTTATTGACTTAACGTTGTCAAGATTTATACACGATATTGTTGTTGCCGTGTTTGAGAGCTTTTACCACTTTAATCCACTTTACTGAGTTAAGGATAAGACTGTTTTTGGAATGGCATGTAGTACTTTAGGGTTGCAGTCGAATGTACAGCAGCATTTGCGAAATGCATAGCATATGACAAGGAATGATCAAAACTGACTATCAAAATTTATTGGAACATTGTATAATTGTTTGAAAAATCAGAAAAAAAATCCTGAACAATAATTGTAATAAAAAAATTCTGACCTGTTTTCCTAAAATAATAATTTCTTACACTATTATTACACCTTTTTTAATTTAAAGGTAAGCAGCACAAGACTTCATTATGGAAACTAGATGACAATTAAATAGTAGTTCCACGTGTTTTTTGTAAGGATGGCAATGATTTCATTTCCTTCAAAAGGTACAAAAAACCGTGAGAGATATGGGGGTGGTGACTTATATTCTGCTTAATATGGAAATATGTAATCAAGCTTCATCTGGAATCCTCAACCACAGAAGGTCTGGCTATCTTATAAAAAAATGTCGGAACGCAATTATGCAGGACTATAATTTTGTGAGGTGTGGTTTGAAACAAGATTGAGAAACGGATGCTCGCATGGTTTGATCACGTCGAAAGAATGGATGAAAGGAGACTGACGAAAAGGATATACATGGTGAAAGTTAATGGAGAAATGGGAAGGGGAAGCCTAGGCGGATCTTTCATAATCAAATTGAAAGTCTATTAAAAAATAGCCAGGACAAGAGTACCCGAAACCGACGGGCATTCATGAAGAGATTAATGAGATTGGATGAAGTGAAAGAAGTATGTAAGTGGAAAGAAGTGATCTCTGCCTACCCCTGTGGGAGAAAGGCGTGACGTATGTATGTATGTATAATTTTACGAACTTTTTCTAACCAGTAACCACAATTATTGTCTTTGTGATTATTTCTCTAACTTGATGTTCAAATAAATATTAAAATAATAATTCGAGTTCTCAATCCACACGTCTGTTACTCAGTCAATCGGTCAGTAACTCAGATAGAAACCAGTTCTTAGACTTGAGGCTGCGTATAAATATTTATATGTTGCAGCCGCTGATGCCTCATACATATAAACACATTCATATAAAAATCACCCGTGTTTATCCTCTTAGGGGTAGTCAGAGGCGGGGAAAAGTGGATACAGTGCTAAAAACGGGTAATTTTGGGAATAAAACAATTGAAAGACGTAAGTATTATATTCCGATTTGATTAAAAATAAAGCAGGAAATTTTTTGAAAAAAACTTCGAAAAAGTGCGCAAAATAAAATTAACTGTTGTCAAAACTTTTGCAGTAATAAGGAAAGAGGACCCAAACCGGTCATACTGCCTAAAACGGACACTTTTGAGTATAAAATTGTTTCCAAACACAGATGGGAACTTGAATTACCACATACCATACCATACCATACAATACCTTCAAGGCAGTAGTTAGTAAGGTTGACGTATATGTATCGTGTGCCGTGTGGTGACGGCTGAGCAGAATACAGCGTTGTCACCACCCCCATCTTTCCCATGTGTGTCGTGTCCAAGGCAACTAAGGGTAAAGACAGCGATGAGTTATGGGAACCACCATTCCTGTTAAACCACCTAGCTAATATTCTGCGATTTATATGCCCGTTAATGGCAATAGGCTCACCACCTATTACATGGGACCCGACCTTAGTTGGCGAAAAGTGGGCGTTGAATTCACCTACCCCTTCGGGGATATAGGCGTGATTTATGTATGTATGTAATTATGGGCCCCCTTTCTCCTATACAATCTAAAATGGATATGTACCAAGAAACTATTACGTTGTAATTACATATTTGTTGGCTGAGTGGAATAGGCATCTGCCCGGATTGCAGAAGGCGCGGGTTAGATTCCCAAATATAATTTTTAAACTCTTCCAACTCTTTCCAAGCTCTTTCCAGCTCTTTCTAAGCTATTTCCAACTACAGTTTTCTTTGTAGTCACCTATTAGGTCAAATCCCACAAAAGATGCCTACCTACGTATCCCAATCGCTAAAAACATATAAACGAGGCAATCGAATTAACTCAAAAGAAACATGTGACTCGCTACTGTACAAAAAATAGTTACCCAATAACAAAATTACCACAAAACATAATATAATCATAAAGAAAACCGTCTATAGGCCTACCGTCGATATACAGCATCACCGCGGACCAACTCCTGAGTCCTTAAACCTTAAATTTAACCGGTTCCTGTCCGCCGTCCCTTTCTCGCCCCAACGGAGACCGTACACCCCTCTCGCTTTGCCCTTCGATCACTTTTTCATCTCACTCTCGCCAGTGCTTAAACTACCACTTTCCCTTTTCAAAGGACGAAGACACCGGGTTCGTCTGTCTTTGTCTGGCTGCGTTGTGGATGTGTTGGTGTCCCTGTCGGCGTTCAGGACTTAGCCTTGGGAGCAAGATGTAGTCTGGTTATTTTTACTTTTTACTCCGAACGATGACTAAATGAGATGGAGCCACCGTTCTTATATAGTTGTACATTTATGTTGGTTGAGCTTTTTGTTCCAATAGTTCGAATAGTAATACGCAGAGATTGATTTGTATCTTGCATTGATAGTTGATTAAAGCGTGATTCATATTTGCATAAGTGGTTAGTAAGGCACTATTCAACTACAATTCATTTATCGTAAATAATTCTTAATTATTGCCGTGTGGTGACGGCAGAGTAGAATACAATTGTCACTACCCCAAATCTCTACCGTGGGTGTCGTACAAGGCGACTAAGGATAAATCAGTGATGAGGAATGGGCAGCAGCGTTCCTCTTATACCACCTAGCAAAGTACCTACTGCGACGTTTGTGCCCGATAAATGGCAATAGGCTCGCCACCTATTACATGGGACCTAAGATGGCGAACTGGCGAAACGTGGATGCTAGTTCCCCTCTGCCTACCCCTTCGGGGATATAGGCGTGATTTATGTAGTGTATGTAATTTATTGCATTAGTTCAATGATTATGCGTCGCTGTTTGGTTAGATTACACTGATACTTGTTAAAATTCACACGATTTATAGATTTTAAAAATATTGCAATTTTACAAAGATTTTGGTGGTTAGAAAAAGAATTTCGAAAAATGCCCGGATAGCAGCGGACGCGGGTTCGATTCCCGCCTCAAGATCATAATTTTTCGAAATTCTTTTTCTAACCACCAACATCTATGTACTAATTTTTCTAATATGTATATAATGTTAAAATTAAAAATCGAATAGATTGCAATTTTAATATTTTTGAATTAGATGAATGTCGATTGAAGGAATTTATTCTATACGTTTTAATAGTCATCACAATTAATACCAAATATAATTATAACGACATTTTAAAACTTGAAATTAATCGGAAATCGTCGATAAAAGCTTTATCTTATCAAAAATCAAACGATAATCAAAGTGCATGATCTCATAGATTTGATAATTTTAATCGATAAACTATAATTTATCACACACGAGATTAAATATGAGATCTAGTGAATAGTAAATAATTATGCTTATGTATTTATTTTCGTTTTTTATTATTGAAGTATGGATGGATGGATCTAATAAGAGAGAAATACGAAGACCCTACTTTTAAGTCAAAAGTCAGAAAGAAGATAAAAAAAGATACTAAAAAAATAAATCAGAATATAGTCGAAACATTACTTGTCCTAATGGTTCGATTCCGGCATCAGATCTCGCAAGCTAGCAGATTTTTACGATGAGACGTCGCTTCGCAAGTTTTGTGCAGAGGGCCTTAGGCCCTGTACAGCCAGAAAACTGCGCACCAAATCGTATTGCAGCAATTCACGTTGGTAGTTTTCTGCGTTGCGAATTCGCATCGCACCAATTCGCAATTATGTGTACGATCTCTTAGCCCACCTTTATGCCATACCCGGGAATATTATAATAATAATATACATTAGACCCTCTACAGGAGTCTCGGAAGCGATCGCCCCCTACGACTGGGAGTATATCAATTCCCATCTACCTCCCTCACATACAGAGGTTTTGCCCACACAGCATCTTCAGGCATAAAAAAAGTGTTTTCATCCCACCATCTCGGAAAAAGCGTTTTTGCTCTTCGATATCTGAGTGCAAAAGCCGTTTTTATCCTCTAGAGGATAAATTTGAATTTAGAACATCGTGTGCAATGAGTTTGTGAATTCATAACATCATTATACCTATTTATTTCTACCTCCATGGTGCCGAAATTATCATGCAACCTATTTTAATTTGTTAAAAACTCAGACTCGGAACCTTCTTGGTGTACTTTTTTTGTAATTTGCTTTGCGCGCGCCATTTTCTTTTCACGTCATAAATTTGTGGAGTGTTTGGCGCGTTTCGTGGTGTCAGTCAGATTTATTTTCACTAATTCAAAAATTGTTACAGAGTGGATTTTGTGCAGTGAAAGTGTTGTTATTTTGATGCACAAGCATCAGTGTTGATGTGCAATTATGCAGAATCATCGAAAATAAGTCTCATGATGTGTTTGATGTTGTGGTGAAGATCACTATAAAAAGTGGTTTTATCCATTTCATCAAGCACCATCATTAACTCTGTTACCATTCAATTCGCGCCAAGCACTCATTATTTCATAAGATTACAGATACACTAAAGACTTGGCTGTATGGGCTAGACCCTTTGCCTTCCCTAAAATATAGGGAGAATTAAAAAACAAACAAACAACATAAATTTGTTAAAACCTTGGAGTTCCGTGACGGTCAATCAGCTTGGCGTCAATCTTGCTTTAAACAATTTGATCGTCTACAATGCTTGCTTGATACTTGAGTCAAGCATTTAAAAGCTTTTTAAGTTTGTTTGATTTGTTTACGCTAGCAACGGAACAAAAACACAGAAAATCAATGTGCTTGACTCAAGCTGATTGACCGTCTCGGAACTCCATTAGGGACGGTAATTTTTATTAGGTACTTACAGGTGTGTCCTTGATAAATTTTGTGGGTGTGGCTGGGTGGATGGGTGGGTGTTGGAGGTGTGCCCGGGTGAATGGGTGTTTTGTGGGTGTGTCTAGGTGAATGGGTGTTTTTTGGGTGTGTCTGGGTGAAAGGGTGTTTTGTGGGTGTGTCTGAATGGATGGTTGAGTATTGTGGGTGTGACTGGGTGGATGTTGTGGGTGGTCTGGGTGATTCGATATTTGTGGGTGTTTCTGGGTGAATGGGTGTTTTGTGGGTGTTTCTGGGTGAATGGGTGTTTTGTGTGTGTTTCTGGGTGAATGGGTGTTTTTTGGGTGTTTCTGGGTAAATGGGTGTTTTGTGGGTGTTTCTGGGTGAATGGGTGTTTTTTGGGTGTTTCTGGGTAAATGGGTGTTTTGTGGGTGTTTCTGGGTGAATGGGTGTTTTGTGGGTGTTTCTGGGTGAATGGGTGTTTTTTGGGTGTGTCTGAGTGGATGGGTGTGTATTGCGGGTGTGAATGTTGTGGGTGTTTCTGGGTGGGTGGTGAGAGTGTGTTTGGGTTAATGGGAGGGCGTTGTGAAAGTTTATGGGTGAAAACAGAAACTGTTGTGATTGTATTTTTTTTAGTATTTTGTAATTTCCTCGTTGGGGGGGATGAAAAGTTACGTGTTGCACTCGAGTGCAAAGATTTTTCACCTTGTGCTCTTTTGATTCCCTCGCTATCGCTCAGGATTCTAATTTTTGAATCACTCGCTACGCTCGTGATTCAATTTTAGAATCCTTCGCTAGCTCGGTCATCAAAATTGAGCACGCGGTTAAAAAACAACTTTGCACTCACGTACAACAAATAACTATTTATGGTCACTGTTTTCACCTGGATTAACCAATTATTTTAAAAAAAACACATACTTAATGTATGATTATCACGCCTATTTAGCCCCACAGGGGTAGGCAGAGATGAATTAATACCCACGTTATACCAATCAGTCCCATGGGCTTTAGTTAGGTCCCCAGGTAGGCCATCTATCCGACTCGTAAATCGCAATATATTCCAAGGTGGTATAAGAGGAACGCTGCCGCCATTATCGCTCTACATCACTTTACGCTTCTTAGTAGCCTTGTACGACACGACAGTCATGGGGGTGGTGACAATTGTATCCTGCTCTGCCGTCATCACACGGCACGGCTATTTTTAAATATTGTCTTGGTCATGTATCTCGGAGTTTATTTGGAGAAATAAACATTAATATTACAATACCTTGTCTCTACATATAATTTATTTCACTTACGTTTATAGTTACTTTTGTTTCTTTTCCATTCCTACTGTTATATATTTTAACAATGTATTTTTCGTTCCGACGCTAATTGAAATAAAGACCGTACATACCTGCCAACAAGATTTAATGTAATATCAACATGCTCTATTTGAGTAAAACAGAAAAAAATAATATATATTATTACTTTTTTATTTTATAGTTCTAAGTTTCTGTAACCTTAATTAAGAATAGACAACTAACTATTTTAAATGTCAACCAAAAATAGTTTTGTACCTACCTTTGATAACGAACCATGTATGTATGTTTCTCTGTAAAACTTATTATACTTACAAATTATAATAATGAATTCTGTTTTACAACGAAAAATACGTCTGAAAAAGGTAGAAAAACTGGTTTTGATGCTGAAAACTACTATTTTTCTTTGCAATACTTTAATATTTTTTAACATTAATTTAATCTTCAAATAAAAAATACATACATACATAAATCACGCCCATATCCCCGAAGGGGTAGGCAGAGGTGAACTAGCACCCGCTAGATAATAAATCAGAATAATTTATTTCGTTTTATTCCTTCAATGGTTTACCTTCATTACCATTCAACAATTAGATTGCATATCACCTTTTAATGTCCTCACTGCTGGGGCACTCGTCTTGCCTATTATTACGACAAAGGCTAAAGTGTACATTTTGTTTTACTACTTTAGGTCCCATGCAAAGGCGAGCGAGCCTATTGTCATCTACAGGGCACGTAAATCGCAGTATACTGCTAGGGGTATAAGAGGAACGCTGCTGCCCATTACTCATCGATGTCTTTACCCTTAGCCGCCTTGCACGACACCCGCGGGAGGGCAATTTCCTGTGGTAAAAATTGCATTCTGCGCGATTTATGTACAAGTACATATTTATATAATTTAATAAATCAATGTGAAATCTTAAGATTTGTTTTTTTAAATATCTAAAGTTGAACTGTAACTAAAAGCCATAAACAAAACAAAATAAGATCAGATCTAAAGCTTTCCTTGATTAATCTTAATAAAATAATCTTTCTTCCAGCTATCGAAAACTTATTTCATGCACCTATTGCATTTAGGTGTATTCGCGTGAGGACCTTTCTATTCTCGGCCTTATTTTCTTACAGATAATATATATCTGCCATAATTTTAGTGTAACGCTATAGCTGGTAACGTTCGCGCATTTCCAAACTTACACCAGGGGCAGTGAACTCATTCTGGAGTTTTTGGCGAACGAAATCAAAAGTGGAATAATGATACAACTGATAAGCGCAAAAAGCACGCGCGGATTTGCCTCCAGATAAAACTTACGACGAGCTCGCTGTCTCGGGCAAAAAACGGAGCATCCCAAGCCCGTACGGCCGACGTAATTGTGACCTGTGAGAATAACAAAACTGCATGAATGAGACGTACCTACCGACCGGGTAAACGATAAAAAGCCCGCTCCATATTCGAGAAATGATTAAAAAAGGAGATGGGCAGAGAAAACGACTAAGACACCGGGCACGTACAACGGCTAAAAAGAGAACTATCCGAGGCGTGAATGAATCGTCCGCGGCACCTAACAGTAATCTGGGATTATTTTACTTTTATTTTCGTATCTGGAGTGCTTTTTTTCCTTTTTTCTTTTTCTTTTTTATACTCTGTGGGGTTTTTTTTGCCGCCTTTTCTCGTGTATGTAGGTCAGGAGCCAGGTTTTTTGGCCTTTTCGATGATGCAAGGTCGTCGCGTTTGCCCGATTTCGGAGGCCGAGTACTTGGTTATTATGGGAGCAGTGCACCGGGTATTTGGACTAATAATTATATTAACCCGCTAAGCGACTTGTCATTGCTGAGGTGCTAACGATCAGTTTTGTTTCCATGTTGAAAGAGTTAATCAATTGAGTTGTAGTCACAAAACCACCACCATTAAAAAAAGGCCCCGAGTTCGACTCCCAGGGGAGTAAAATACTCGGTTTGAATGGTGATAGACCTTTTTCAAGACCGCCTAGCTAGCTACCACCATCTTATCAAAATACAGAAGTCACGCACATATCACAGGCAGAGGTGAATTTAACATCCAATTTCCGCCAATTAAGTTAGGTCCCATGTATTAAGGTGGCGAGTCTACTGCCTCTATCGGAGAAACAAATCCCAGTATATTGCTAGGTGGTATAAGATGAATGCTGCTGCTCATTGCTCATCGCTGTCTTTACCTTTAGTCGCCTCGTACGACACTTAAGGAAGATATGGGGGTGGTGACAATTATATTCTGCTCTGCTGTCACCACCGGGAATTTGAACTAAAAATTTGCCCGCTACACTAGTTGTTATTGCTGAGGCAGTATTGGTTGTTGTTTTTTGGTTCACATTTTTCTTCTCGCCTTTTGTTTTTGTTTGTTTGTTTGTGTTGGTAGAGTGACTAATGAAGTCAGCCCCTCTAGACAAGTGACCATTACTAACCATCAATCTATCTACACGAATAGAACTAATACAAATGTATGGTTTAGATACACCCACATTATTATGTTAGGTCCCATATAATAGGCGGCGAGCCTATTGCCATTTATGGGGCACAAAAGTCGCAGTATATTGGTAGGTGGTATAAGAGGAACGCTGCTGCCAATTCCAATCACTGATTTATCCTTAGTCGCCTTGTACGACATCCATGGGAGAGATTTGGGGTGGTGACAATTGTATTCTACCCTGCCGTCACAACACGGCTACATAGATGTGATTCATGTATATGTATGTAACCTCTCAATTTCGCATTATTGCATACATTTATACATACATTCATTGTCCGTCATCTAGTATCCATAAGACACCTAGCTACTTACTTTGGGCTAGATGACAGACGCAGGCAGATTAAACGCTGAGAGCGCCGTAGGCAAGCATCTCATCGGCGGCGCCCCTATATTAAAAGTAAATCTTACTATAGGTAGTACTAAAATAAATTGAGGCAAATTGAGGTTGTGCGTAAAAATAATAGTGTTTATTGTGTAAGTAGATGGCTTATACTTGCTGGCGCTATTAATTTTATGCTATATTATATATTTTTTAATTTTTTTTACAATTTCGCCCGCGCGCCCGTTTCCACACTCGCCCCCTAGGCACATGCCTAGTTTGCCTTAAATCCACCTCTGATGATAGGTGTGAGTGTGAGAAATATCTATTAGTTTATTGTACCACAGCCTTTACCCAGCCGAAGGTTTATTCAGGTCACTGTGACAAAGCCCTACAAGTGCGAGCTTCTAGTCGAGATGGGCGCATTTTTTATCAGCCATCTCACTCTATTTCTTTTTTTAGCACGGTTGCAGCCACGGTTCCAATTTAACACTTGATGCTCGCGTGGCACCTCTGTGCAGTCGGATGGGCTTGAAGTGGTCGTTGGCTATTATTTTTATGTCAATGTCCTCACTGCTGGGACACGGGCCTTCCCTGTGGATTAGCGAATATTTGTGAAATTGGGCCATATCCCACCACCGTGGCCCAGTGTTGGTTGGTGGGTATTAACGACTGCAGATGCAGCCGGGACTAATGGCTTAACGTGCCATCCGAAAGTCAAGCGGGCTATGCCACTGTGCTAGCGAGCTCCTCCTATTTTATATCAAAATCCATTCTACTTTAGTCACCACTCGGTCCCACACGAACAATCAAAAGAAAACCGAACTTAGTTATGGATTGATTATGGGTTGTCATCATCAGCTGAGCCGAAACCCAGACTACTTAGCCAAGTGCGCAGTTCTAATAAGGATGCAAAGTTGTGTCTTGTATTATTTCTAGTAATTGTTATCTTGTAAATCATCAAAACCAGCCCTTTAATGTCCCCACTGCTGGCGCACAGGCCATAAACTATGGATCTTTATTGGGAAATAGCCATAACCCGTCTATCGGGCACGTAAATCGCAATATTCCTAGGTGGTATAAGAGGAACGCTACTGGCTTTTTCTCATCGCTGCCTTAACCCTTAGTCGCTTTCTACGATACCCGCAGAAGAAATTAGGGGTGGTGACAATTGTATTCTGCTCTACCGCCACCACATGGCTTAAAGGAGATGTTCCAAAATGTCCCATGTCCACACTATCTCAAAAAATTGAGAAAAAAGAAATGATTCTGGGAAAATTGCAAATAAATAGAAACAAAAAACAGAGCTTAAAAATAGGAATTTAAGACTTAAATTATTGCCTATATTGTGAATAACTGTACAAATATGTATAAGGGCCAGAGTCCATCCATTTTGTAATATCTCCTTTAATCAAGACACCAATTCTTAACAGAAGAACTGTAGAGCAAAACGAATCTTTCGCCGCTAAGGATGCTGAGATAAAAAACGGCGTGTAATGACAATCTGATTTGACGACCGTTAGCGGCCGCGGTCCCGCACCCATTGTGCGGGTTCGACTCTCGGCTGGTGAAAAGATCGCCAGACGTGAGCAATCACAATTCAATATATACTTGATTTATAGTGAGCAGCGAGAATAAATATAGTTTTATTTTAACTGACACCTATCATCTAGCCCAAAATAAGTACCTAGCCTAAGCTCTTGTTATGGATACTAGATGATAGACATATTTTTAATATCATAAAAATTAAGTATTATAAATGTTACAAATATAGGTACCTACTACATAAACATACAAACATTAATCAAAAACAAATATTTGTGTTCATCACAAAATTTGCCCCTACCAGGATTCGAAGCCGGGGCCTCTTGATCCATTGATATAATGGTACTTTGGCAGGTGTGAAGGTGAGAAATATTTATTTACATTCAGACTTTTGTGCCCGATAAATGGCAATAGGCTCGCCACCTATTACATGAGACCTAACATAATTGGCGAAACGTGGGTGCTAGTTTCACCTCTGCCTACCCCTTCGGGGATATAGGCGTGATTTATGTGAGTATGACTATGTATGTATGTAGATTCAAATTTCTTGACATTCAGACTGTGTCTCTGAACCATTGAACTACTATTAATAGCGTTTAAATTATAGTTTACCATTATAACTCAATGCTCTGAACTTCTAAAATTGAATGCCTACAAAATAAAAACACCTTCGTACATTTCAGAGGCAGCATTAGCGCTAATTGTCCTACTCTAGTTAAGTAATAAGCTCTACATCTTTGTTACTTAACGCTTAAAGATGCTATATACATTTCATTTCACGTTTCTTTTGAAACCGCTCCATATTCGTTCACATTCACACGCGAGAAACGCATTTGGACAGATGGACCGACGTACAGACAATCGGTGTAGTAAGTAGCCTCAAATTATAGACCACTCGGTTAAGTAATTGATTTTTATTGCAGCGCTCTCAGTGATGAATCAGATGAATGAAAGGTGGCCTTTTTGGAGCATTTTTTAGTATCTACAGTCAGTAAATAGCACGTCAGCCTACCACAACGTATCAGATTTTCTCGATCGACTTTTGTGCTTTACTACAAACAAGTTAAGGTTGACAGTCTTCCATTTCAAGGTTGGCTAGTCCCGACTCACCCCAGGGGTGTCTTCAAAGTCGACTAAGGGAGATTGCCCGGTGTAGACCAATAAGCAACCTAGGGACACCTAACGCTTCATTCTCAACTATACGCACTGTTACAGAATCCCTTCGCTTATGATTATCACAGTTTGGTCAGAACTTAGTCTTCAGGGGGCCTACCGCCTAACTCGATTGCTGATGATAGATTTAAAGCAATGCATTTCTTACGGCTATCAATTTAGCAAGCAACCATCTTGAATTTTTAGGCGGTACGGATTTTATTCCAAATTCATACAAAATCATTTGGTGATCATTCGTTCAAAGCTATCGCTGATAGTTTAGGTACATTTGGTGCGAAATTACAGCATGACGTCATAAACTATAACTTTTGCTTTAGCAATCGAGTTAGGCGGTAGGCCCCCTGGTCTGTTATCGGTTTAATAAATTTAAAAAATACCATACTATAAGTATATTAATTACAATTACTATACCAAAAAAATAATAATTAATACCATATTATTTACCTAAAATTAAAATGTCAAATCGTAAGCACCAACACCGCGCGTACTTGCAGCGCCATCTCTGAATGGAGTTGAGAAATAATCTCATGAATGGTCATTGCAATTTGCGATACATTGATGGCAAGTAATAAATAAACATGTTCTATATAACTGTGTGAATGGTAAGTATAAAGTTTTTAACATTTGTAGATGGCAGATACCATTTTATTGCATTCTAAAAAGGTTTGCATTTATGCAGAATTTAACGCAAAATACTATGAAGGGGAAAGTCGCCTAAAGCGGGCATGTTGAACAGATGGCAACTTTAATTTCCACAAGACTCCTCAAGGGAAAAGGCAAAATGGCTGACGGGAACCTATATCGGTTTAAAAAAAAATTAATAATTGTAAACGCTGACTTCCTCACCACTTCTATTTTATATAGAACTAACAAAGTAATTTCTCTATTAGGTACAAACCTTGTCCAATTGCAATTTTACAAACGGTTAGTTGTGATTGAATCATTAGGTGTCTATTAAAAATATTTCCTACCAACGCAAATAAATGTTTTGCTCCATATCTTTTTCATTTACGCGAAAAGAATGGATTTATATCTCATTTTAGTGATTTCATTCGGTCACTACCCGAATATGTTATTATTATCTGTCGACCTTAATTCGAAACAATACAATTCTCTCTTATTTGTTAAAAAATATCAAAATGAGGAGATTTACGAGTTATCCTATACGAGCAGTCAAACTCTACTAGACTTTAAAGAAAGAAATGTTTATATTTCTGTACTCTTTACATGTATAACGAAAACTAATTATTAGGTAGGTATGTTACTTGAAAAATAATACTATCAACTTTATAAGCATAGTTTGCCATAGTAATTGTCGATACAGGGGTAGGGAAAGGTGGTCCAAAGAGGATATACTACCTAAACCCCTGGTTTCTAAAATAATTTTCAAAATGGATATAGTCTTCTTGGCAG
Organism: Cataclysta lemnata; assembly: GCA_963931975.1. Classification (NCBI taxonomy): domain Eukaryota; kingdom Metazoa; phylum Arthropoda; class Insecta; order Lepidoptera; family Crambidae; genus Cataclysta; species Cataclysta lemnata. The sequence continues at coordinate 12,905,636 of OZ008352.1, forward strand.
CTTCTTTATCTGCTCCATTAAGTCCTGGCGTATTTGCAGATAGTTTCATACACGAGAACACCGGCTTTGGGCAGTAGGTGTGTCTACTTTGGTTTACATTCCCCTCTGCATTATTCTCCGCTCACATAGAAACAAGTATCAGCATACGATGCTTTACATAGCGCCCATTGGCAGATGACAGAATCTAACACCCGAATACAGAAACGCTACTCAAAATTTGAGTCCTTCTTAACATTGAAGTTTTGCTAAAGTTGACGTTTTTCCATACAAATTCTGACAGGTATTTTACACTTAACTTTCAAAGCAGTGCTCAAAATTATATTAGCTTTTCTGTATTCGGAGGTAAATCAGCCCGGTTAGCATGACCACCCAAACACGCTATGATATAGCCATTTATCGCGTTGAACTTACAAAAATCATTGGATTTCGACAGTTCGATGCGATAAATGGATGATATAGCCTTAGAGGCTTACCCCCGAATACAGAAACGCTATTCAAAGTGTGAGTCCTGCTTAATATTTAAATCCTGCTTAACATTTAAGTATTGTCAAAATTGACGTTTTTCCATACAAATTCGGACAGGTAATGTCCACTTAACTTTTTAAGCAGTCCCCTAAATTTGAGTAGCGTTTCTGTATTCGGGGGTTATTCAATTCAGACTCATTGAAGTGTTAAAATCCAATGATTTTTGCTGGTCAACGCGATAAATAGTTAAGTTAATCCAGTCATACCCCCGAATACAGAAACGCTACATTAAAGTATTGTCAAAATTTACGTTTTTCCATACAAATTCTGACAGGTATTGTCCACTTAACTTTATAAGCGGTGCTCAAAGTTTGAACAGCGTTTCTGTATTCGGGGGATAGCCGGATATCTATAAAGCTATAGGTGGGTAGGTACTATTGTTGCTATGGCTATAAAGTTCGAGACATGGGTTGACCTCCAGTTTTTATGTTCTCATAATAATATAAAGGCGGCTGCGAATGCCCAGCATGCGACCTACAGACGTTCCCAGAAACAGACTTACTTATTTATTGCACTATAGACGAGCCAAATGGAAATATTTAAATTTGAGCTTTATGCTATTTTTTTTTGAGTTCACTTTGCTTCTTTTTCTTCTCTGTTGCAATAAGCGCTACTGTCTAGGACTTCACACGATGATCTAAGTCATTTTAAACTTGTAATATTTCATCTTGCGTAATCCGTTTCCAGACTTTAGTTTATTATGTTTCTATACTTTGGTTGTGTACGACTGGGGTTGTGTCGTTTGGTTATATTTTTGCGATTTTAATCTTATAATTAAAACATTTAAGCATCAGATATTACTTCTTAGGTAAGCTACTATTACAGGTATTATGGTCAGGTTTCTCTCATTAATAATTAGTGTCCAGTGATCATAATTTATTTTTATCAGCGATGAGTAATGTGCATTCCTTTTATACCACCTTGCAATATGCTGCGATTTACGTGCCCGATAGATAAATGGCTAAAGGGTCGCTCCCTATTACATGGCACCTAACTCATTTGGCGAAACGTGGGTGTGCTACTTCACTTCTGCCTTAGGACCTAACTTAGTTGAAGAAACGTGGGTGCTATTATCTTCACTCCTGCCTATAAATAGTCGTGATTTATGTATGTATGTAACAATAATAATAAATTGTTTATTTCCAAAACCTTAATACTAGTACAGATATCATACTGCCGCCACGCTTATAGCTTGTCACGTAGCGGCCATGACGTGTGTGTGTGTACGTAAAAAGCTAATTCAATTTGGTGGCAACACAACACTTGGCCGGCCGCTATCACAAAATCGGCGAACAATCAACACTGGAGTGTTAACACCAAACTGGTGCACTCACTTATCGGTCATCGACAATAAAGATCTGGCACCGCTTTCTATAAACCCAATTTCTTTGCATTGTCGTGCTCTAGGTGCTGTAGGAATTTAATTCCTTATCAATGGTGCCACCGGCTGTTCCGTTAACTAATTTGTGGGCGGCCATTTTGCGAGGACCGTGACCGATCAGACTGTTTGGTGGCGCTTTTTTGTTTGGTGAAAAATTTAATAGGAAAAGGTGCACTGATTCCGGACTGTCGGCGTTTCGATATCTAACGTCTTGACTATTCATGAGTGTCTTGTAATCATACCAGATATGAATAAACGAATTTTGACTTTGACTCGAGTAAATTATGGCTGATCGGATGTCGTCTTGTGTTTGTAGGAGAAATTGGTATAATCTTCTTCTTCCCGCCCTTGTTCCGCTCTAGACGAGGTCGGCACAACATGTTTTCTTCTTCCACTCCTCTCTATCCTTCACCAATTTCTCATCCACTGCTTTCGAACGCTATCATAACAATATGATGTTAAGGAGGACAATTTTACTCAATCCATCCTTCTCTTCTTTGGTCTTCCTCTTATTCTACGTCCTTCCACGTTCATGGCTAATACTCATCTGCCAACATAGCTTATTATATCTCGTCGCATAACATGGCCAAACCGTCCAAGTCTATTACTCCGTCGTGTCTCAATCACTGGCGCTATTTTAAAACTTCGCGCCTGAGTTTTGCGTATGCACGAGCACTGGTTTATATTAATAAATAAATAAAATAATTTATTGCTCTACCCTGTTCCCGGTGTATATCAATCGGTCAAATATTAGTTGACTTAACACTATCTAACATACAACCAAAAAAAGTTCCAAATAATGCTGGTCTTTAATTAATTCAACTGGATTTTAACTTAGAAGATATCATTTGAATTTTGGTGTTGCCAACCCAATCACTGTCCGTTCATCGGTCTCTTGACATAATATGGTCCTTTCCATCACTTTTCTTTATATTCATTCATCATGTGCACCCCTATGAATGGAAGAATATAGGTAAGGAGAATATGCCATAACCCAGCACGCTGGTCCAGTGCGGGTTGGTTTGATCTTCGATGTGAGGGATGATATGAATTCAGATGGAGTCGATGAATTAATGACAGTCTGATAATTTTATGCAAGAGGAAATATACTGTGCCGACATCCTACTGTGGGAATAGAGCAGGAATATGATAACAGTACACCCCTTTCACAATCCTCCATGATAGAGTCAGTATCCGGTTTTGCTATTTACTTATATAAGGCGCGAACAACGATATACAAAATACAAACTGCCGATCTATTTTTTCAACAGTAGTTAATTCACCTTTACGGTAGGCCCTTTAAAAGGTATTATTAATGTGTATGTTGTATAGTTAATTAACAAATGGTTAAATATCATTATTCATGTTCACATAATTAACTTCCTAAAAAGAAAAACTCAAGGAACAAGCTTCTCCAACATAATTATAATGGCTCTAAAGATATGTTCTTCATGTTTATGATACGAAGTGAATAATATTAATAAATAATAATAAAAACAGACATCTGAACAAAGTTTCTTATCTAAATAATTGATTTGTTAGAAAAAATATTCCTTCAAATATTAAAATCGACATGTAGGTTATGCCATCTAGCGGCCACTAGCGTAGTATAATGAACTTTTATTCCGGCCGAAAGTAACACTGAAAACCCATCAGCTAATCGAAAATTGGAGCTGTACAGTGTACACCCCAAATGTAGGCAGGCAAAACATTTTTGGTGCAGGGAGGACGAGTGCGGCAGTTGCTATGGTAACCACGTCGTTGTTTTGCCGATCGTGCTTTGTCTATTCATTCATTTTGCTCTTGTTTTACTTTTTTCACACGGAAATATAGGCACAGGCGCACGGCGCAAGCAGACAATGCCTTTTATAAGCTCTATGTAGCCGTTTTGTTAGAAAACATTGTACCTATTGGAATTGTCATTGAATTTAAAATGGACTGTCAAGTAAATTTATCATCCTACCTACAAGACAAGTAGGTATTTAAACAGAAACTCATAAAACTTATGTTAAGTCACACCTATAACCCACCGCGATGTCGTGCAAAATGGTTAATTTTAGTACCTACTTAAGATAAAATAATAAACGGTCAGTAATGTTGCTCGTTACGTAACAATAATGTATTGCCATATACCGATCGGTAGATGGCAATAGGCAAGCTTTCTTTTATATGCCACACCTGCATTAATAACTTTACAGAATCAGATAAGTCATCCAAGTAATTAATTAATTGTTGAAAGATTATTTAAGTACTTACTAATAATTTGATATGTGTAGGTATTTATTATTACAAAATAACTAAAATAAAGACATAATTACTGACTGAGTTAATTAAATTGTTTCCAAAGTATTTAACCGACGAAAAACCGTTCCTCAATTGGTACCGTATATTTATAGTTTGTTTATGTATGAAAGCTGCAAAAGCACTATAAGATACAAAAAGGCAAGTAGGTAGTATTAGCTTATAGCTAATATTTTGTATTCATTTAATTATTTACTTTTTTTGAAAACAGGGTTATCAAATCAGAAGTAAATACCAAGCTTTGAATAAATACGAGAAAAATAAAAAACAGGAAATGGTTATTTGTTGTACGTGAGTGCAAAGTTGTTTTATAACCGCGTGCTCAATTTTGACCGAGCTAGCGAAGGATTCTAAAATTGAATCACGAGCGTAGCGAGTGATTCACATTCACACCCGCAATACACACCCATCCACTCAGACACACCCAAAAAACACCCATTCACCCAGAAACACCCACAAAACACCTATTCACCCACAAACACCCACAAAATACCCATTCACCCAGAAACACCCACAAAACACCCATTTACCCAGAAACACCCACAAAACACCCATTTACCCAGAAACACCCAAAAAACACCCATTCACCCAGAAACACACACAAATCACCCATTCACCCAGAAACACCCACAAAACACCCATTCACCCAGAAGCACCCACAAAACACCCAGTCACCCAGAAACACCCACAAAACACCCATTCACCTAGATACACCCACAAAACACCCATTCACCCAGACACACCTCCAACACCCACCCATCCACCCAGCCACACCCGCAAAATTTATCCAGGCACACATGTAAGTACCTAATAACAATTACCGTCCCTAATGGAGTTCCGAGACGGTCAATCAGCTTGAGTCAAGCACGTGTTGATTTTCTGTATGTTTTTGTTCCGTTGCTAAATCTTTCAGAGCTGTTGTTTGAGATGTTTCAGAGCGTAAACAAATCAAACAAACCTAAAAAGCTTTTAAATGCTTGACTCAAGCATCAAGCAAGCATTGTAGACGATCAAAATGTTTAAAGCAAGATTGACGCCAAGCTGATTGACCGTCACGGAACTCCAAGGTTTTAACAAAATGACGTGAAAAAAAATGGCGCGCGCTAAGCAAATTACAAAAAAGTACACCAAGAAGGTTCCGAGTCTGAGTTTTTAACAAATTAAAATAGGTTGGTTGCATGATAATTTCGGCACCATGGAGGTAGAAATAAATAGGTATAATTATGTTTTGAATTCACAAACTCATTGCACACGATGTTCTAAATTCAAATTTACTTTATCCTCTAGAGGATAAAAACGGCTTTTGCACTCAGATATCGAAGAGCAAAAACGCCTTTTCCGAGATGGTGGGATGAAAATTATATTTAATATATCCATCAAGTATTGACTACAAAGAAAACTAAATTTAGTACAAAGATTTTAGTGGTTAGAAAAAGAATTTGGAAAAATTATGATCTTGAGGCGGGAATCGAACCCGCGTCCGCTGCTATCTGGGCAGGTGCCTGACCGCTCGGCCACCCAAGACACTAATTAACTTGCCGAAATTCTTCTAACCTTGACACTACACGTTGTAACTAAATTTAATCAAAATAAAACACCAATTTGAGTACCTACTTTACAGTATTTTAAAAGAAAAAAATCTATGAGAAGTACTTCTACTTAAATATTTAAAAATCGCGCTAAAAGTTCCTGCTTTCGTTCAGTAATGGAAGAATATGAATAGCTACTGAGTAAAATTTTTAAATCAAATAGATAGTATAAAACTGCACGTATTACTTTTAAGAAAATAATATGTTAAATGTTTAGTATGTTCATTTATATACGATTTGGATCAATCGGTAGTTTATTAACTATTTAATTTGTGTGAGCAGTGTTCATGTCGGTTCCTCATTCAGTTTGGTTGTTGAACAGTTTAGTTATAGTTATCTGTATTTCACTTTTGGGATTTGGGAACAGTGCTGTTTCTCATACATTTTTGAGAAAACTATCAATAAATATTACAATAATCATGTTGTCCAGCCTTAGGTCTGGAGTTCAAGGCTTGGTGTGTCTAGTTACATATTCATAAAGTGTTTATATACAGTTTCTTCTAAACAATTGAGTTATATAATTTGACATTTCATCAACCTATAGTGTAACTTGTTATTTATTATTTATTTTCAGTGGCGTGTCTCATCTAGGGCTTTGCAAACGAGCTCAACTTTGCAACATGATAGCTTATTCGTGCACAGAGATACTCCAGAAGATAATTCTAACATACCATTCGAATTTAGCCCCGCAAACCAAAAGGTAGTCCACCTTCATTTGTTTTGGTTAGAATCTAGGATTTATTAAAGTTATCATTGTATTCTTCTGACAAAATCAATGCGTTAATAGTATGCAATTTGTTTTTGATATAATGAAATGATAATAGTAATTAACTTCTTCAGTTAGATCAATGAAACTTCTACAAAAAGCAATATAGACTAAATTTTTTTATTGTTACAATATCATTACATAAATGTCCTTAATTTGGCAATTTTTATTTTAGTTTGTGGTGTAGTAAAAGTAAAAGTGTAAAAGTGGGTATTTAATTCATCTCTGCTACCTACCCATTGGGGATATAGGCGTGATTTATGTATGTATGTAATTTTTTTAATTCCAGCGGGTTGAAGCTCTCCTTGCTATTTATCCAGATGGCCACAAAAGGGGAGCTATGATTCCTCTACTGGACTTAGCCCAACGTCAGAATGGAGGCTGGTTGCCGATATCCGCTATGCACAAAGTTGCTGAAGTACTTGATCTCCCACGAATGAGAGTTTATGAAGTGGCAACATTCTACACCATGTTTATCAGGTAACCTTCAGTTTTTGCCCAAATTATGTACCAATGTACAACTCATATGAAAAAAAATCAAATATTATCTAAAACATGGGCCATGTTTTAGATAATATTCGATTTCATTTCATCAAATCATCAGTGATCAAAATCTATTTAAATTCAATAATAATCGCTAGAATATGTAATTAAATTATCTTTTAGTTTAGTTTCTATCAAATGTGTAGTGCTCATCCAGATATGTTATTTTTTTAAATTGTACTTTTTTTTGTGTCTCTTCTTTATAACAGTTTTATGATAGCATGTAATGTATGTATACTTCTTCTATATTTTCAGACGGCCCATTGGCAAATACCACATTCAAGTCTGCACAACAACACCATGCTGGCTTAGAGGATCAGATGCTGTATTGAATGCTATTAAAGAGGCAACTGGCTGTGAAGTTGGCGGTAACAGTACTTGTGGAAAGTTTTCAGTATCTGAGGTAATTGATATCTCGTTAAATACTATTTATTGACTTACAGACCTATACTGCTGCCTACTGCACTTCATATTGGGCGGTTGGGAAATAAGTTAATAGTCAAATAAAATTCACACTTAACTGTTTGCTTATAAGTAAAACTAATCCTTTAGTTAAGATACACATAGACCAATCTGGATGGGTAAGATAAGAAAGGGCCGTTGTAGCAGCCACAGCCATGTGCAGAAAAGAAAACTTAAAAGAATAGGAATGCAATCAAATATTACAAATAAAATAAAGTCAGAAACATTACCTAATCATATCTTTTCTAACATTTATATAATAAAAATTAAATCATAATGCAATAAAATATTGAGTGAGTACTTTTAAAAAGTTTTCCTGATATTGTGAACTGTGAGAGTATTAGTTAAGTGCCCGTAGCTTTGCCAGTCTTCTTCTTCTTCCTGCCCTGTTCCCAGTCTATCTGGGGTCGGCGCAGTATGTTTCCTCTTCCATTCATACGTCAGACGTCATCAAGCCATCCACTCCCTTTTGATTCATATCATCCATCACACCGTAAAGGTGCTAGTGATGAATGAATGTATAGAAAAGAGACGGAATGGACCATGTCGAGAGACCTATGAACGGAGAGAGTGATTAGAATGACAACATTCCAATCCATACTGCTCAAGGTTTTGGCTTAGGTTTTACAGCCGGCCGCCTGCCTGACACCAACCCTCTTTGGGTATGCTGTTGGTGGTTTGCCCTCCACCATTCGGGTGCCCCATGGTGCTTATTGGTCTGCACCGCCGGGCAATCTCCCTTAGTCGACTTTTACGACACCCATGGGATGAGTTGGGGCTGGCCTATTCTACGTTATTTGTTCGCTCCCAGGCCAGCATAGAAGGCCGTAGCTTTGCCAGTGAACTGATGATTTAAAAAGCCAATATATTTTTACAGGTTGAATGCCTTGGAGCCTGCGTCAATGCACCTATGATCCAAGTGAACGATGATTATTATGTGAGTAGTGATATTACATTTACTTATTTTTTATTTCAAAAATTCAGTTATAGCGGAGAGGAGCTTCCATGCTTACCAACATGAAAACTTCTTGATCTAGCTTTTGTATGTTAGAACTATAAGCAAATATTTTTTACAAGGGATTCTATTTTGTATAGTGCAAATCAATAACAAAGTTTCATTTTTAGTTTTGGTTCTATTGATATAATATTTTGGTTGGATGTCACCTATTGGATATCAATCATTGGATATCAATAATGACAGTAATTTTCAACAATCAATAACTGTACTTATAAATCATGAGACTAAAAAATGTTACAAGTTAATTTACAACAGTTTCTAATGTATTTGTAAAAAAATATTTTTTTAGGAGGATCTATCTGTGGAGGATACGAAGGAAATCATAGCAAAACTCAAGAAAGATGAAAAACCGAAAGCTGGTCCAAGGTAATATATTGTGTGTTGTACTCAAACAAACATTATAAATTTTAGTCTCAAATGAGCATATTATTATAGTCAAAATGGCATGTGGCACGCCGCGTGGTGACGGCAGAGTAGAATACAATTGTCACCACCCCAAATCTCTCCCGTGGGTGTCGTACAAGGCGACTAAGGATAAATCAGTGATGAGGAATGGGCAGCAGCGTTCCTCTTATACCAACGAGCAATAATACTGCGACTTTTGTGCCCGATAAATGGCAATAGGCTCGCCACCTATTACATGGGATCTAACATAATTGGCGAAACGTGGGTGGTAGTTCACCTCTGCATACCCCTTCGGGGATATAGGCGTGATTTATATATGTATGGATATATGTAAAATGGCATGTGGCTGAGCAAAATTCAATTGGTACCACCCCCTATCTCACGCGCGGCTGTCGTCGTACAAGGCAGCTTAGGCTGATATACGAGACATACGAGACTCACCTCGCGTATATTATCTCCCCTTTGGGGGATGCCTGCTGTGGATAAATCCGCTCAGCCTGGCTAGCATGACCACCGAAACACGATATAATATAGCCATTTATCGCGTTGAACTTCGAAAATCATCGGATTTTTAACAGTTCAAAGCAATAAATAGCTATATCTTTAACATATAGCCAAATAGGCTTATTCAATTATTTAAATTAGGCTTGTTCAAGTGATAAAATCCAATGATTTTTGACAGTTCAACGCGATAAATGCTTATATCATATCCTGTTTCGGTGGTCATGTAAGCCGGGCAGGGAGTGCAAGGCTTGAGGACAAAGTCTTCAACAAAGCCTTCCCCAAAAAACCCTGTAGATCCTGTAAACGGCTCTCGGCCAACAGCTTTCGCCCTTCAAAAAAGTATAGTTCAATAATATTGACTTGACGGCCGCCCTGGTCGAATGCTCATATTGCTGGGTATTGGCAAAGAGGTCCCCGGCTCGAATCCTGGTAGGGGCAAACTTTGTGATGACCACAAATGTTTGTTTCCGAGTCATAGTTGTGTATATGTTTATGTAGTATATTTTCAACATTGATATACACAATTAAATTAAAAATATGTCCGTCATCTAGTATCCATAACACAAGTGCTTAGGCTACTTACTTTGGGCTAGATGATAGGTGTGAGAAAAAAAAAATTGATTGCTTTATTCCAGGAGCGGACGATTCGCCTCTGAACCTTTAGGTGGACTGACATCACTCACTGAGGAACCCACGGGACCTGGCTATGGGCTCCAAGACAGTCTCAAGGCTTAATACATTATTCGTTGTGTATATTGTTTTGTAAATTATATTTGATAGGCAATATTTAATTAAATAAATCATGTTAGATCCATCGTTCGCATGTTTTATTCAGTCTATCTATAGAACCTTTGTACCCGATTAATGGCAATAGGCTCGCCACCTATTACATGGGACCTATTATAACTGGCGAAACGTGGGTGCTAGTTCACCTCTGCCTACCCCTTCGGGGATATAGGCGTGATTTATGTATGTATCTATAGATACCTATATATAACAGAACACTATAGAAGTCAGACAGTCTATGTATAGAAGTATAATTTACTCATTAAAGACACTTTGTTTTTGGTTTGGTTTATATAAGTAATTATGTAATAAATGCCATAATATATTATTAGAAAACAATAGACTTGAATAGACACCTATTATATGCCACTCACTAACCATGGCTACTTACTGCTCTCGAAAATCCGACTTACCAAGATTATTCGGATACTGTAAAAAATTTAAGTTATTATTATTATATAATAAATAAATAATATATAAATGTAAATTTTACATTCCATTAACGATAAACGGTTAGGTAACTAAATCGTTATTTATATACTTAATCAATACTTGGACACCTAATTACTGTTCTTATTATGCTGGTAATTTAATTAGATAGGTAGATTATCTTTGAATGAACCTCTTAGATAAGGCTAGGGACCTCCCTATGTTATCAGTATTATGTTGATAAGCATGGTGGTATGTCATACTGTTCACGGATTATGACAATAATTTTTCCTGGTGTGTTGTTACCAATTTACTTACGAATTATAGTTAGTGCAAATCTATAACTATCTGATTTTTTTTCTTAGTTATATAACAAACGTCGCTAGAATGAAATAACTATACATAAGTTAATCAAGTGATAAAAAATAGGTACTATGGGTGACATAGTTTCGATACTAAGACAATACATTTTTAGGATAACAACAACTGACCTAACGTACCGAAGTTAAATTACTACCACATAAAATAAAGACTGGATTAAAGTTAACTGAGATATAGTCAGTTTTCAGATGTTTCGCCGTAATCAAAAAAATAGTGATGATGGACATCGGGAAAAACTTTACACTAAAATACAGATTTGGGAAAACAGCAATGAATATTATGTAAGTATTTTTATTGGCCTACTACATATATTATTGTTTTTTAAATAAAGTAGAAATATATAAATAAAATTGAGAAAAAAATCCAAATATTCAATTGGATCTCTAGCATTTTTTAAGAAAATCAAAGGGTTCATTACCTACTTGTGTGATGCTTAATTAGAAACGTACTTATTCTTCGTTCGATCGTCGTACCTCCAGTGCGTTTACCTCTGACACTTTTGATTATCCTGCTCTTACTTAAGGAAATGTCATATTAGTATCCTTTTCTCACATTAAACGTAAATGGAAACGTCAGAGGTAAAATAACTGTGACCGCTCTGTACTTTCGGTCTCATTCATTCCATTTAAAATAAACGTCACCTTTGACAGTTATGACGTACCATTAATCAAGTCAAGTCAGTTTTTCTTGATTCGTGTAATATTCGTGTTGTCTTTTCGGTACATAAAAATGTCTAACTCTGCATAAGCTTGAAAAAGCTTGTGAACAATGAAAAGTAGCCCCACGCGCAAATATGAGAATTTCTCCAACGACCACCAAGGGAAAGAAATTGACAAGTATTCTCTAGACAGTCAAGACACCGCAAGTGTGGTTAGTGATTCGTACAAGTTATTGATTTTGTTTGTGTATGTTTTTAACGATATTAACTATCGATTTAGTATTAAAGTGTATAAAGTGGCGACAAATATTGTGGCCGGAACTACGGTTTTAAATTAGAATGCGTATATTAAATTGGTTAAACTTTCGCAAGTGTTCCGTTCCTGTGTTAATTATTTTTCTGCCTCGATCTAGATGATTCTACGTATTCATTAAAAAGGTGTAGTGTTCTAGTTGTATGACCGATTGTGCTAGTGCTTAACAGGTGTCTATTATTAGAAACTCTTTCAAAATCCGTTATATCCAGTTATCAACAATTCACTCTCGTATGTTTTACTTTCTCCTTTGCACATTACTTTTACCGCTTTTTATACCCCAATTAATTCAGTAGGTACTAATAAGTTCTCTACTACAATTAACATTTATGTAAGACTCTTTAACTAATTCTTTAAATTTAATTATTGGTACCTGTTTACTCATGCCTTTTTACACAGAATAATTGTATTGATATCAAGTACTGAAAAAGTAATGGTACAATATCATCTTTATCTTTAAACTTACTAACAGTGTCTCATCTTCATGATGGATGGATTACAAAGAATTATTTTAAGCCAAAAACCCAACAAGACACATTAAAAGGAGCCTTAACTTCATAATTGTCTAACTTCAAACTTGTTTTAACACTATTAAACTTTGTAATTCTAATACTGAAAGTGAATTGCAGTGTATTCCAGCCATGTGGAAACTGTTTTTTATTAAATTGCTTATAATTTTATTTGAACTTAGTATGACTCACAGATTCACAGGTTTTGTTTGGATTAGATAAACAATTTTCAGGTATCTAGCAACATTTTGGGAGCACAAATTTTTGTATAGGTATTATTGTAAAGACTGATTTTGTTACACCCCACAGTACAATTATTATTTATGATTTGTATTTGAACATTAATAGATTACAAAAAATAAGGGAGAAATTATTATCATTAAGACTATAATTTTATGGAACTTTTTTCATTGTTTCCACAGTGCAAGTTCTTGACCTTATTATTAGAGAAATTGCCTTGAAATATTTTACAATTGATAATTTACATTTAATACTGAGACTGGTACTAGATGGAATGCCATGCTATTCTTCATCCGTTTTTATCCCTTAGACACCTTCTATGCTAAGTACAATCATCTTCTAAACACTTTATAAGTATGCAGCTCATTACGTTATCCCAATATATATTCAATTTCCTCAATCCACTTTGGGCTATGTCAAATGTGTTTAGGTTGACAACCAATTGGAGATATGTCACGGTTTTGAATAGTCTAATGTACTTTTAAAAAAAAACTAATGAATGTAGTAGGTTGTCTTCAACAGTCATATGACTGTACCGTTCTGTCCCGATTCCAGTGCTCGCTACTCTCGACTGGGCCTTGCATGAAAGGGTTTTGAATTGGTTTGACAAAAAGCATAGACTATATACCGTATAGAATCCTTATCAAGGTTATTCTTCCACCTCAGCCACTGTAATGTGAATTTTAGAATAAATGATAACAATGACAAGCATCTAAGTAAACACATGTTTAATCCAATATAATTTATGAATTTAAATATCTAGTGCTCATTTCTCAATTTATGAAATTAAGTAATATTTTAGTAATAATAACTTGTCGTAAATATAACTTTGAAGATGTCATCCACTACTTGGACGAGTTATGTTCAAAAATAGTCATTTTGCATCTATATTGAGGTCAAATATTATAATTTTTTGACTTTGTCATTAAAACTTTGCCAAATAAAAATGGAACCTGGTGGGCACCAAGGCTTTCTTGATCTTGCCCGTTTCCTTGGTAATACTTGCTATACACAACATTACATCAACTGTATTAGTTTAAAAAATAGTTGACTTTTAATTTCGTAATAATCACATGTATTATCAACAACGAATGCTCTGCTCTAGACTTATGGTGCCCACTACACCATACCATGCCATGATGGTAACAGTACTGGCACAGGCAATTAAATATTCTTTCACTCATTTGTGATACGTGTATCATTAGACTTATAACTCCAATGCCAATTTGTTGAGGTAGGAACTGGACATTAGTCAAAAAATCCACGCGTCTTTCGGAGAAATGTCGCGTGTTACGATGGCGTAGAGTTCTTTTGGACATAATACAATTTTTTTTGTGAATAATCATTCTGTTCTAACACCAAAAGAAATGGGATAAAAGAAAGTAGAAGATGATGATGACAGTACTATCTGTTGTTAGTCTAGTATAGGCTATGTCACTGCAGACCACACAGATGTGCATCACCGGTCTCCGTTAAAGAAGCACTTAGGTACCTAATTACGAAACCTCCATGTACAATTGATGGCTATTATCTATGCTAGGTTTTGGTTTACCGACATGTATTGAACTCTGCTACAGTAACAATTCGACTCAATCAACTTTAAATCAATCTCATTATCTTCCTACCCTGTTCCCAGTTTATCTGGAGACGCAGTATATTTTCTATATCGGTCATATTTCATCAAGCCATCCAGTTCCTTTTGATTCATACCATCCATCACACTGAAAAGGTGCTAGTGATGGAATGCCGACAGGACAGTAAACGTAGAGAGTGATTGACAACATGCCAATCGCACTGCTCAAGGTTTTGGCTTAGGTTTTACAGCCGGCCGCCTGCCTGACACCAACCCTCTTAGGGTATGCTGTTGTTGGTAGTTTGCCCTCCACCATTCGGGTGCCCCAAGGTACTTATTAGTCTACACTGGGCAATCTCCCTTAGTCGACTTTTACGACACCCTTGCGATGAGTCGGGGTTGGCATATTCTGCGTTATTTTGGACAGCTTAGAAGAAGGTCCATGTCTACTTGTGAATCGTAGTTACTTATATGTAATTTTTCAACATACAATCGGCTTGTACCTCTACAGAGTCGTAGATAAACTCGATGAATAAATCTAATGAGTTACTTATTAAGCCTTGTTTAGTATCACGACATTCGCGCATGCGTACACACGCTCCGCATACAACACAACACGTTATTATTTCGTTTAATAATGGAAATGTGTTTGCGATCTTGTTGTTACCAATTTGCTTTGACGGTATAGCTGTGACGTTATCACTTTGTAAGGGTACGTCTTTGTTTTCTGTTTTTAATTGTATATTTACGACAAAGTATATACAACAATGCCGTGTGGTGACGGCAGAGAAAAATACAGTTGTCACCACCCCCATATCTCCCGTGGGTGTCGTACAAGGCGAATAAGGGTAAACTCAGCGATGAGTAATGGGCAGCAGCATTCCTCTTATACCACCTAGCAATATACTGCGATTTATGTGTCCGATAGATGGCAATAGACTCGCCGCCTATTAATGTGATGGAATGGACCATGCCGACAGACCAGTGAACGGAAAGAGTGATTGGGATGCCAACATTCCAATCCATACTGATCAAGGTTTTACAGCCGGCCGCCTGTCACCATCCTCTTTGGGTATGCTGTTGTTGGTGGTTTGCCCTCCATTATTCGGGTGCCCTAAGGTGCTTTTTGGTCTACACCAGGCAATCTCCCTCAGTTGACTTTTACGACGTCCCTGGGATGAGTCGGGGCTGGCACATTCTATGTTATTTTTCGCTTCCAAGCCAGTCAACCTTAACTTATTGGTAGGAAAACACGAATTCGATTGAGAAAATTTTACGTTTTGTTGTAGTCTGGCGTGCTGTTGACAGTACTTTTGCCCCCAAATACAGAAACGGTATTCAAATTTTGAGCACTGCTTATAAAGACAAAACCTGACAGTGTCAGAATTTCAATTGTCAATACTGACAATACTTAAATGTTAAGCAAGACTCAAACTTTGAGTTGCGTTTCTGTATTCGGGGGTTTGTTTGTGTTCGTTACTATGATTTGTTGTGAATTGTGACGCTTTATCTGTTTTCGCCACATGTTAATCGTGTCGCGTTAAATGAGTTTGCTGTGCTCTGTCTTATCGGTGATACGATACGTAGGTACGTATTGACCGATTTTTTCTTCACGTACCCAATATTGCTTTCTTACATTTTACTGTTTGGTTAGCTCGGCCTATGATTTACATCTACACACAGAAATATATCAGGCAGAGTTGTCCCACGTTTAGCCAACACTTACGTTCCATACATATTATAGGGGCGAGCCTGTCTTTCTATCTACCGAACACGTACATAGGTACTTGGTGGTGTGGCAATGTTGCACCTTATTAGGTACTCATCATACTAAAAATCTGTGGGCCGATTTTTTGATCCATAGTTAACTCAACCAATTGTTAAAAACTGTTACTGATTGCTAAATATCAGTCTGATATGTAACCATTAGTAACAATTTTAGTTACTAATATTACTAATGTCTATCTGATAATGTTACTAATTGTTAAATATCAGTGTTATTTAAAGATATGTTACAATTTTTAACAATTGGTTAACAGTTAACTATGCATCTAAAAACCGGCCCTTAGTTAGTAAAACATTAAAAATCTTAGTCACATTAAAATTTCTGACTACAGTCCAACTCACCACACTGTACTTTCAACTGCTTTTGTCGAATAAAATTTGTCTTTCACAGACAGAATATATTACTAAAGACAATAAAAGTTCCTAAAGTTCAAACTTAAACTGCCTTATTATACTACAATATAACATGGACTAAAGTTAGTCATAGGTTAAAATTGATGCTGTCACTATTATTTGCCGAATGAAACAGAGTTAGCGTCAATTTTAAACCATGACTAACTTTTGTCCATGTTTTTTAATAAGGGGGAAAGACTTTAAACGAAGATTAAATCAAACTGTATGAGTGGATGGAAATTAATTATTTCCTATTGATGTTAGTTACGCACGTCTGAACCTACCTACAGATGATAAGTCTATTTACTTTTTATATTGATTGATGCCAGGCAGAAATAAACAAGTGACAATGAATTCTTTGACGTCCAATTTTGTTAAATTATATTATGCTACTGTCAATGATCACGACGTTGGACAATATAAACACGCTTCTCTCTCGTGATTAGAGGGAGCAGCCCCTCCTTATACAAGTGGCTAGTCTATACGAACAAATAGAATACAAATGTATGAAACTGATGTATTACTGAGAAAACAACATGGCGACCATAGTTGTCAAATGTAAGAGTACATACACATAAATCACGCCTATATCCCCGAAGGGGTAGGCAGAGGTGAACTAGCACCCACGTTTCGCCAATTATGTTAGGTCCCATGTAATAAGGTGGCGAGCCTATTGCCATTTATCGGGCACAAAAGTCGCTGTACATTGCTATTGCTAGGTGGTATAAGAGGAACGCTGCTGTTACAAAGTAGTTTAGTATGATAGAGATTACTTACTTGTAAAAAAAGCATGATTTATGTATTAACTAGATGTCAATTGATACTTAAATGTTGCAACTTCTCATACACAATGAACAACTTAATTTGTTCGTGTTCATAACATAATATCTGAGATACATTCCGCAAATGCATACCTTCATGCTCCGTTCGCACTCACTGTCACTTTTTATACTTTTCTCTTCAACATTACCTAATCAGTTTTTTACAGTATACAATACATACATAATCGATTTACTCTGTTCGTATTGAAATTTAAATAACTTTCCGTGTGGTTGAGGTAACGCCTAACACTAGCGAAAGTGTTATACGGTTACTGCGTATTATATATTTCGTGCACAGGGTTATTTTGTAATTATATATAATATATAACTATACAGTTTGCATTGTAAACGTATTATATTTATTTTATGCTGGTCTGGGCGCGAAAATATAACTTAGAATGTGCCAGCCCCCCCTTAGTCCAGGAGCGTCGTAAAAAATGACCAAGGGAAATTGCAATAAGCACCCCGGGGCACCCGAATGGTAGAGGGAAAACCACCAACAACAGCATACCCAAAGAGGGTTGGGTATGCTGTTGTTGGTAAAACCTTAGCCAAAACCTTGAGCATTGGAATGTTGTCATCTCAATCACTCTGTTCGTTCATTGGTCCTTTCCATCACTTTTCTGTACATTCATTTATCACTAGCACCTTTCCTGGATGATGGATGATTTGAATCAAAAAGGAGTAACGTCCTACCGATATTAATGGAAGGAAACCTACTGCGCCGACCCTAGATAAACTGGGAAGAAGTATCGTATTATATTTTTATTTCATTAAATACATACATTATAGTGTTTTTTTGTTAGCCTAAGAGATCTCACTGCTGGGCAAAGGCCTCCCCCGAAGCTCCCCATTTTGAGCAATACATACATACATAAATCACGCCTATATCCCCGAAGGGGTAGGCAGAGGTGAACTAGCACCCACGTTTCGCCAATTATGTTAGGTCCCATGTAATAAGTGGCGAGCCTATTGCCATTTATCGGGCACAAAAGTCGCATTACTATTGCTAGGTGATATAGGAGGAACACTGCTGCCCATTGCTCGTCGCTGATTTATCCTTAGTCGCCTTTTACGACACCCACGGGAAAGATTTGGGGTGGTGACAATTGTATTTTACTCTGCCGTCACCACACGGCACTTCGAGCGACCCTTAGTCAACGTCTTTCTAGGTCGACCTCGACGCCTTTGACCATTATAGTATTATAAATCAAAAACATTATCACCAAAATACAAGATGCCTATGCCTGGGTACTTTTCACGATGCCCATTTCATTTGTGGGTCAAGTGTATATTATGGCGGCTAGTTAGACCATCTTGCGCTGTAGCCAGCCTTGTGACTATTGATTATTGGGGAAGCAACTACCCGTCGCGTCTTTATTGTACCAAGCATGACCAGTACAGTAGAGACAAAATTAAAGAACAAATTATTAGATATTTACCGTTGCCGTGTGGTGACGGCAGAGTAGAATACAATTGTCACCACCCCAAATCTCTCCCGTGGGTGTCGTACAAGGCGACTAAGGATAAATCAGTGACGAGGGTTGAACAGCAGCGTTCCTATTATACCTACCACCTAGCAATGTACAAAAATGTGATCAAAAATCGCGTTGGATGCTGTAAAGGCCTCATGGCCAACAGCTTAGGTCCTTCAAAAATTAAATACTTATAAAAAAGTATGAAATTTAAAAAAAAAGTAAAAGTATTCGGTTTCTGAGCACATTTAACAGTGGTTTATCTGTTCAATATCGCTATTGGTTGGATAATTAAAAAAAAATCGTTTCTGATCGTCGCAAACTACGTTAATACTAAGATTAACTTAACTTAGCTGGGAAATGCACTGATAGATAATAGTTATTTGTTGTACGTGAGTGCAAAGTTGTTTTTTAACCGCGTGCTCAATTTTGATGACCGAGCTAGCGAAGGATTCTAAAATTGAATCACGAGCGTAGCGAGTGATTCAAAAATTAGAATCCTGAGCGATAGCGAGGGAATCAAAAGAGCACAAGGTGAAAAATCTTTGCACTCGAGTGCAACACGTAACTTTTCATCCCCCCCAACGAGGAAATTGCAAAATACAAAAAAAAATACAATCACAACAGTTTCTGTTTTCACCCAGAAACTTCCACAACACCCTCCCATTAACCCAAACACATTCTCAACACCCACCCAGAAACACCCACAACATTCACACCCGCAATACACACCCATCCACTCAGACACACCCAAAAAACACCCATTCACCCAGAAACACCAACAAAAACACTCATTCACCCAGAAACAGCCATAAAACACCCATTCACCCAGAAACACCCACAAAACACCCATTCACCCAGAAACACCCATAAAACACCCATTTATCCAGAAACACCCAAAAAACACCCATTCACATAGAAACACACAAAAAACACTCATTCACCCAGAAACACCCACAAAACAGCCATTCACCCAGAAACACCCACAAAACACCCATTCACCCAGAAACACCTACAAAACACCCAATCACACCCAAAAAACACCCATTCACCCAGAAACACCCACAAAACACCGATTAACCCAGAAACACCCACAAAACACCCAATCACACCCAAAAAAACACCCAATTACCCAGAAACACTCACAATACTCACCCATCCATTCTGACACACCCACAAAAACCCATTCACCTAGACACACCCTCAAAACACCCATTCACCCAGACACACCTCCAACAGCCACCCATCCACCCAGCCACACCCGCAACATTCATCCAGACACACCTGTAGTCGCTAATAAAAATTACCGTCCCTAATGGAGTTCCGAGACGGTCAATCAGCTTGAGTCAAGCACGTTGATTTTCTGTATGTTTTTGTTCCGTTGCTAGCGTAAACAAATCAAACAGACCTAAAAAGCTTTTAAATGCTTGACTCAAGCATCCAGCAAGCGTTGTAGACGATCAAAATGTTTAAAGCAAGATTGACGCCAAGCTGATTGACCGTCACGGAACTCCTAGGTTTTAACAAATTTATGACGTGAAAAGAAAATGGCGCGCGCAAAGCAAATTACAAAAAAAGTACACCAAGAAGGTTCCGAGTCTGAGTTTTTAACAAATTAAAATAGGTTGCATGATAATTTCGGCACAATGGAGGTAGAAATAAATAGGTATAATGATGTTTTGAATTCACAAACTCATTGCACACAATGTTCTAAATTCAAATTTACTTTAACCTCTAGAGGATAAAAACGGCTTTTGCACTCAGATATCGGAGAGCAAAAACGGTTTTTCCGAGATGGTGGGATGAAAACGTAGTTTATCGTATACATAACTTTATCTCATCAATAGCTAACTTGAGTTTAACTGATGACTTCAGAAACCGGGCATTAAAGAAGCTCGCTAGCGCAGTGGAATAATCGTTTAGACTGCGATTGCGTAAATTAAGCAATATTTGCTAAGGCCGGTCATTGGATGGGTTACCAAAAATTTATTATCACGAGTTCTTCCGTGCTTCGGAAGGCACATTAGTACTCACCCACCAACCCGCACTGGGCCAGCGTGGTGGTTTATGGCCCAATCTTGCTATATTCTTCCATCCACAGGGAAGGCCCGTGCCCCAGCAGTGGGCTGGGCACATTAAAGGGATGGTGATGATGTTCAAGGCTTGAGGACAAGGTCTTCGCCTTTCCCAAAAAACGCGGTA
This sequence comes from Cataclysta lemnata, assembly GCA_963931975.1. NCBI lineage: Eukaryota > Metazoa > Arthropoda > Insecta > Lepidoptera > Crambidae > Cataclysta > Cataclysta lemnata. The sequence goes on from OZ008352.1 coordinate 12,926,695, forward strand.
GATGCTGTAAAAGCTCAGCTTAGTTCAATAAAAAAAAGAATGCTATTCGCTATGGAAGTGCGCGCCAGAAAAGTCTGCACGTGGTCAAAATTGGAACTGAAAATCCGTCTGCTATTTTGTTCGTCTAGGACTGTTATAGTGAGCGAGCAGCGCCACCCTTCGCGCGCAGACTTATCTGGCGCGCACTCTAACATCCGTATTCACAAAAAATACTTGTATTAGTAAAGAAGCAACACTGTGCGAAGTAAGACATTTTTCAATGCGTTTTGTCACTCGAGTATAATTATTGTCTATTAATAGTTTTTGGGACCCTGTCCGGTAACGCACCTCATAGTAATGTTTATGAATACGGGTGTAATTTTTGTTTCTTGTTGTTGCAGCATTCGAACGCCGAGGAGGGTGGCGGGGGGAGGCGGGGCGTTGTGGGCGTGGCCGCGGGCGCAGGCGACATGTGGATCAGCGCCGTGGAGAGTTCCATCCTCGCGTGGGAGGAGGTGAGTCATTACCTTCTTTTTTATCCTAGACTGGGTGGGAAGCTCTTATTGGCGTTCATCACACCTGATGGTAAGTGACCATAAGGGCCGAAGATTGAATCGAGCTTTACTGGAACCCTCAACCACACAGAGCTATCTTATCACAAATTGTCGCAACACATTGATGCTGTTAACATTATTATTATGGCGACAGATTTTGACATGCCAGACAGGGAAGCTCTTGCTCATTCTATGTTATTTTTTCGCGCCATGCCAGTATAGAAGACTATAATATTTATATTTATTTAATACATACATACTCCAGCTACGTCGCGTGCTCTCGGTACATTGACTGGGCACATAGTATGCCATAAAACAGCTTTATTTAATGAATAATAAAAACGCTTAGCACTACTTGTTTTGATAGCTACTTCGGTTTGTTGAGGGAGGTTGATTAAGTTATAGCTTATTTTTTCAGCGGGTTGAGTTTTTAATATTATGTATTATTATGGATTATTATTTATAAGCAAGTGTTTCATGACATGCTTTGTAGAATAGGCAATTATATAGGCGAGTAAGTATAGTGAACGAAGACGAGTGAAGGTTAATTAATGCCTGTGTTTTGGTCGGCTGGTGACGGTAGAGCAAAATAAATTTGCCGCCAGCCTCAAATTCCCGCGGGTGTGTATAAGACAGCGATGTGCATCTTACCGCCGAGTACAGAAACGCTACTCAGAGTTTGAGTCCTGCTTAACAGTTGTCAAAATTGACGTTAATCCATACAAATTCCTATAGGTATTGTCCACTTAACTTTATAAGCAGTGGTCAAAATTTGAGTAGCGTTTCTGTATTTGGAGGTTTGTATGTACTTCTTGTGAAAAGACACGCGAAATTGATTGACATTCAACGTAAGTGACGTCGGGACACGACGGTCGGCGTTGCGATCAATATTAATCATCATTAGTTTCGTTTTGTTTCGTTGAATGTTCTAGAAGGTCAATTTTCTTTATTACGTTAAACCTGTCCACACTAGTTTTACATTAGACATTTTAGTTTTTATGCTAGGGATTATTAGATTACTGAGATTTAGGTGCCTGTTAATATGGCAATAGGCTCACTTCTATTTTGACCGCCTCTGTGGTCTAGTGGTTCGCTCACCGGAATAAGATACAGAGTTCCCGGGTTCGATCCCCAGGGGGGTACAAATTTGTACTCGGTTTGGTTGGTGGTAGGACTTCCCTCAAGTCCGCCTGGCTAGCTAGCTACCACCATATTATCAAAATCTGTCGGCATAATAATAATGTTAACAGCATTATTGTGTTCGGGTAGTTGTGATAAGATAGCCAGCCCCTCTGTGGTTAAGGGTGCAATTACTCGAGCGGACCCGACTCTACCGTACCGAACGGACGAAAGTCAAATGTTTGACAGAAAAGCAGTTTATATGAGAAAATGAAATTGTTGTTATTACTATTTTCCTTGCAATTTTTTTATGTTTTGTCACCTTTTATACCTTGCCTGACCCAAGACAATCATTTCAAAACCAAAATCATCTAAATCGGCCCAGCCGTTCACGAGTTTTAGCGAGACAAACAAACAGCAAAACATTTTTATCTATACTAATATTATAAAGCTGAAGAGTTTGTTTGTTTGTATAGTTAAACGCGCTAATCACAGGAACTACTGACTTAAATTAAAAAAATCTTGTTGTGTGGGATAGTCCATTTATTGAGGAAGGCTATAGGCTATATAACAACCCGACATTAACGCGAGCGAAGCCGCAGGCGTCCTCTATTATAAATATAAAGAATATTATGTATGTCTGTACGTTTGTCCAGGTGGCTGACCGGTTGAGCGTGGACGTGCGCCGGGGGTTATCATGGCGCGAGGCGAACGACCGCATGAACTTCGTGGGCCCCAACGAGTTCCAGGTCAAAGAGGAGGACCCCCTCTGGAGGAAGTACATCGAGCAGTTCCAGAACCCGCTCATCTTGTTGCTGCTGGGTGAGCGAATAGGCTTTTCCATTATTATCTGTCGTCATAATAATAATGTTACAGCATTATTGTGTTCCGACAATCTTTTTCTTCCTGCCCTGTTCCCAGTCTATTTGGGGTCGGCGCAGTATGTTTCCTCTTCCATTCATATCGGTCTGACGTCATCAAGACATCCGCTCCCTTTTGATTCATATTATCCATCACACCGTAAAGGTGCTAGTGATGAATGAATGTATAGAAAAGAGACGGAACGGACCATGTCGAGATATCGATGAACGGAGAGTGATTGAAATGACAACAATGACACTCAAAGTTTTGGCTTAGGTTTTACAGCTGGCCGCCTGCCTGACACCAACCCTCTTTGGGTATGCCTGGAAGCCAACAAATAACATAGAATAGGCCAGCCCCGTCTCATCCCGTGGGTGTCGTAAAAGTCGACTATAGGAGATTGGTGTAGACCAATAAGCACCTTGGGGCACCCGAATGGTGGAGGGCAAACCACCAACAATAGCGTACCCAAAGAGGGTTAGTGCCAGGCAGGCGGTCGGCTGTAAAACATAAGCCAAAACCTTGAGCAGTATGTATTGGAATGTTGTCATTCCAATCACTCTCTCCGTTCATCGGTCTCTCGACATATGGTCCGTTCCGTCTCTTTTCTATACATTCATTCATCACTAGCACTTTTACGGTGTGGTGGATGATATGAATCAAAAGGGAGTGGATGACTTGGTGACGTCTGACCGTTATGAATGGAAGAGGAAACATACTGCGCCGACCCCAGATAGACTGGGAACAGGGCAGCGAGAAGGAGATGATGTAGTATTTCATATTCATTTATTTGCAAATTAAGGTCTAATAGCTACTTAGCTTAAATAGCACTTTTTACTTAATCACACGCACATTGGGTATAACAAATTTATCAGGAAATAATAGTAAATATATAAATATTAATATTGTCATCAATTATCAATTAGTTCAGAAATAAAAACAATAAAATTATCATCAAATATCAATTAAATCAAATATAAAAACAACGCCATTAACATCAATTAACAATTAAATTAAAAAATGAAAACAATATCAATACAAAAATTGTGAATTTAATCAATCGTCAGATATATTATATTTAAAAAAATATAAGCCGTGTGGTGACGGCAGAGTTGAATACAACTGTCACCACCCCAAACCTCTCCCGCGGGTGTCCTACAAGGCGACTAAGGATAAATCAGTGATGAGGAATGGGCAGCAGCGTTCCTCTTATACCACCTAGCAATGTACTGCGACTTTTGTGCCCTGTAAATGGCAATAGGCTCGCCACCTATTACATGGGACCTAGCATAATTGGCGAAGCGTGGGTGCTAGTTCACCTCTGCCTACCCCTTCGGGGATATAGGCGTGATTTATGTATGTATGTAAAAAAATATATTTATATTTTGTTAATATTTTTTATAGTCAAGTCAAGTTATAGTCAAGATCCCACTTCATGGTCAGGGGGTAACATAAAACTATGATCTTATCTCGAGCGATAAGAAAGAAAGTCTCAGGTCGCATATTAATCGCTCTCGCCTTCAACTCGGGCGTCAAAACCTGCGATCTGAGACATTCTTTGTCTCTCTAACTGCCGCACTCAGAGACGTCAATTAACTTTAATGAGTATTTAATGTCAAAATTTTTCATTCAAATCTAGATCATAGACCCGGCAAGAATAGCGACTAGTTTTGAATTGTCATTTTTTGACGTTAAGTACTCATTAACGTTATTTGACGTCTCTGAGTGCGGCGGTTAGTCTTTGTTTTACCGTCCTTAACTGTATGTAGGGTAGGATATATAGGATAGTGGCCGTTCTCATTGCCTACTGGCCATTTCAAACAAAAACAAGTTTTGATTATAGGCAATTCCAAATTCAAATTAATTTTGTTTTAAAAACTTTATAAAGTTAGTGTTTTGTTTTTAATTGATATTTAATACAAACGATAATTTCATACATCACGCCTTTCTCCTAAAAGGTTAGACAAGACAGAGATCACTTCTTTCCAGTTGCTACGATCCATATACATATTATGTATACTTCTTTCGCTTCATCCAATCTCATTAATGTCTTCATGTACAGTCGGAGACAGAACATGTTTACCACCTTAAGGATCACAATTGCTTGCACACATTTAGGTCACAAGTTCTGAATGTCTATTTGATAATAATTTTATTGACAATAGATTATCTTTTTTCTAATGATCTGACAATCAATCGGTCTTGGGGATGGACTGACTACGTGAAAACCACTTTATAAAGTAGTTTTGTCCACCTTATCAGTCACCTTCATGACCTCTGTTACCATTCAATTAGCGCCAAGCACTCACTAGATGCGTTAAAATGTGTGACACCCATATTTTAACGAAAAATCATTTCATTTATTCATTTCACTCATTTTTTCACATGAATACAGATAAAATATAATACTAAAGGCATGGCTGTATGTGCTAGACCCTTTGCCTTCCCTAAAAATATAGGGAGAATATATAAAAAAAAATATCATTTCAAACAAATAGAGAAATGAGTTTCATCATCAAAAACCTCTCATAATTCTCTTTGTTTTTAAAAGGTAATAAGTAACTTGATATGGCATTTTTGACTTTAGTGAAAAAACTGTTATATAGAATCTAATTTCAAAACTGGTGGTAATTTTCATTTAACGTACCTATGCTTTTGTAAATTGAGCAATATGTCTATGGCTATTTATGTAAAAGTGATGTAGAACATGTGCCTGTAGTATTATTGTCTTACGATTATAACATAGTATTTATTTAAAAATAATGTTGCATGTTACGAATGTAAATATAACACATACGTTTTCTTAACTTAAGAAATTATATTTATTTAAGCCACCACTCTCTATTATATTACTTATAAATGCAGCAATTAATATTGTTTGCACAGTCTACAGCCAGTAATATGCTTGCAAAGGTTGTATTAAATTCATGTCAAAAAAATTATTACAAAGGACAATGCAACCGATTGGCTCAAAAATATGAAACCCGATGTACTTAAATGAAACCTATGTCAAACTTTAGTACTAATCATCCATAGCAACTTTTACTATGGGACCAAATAAATCTATCCTAGAAAGAAAAAATAGAGTCTTAACAAATGTTTGTAATCATATAATTTTTTCAAACATTTCAACATCATCATCATCACCAGCCCTTTAATTACCCCACCGCTGGGGCACGGGCTTTCCCTATGGATGGAAGAATATAGGGAGAATGGGCCATGACCCACCACGCTGGCCCAGTGCGGGTTGGTGGGTACTAACGACTGCAGATGCAGCCGGGACCAACGGCTTAACGTGCCTTCCGAAGCACGGAGGAACTCGAGATAATAAATTTTTGGTCACCCATCCAATGACCGGCCTTAGCGAAATTGCTTAGTTTACGCAATCGTAGGCAAAGCGCGCTGTGAGCTCCTCCTCTAGCGAGCTCCTCCTTTTAAACATTTGTTAGCCTGTATATTTTTTTTACCAGGATAGATTTATTTGGCCCCATAGTAAGGTAAAGGTTTGTCACAGGTTTTGAGTTGTGTACAACAGGTTTCTTTTTTTTGGGCCAGTGGTCAAAGTGCATTGTCCTTTTAGAATATATTCAAAAAAGTTTGAGAAAGGATATATCCTTCGTTCATCTTTCGTCAGGACCACTTTTCTCTCCTATATTGTTTTTTACTTAGGGGTTTATTCGCGTAACTATTTTTTAATAACATACATACATACATAATTCACGCCTATATCCCCGAAGGGGTAGGCAGAGGTGAACTAGCACCCACGTTTCACCAATTATGTTAGCTCCCATGTAATAGGTGGCGAGCCTATTGCCATTTATCGGGCACAAAAGTCGCAGTACTTTGCTAGGTGGTATAAGAGGAACGCTGCTGCCCATTCATCACTGATTTATCCTTAGTCTAGGTGAAAATTGTATTCTGCTCTGCCGTCACCACACGGCCACATAATTTTATTAACAGGATCTATAATATCGACAATCGAAAAAAATTACAATTCATAAATAGTCTCTATTTTTGCCGGGTCTATGGTCTAGATTTAAATGATTTTTTGTAACATTCACTCATTATAGTTAGTGAGTGTGGCAGCAAGTATATTAAAATTTGTCCATCATCTAGTTATTCATATATGCATTAATCATATATGCATATGCTACTTAGTACTTTGGGCTAGGTAATAGTGCGAGTGTACGAAATATTTATTATTTATTTCCACTCAGATTCGCACAGTGTGACCCAAAGGATGTGAAGGATTAAACTATTCGATTTTAATTTTAACATTATATAAATGTTAGAAAAATTAGTACAAAGATTTTGGTGGTTAGAAAAAGAATTTCGAAAAATTATGATCTTGAGGCGGGAATCGAACCCGCGTCCGCTGCTATCCGGGCTTGGGTGGCCGAGCGGTCAGGCACCTGCTCGGATAGCAGCGGACGCGGGTTCGATTCCCGCCTCATGATCATAAATTTTCGAAATTCTTTTTCTAACCACCAAAATCTTTGTATGTGAAGGATTAAATCAAAACTACAAACTCCATTCCTGTACAGTTACCTTAACGGTTCACCATCTTACCCGCCTGTGCTCAAACACGGTGTGTTTGATCATTGATGAATGACATAGCCAGTAAAGCCATGCCACGAGGCCTGCGTATTTTCGCAAAGGTCAACGTACTTAGTGACGCGACGACGACCTCATTGATAGATTAACTAATTGACCTTGATTAACTAGGAAAAAGTACTTTGGCGCCGTCGCTACTTACCGGTGTAATACTTTTATTTTTTCCTGCTTATGTGTTCCTATATAATAATAATTTAGATTTCCCCCCTTCTACCTAATATACCTAATGGTGACAATAAAATAAAAACAACCAGTTGGACAGTAGTAAATTTATAATTTCAATTTAATACAAATTTAACACAATATTATTATTATTTATTATTATTATAATTTAAAATTTACATAAGCGGTAATTAAAAAGAACCAAGACCAAGGAGTTCGGGTGGAGTCGTTCTGGTCGATAACGAGTGGGACGAGTATATGAATCTAAATTATATTAATCTGTCTATATCTATAGAAGTCTATCTTTATCTCCGAGCCTTCAGCCGCCTGGTGGTTAGTAAGGTACCTGACTGTAGAGAAGTGTAGTAGGGAGTAGCAATTCCTCACAGGATTACCCGCTAGGTCCAGTCCACAATCAAGACAGCTTTAACTGGAGTCTCTTTACTCGTACCAAAGGACCCTTTCGGGTCAGTGACACAGTATGTATTCCTTTTAATAACAGCTGTTATTCGGAGAACAACTTGCTTGCTCCGATATAATATTTATAAAATTCCTCTAAAATTTGGAAAATTCCACCAAGATAAGAAGACCATCAAAAATTTACAGCGTCTAGCTAGGAATTTTAAAACGGAATGAATTCCACTTCCGAATTTCAAAATAAGCGCTCGTCATTGGCCGTATAGTTTGACAATCGAATCCTGAAATTTTGTAAGGCTACTAGGCCGGACTAGGGCAACGATTCTGTATCATACAGCCAAGATAACATTGACAAATTGACAATTCCTTCGATCTCTAAAAAATCTATTCTAAGGGAATTTTAGGCAACAAATGTGACCACTGAAGACCTAACGAAACCTAAACGCCGAATAAATACTAAATAAAATCCTAACCTGCCAAAATACAACATTATTGTCTGGAAACCAAGGAAAAAGTAAAGTAATATTTTTTATACACTTGGGGGTTATATAACCACCCAAACCAAGCAACTCTTATCTGAACTTTTTCCTTTTTTTTTTTTTTTTTATAAGTCCCCAATTATGCCAATTTCTCTTTGCAAACCCAAAATTATTATGACAACTAATGTCATTGTCACTGTCAGTCAGTTTGTCAATTTTGACTTTGACGACTTTGACAAGTGACAAAATGACAACGTTACACCGGGTAAGCCGTGAAAACCAAATTTCAATTTGATGCCCTCTCAAAAAGTATTAAATTTTGTGTGCCCAACTGAATTGTTTAAAGACAAAAGTCTTCAATGCGTGTGTGTTGCCAGTGATGACTTACGGCACCGAAACGTGGCCGCTTACAATGGGCCTTATAAGAAGACTCAAAGTCACCCAAAGGGCAATGGAGAGGGCTATGCTCGGTGTTTCCCTGCGTGATCATATCAGAAATGATGAGATCCGCAGGAGAACTAAGGTCACCGACATAGCCCGAAGATTGCGGACCTTAAGTGGCAGTGGGCAGGGCACATTGCGAGGAGGACTGTCGGCCGTTGGGGCGGAAAGGTCCTCGAATGGCGGCCACGAACCGGGAGACGCAGCGTTGGAAGGCCCCCCACAAGGTGGACCGACGATCTGGTGAAGGTCGCGGGAAGCCGTTGGATGCGGGCAGCGCAGGACCGACCGGTTTGGAGATCCTTGGGGGAGGCCTATGCCCAACAGTGGGCGTCTCTCGGCTGAATGATGATGATGAACTGAATTTGACGGCCATTAAGTATCTATTCAGTTTTATGTTTTAGTATATGACACAAGAGCGCTTGAATTGCTTACTTTGGTGATTGGTGTGTCAGAAATATTTATACATACTTTATTTTGGCCCATTCTATTTGGGCCCTAAATAAAGTATTCTATTAGCCTTTAAAGACAAGGTGGACCGATGACGATCTGGGGAAGGTCGCGGTAAGCCGCTGGATGCGGGCAGCGCAGGTCCGATATCGGTTGGTGATCCTTGGGGGTGGCCTATGCCCAACAGTAGGTACGCGTCTCTCGGCTGACTGACTTATCACTTAATTATATTTATTTTAATAGACATACTGCCGCACTCAGAGACGTCAAATAACTTTAATGAGTACTTAATGTCAAAAATTTTCATTTAAATTTAGACCAAAGACCTGACAAGAATAGAGTCTAGTTTTGAATAGTAATATTATAGAGAAATTGGAATTGTCATTTTTTAGAGAATTTTGAATAGTTTTGAATTGTCATTTTTTGACATTCAGTACTCATTATCGTTAATTGACGTCTCTGAGTGCGGCAGTAAGGCCCGAGTTCACCAACACTTAAACAGGCGATTATTATTTAACCGTAGGTTTTTGACATTTTTTATTGTATGGAACATACATACATAAATCACGCCTATATCCCCGAAGGGTTAGGCAGAGGTGAACTAGCACCCACGTTTCGCCAGTTATGTTAGGTCCCATGTAATAGGTGACGAGCCTATTGCCATTTATCGGGCACAAAAGTCGCAGTAGGTACATAGCTAGATGGTACAAGAGGAAAGCTGCTGCCCATTCCTCATCACTGATTTATCCTTAGTCGCCTTGTACGACACCTACGGGAGAGATTCGGGGTGGTGACAATTGTATTCTACTCTGCCGTCACCACACGTCTGTATGGATGAACTGTCAAAAACTGGCGGTTATCTTTTAATCGCTTGTTTTACGTTTTGGTAAACTCGAGCCTAAACCTAAACATTGAAAAAACCGCGGTTTACTTAAACCTGAAAAACACGAAAGCCCAATTACGAGATTAACCGCGACATACCGCTAATGGCTGCAAAAAAAACCTTCATAAAACCGGTTTTAACACACAAGTGCAAGAGGCAACGACCGCGGTGGCGCAGGCTAATTACACACGTGCGCCCGCGCATCCGTCTAAGGACATGTATATCTGAGGACATGCTGATAGTGAGGCTATGCCGATATCTTTGAAGTTTTTACAAGTTTATGTCTATAATTTATAATAAATAAAGTAGTATGTATGGCCGTCATCCGCCCACTGTTGGGCATAGGCCTCCCCCTATCTCCAAACCGATCGGACCTGCGTTACCCGCATTCAGCGCGACCCATATATTCTTCCCGCGACCTTCACAAGTAGTATAGGACGTGGACAAAATCTCTCTCCACCACTTGACAGTGTTTTGTCTCGGCATATAGTGGGTTAGTTAGAGCGAGAGGAAAATATTTTCTTTTCCACGAGTAAGTAAGGGTTCAAGATCGACATTTTTTTTCCGAGATTCACATTTACACCTGTAGGTATTTTATGTGGATCAGCAATGTTTTGCCTCTTGAACGTGTTAGCATGAATTCCATTATCTTTCGCAGTTCATTCATCTCTTAGTCATTTATTGTTCCCGCTGACTCTTGCAATTATTGCTCAACTAAAAGAAAACTGTAGTGGCTATAGATAATACACGACATTTTAGCAACAAAACTTGGAAAGTTGCACTACATCACTTCAAATTTTCCAATGGAACATCAATTAATGATCCAATAAATTACTGTATTATGTCATGTTATCAATGTCGGTTTGTTTGAAATCAAGTTAAACCTAAGATTTAATGATTGCTTAAATCCTGTATAAAGTTAAACCTAGATTAATAAGTTTTGTGCAAGTGGGCCTAACATGGAGTCTCCAAATTTAGCACTCAATCTGTTTCAACATAGCTCTATAATAAAAGCTTGTTTGTTTATCCTTCCGTTCTTCTCGGAATGGTTATTACAACGCTGTTTATTCAAAAGATCCGAATTTAGACGCGGCAAGAACGAACATTGGCGTTGAAAGGGACTCTTGTGATCTGGATTAAAACGTGATTCACAATACATATAAGTAAGTACCTATACAAACGATGTTAGGCATATTTTGTATTTTCAGGTTCGTTAAATATTACGTTGTTTTGTTGTGCACAGTCAGCATCACAAGTCCGCAAGTTGATCAACTTACTGCCGCACTCAGAGACGTCAAATACTGTTAATGAGTACTTAATGTCGAAAAATGATAGTTCAAAACTAGTCGCTATTCTTGCCGGGTCTATGGTCTAGATTTGAATGAAAATTTTTGACATTATATACTCATTAAAGTTAATTGACGTCTCTGAGTGCGGCAATTAGTGCCTCGTCACAATAATATTGGCTTACAATGTGGCGACTACTCGTAAGCCACGTAAATGATGAATAGCGGGCGACTAATATGCATAATAATTATATTGAAATATTGAAAATAAACTATAAAAATATGTTTACTTACAATTCGTCACCGTACAAGGATTCGAATCGTGGACCGCTTAGCCTGACCGTCCGACCGTGACCTTTTATTGATGTTCTATTTAATTTTGAATGTTCGAAGTGTGTTAATGCAACTCCCCAAGTTTTGTTGCTGTTAAAATACCACGTATTTACAATTAACCTCTACAATTTTCTTTTAGTTGATCAATATTTGCAAGCGTCAGTGGGGACAACAAATAACTAACTGCCGCACTCAGAGACGTCAAATAACGTTAATGAGTACTTAACGTCAAAAAATGACAATTCAAAACTAGTTTCATTTCAAAACTAACTTGCCAAGTCTATGGTCCAGATTTTAATGAAAATTTTTGACATTAAACACTCATTAAAGTTAATTGAGGTCTCTGAGTGCGGCAGTAAGAGATGAATGAACTACAAAAGATAATGGAATCAAGAAGCAAAACATTGCTGGTCCTCATTAAATACAGGTGTTAATGTGAATCTCGGAAACGATATTTTATTCCGATCTTAAAACCCTACGACACGAGTTGGGGTAAGGGGGCTTAAACCGGGCATACTGGCTAAAGTGGTCTCGTGTTTATATTATAGAGTTATTAACATTCAAACGGTTAATTAATACACATACACTTACATAAATCACGCCTATATCCCCGAAGGGGAAGGCAGAGGTGAACTAGCAGCACCCACGTTTCGCCAATTGTGTTAGGTCCCATGTAACAGATGGCGAGCCCATTGCCATTGATCGGGCACAAAAGTCGCAGCACATTGCTAGGTGGTATAAGAGGAACGCTGCTGCCCATTCCTCATCACTGATTTATCCTTAGTCGCCTTGTACGACACCCACGGTAGAGATTTGGGGTGGTGACAATTGTATTCTACTCTGCCGTCACCACACGGCTGATTGGTTAATTAATAAATTAATAATATATTTATTTATGTATGAATGAAATTTATAACGCATTATCAAAAGTCTTCGAACAAATGTTCTTATTTATGATGTTCGCTATCTATCTGGTCCTGGGAGGTTGCGGGTACCTTAAAATTAACCTTGTATGGTCTTATTGACTGCTGTCCAGAAGATGCATGTGGTAATTGAAGTTCTCATCCGTTCACTTGAGTGTATGGTGGACACAATTTTATACGCCGCATTAGGTAGTGTGCCCGGTTTGGCTCCCCGTCCCCTGCGTGTTATCATTCACTCATTTGCTGTGATTCCTTATCTTTATTGCTGTCGAGACTGTTAAAATGGCAAATAGTACTGAGAGAGTGTCACGTATGGGTAGTCTGTAATTTTTTTTACAACCTAATAAACGATTAGCTCTGATAAGCTACTGTGATTATTTTTACGCTCATACAGAATGAAATACTTACTCACACTTTGATTTCCTTGTTTGGATTCTGCAATCTTTAGAACGTTAACGTTACGATACTTACAATATCAGCAATAATGATCACACACACACGAGTAGCTCGCTAGCGCAGTGGCATAGCGCGCATGTCGCTAAGGCCGGTCATTGGATGGGTGACCATAAATGTATTATCTCGAGTTCCTCCGTGCTTCGGAAGGCACGTTAAGCCTTTGATCCCAGATGCATCTGCGGTCGTTGATACCCACCAACCCGCACTGGGCCAGCGTGGTGGGCTATGGCCCAATCTCCCTATATTCTTCCATCAATAGGGAAGGCCCCCAGCAGTGGGGACCTTAAAAGGGCTGGTGATGAAGATGATGAATATAATAATAAATATTTGTTCGGCCTATGAACAGCACCATTCGGCAAATATATTAATTACACACGGCAATTATAGAGTGCGGGCCAGATAAGTCCGTGCGTGGTCAAAATTGGAACTAAAATTTCGTCTGCTATTTTGTTTGTCTAGAAGTGTCAATGTTAGCGAGCAGCGCCACCCCTCGCGCGCAAACTTATCTGGCCCGTACTCTAGTAATAATGTAAAAAACAATACTGTCGTGTTTTTTTTTGGCCAATCGCCAGCACGTCTGACCGTGCCGTCAGGCTGGCCGGCATATCATATAAACATAACATAATCTCATCTCTCTCTCCCAGCAAAATAAATTGAAAAAACAAAATGAAATTCAATGGAAACTACGTACGCGTAGTGGATTCAGATTTCGCACTAATTACACGCTCCGCGCTCGGTTGGCTGGCAGCTCATCTAATGCAACCTTGTTGGTGCAGAATACATGCTATTAGGTACCTACATACGTGGTGTAATAAGCCGTGACTTTCAATTTTACGTAGCCATTTTTTATTTGCAATTTTAATTGCTATATTTGCGGCATTTTTATTCTTCTGGTGTTCATCGCCGTGTGGTGACGTGATGAATACAATTTTTCCCACCCCAATCTTTTCCGCGGGTGTTGAGCTAGGGCCGGTTTTTTGATGCATAGTTAACTCAACCATTTGTTAGAATTTTTACTCATACTATTAGTAACAATTTTAATATTTGTCTGATATTTAACCATTAGTTAATTGGTTGAGTTAACTACATACATACATACATAAATCACGCCTATATCCCCGAAGGGGTAGGCAGAGGTGAACTAGCACCCACGTTTCGCCAGTTATATTAGGTCCCATGTAATAGGTGGCGAGCCTATTGCCATTTATCGGGCACAATAGTCGCAGTAGGTAATAGCTAGATGATATAAGAGGAACGCTGCTGCCCATTCTCCATCACTGATTTATCCTTAGTCGCCTTGTACGACACCCACGGGAGAGATTTGGGGTGGTGACAATTGTATTCTACTCTGCCGTCACCACACGGCTTAACTATGAATAAAAAAACCGGCCCTAAGGGTTAATAAGATAGCGATGAGTATGGGGAGCGGCTTTCTTGTTATACCGCCTAGCAATATATTATAGATGGCAATAGGCTCGCCACCTATTGCTTGATAACATAATTGGCGAAACGCGACTGTTAATTCGCTCTGCCTGCCCCTTTGTGGATAAAAAGGCGTGATTTATGTATGAATCCTTTTGTCCTCCTCGCAAATGGAGAGGAGCCCAATGAACCCTGTCGCAAGCACGCTCGGACAGTGATTGCGTTAAGTAAGCAATGTTCGCTAAGGCCTGTCATCGGATGGGTGACCATATTATTTTGGGTGCCTCCGTGCTTGTAAAGGCACGTTAAGCCTACTGGAGCAGCCACCAATCCTTACCGGGCCAGCGTGGTGGGATTCTCCCTATAATCTTCCATCACTAAGTATACATCCATATAAAGCCGTGTGGTGACGGCAGGTAGAATACAATTGTCACCACCCCAAAACTCTCCCGTGGGTGTCGTACAAGGCGACTAAGGATAAATCAATGATGAGGAACGGGCAGCAGTGTTCCTCTTATACCATCTAGCAATAGCAATGTACTGCGACTTTTGTGCCCGATAAATGGCAATAGGCTCGCCACCTATTACATGGGACCTAACATAATTGGCGAAAGGTGGGTGCTAGTTTCACCTCTGCCTACCCCTTCGGGGATATAGGCGTGATTTATGTACGTATGTAAATGTATGTACTAAGTATGGGACATGCGGCTTAGAAGCGGGGACATACGTGCCTGGTGATGATGATGAAACCAGAGAGCCTAGCCAAGTGGCTTATCTATTCGAACGCATAGAAAACAAAAGTATGAAACTGACGTTTTGTTTTCTCTACATACATACATACATAATTCACGCCTATATCCCCGAAGGGGTAGGCATAGGTGAACTAGCACCCACGCTTCGCCAATTATGCTTTATTATGGTCCCATGTAATAGGTGGCGAGCCTATTGCCATTTATTGGGCACAAAAATCGCAGTACTTTTCTAGGTGGTAGGTATAAGACGAACGCTGCTGCCCATTCCTCATCACTGATTGATCCTTAGTCGCCTTGTACGACACCCACGGGAGAGATTTGGGGTGGTGACAATTGTATTCTACTCTGCCGTCACCACACGGCCATTTTCTCTGTCATAACATAAGTCAGTTTCATACATTTTGTATTTAAAATTGGAACACTTCGAAATGGGAATGGGAAATTTAGTAGTTTCCGTTGGTTACACTTTTGTTTTTTTAGCCTATATTACATTATTATTGTCGTCGAAAAAGTAATGTATGCCACCACTGCGTTAGAAATAGTCGTTGTAACACTCGTGTTGATCTAATGTGACACGAGGCCACTATTAGTTTTCGAGTCACTAAATATTAATTTCGTTTATAATTATAATGTTTGGTGATGTTATATTATAATGAATAATAATGATACATAATTGTTAATTTGGATATATTTTTTTTTAAATCGATATGTTGACTCAATTATTTTTATAAGTTAGGTATATGCTGTTTACGTTTATTTTGGAAATGCGGGCAACCTATCCAATTATGTTTGTGTGCCTTCGTCCTGTACTTGTTGTAGGTACCTATTTGTGTTTTATGTACCAAATACATAATCCAAATCTTCGTGTATCCAGGCTCGGCGGTGGTCAGCGTGTGCATGCGTCAATTCGACGACGCGATATCGATCACCGTGGCCATCATCATCGTGGTGACCGTGGCGTTCGTCCAGGAGTACCGCTCGGAGAAATCGCTGGAGGAATTGAACAAGCTCGTGCCGCCCACTTGTAACTGGTGAGTTTTTGAAGAAGTTTTTTTTAATTTATGTTTTTTTTTTATATCAAATTGTTGGTACTTACTTACTTAGTATTTGTTTTTTATTTGAACTTCTACTTTTTCCTGCCCTGTACCCGTCTAGCGTACGTCTGCGGTCGGCGCAGTATGTTTCCTCTTCCATTCATATCGGTCAGACGTCATCAAGCCATCCACTCCCTTTCGATTCATGTCATCCATCTCCTATCCTAGTGACGAATGAATTAGAATAGAGACGGAAAGGCCCATGTCGGGAGACCGACGAACGGAGAGAGTGATTGGAATAATAACTTTCTAATCCATACGTCATCATCATCAGCATCATTCAGCCGAGATGACCTAAGCTACTGTTGGGCATAGGCCTCCCCCAAGGATCTCCAAACCGCGCTGCCGGCATCCAGCGGCTTCCTGCGTCCTTCACCAGATCGGTCCACCCGGCATCTATCGCATTGTTTAAAGACAAATCCATACGTAAAAAAACAAAATTTTATTTATTCATTTAAAAAAATGTAAACGAATTATATTCCATAAATAATGGTAAAACAGTATATTTCTTTTATCTAAGTACATTTTAGACTTTATATTCATCCGGGTCATCCGCCTAATGGCGGGTTGCGGGCATCGAGCGGTAGCTCATGGCCCGCGCATGAACTCAGGGGACATCAGTCCCCCGGTGGTCTGGACCGCGGTCTTAATCGGCGGGGAGGATTAGATTTTAATCAGATTACTGTCCGGTCCCCCCACAGTCGGACAGCACGTACAGAAAAGGAGTAGGTAGGACAGGAAATCAGTCGTGTGAGGTGAAAAGCTGAGAGCGAGTAATGGAACATGTCGATTAATGTTGGTATGTTCTGTTTCCAGTCTCCGCGAAGGCAGCCTGGAACACTTCCTGGCTCGCAACCTGGTACCAGGCGACATAGTGCACCTGAGCGTGGGTGACCGCGTGCCAGCCGACTTGCGCCTCTACGACTCGAACGACCTCGCGATAGACGAGTCCTCGTTCACGGGCGAGACCGAGCCAGCCACGAAGAATGTGTTGCCTAATAAAGCTGCCGCTGGAAGGGTCAACAAGGACAATATTGCGTTCATGGGCACGCTCATCAGGTGCGGCAATGCGAAGGTAAGTGGAAGCGTGCCTGGCCCATAACCAGATAGAAAACACTTTCGCTCTAACAATTATAATTGTACATACGTAAATCATGCCTATATCCCCGGGGACCGAAACACGATATGATAAAGCCGTTTATCGCTTTGAACTGCCAAAAACCCATAGTTCTTTGACAGTTCAAAGCGATAAATGGCTATATCATATCGTGTCTGAGTCTTCATGTTAGCTGGGTTAGAATGTTAGATATTTAGATACATTGCGAGGGTATTCGTTGGCTTACAACGTGAAGTGTAAAGATTAGAGAAAATGCGGCAAGTTAATTAACGTCTTGGTTGGCAGCGTGGTACAGCTTAGGCTTCAGCCCGGATTGCAGAGAACACGGGTTCGATTCCCGCATCAAGACGATAGATGATTTTTCGAACTTTTTCTTACCACAATATTATTTGTGGTAAGAGAGGATCTCGCCACCACACCCGGCCTGTGATTACGTAAACTAAGCAACGTTTGCTAAGGCCGGTCATTGGATGGGTGACCAAAAATGTATTATCTCGAGTTGCCCATGCTTCGACAGGCACGTTAAGCCGTTGGTCCCGGCTGCGTCGTCGTTATACCCACCAACCCGCAGTGGGCCAGCCTGGTGGGTTGTGGCCCATTCTCCCTGTATCCTTCCATCCAACCTATGTATGAAAGGACGTATAGTAGACATAAACCCCACTTATTTATGTTAAAAGTAAAGTGTTCCATTTTGTCCCCATATTACTCTATCGTACGAGTAATATGGGGACAAAATGGAACTATTAAAATCTTTGGTCCCCATACGAAATAACATCTCTCTCTGTCAGAAGTAGACAACTATATTTGTAGAAGTGATGTTCAGATGCCAAACTCCATTGAACCCGTGTAATCCCTAAGCTCAATGGGAGGCTATTGTGTGACCTTTGACTTACCTAATCAATTTAGGAAGCGTACCTTACGAGGCCTAACCTTTGTACCCGCCCCTTGAGTATTCAATTTAATCTAAATCTGTATTCAGAGCGCGAACAGGGGGCCTACCGCCTAACTCGATTGCTGATGATAGCTATATAACAACGCAACGCACTGCTTATGGCTTTAGCAGCCATCCTGAATTTTTACGCGGTACGGATTTTGTGCCAAATTCACACAACATCAGTCGGTGATCATTCGTTCAAAGCTATCGCTAATAGTTTAGGTAAATTTGGTGCGAAATGACAGCATAACGTCATAAACTATAGCTTTTGCTTTAGCAATCGAGTTAGGCGGTAGGCCCCCTGAACCCACGAGGCGCGAGTTAAATATTTCATTCATCTGCCTATCCATTTTAACGTAAACTAAATGAAATCTCTATTGAATATTAGATTTGTGCAAAATGTTCAGTGCCAACATTTATTTACATTTATGATTAAGAGAAACGAAATTGGTGTGTCTGAACAAAGCCAAATTTCTTATCAAATATGACACATTTCTTTGTTAACCCCTCTTCGTCTCTCCTTCTTCTATTTCTATTGGCAGTCTAAACCTGGTTAGTAAGTGAGAGGTATTACACAAATTCAAAATAGGTGCCGTGTGGTGACTGCATAGTAGAATACAATTGCCACCACCCCAAATCTCCCGGAGGTGTCGTACAAGGTGACTAAGGATAAGTCAGTGATTAGGGGTGGGCAGCAGCGTTTCTCTTATGCCACCTAGCAATGTACCTACTGCGACTTCTGTGGCAATAGGCTCGCCACCTATTACATGGTTGGCGAAGCGCGGGTGCTGGTTCGCCGCTGCCTACCCCTTCGGGGATATAGGGATATAGGCGTATGTATGCAAAATAAGGAGTCACAAAAAAAATTGTGGTTAAAAAAATTTCGAACAACTGTTGAAATAAATATCAGATTAATGTTCAAAATAAAAGTGCAAATAAAAGGCAGAGTCGAATTAACACCCACGTTTCTTCCCATGTAATAGGTGGCGAGCTTATTGCCATCTATCTGGCAGGTAAAGCATAAAACAGCATTGAGTAGTGGGCAGCAGCGTTGCTCTTAGACCACCTAGCAATGTACTGCAATTTCCGTGCCCGAGAAATGGCAATAGGCTTTCCACCTATCTAACCTAATTGGCGCAACGTGGGTGTTAATTCTCCTCTGCCTACATAGGCGTGATTTATGTATTTCATGTACTATTTCAGTGATTCTTTTTAAGTACTATCATCCTACTGCCGTGTGGTGACGGCAGAGCAGAATACAATTGTCACCACACCCATCTCTCCCGTGGGTGTCGAACAAGGCGACTAAGGGTAAACACAGCAATGATTAATGGGCAGCAGCATTTCTCTCATACCACCTAGCAATATGAATTTGTACTGCGATTTATGTGCCCGATATATGGCAATAGGCTCGCCACCTGTTACATGGGACCGAACATAATTGGCGAAAAGTGGGTGTTAATTCACCTCTGCCTACCCCTTCGGGGATATTGGCGTGATTTATGTATGTACTATCATCCTACTGACCTCTATTATACAAGTACGCTGGACTGAATACGTCTACTAAAATGACAAATGTTTCTTGTGCCAATTTAAAGCGCGCCATTGGGCGGCCAGGGTACTAAATTTGACGTTTGCTGCTTGTATTTGACATAGCAAATGCAACTCTAATATTAGTTCCGTGGACGTTCACCTTCTCACACCAGTGCCATCAGCGCCAAGATGGCGATAGTCAAATTGGCTTCATTTTTTGGATGACAACCTCCAGTCCAAGGCACTTATTTAATAGAGGTCAGTGCATCATCCCTATTGCTTTCACCCGAACAGGGCATCGTGGTGAGCACCGGCGAACGATCGGAGTTCGGCGACATATTCCGCATGATGCAAGCGGAGGAGGCGCCCAAAACGCCCCTCCAGAAGTCCATGGACACCCTCGGCGCGCAACTTTCTCTCTACAGCTTCTGCATCATCGGGTTCATCATGGTGGCCGGGTGGCTACAGGGCAAAGCCCTACAGGATATGTTCACCATCGGAGTCAGCCTCGCGGTCGCCGCTATACCTGAAGGTGGGGATGAGTACAGTATCTTTTTCTCTGCCTCTTCTCCGTTAGAAGGAAAGTGGGGATGAATACAGTCTCTTTGCCATTGCCTCTTCTCTATTGGAAAGAAAGAAACCTTTATTGAGGCAGCACAACATAATCATCATCGCCAACTCTTTAATGTCCCCGCTGCTGGGGCACGGGCCTTCCCTATCATCATCGTCTTCATCATCACCCCAGACCTTTAATGTCGCCTTCCCTATCATCATCATCGCCAACATCACCAGCCTGTTCCCACTGCTGGAACACGTGCCTTCCCTACGGATGGAAGAATACAGGGAGAATGCGCTATATATAACCCCCCAGGCTTGCCCACGATTGCTTTAAGCTTGCGGGTTGGTGGGTATTAACGACTGCAGATGCAGCTGTGACCAACGGCGTAACGTGCCTTCCGAAGCAGCAGGAGGAACTCGAGAATAAAAAATGTTGGTGACCCATCCAATGACTTTCCTCAGCGAACATTGCTTAGTTTGCGCAGTCGCAGGCCGAGTGCTCTAAGCCGCTGTTATATTATTAAAATAAATTGACTAACACCCAAAGCCTGTTCTAAGATTGTTTATCTATTTTACTGTCTGCGAATTTATTTATTTTCCATTTTCCATTATTACAAAATAAATATTCAAAATGTCGGCGTTTGTTTTAGTCCTTTGTGTTATAGTAATAACATTTCCCGGTATTTTTTAACTAAAGATAATCCCCATTGTAATTCGCAGTCCATATTTGCACAGCTGCCATGCTATTGACCCGTGCTTCGCTTGTAGCTGATGTCAATATTTTAATATTTACTTCAGATCCAAGCAAAGATATATGATAACTAAGTTCAGCTGTGTGGTGACGGCACAGCAGAATACAATTGTCACCACCTCCCTAAGTGTTAATCCTCTAAACACCTCTGTATGTGTCTTGGTTTGTATGTATGTCATGTTCGCTGAGGCCGGTCATTGGATGGTTGACGAAAAATATATACCTAATTACACATATACCTAATTTACACGTAATTCCGTATAAGGTCAGTGTGGTGGGTTATGGCCCATTCCCTCTATATGCTTCCATCCATAGTAAAGGTTTGTGCCCCAGCAGTGGGGATATGAAGGACTAGTAAAAGACGTGGAATACCACTTATTTATGTTATTGTTTAATGAGCGATATGGTTTAATGGCTTGCAGGTCTGCCGATAGTGGTGACGGTGACCCTGGCTCTTGGCGTCATGAGGATGGCTAAGCGGAACGCGATCGTCAAGAAACTGCCCACAGTGGAAACCCTCGGGTGTGTCAACGTCATATGCAGCGATAAAACTGGTAAGAAATTGAAATTTGCCTGCATGCACTGTCCGTAGCACTGCCTTTAGGAATCATTTGCCAGGTTCGATCCCCAGAGGGAACTAATTTGTGCTCGGTTTGGTTGGTGGTAGGACTTCTTTCAAGTCCGCCTGGCGAGCTACCACAATCTTATCAAATATCTGTCGGCATAGTAATAATGTTAACAGCATTATTGTGTTCCGACAATGTGTGATAAGCTAGCCAGTCCCTCTGTGGTTGAGGGTTTCAGGTGAAGGTCGATTCCATCTTAGGCCCTTATCGTCACTTACCATCAGGTGAGATGAAGGGCAAGAGCTTCCCTGTCTAAAATAAAAAAAAAATAACAGTGGGTCCCAATATTCTATCAACAGTTGAAGATAAACGTACTACAGCTTAGTTGCTTAGCAAATTCTGTTATTTATCGTAATATAACATAAAATGTCAGGCAACTAAACTTTAATAAGCTTACTTTTAACTGTAGATAGAATATAGGGACCCGCCCTTTGTAGGTCACTGCCTGTAGCTGTAGGAATCATTTATTTAAATTCATAGTCTCTTGTTCTTCCTGCCCTGTTACCAGTTTATTTGGAGTCGGCGCAGTATATTTCCTCTACCATTTGTATCGGTCAAACGTCATCAAGCTATCCACTCCCTTTTGATTCATATCATCCATCACATTCCCTAGGGACTACTGGCTTACTTTCTTTTAGTTTGATTATGGATCTTAACTCTGTTTCTTAACGTATATTAGCCTGTGTAAGATTCTACACTTGGGCTAAGGCATCGCCCTAATATTCATCGCACGAGTAACTGATGCGACCATCGCGTGTAACATTGGTAATGTTTGAGTCGCGCAGCCGCGTCTTGCGATTGTCAGTTTGGACACCTATTCGAGCTCAATATGTTTGATCGCGCGTTCGTACGAGTAAAATTCGATGATCGCGCATTCGCGTTCTATTATATAGGACGATGCCTAAGGCCTTCCCCACAACCTTCGAGTCGAGCCGTAAAGATCATTTTACCTGGGTACAATATGCAGCAAATAAAACTTTGCGTCTGTCCGTCACAGGTACACTGACCAAGAACGAGATGACGGTGACTACCATATCGACCTCCGGCGGACACATAGCGGAGGTGACCGGTACCGGGTACAATGACTGCGGGGACGTGCAACTGAGGGCGTACAAGGGGCGGGACTTGGACGTGGCCAGGATGGGTGTGCACAGCATGCTTGAGGTACGCTCGGGGTCTAACAAAATCTGGATCGTTGGAGTAGGATGATATAAGGAGACACGTACAATGGCCCAATCCGGGGGCTAAGTGCGGAAAATGCCCAGCTAAACTAAACTAACCCCCGAATACAGAAACGCTACTCAAAGTTTGAGTCCTGCTTAAAATTTAAGTATTGTCAAAATTGACGTTTCCACACGAATTCTGACAGGTAATGCCCACTTAACTTTTTAAGCTGTGCTCAAAATTTTTCTTTCACTTTCAATCCTGCGAGGAACTATCGCTTTGCCAGTAAGCTATAGTAATTATCTGTACGCGTTATTCAGTGGGTGCAATCAAGTGGTGATGAGATTATGTGAGGTGTGATATGAAACTGATGGATGTGAATGAGGAGATCACGAGTGGCAGAAGAAAATGGAAAAAGAGAACATATTGCACAGGCTCCAAATAATGAATCAAATGATTGCACAAACTTTGTTGACAGTCTGAAGTGCCGTGGACTGGACATTTTATTTAACTCTCTCTCTCTCTCTTTTCAACAGATAGGAGTCTTGTGCAACAACGCCGTGATTCGCGACGAAGTTGTGTACGGGCAGCCGACAGAGGGCGCTTTGCTGGCGTGCGCCATGAAAAACGCAATGCCGGACATTCGCGAGCAATACACGAGGCTACACGAAATACCTTTCAGGTATGATACCTAAAAGCCGTGTGATGACGGCAGAGTAGAATATGATTGTCACCACCCCAAATCTCTCCATGAGTGTCCTACAAGGCGACTAAGAATAAATCAGTGACGAGAAATGGGCAGCAGGTGCTATAAGAGGCACCTAGTAATGTACTGCAACTTTTGTGCCCGATAAACGACAATAGGCTCGCCACCTATTACATGGGACCTAACATAATAATTGGCAAAACGGACGGTTGACGGCCGCCTTGGTCGAATGCTCAGATTGCTGGGTATTGGCCAAGAGGTCCCGGGTTCGAATCCTGGTAGGGGCAAACTTTGTGATGACCACAAATGTTTGTTTCCTAGTCATGGTTGTGTACATGTTTATGTAGTGTATTTTCAACATTTATATACATAATTATATTAAAAATATCTCCGTCATCTAGTATCCATAACACAAGTGCTTAGGCTACTTACTTTGGGCTAGATAATAGGTGTGAGTGTAAAAATATTAATTATAATTATTAAATAATTATAAAAATATTAATTATATTAATTATTAATTAATTATAAACGTGGGTGCTAGTTCACCTCTGCCTACCCCTTCGGGGATATAGGCGTGATTTATGTATGTATGTTACGTCACGCAGCGTTTGACCAAAAATAGCGGATAGCTAAGTTTTGTATTTTTATTTTTACTAGTGTCATCATCCCAGCCTACTGTTGTTTTCCAATACAATAACCCTCCCTTCGAGTGATGCGATGGCGTTTTCTTATCTGTACTTATATTATAAAGCTGAAGAGTTTGTTTGGTTGGTTGGTTAAACGCGCTAATCTCGGAATCTACTGGTTCAAATTGAAAAATAATTTTTGTGTTGGATAGTTCATTTATCGAGGAAGGCTATAGGCTATATAACAACCGACATTAACGTGAGTGAAGCCGCGGGCGACCACTACATAAAATACATAAATGACACCTATATCCCCGAAAGGGTAGACAAAGGTGAATCAGCACCCACGTTTTGCCAATCATGTTAGGTCCCATGTAATAGGTGGCGAGCCTAATGCCATTTATCGTGCACAAAAGTCGCAGTATATTGCTAGGTGGTATAAGAGGAACGCTGCTGCCCATTCCTCATCACTGTTTTATCCTTAGTCGCCTTGTACGACACCCAAGGGAGAAATTTGGGGTGGTGGCAATTGTATTCTACTGTGTCGTCACTACAGGGACAATAAAAATGACCTGAAATAAAGAAAATAGACTTTAGGTACATCCTCTGTCCACAGCTCAGACACGAAGATGATGGTGGTGAAGTGCGCCCCCAAATTCGGTGACGGCAACCCGAAGGAGGAACTATTCGTGAAGGGAGCCATAGAGAAAGTCTTACCACTGTGCACCAAGTACATTGACAGCGCCGGCAACTACGCGCCAATGACGAAAGACAAGCAGAACCATTTCATCGGCGAGGCGTACAGCATTGCGCGCATGGGTCAGTGGCATTAGATGGCGAATAGAATATAAATGTTTTGAAGTTTGACAGCTTTTCGTACATTTGACACGACGGCCGCCATGTTGTTTTCTTTGTAATGGGGTTCCGAGACGGTCAATCAGCTTGAGTCAAGCTCGTTCATTTTCTGTGTGTTTCTGTGATGTTGCTAGGTCAGACAAATATTTTTTATTTCTGTTTGATTGGTTTGACCTAGCAGAAGAACGATAACACACAGAAAATGAACGAGCTTGGCTCAAGCTGATTGACCGTCTCGTCGTCAAAAGCTCAGGTTATAAAAAAAAAAGGAAAATTAGTACATATAGAAAATTGTTGTTAGAAAAAGTTCGATAAATTCCCATATCAAGACTTTTTTAAACGTTTTCTAACAACATTTTTTTTCCTTTATTATTATATTGTCCAAATAAAAATAACTTAAAAAAATGGGTTAGTTGAAGGGTTTAGTATTTTAAAAACCGGAGGAGGTTACTCAATTCGTACCGTATGTTTTTTTTAAACTGGGTGAATATGGGCGGCAAAGTTTGTATAGTCCATCATATTTGTTGGTGTCAGCGTTACTTGAAACTTTGCCTATCTTCTTCTTCTTCCTGCCCAGTTCCCAGTCTATCTGGGGTCGGCGCAGTATGTTTCCTCTTCCATTCATATGTCGGACGTCATCAAGCCATCCACTCCCTTTTGATTCATATCATCCATCACACCGTAAAGGTGCTAGTGATGAATGAATGTATAGAAAAGAGATGGAACGGACCATGTCGAGAGACCCATGAACGGAGAAAGTGATTAGAATGACAACATTCTAATCCATACTGCCCAAGGTTTTGGCTTAGGTTTTACAGCCGGCCGCCTGCCTGACACCAACCCTCTTTGGGTATGTTGTTGTTGTTAGTTTGCCCTCCACCATTCGGGTGCCCCAAGGTGCTTATTGGTCTACACCGGGCAATCTCCCTTAGTCGACTTTTAAGACACCCATGGGATGAGTTGGGGCTGGCCTATTCTACGTTATTTGTTCGCTCCCAGGCCAGCATAGAAGTGAAACTTTGCCTATCGAATACTTAAATTTTCTTTTTATTCTATTCCATCCATATTATCTCAAAATCTCTTTGGATGCTTGAAAATAAATCAAAATTCTGCTCACTTTATATTTCGTGTTGAGTTAAAAAGCCTTACTGTAGTTTTCGAAGAATTCGCAGGCAGAGAGCTAGTAATATAATATATTACTGTACCCCATTTACTTGGGCTTGAGACAAAATGTGAACAATCTTGATGTGTCTTATAATATAAAATACAAAAATAAAAATGTGGAACACCAATATTTCAAAGCAGCAAACAGTTTTATTTGTCTATTAATGATGTATTTTACGTTATTCGCTTTTAATTTAAACATTATATAAATGTTAAAAAGATTTTGGTGGTTAGAAAAAGTTCGAATAATTATGGTCTTGATGCGGGAATCGAACCCGCGTCCGCTGCTAAGCTACTAAGTCCGCGTGAGCAGCGGACGCGGGTTCGGTTCCCGCATTAACCATAGACCATAATTTTTCGATCTTTTTCTTACCACAAAAATCTTTGAATTTTACGTTTCTTGTTCTTAAGAGCATTTCGTAGATAAATAGACATATCAAGACATCGGACCATTTTGTCTCAAGCCCAAGTGAATGGGCTATAGCTTTCTGCTCGCAAATACATATTATGTATCGTGTTAGTAAGTAGAAAGTGTACTGTCGCCAGGACTCCGCATCATAGCGATGTGCCGCGGTGCCAGTATGGAGGCGCTGACTTACACCGGGGTATGTGGCGTATGCGACCCACCCAGGCCTACGGTGCATGACGCCGTCGCCACACTGAGACGGGCCGCGGTCGACGTCAAGATGGTCACAGGCGATGCGAAGCCCACAGCGTTGGCTATCGGTCGGTACCTTAGCGAATTTCAAATTCAAATTCAAATATCTTTATTGCGATACACAGGTTACATTGTTGTTACATTAATGCGATAGTAAGAACTTTTGTTATATAGTCTTGTCTTTTGTTATATGTCTTGGTTTATGTTAATACCAGGGCAGGTCAATAAGTCCGTGACTTTTGGAATAAAACACAGATTTTTTGATAAATAAATCATTTTATTTTTCAACGCAGTCTTCCTTGAGCACTATACACTTTGTCCAACGCTTCTCCAATTTTTTTATCTCTTCCAAATAATATGATTTGTCGAGGTTCAAAAAATTCAAAAAGTCACGGACTTATTGACCCGCCCTCGTATGTTTTGGTTGGTGGTAGGACTTCTTTGAAGTCCGCCTGGCTAGCTACCACCATCTTATCAAAATCTGCCGCCATAATAATAATAATGATAACAGCATTATTGTGTTGCGACAATGTGTGATAAGATAGCCAGCCCCTCTGTGGTTGAGGGTTCCAGGTAAAGCTCGATTCCATCTTCAGCCCTTATTATCGTCACTTACCATCAGGTGAGATGAAGGACAAGAGCTACCCTGACCAAAATAAAAAAAAAATGTCTTGTCCATTGGAGGAGGGGACCGCGAGACCGGTGACGGGGCAGAAACCACTATATACTTAGGCTCAAGTTCACCAAAATGTAAATCAAACGATTATTATTAACCGTAGGTTTTTGACATATTATCGTTTGGAAGAACTGTCAAAAACTGTCTGTTATCTTTTAATCGCTTGATTTACGTGTTGGTGAACTCGGGCCTTACAAGATTGGCTAGGTCATTCCCCAATAAGTCAGTGCTTAGTTCTCTAGAATAAATGCTTAGACCTGGCGTACACAGGCTCCGTTTGCAATTTATTCTTGTTTCCTCTCAACGCTTAGTGTGAAATATGCTGCAAATGTGTTCATCACAACACTTGCCCCTAATAGGATTAAAACCCGGGACCTCTGAGCCGATACCAATCAATTAAATCACGCCTATATCTCCAAAGGGAGTAGGCAGACCCACTTTTCGACAATTAAGTTAGGTTTGATATGATAGGTGGCTAGCCTATTGCTATATTAAAGAAACGGTGCAAAATTTGAAGTTTCTGATCTTATTTGTTTGGGCTGTGTTGATGCGTCAGTCAATAAGTTTTCCTTTTTAAACTGACTCAATTTTGAGGGAAGTACCCGCAACCTCGCAGGACTAGATAGTTAACATCACAATCAACAAAGTTTGTTTAAAGAGTTTTAACATTCCCCAGTACATTGTGCAAAAATTATTTTTCAAGTTGTACTGTCGCAACATTTTTAACTCTATGTTTCATTCATAAACGAAAAGACTGTCCAATAATTATGGAGGTACATATTCGAGAGGTGAATTAAATTAATGTTTTTGATGATCCCGGGACCTCTTAATCCCGATGGGTGAACCACTTGACCACGGATGCGATTGAAGCAACGTTTGTATAATAATGTCATAAGAAAAATGTGTGGTTTGAAAAGGATGATTTTAATGACAAGAAGTTGCTATCGGTTGGTATCTTGGCGAGGATTGGAACGTGTTTTCTGTCTATATTAGTATATGTATGTATAATATCATATATCATGTGTATAATTATACTGTCGTTATTTACGTAGTGTTAAAAATGGCACGCCTACCCACAGTTTCTTTATCGCCTATTATGTTTACTCCCATGGTTGTCTGGAAGAGACTGCTGTTTAGCAGTAAGACCGCCTATTGTGCTCTTTCTTGAATTCAATGTTTTCTGTATTTGTATGTTTTTGTGTGCAATAAAGTGTTTGTATTGTATTGTATTGTGTTTTCAACAATCTCTATTATATAATATCGAAATACGTCATCTAGTAATCCATAACGCAAGAAATGGATATAAACATATAGTTATTTGCGTAATTACAGCTCAAATGGTCGGCTTGGACGTGCTACACTCGCAGTCTCTCAGCGGGGACCAGCTGGATGCAATGGCGGATGATGAGCTCGACAGGGTCATTGAGACGGTACTAATTGTTATTTTAATTACATACATACATAAATCACGCCTGTATCCCCGAAGGGGTGGGCAGAGGTGTATTAAACACCTACTTTTCGCTAATTAAGTTAGGTCTCATGTAATAAATAGGTGATGATGGCGAGCCTATTGTCATCTATCGGGCACATTAATCGCAGTATATTGCTAGGTAGTATTAGAGGAATGCCGCTGCCCATTACTCATCGCTGTGTTTACCTTTATTTGTTTTGTACGACACCTACGGTATATTACTCCAAATATAGGGAGGGCCTGTGCCCTACCAGTGGGGACATTAAAGGGCTGGTGATGATTATGATGATGTTGGGCATGTTAATCCCTGTATTACTTGGTGGTGTGCCAGGAAATAAAAGTCCCTCATCATATTTAGAACTCGTACGGCAGGTCCCAATATCCCATCTACAGTTAAATGTAAGCTTACTAATGTTTAGTTGCCTGACCTTTTTTTTTATATATTACGATAAATCACAGAAGTTGCTAAGCATCTAAGTTGCAAGACTCTTCAACAAGAATCTTAACTATAGATAGAATATTGGGACCCACCGTTAGTCGCCGTGTATGACTTCCGCGGTAGAGATAGGGGATGGTGACAATCATAATTGTATTCTGGTGTAATCATTATTAATTTCCTGTTGTCTAGGTGAGCGTGTTCTACAGGGTCACACCGAAGCACAAATTAGCTATAGTGAAGTCGCTGCAAAGGCTCGGCAACATAGTTGGAATGACCGGTGAGTTTGATACTTTTGTATGCTAATCACGTTAAATATTGAAAACCTTTTGACTTTGACACGCACTTTTCCAATATTGAGAGTATTTCTTTGACGATTCATACATACATACATAAACCACGCCTATATCCCCGAAGGGGTAGAAGATTCATGAGTGTATGTAATGATACGAGTACCTTATATTAATGAACAATTTTTTTGGCAAGCGTTGTTTCAAGTGAAATAATTTTAAATCTATACTAATGTTATGGAGCGGAAGTTTGTTTGTTTGTTTGGTTGGTTAAACGCGCTAATCTCCAGAACTAATGACTCAATTTTAAAAATTCTTTTCGTGTAGTTATAGCCCATTAAATCGAGGAGGGCTATATCACAACCGAAATTAACGCGAGCGAAGCCGCGGGCGACCACTAGTTTGTAAATAAAAACTAACCTGTTACAATACCTGACCTTGTGTGCTTCACCTTAAAGTTGAAAGTTAAAAATATCCTCTTGGCTAACAGGCGACGGCGTGAACGACGGCGTGGCGTTGAAGCGTGCAGACATCGGCATAGCGATGGGTCGGAACGGCACCGACGTCTGCAAGGAGGCAGCGGACATGATTCTGGTCGACGATGACTTCGCTACCATCATGTGAGTCTTCGCATTGATACCCAAAGAAAAAAAGACGGTGTCGTAAAAGCCGACTAAGAGATATTGCCTGGTGTAGACCAATAAGCACCTTGGTACACCCGAATGGTGGAGGGCAAACCACCAACAACAGCATACCCTGAGAGGGTTGGTGTCAGGCAGGCGGCTGGCTGTAGCCATAACCTTGAGCAGTATGGATTGCAATGTTGTCATTCCAATCACTCTCTCCGTTCATCGGTCTCTCGACAATGTCCGTTCCGTCTCTTTTCTGTACATTCATTCATCACTAGCACCTTTCCGGTGTTATGGATGATGTGAATGAAAAGGGATTGAATGGCTTGATGACGTCTGACCGATATATGGAAGAGGAAACAAAATGCGCCGACCCCATATAGACTAAGAACAGATCATAAAGAAGAAGAAAAATATTCAAAACATGTTTTTCCCATGAAAATCTTAAGTTTTTACACAAAATATAATTTACTTTGGGTATAGTACACACGTAAGCGAAGTGGTATAGTTTTTCAAAATTAGTCATCATGCGTTCTCTAGCTAATCCACTGCACTTGCGGTAAGTCACCAGTCCTCCCCCAGGGGCCACCGTCTCCTATGTACGTCGCGTTCGTACTCTCAACTGGAATGTTTTCCATTCGGTTCCAGCGCGGCGATAGAAGAGGGCAAGTGTATATTCTACAACATCCGCAACTTCGTGCGATTCCAACTGTCGACGTCCATCGCGGCGCTGTCGCTCATAGCGCTCGCCACGCTCATGGGCATACCGAACCCGCTCAACGCCATGCAGATACTCTGGATCAATATTATTATGGACGGTGAGTGTGACGGGTGTCCAACAGTCTTTTGATAAAAGACTGTTGGAAACCCCTTTCGTATTTATTAAAATATATGCCACCATAATTTGAATCTTAGTTAAAACCCTATTACAGGTAATAGGGTTTAAAACCAATGAAAAATTCCATGCCGTGCCGTGTGGTGACGGCAGAGTAGAATACAATTGTCACCACCCCAAATCTGTCCCGTGGGTGTCGTACAAGGCGACTAAGGATAAATCAATGATGAGGAATGGGCAGCAGCGTTCCTCTAATACCACCTAGCAATAGCAATGTACTGCGACTTTTGTGTCCGATGTATGGCAATGGGCTCGCCACCTATTACATGGGACCTAACATAACTACATACATACTTGCTGTTTATATTAAAACAATAAAGATTCGTTTTGCCTGCATCTTGATCTGTTATGATATTGACGTTTGTCACAGTTGTCAACTAGTATGAACCTTGTTGTAATTTTAGATTACTAGAAAAGTTAATCAAAAGTGGTACACCACTTTCTTGGCCGACCGACAATAGGTGTTGAGCCTGTTGCTATCTATCGGGCACGTGAAACGCAGTGGTATAAAATGATTTCTATGAGAGGATTCTGTTCTGCCGTCACGACATGACATTTCATCTGTCGCCATAATAATGTTAACAGCATTATTGTGTTCCGACAAATGTGATACGATAGCCAGTCCCTCTGTGGTTGAGGGTTCCAGGTCAAGCTCGATTCCATTTTAGGCCCTTATCATCACTTACTATCTGGTGAGATGAAGGGCATGGGCTTTCCTGTCTAACATAAAAAAAATATGTGCTAGTGAAAAAACCTGCACACACGAGCATTGTATGTACGGAAGCCTGCTACATGCCTTGAAACCTTAAACACTTGTTGGTCACCCTTTAGGCCCCCCCGCCCAGTCGCTGGGCGTGGAGCCGGTGGACCACGAGGTGGCCCGGCGCCTCGCTTAATCGTCTCGGGCTACAATGTTGTACAATCTACTTTTTCATTCATCTGTCTAATGGCCATCCAACAGGGCCCCCCGCCCAGTCGCTGGGCGTGGAGCCGGTGGACCACGAGGTGGCCCGGCGCCTCGCTTAATCGTCTCGGGCTACAATGTTGTACAATCTACTTTTTCATTCATCTGTCTAATGGCCATCCAACAGGGCCCCCCGCCCAGTCGCTGGGCGTGGAGCCGGTGGACCACGAGGTGGCCCGGCGCCTCGCTTAATCGTCTCGGGCTACAATGTTGTACAATCTACTTTTTCATTCATCTGTCTAATGGCCATCCAACAGGGCCCCCCGCCCAGTCGCTGGGCGTGGAGCCGGTGGACCACGAGGTGGCCCGGCGCCTCGCTTAATCGTCTCGGGCTACAATGTTGTACAATCTACTTTTTCATTCATCTGTCTAATGGCCATCCAACAGGGCCCCCCGCCCAGTCGCTGGGCGTGGAGCCGGTGGACCACGAGGTGGCCCGGCGCCTCGCTTAATCGTCTCGGGCTACAATGTTGTACAATCTACTTTTTCATTCATCTGTCTAATGGCCATCCAACAGGGCCCCCCGCCCAGTCGCTGGGCGTGGAGCCGGTGGACCACGAGGTGACCCGGCGCCTCGCTTAATCGTCTCGGGCTACAATGTTGTACAATCTACTTTTTCATTCATCTGTCTAATGGCCATCCAACAGGGCCCCCCGCCCAGTCGCTGGGCGTGGAGCCGGTGGACCACGAGGTGACCCGGCGCCTCGCTTAATCGTCTCGGGCTTAAATGTTGTACAATCTACTTTTTTTGTCATCTGTCTAATGGCCATCCGCCAGGCCCGCCCGCCCAGTCGCTGGGCGTGGAGCCGGTGGACCACGAGGTGACCCGGCGCCTCGCTTAATCGTCTCGGGCTAAAATGTTGTACAATCTACTTTTTTTGTCATCTGTCTAATGGCCATCCGCCAGGCCCGCCCGCCCAGTCGCTGGGCGTGGAGCCGGTGGACCACGAGGTGACCCGGCGCCTCGCTTAATCGTCTCGGGCTTAAATGTTGTACAATCTACTTTTTTTGTCATCTGTCTAATGGCCATCCGCCAGGCCCGCCCGCCCAGTCGCTGGGCGTGGAGCCGGTGGACCACGAGGTGACCCGGCGCCTCGCTTAATCGTCTCGGGCTAAAATGTTGTACAATCTACTTTTTTTGTCATCTGTCTAATGGCCATCCGCCAGGCCCGCCCGCCCAGTCGCTGGGCGTGGAGCCGGTGGACCACGAGGTGACCCGGCGCCTCGCTTAATCGTCTCGGGCTACAATGTTGTACAATCTACTATTTTTTTCACCTGTCTAATGGTCATCCGCCAGGCCCGCCCGCCCAGTCGCTGGGCGTGGAGCCGGTGGACCACGAGGTGACCCGGCGCCGGCCCCGGGACACCTCGCGCCGCATCATCTCGCGCGGGCTGCTGCTCAACGTGCTGCTCGCGGCGGCCATCATCATCGCCGGCACGCTCTGGGTCTTCAACCGGGAGGTGGGTTCGGAAATTCTGACCATTTTTTTTTCTTTTTTACTTTTTTGTACCAGCGTTCTACGCTCCAGGATGTACACCACTGACCTCTATTATATAAATACGCTGGACTGAATACTTCTACTTGAAATGACAAATGTTTCTTGTGCCGATTTGAAGCGCCCCCTAGAGCGGCAAGTGTACTAAAGTTGACTTTTGTCAAATGCATTTTTAATTAGTTAAATGCATCTAAAATGTCCGTGGACGTTCACCTTCGTATACCAGTACCATCAGCGCCAAGATGGCGATAATCTAATTGGCTTAATTTTTTGGATGACAACCTTCTGTCCAGCGTACTTGTATGGTAGAGGTCAGTGTCCCTGCCCTGTTCCTAGTCTATCTGGGGTCGGCGCAGTATGTTTCCTCTTCCATTCATATTTGTCAGACGTCATCAAGCCGTCTACTCCCTTTTGATTTATATCATCCATCACACCGTAAAGGTGCCACTGATAAATGAATGTATAGAAAAGAAACGGAAAGGACAATGTCGAGAGGTCGATGAAGGGAGAGAGTGATTGGAAT
This sequence comes from Cataclysta lemnata, assembly GCA_963931975.1. Classification (NCBI taxonomy): domain Eukaryota; kingdom Metazoa; phylum Arthropoda; class Insecta; order Lepidoptera; family Crambidae; genus Cataclysta; species Cataclysta lemnata. The sequence continues at coordinate 12,960,992 of OZ008352.1, forward strand.
GACAACATTCCAGTCCATACTGCCCAAGGTTTTGGCTTAGGTTGTACAGCCGGCCGCCTGCCTAACACCAAACAACCCTCTTTGAGTCAGCGTTCTACACTCCAATGTACTCTTGATGCTGATGATGATGATGATTGATAGTCACCAGCACTTTAATGTTAGAGATGCATTTGTAATGTCAAATACAAGCAACAAACGTCAAATTGAGTATCTATGCCGATATAGGGGGCGCTTCAAATCGGCACAAGAAACATTTGTCATTTTAGTAGACGTATTCAGTCCAGCGTACTTGTTTAATAGAAGTCAGTGATCAGAGATAAAAAATAGACTTTACCATTATTTATTTATTAATGTTTTGTTTGTCGCAGATGTCTGACAACAAGATCACGCCGCGCGACACGACGATGACGTTCACCTGCTTCGTGCTGTTCGACATGTTCAACGCGCTCTCGTGCCGGTCGCAGACCAAGTCCGTGTTCGAGGTCGGCCTGCTCTCTAACAAGTAAGTGGGCTACCCTTTGTTGGATCAACAGTAATTTAACAAACTTACAGTTAACAAGCAACGAAATTCAAAGTTATCATTTCGCGAATCAACGTTTCATCTATTTATGTTTCACAAACTCTACATCTGTTAAAGTAATTTCTTCATATATTGTCATTTTGCGAAGGAACATTAGTAAATTTTTCCTAACACAAATACGTTAAGCGACAAAGATCTATTGACCAATTTTTTTTTTGATAATATGGTTACTTAGTCTAAAGACATTAGGCAATTAATGGTATGGCACCGTATCATTTGTTAATCGTGTTGGTTAGGTTAGGTTAGAACTGTGACCACAACAATTTGAAAAATAGCTAATTGAAATTTTAGTGAACAAAAAGTTTGTAATTGAAATTTAGGGCCTGTTTCACAATCGAAAAGTAAGTTCGAAGTAGCTTACTTTGCAGATCAATTGACATATATTTCATATTACAACTGTCAAATGATCTGCGAAGTAAGCTACTTAGAACTTACTTGTCGATTGTGAAACAGGCCCTAAGTCAAACAAATTATTTGTGAAATATTATTTTTTGTTTTTGTAACTGGTTGAGATGTCAGTATGACTTTTAAATTTTTTATTAATGATGCATTTTCGAAAACCTGCTTATCATCTGCATGTTTGCGTTTTGATGTCCTTGTCAAAGCATTAGTTTGCGTAATGAAACATTGACAAATGTTGCTTGTGTAATGGTAATTTGCGAATGAATTGTGCGTGAAACATTATAGAATTCATATCGTCCATCTCACCGGAAAGGTGCTAGTGATGAATGAATGTATATATAATAATATCTCCCTTAGTCTTCTTTTACGATATCCATGGGATAAGTCGGGGCTGGTCTATGTTATTTTTTCGCTCCCAGGCCAGCTTGGAAGACATAACATATATTACGATAATCTATCATAAAGATTTTTTACTTTCGTTTTTTACTTTCGTCGGTTGTGCAAGTGTGATTCGTCTTATATCCCTAGTAGTATACTGCGATTAATGTGCCCGGTAGATGGCAATAGGCTCGCTACCTATTACATGAGAACTAACTTAATTGGCGAAAAGTGGTGTAGAGTGTAGTGGTAGGTAGAGGTGTTAATTCACCTCTGCCTACCCCTTCGGGGATATGGACGTGATTTATGTATGTATGTGTGCTATTGTTAATCGACTGTTTGTTCCAGAATGTTCCTGGTGGCGGTGACGCTCAGCCTTGTGGGGCAGATGCTAGTTGTATACTTTCCACCGCTGCAAAGGGTGTTCCAGACCGAAGCTCTCACGGGGCATGGTCAGTAAATAAATAAATATGTTTATGTCACACCTGACCATAAAGTGGACTTTTCCACCGTACGCGTACGTAAAATGCATTTTCTGGTCAGGGGGTAACATAAAACTATGATCTTACCTCGAGCAATAAAAAAAGCCTCAGATCCCATAATAAACGCCCTCGCCTTCAGCTCAGGCGTCAAATACTTGCGATCTGAGACATTCTATGTTTTATCTCTCATGGTATATAATCTACTATGTATTTACACTCACACCTATCATCAAGCCCAAAGTAAGTATCCTATGCACTTGTGTTACGGATACTAGATGACGGATATATATTTTTTTTAATATCATAATATTTATGTATATATTTAAATGTTGAAATATACTACATAAACTTACACGCAACCACAACTCGGGAACAAATATTTCGTACTTGAGGCACTCGCGAGGGAATTCACTTGGCTTCCTTACGAAACTAACCCTTATTCTCTGGTTACAGATCTCATATTCCTAGTGTGCCTCACCTCCAGCGTGTTTATCGTGAGCGAGGCAAAGAAACTCATCGAGCGCAGCCTAAAGAAGCGCGCCAACACCAAGTTCTCGACGAAGGCCCGCGATGCTATGGAGTTTGTATGACACGAGACCGAGAGGAAGGCGCAGTAAGCCACCCGTCACCAGTGATTCACCGTCACAGACTATCACCGTGTGACGACCCCTGTCACCCCCTGTCTCTCCCTATTCGAATAACCGTCGACAAGCGCAGGCAGCTAGCGAAGTCACGGATCTTAGAATATTTGGAAGGTGTAGTCCTACCTCCCCCTATTCGAATATCCTTAGCCAAGCTCAAGCCGCTAGTGAAGTCATGGATGGTTATGATGGGTGTAGCCGGGTGTCACCCAGTGGCGCTGTGACGACGGTCGGGTGTGTTTTCAGTGACGGCTGCCGGTGCAGTCTCGGCCATAACGGACCGTTTTCGATTTACGATGGTAGAATCGATGTGCCTCAGCGTATTTTGTAGATTGGCTTTTTTTTGTAGTACCTACATATACTCTGGCCGTTGTAACGAGATAAAAAACGTAAACAATTTTGATATTTTGTCTCTTTATCGACAAAATGCATTTAAAAATAATAAAGATGTATTTTAAAATACATCAGCCATTTTTAGAAAGTTAAACAATTGGCGACTTTGCAAAAAATAGGTTTTACACATGTTTTTATTTGTATTTTTTTTTTAATGAAAGATGAATCAAAATTGTTTGAATTTTTTATTTCGTTATGATGGCTGCAGTGTACTTATGGATGTGAGCAGTATTTTTTTTACCTAGCGATATTTATTTATTTTTGTGACGTTTCATTTTTGTAGATGTAAGCGGTGACTGTGGATAGGTGTCCTTTTGTGATTTGTTTGTCTGTCAGTAGTAATCTTGACATTAGCGTTTATGCGATGAGTTGTGTGCGAATGAGTGTTATGGAATCAAATTCTCACTGCGTAAATGAAACAATTTACAAAAATTATGTCTTGATTTTGTCGGATGTTGTAATTGTTGTGATTCACATTGATATTGTTTCTTGTTGGTGTGCGTTTTGTGCTTTGTGTGAAACGATCGCGTACAAACAGTGGCATTTCATGATTATACGGAACTTTCAAGTTTCGCAAAATAATTGATTCACCGCCACTTTTTGATGTGAAGTTTGCGGCAACTTGAAGTATGGTAGACTGTACACTGAAGCATGTCTTTTTGTATGCTAATATGTTATTTTAGTGGGTACATCGGATCTGACGTAGATGTAATTTAGGCGATCTTTGAAGATTGCACGTGTTTTGACACATGTATCTCGCGAGAATCAACTATAATAATTATATTGTCTAATATTGTCTTAAACATTCCTTTTCAACCAATCATTTGCACATCGTCATGGTGTTTCGATAACTTATGACTTAGATTGGTTGTCTGATAAAGGAATGATTTTGTGTGGACAAACCCAAATCTTTATTTTGAATGAAAAGCGTTTTCTGTACTAGCAGTCTTAGTACAAAAACTTTTTTTATAATAATTTTTTATCACTCCACCAGTACATTTATTTATTTAATAGGTTTTCAATCAATTAATAATTTACACTTGTGTGATTATCGTATAGTAATGCACTCAATGATAAAGTTTTTTTAATTAATGATTTTTATCTATTTTGAATACAGCAATTTTATTTGACTTATTAAAAAGTACAAGTTGAATACAAAATTGTATAAACAAAATACGATTAGCCGTCGTCTTACTTATGAATTAAGAGTACGTTCTTTTATTCTTTTTTTGTGTATGTATGTATCGATTGAATTTTTGGCAATGGCCGGTTTTGACATTACCTTATGGTAAGATTATTGCAAAATGAAAATATCTGTCTTATATAAATACCCAGTAAAAAAGGGGTTACAGAGGGGGGATGTCATTCACATCAACAACATTCAAAAAATTCCATGATTCACATTGTTTTTTAATTATTAATCTTTTTATATGGGATTAGTGTCTTCTCGATGATGTTTGAAATGTGTACTCTCTCTGTAGCAAACATAATTTAATTCTTACCTTCGGAAAATTTAATTATAATTATGTTATTTTGTGATCAAGTCTCTATGCTCAAGGAATACCGGTAGGGTATGGTCACAGAGTAAATGTAGACTATTTCTAATGATTGATTCGAATCAATGTCGCAATCTGCGCAAGCGCATATAGCCAGTGTGGCAGTGCCTGTTAGATGTGTATTAGCGTAGAAGGGCAAATGAAGGGAACAGTAAATGTATATTAAATAATTAGAATGTTTCTAGTAAAATAATTAATCTTTTTCGTTGTAAATTGAAACTCAAATTGCATAATCATCACATCACTTCTAGATCTTGATTAAGGAATCGAGGACCATTTACTTCACAAGTTTAAACTCTGTGTAAGCATTTATGAGTTGATTAAACCTCTGAAGTGTTTTATTCCAAATTAGGCGTTTTAAATAATACTAATTAAACGTTTGCAGTCGTATGTCGCTAGAACAGTCACTTGGATGGTAGATATACCTATTTTTTTTGAAGTTCCATCTAGCCTAACCCCAAATATTTTGTGGTCGGTGTAGTATCGTGTCTTATAGAACAGTTGCCACTGTAATTTGAACATTACTCCCTGGAAATAGGTTTTAAACCAATAAATAAATTCGTATATTCGGTCTTTTAAAGAGTTAATTCCCGAACCTGCGTGGGAAAATAAATATGCAGGTATCTGAAAATGTAAAAAAATAGGTTCCTTAGTGCTATATTATATCGTCCTTTGTCTCAGACCATTATTATTACTATATCTTATTATATTCATATTTAGAAAAAATATATTATTATATATTAATAGTCATTAGAGCCTAAAACGTAAATCATATGAATATTGTGCAATATCACTGAACTAGCTGTAAGTTGTTAGAAAAACATTTATATCTTATGGTTGGTCAGTAATGTGGTGTTCTACAACCAAAATTCACTCGCACGTCACAGAATATAAGGTTGATTTTTCCCTGCAATTCTACATTTACAGTCGTGGAACTGATGTACCTATATCTATAGCGAATTATGCGAAGCCGGTTAAAATGAAAAACCAATTGTGATATGTTATAATTTCTGCTAAGTAAATAGCACTGGTGTTAAAATGCCTTGGCAAAATTATCTACCACATTCTTTCCCGACCTTACTATACCAGAATAGATTCGTATAATATCATCTAAAATCAGTTCTTGAGGCGTGACTTCACAATGTAATGACTAACCGTTAAAGTTCTTCTAAAAGATTTGGTGAACTGTCGTGTTTTTAAGACGACTGTTATAATCAAATATAAATTGAGCAAAACACAGTGCTTTTCGTCTATACAAGTTATTAAGAATCAACTCTCTATGATCACTGATTAAGCTTAAATTTGAATGCATTTCAATTTTATAATATACAAAACAATTCTCGTACTACCCCCTCTTTTCCCTTTCGTATTATATTAAGCACCTACTAGTTTTATATAGTTTTTAAGGGTTCTTTTAGAATTCCAATCGACGAGTACAGTGAAAAGGTTTTATTTGTGGAAACAAAATTATATGTGTCAGATTTTTTTTAGATAAGATCCTTAAGGACGCATAGGTTTACCCTAAATTTGAAGCATTTATCTATTTATCAGGGTAATGAATAGACAGTCTAGAGTTAAGTATAATAGCTACCGTGTGCAGTCATTATTTTTGGTTAGTTTTGCAAGCATGGAACCTATTTTAAAGTAATATTTGCGGCTGAAATGACTGGACAAGAATTGAGAAAAAGATGATCGTATATTTTAGTCATAGAGAAAGAATGAGGAGTAGCAGAGTGTCAAATACAGTTTTCTGTGTCGGGCGTGAAATGAAAAAAAAACCAGTCATCAATCGAAATTTAATTCGTCTGTGAACAGTAAGAAGTGAACTCTGTCTACTTCTGGTGTAGAAACACGAAAACTTGCAATATTTATTACATTTATATACCGTCTATTGCACGATTGTAAAATAATCTAATCTATTTATTGTAATTTTTTCAAAGTTTATTAAGTATTTGCGTTTGAGTAAGCAATGATTGCACACAGAAGTTTGAGCTTTATTAATGACAAGTGTTATGTTGTAAAAGATATTATGGAAATAGCATTACTTTGGAGTGGATTGATTCATCCCAACGTCTCAGGATTGTCTAAGAATGGTGCTTGATGTTACGGTAGTATTCGACTGGAGGGTTCTGTCAGTTGTTACCTGCATCTCTTTATACACATACATAATAAATCACGCCTACATCCTTAAAGGGGTAGGCAGACGTGAATTAACAACTTCAAAACCCACTTTTCACCAATTAAGTTAGGTCCAATGTATGTATCAATAGCTGGCGATCCTATTGCCATATATCGGGCACGGGAGAGATGAGGTGACAATTGTATTCTGATCTGCCGTCTCTTCTGGCTCCCTGAATGTCGATGGCCCAAAATGTAACTCGCTCAGCCTGCGAATGCGTAAACCACGCAAATTTCCTGTCAAGGACCAAAAATACTTTATCCCGAGTTTCTCCGTGCTTCGGAAGGCACGTTAATCCCGGCTGCATCTGCAGTCGATAATACCCACCAATAGCATTGCGTGGCGTGGTGGGTTATGTGATGTCTCACTCTCCCTATATTCCTCCATCCATAGGGAAGGTCTGTGCCCCACCAGTGGGGACATTAGAGGGCTGGTGATGGTAATGATGACGGACTCCTCAGTCGAATGAGCTTGTTGAGCGACGCCATAAAATGGCGTCTCGGTGTTGCCATAGTTTAATAGAATTTATTTGCACGAAACATGTTGCCATTGTACCCTGTCGAATGGTAATATTTTTGACATCACTCTACTGTCCTCATCACTAAATGTTTCCGTATGTGTATTGATTAGTCATTAAGATATTATAGAATTGTTAAGTAGGAACAGAATCGTATGTGATTACCAGTCATATCTCTAAAGAGTACGTGTTTTACAATAAATTGTATTCCATTTCACGAGGAATTTGGATATTATTATAATAATATTAACCTAGCGGACTTTTTAACTTTTACCGGAAGTCAGGAACCAATTGGACGTAGTTAGGCAATATATAACTACTCCACTAGGAAGGAATTTATTAATTTATGCACAAAACACACATTTTATTATGAGCAAATTGCATTTGGGTTGAATCCTCTGCTTAACCACGTCCAATTGTTTCTGAATATTCTCAGTTATGACTTCTAAAGCTTGTATTTTCATGACTCGAAACTAGACCTGGAGTGCTACATAGCATTTCCATTTATCTTTTTAAACCAATCGACCTATTATAACTTAGCAAAAAATATTCTTAAATATTTGACGATATGAAATCTTTGGAGATTAACTTAAGTGCTACCTTCGGGTCTAGAAACATAATATACCCGTCTACAAAAAAAAGTAGGGACTCTCTGTAGATATAAGATATTATTATTATTATCTATGGAATTTTGAACATACAATGTAGAAAGTTATATCTAATAATTATTGTAGTTGAAAATTAAAATCTTCAAAATGTATTTGTAGTCTTTTATAAAGTCGGAGTGTTTTTGGATTACTGTTGTGCGAATAGTGACTCACTGACATTGTAAATGTGGCGTATACACAGGAATGTTAAGCAATATTATGCTTTATTTTGAATTGCTAAGGTGTAGTATTTCTTGACATTTCTGTGTTTTCGTCCTTCCAGGCGGTAATTTTGAAATGTCTCTCCTGATAATTTTGTATTCTACCTACAAGTCTCTCAAGCATCTTCAACTCTCATGTCTATTGATATTATAGTAAGATTTGTGACACATGAAAGTTTATTTGTCGATAATTTGTAAATAAGCTCTGCAAAATGCTACCGCACTAGAACCTCGACATGCGCTAAAAAATATTCAGCTGGCAAGATGTCACTATACATTTCGTCTAATTGTCTTTAAAAAGTTCTTCTTTATTAGATAATAATATGGAATATAATCAATTTCTAATGACAGTGACAAGAGAACAAAATGGCGGCCAGACGCTTTAGCGATTTGCAGGGATTATTAAATGGTGTAATGACCCTACAACTTGCTGCACTCTCATCAAATAAGGTCTTGTTTGGCAGTTGGTACTTGGTGTGGCCCTGAGATATATTATCATTTCCGTTTCCCCTTTTGCGGGTACTACTTGGTAGTTGACATTATGAATGACATAATAATACCTTATAATGCTTGCATTGACTACCAAACGGTACAAGTAACAGACAAGCATAAAAAAATACTAAAATAACTGCCGATGTATTCTTACCAAATACACATTGACTTGCTTGCGTGCCAGTTCGTGGTATCTTACGATACTTATCTGATTGTCAAGCGAACAAACGATGTGGATTCGTGGAGCGATCAATATACGCCGTATCAGAACAGCATTATTGTGGTGCGACAATTTATGATAAGATAGCCAGCCCCTCTGTGGTTGAAGGTTCCGGGGCGGATTCCGTCTTCGACCCTTATCTTCACTTACCGTCAGATGAGATGATGGGCAACAGATTCTCTGTCTAACATCAAATAAACCAATGACTTACGATCATCAAAGGAGACCCGCCAAAGACTTTCTATATGAGATGAAGAGCTATTTAATTGCACAATGAATTAGCATCGTTTGTGCGTTAATGTAGTGATGTGGCTAAGTGTAAAGGCGGTTACGCACTACGCCCGATCCGAATCCGTGATCTAGAAAACTCAGACCGAATTCAGATATCGCCTACGCACTACTACGATCTCCGATACAGATCCAAGCAATTCAGGATCCATCTTATGGAATACTAATTTGATTGGTCGGAAAGGAATCGGATGACGGAGATTGGATCTAGTGCGGAAGTTACCATAGAAATAGTTCTACGGCTACTACGGACCATATTTTCACGGACTCGGATCCGACGTAGTGCGTAATCGCTCTAACTCGTGTAATTCTCCTGGATATAAAATAGTCCGACAACTTATACTTATACACTATATTCCACCATCTCGTACCGCAGGAGGGTCGCGCACGAACTTGTCGAACTATAACGTGGGTTGAACTACCCACGCCTAAGTCAGTGTCAATGTGCTGCCTTATGCCAAATCCTGCTGTTAGGGGCTCCAATGCCTCAACTCGTTTCTTTTAGTGCTCTGTCATGTGACCTTAAAATATGTAACCAGTTCAAAATAAAAATAGCCAGATTTAACATGTACAGACTTTTATTCATTAACCTTAAAAATTTATTATCCTATTATTTCGGCCGACCTTTGCAGTGCCACCAAGTTGTCTAGTCAGTGAACAAAGGCTCAATTTACATCGCCGCAGAATGGAATGGAAGCGACTTTTTGCAACGAAATTGTATAAAACGTAATGGATTGAAAAGAGGGTGAAAGCTGGGAATATGATAAACGGGGCTTTGCACACTTTTATGAACAACCAAAGTGTGTCCAGAAAGGCTCGTATGGCTGTTCATAATGGAGTGCTGGTCCCGACATTAATGCATGGAAGTGAAAGTTGGGTATGGGAGAAGAAGCATGAAAGTAGAATAAATGCAGTAGAAATGAGAGTGTTGAGGAGCATGGCTGGGGTAAGGCTGAGCGATCGATTGTATAACAGTGTGATAAGAGAAATGTGTGGTTTGAAAGAAAATGTAATGACAAAGATTGAGAAAGGGATGCTCGCATGGTTTGGTCACGTAGAAAGAATGGATGAAAGGAGACTGACAAAAAGGATATACATGGCGAAAGTGAATGGAGAAATGGGAAGGGGAAGGCCTAGGCGGATCTTTCATAATCAAATTGAAAGTCTATTAAATAAGGGCCAGGTCAAGAGTACCCGAAACCGACGGGCATGCATGAAGAGATTAATGAGATTGGATGAAGCGAAAGAAGTATGTAAGGATCGTAGCAAGTGGAAAGAAGTGATCTCTGCCTACCCCTGTGGGAGAAAGGCGTGATATATGTATGTATGTATGTACGTAATGGATTATACATTTCAATTGAATAACATACACACAGCACCGACAGTAACTGGAAGAATTCTCGATATTGCCCCAAGATTCGCCAGAAGCATTCCATTCCATTCGGCGGTGTAGATTGAGCCAAAGCGTGTCAGGGAATGTCAAAATTTTTGAGTAATTTGTAGTTCCAATTTTCACCGCTTGTTTAGATAAATATAAGCTAAGATAAGCTTGCTAATATAAGATAAGCTTGCTGGCACTGTACTTACTTTTATAATTTAATCCCTCACTCTCTCACTAGAGTAAATGGTCAAGTGCTTAAACGTATTAATGCGAAATTGTAGCCAACATGTCTACTGTTTTTTTTGTTTTATTGACATTAGAAACATTATGGATGTATATTTCTTCCTCCATGTTTTGTTATGTTAATTAATAATTTTTGCAACATTAGAATTGAAGCTACGGCTTACAATAAGTAATTTAACTGTAATTGTCACGGACACAGTATAAAACGTAAACATGTCGGTTGCACTTGTTCAACTTTGACCTTAATTATCTAATAAATGCATTTGTAGCTTGTCCTGTTAGCGGAACTTGAATTATATTCAAATTTATTTTTGTATGAAAGAACCTAATTTCTTATATATGAATTATTACATTCGTAGAAGAAACGCTTTTGTTTATGATGTTAGCTATTTAGCTAGATGTTGCTGGTACTTTACAAATAAACATGTAATATACAACGTGTAGCGAAATAATAACGCACACCCTGAACACTAACCATGCTAACTTTAGACCTTTCAAATATTTTGGTTGGTAGTAGGACTTCTTTCAAGTCCGCCTGGCTAGCTACCGCCATCTTATCAAAATCTGTCGCCATAATGTTATGTTATTATGTTAACAGCATTAGGTATAGTTTTCCGACTATTGTGATAAGATAGGCAGCCCGCCTGTGGTTGAGGGTTCCAGGTGAAGCTCCCATTGCATCTTCAGCCCTTATCGTCGCTTACCATCAGGTGATATGAAGGGCAAGCTTCCCTGTCTAGCGTTAAAAAATATACACAATTTTTTTTATTTAATTCGGTAAAATCGTTTCGGAGGAGTTCGATTAAAAATACTGATTAGATGTTGGCATGGGTAGTATTCAGGGTCCACATACCTTTTGTAGTGGAGTTCACGCCGCTGCGTGGGGAAGCGTAACTAGCATTACAGGTACCTTTTTTTCGCCTGGGATCTACCACAGTCGAAAAATAAGGTAGTATGCATGGTGTGGGTTAATTCCGTTACATGTTGTATACTGCCGCGCCTACGAAAAATGCATTGTGTATCTACCTTTTTACAACTTCTACTTTCTTAAGTATGCCGACTTGTATGGATGGAATTAAGCTAGCGATTAATGTAAAAATTGGAGTACCTAGTCAGTAGGTATATTGAAATGGTCTCTATGGGAAAGTTATATAGAGCCTGTTTTCCTGATTTCAAATATGTGTATAACTCAATTTCGTGAAAAATCGTTGGTACATAATGTGTTCTCGTAAGCGCGGCAGTACCTATAGTTACCTAATTTTTCAGAAAATACCAACGCTGCTCCTTACAAGGCGACCACTTTAACATGGTCCACGAGCAGCTCAGGCTCGTGCCAGGTCTGATGCCAGTTGGGCAGGTCCTGCCAGAAGTGCAGCATGGCCTTGCGGCCCGAGTTGCGCCAGGGCTTCGGGCTGCCGTTCGAGGAGTAGATGTCGTCGTAGAACTCGGTGATGCCCCCCGCTGCCACGCCCAGGACTATTTGGAACTGGAAGGGGGATAAAGATATTTGATTCTAATGATTGCTAAGAGGAGCTCGATAGCGCAGTCGCTTAACGCGCTCGGCCTGCAATAGGAGCTCAGACAGTACTATAGGCCGACAAGACGGTGGCGGGGTCGGGGCACTGCGGATGCCAGTGGGGGCGGGCGATGCCTCCATCTCTCATACCGCGGGAGGGTCGCGCACGAAGTTGTCGGACTATAAAATGACATCACGCGCTGTCAGATTCATTACATCATGGTCTTTTGGCGGCATTTACAAGTGCGTCCACAGTTATTCTACCTCTGACACTTCTCATCATCCTGCTCTATCATATGGAAATGTCATATTAGTATCCTTCTCTCGCATAAAACGTAAATGGAAATGTCAGAGGTAAAATAACTGTGAACGCACTGTAGGTAGGTATCATAATTCATTAATATGATTTTGAGTTGGATCTAATATAAATAAATATTTTATTATTTTTTAGTGGAATAAGATGAAGATAAATTTAAAATAACTTCTGAAAATGTGTCCGAACCCCTATTACGTTAACTACGCTCTCTCGCTGCTCGCTAAGGCCGACCAATGGATGGGTGACTAAAAAATTATTATCTGTAGTTCCTCCGTGCCTCGGAAGCCCCGTTAAGCCGTTGGTCCCGACTCCCGGTTGCATCTGCAGTCGTTAATACCCACCAATCCGCACTGGGCCAGTGATCGGTTATGGCCCATTCTCCTTATTCTTCAATCCTATGGAAGGCCTATGCCCCAGCAGTGGGGCATTAAAGGGCTAGTGATGATGAAAGCAGTGTATGGTGAATTTGTGGGTGATGGAATGGAGGAAAACTACTTAAAATTGTATATATCTCATTAATATATTTGTCGCTACTACAACAACTAGCTTAATTAGCAGTTCAATCAACAACCTAACCTCTTTACTTACTAATTTTTTAATAGAACAAATTACTGGCACGCGCCGGCTACTGCCGACGCACGCTCGCTTCGCTCGCTCGGCTCGTGCTGTTCGTTATATAGTTCATAAACAAACCTCACCAACTTACTAAATAACCCATGTCGGTAAATAGAAGATTTGTGCCTGGCCGGCTGCTGCATATCATTCAGGACGCTAGTTGAACGGCGCTGTTTAGTAAAGAGACTAGGCTGTTGATTGAACGGCTAATTAAGCTAGTTGGCTGCGACATGTAAATATACCGACTTCACGTAGAGTAGGTAGAATAGGAGTAGAAGATTCAACTTACATAGTCATCAAACGGCGCCATTTTAGATCCGGTGCTGAGCAGCGTGCTCTGCAGGTTGCAGTGCGGCGGGAAACGGTCCCGCAGCGGGATGCTCGCGTCCACTCGCGACCATTCCTCCCCATCCACAGAGAGCGCGATATATTCTGATGGGAGCGTGCATCGGTTTATTATTCCTATCTTGAAAATGTTTCGTTTCGAGAATATAAAGACTTTAGTTTTTTGTATAGAGGCATTTGCCGAAATTGACAAATTCGCCGTGTGGTGACGGCAGAGCAGAATACAATCCAAATCTCTCCCGCGGGTGTCGTACAAGGCGGCTAAGGGTTAAAACAGTGATTAGGTAACCCTTATTCTTTGACACACGTTTCGAATATTTAACGTTATTTCTTTGACGATTCATGTAATGTTGCCTTATATTCATTAATAAACCATATTTTTATTTTTTTAATTCTTATTTTACAGAATGGAATGAAACGTTTTAAACTGAAATTCAAAATTCTATTCAAACGATGACATCTTACCTGGAGTCCAAGTGATGGAGTAATCGTGGAACTGATCAGACCAGCCACCGCCACCACTCATCATCTTTCGGTCCAGCTGTAGCATACGGCATTGCCTGTCCATCAGCATACCTCCGTATAGCACCTGGAATTAAGTGTGGGATTAGAAAGGAATTAGAAACCTCTAAGCAATGCTCGCTAAGGCCAGTCATTGGAAGGGTGACTAAAAATTTATTATCACGAGTTCTCCTCATAACACATACCCTGAATAAGTACACCCATTCTAACATAGTGAAATAAATACATATGCTCTGCCGTCACGTGGCAGTGTCCACGCATAAAAACGTGACCAACGTAACCAACCATGCAATAAAAGAGATACATATGTCCACAGATATATCAAATATATGTCAATCCTTTGTCCCACAGGGGTATGCAGAGATCATTTTCTTTCCACTTGCTACGATCCTTACATGCTTCTTTCGCTTCATTCAATATCATAAATCTCTTCATGCATTCCCGTCGGTTTCAGGTACTCTTGAAAAATTATATTTCCTACGTAATCATAATTATTATTATGAGCATACCATGTTCCCATACTTGTTGAGGCCGGCCCTCAGCACGCTGTTGCCTCGCGCAGACGCTATCTTCAATACACCAGACGCGTAGTTGGAACTGCCATATTTCTTGAAGAGCGGCTCCAAAAGTAATTCTGGAAATGGAAATATCATCAATATTCCAAATCCCCTCAATCAAAGATTCCTCTTGCTTTTAGTTTTAAAGTTTATACCGACTTAGCAGTAGGTATAATGTGCTACAAAGAAAAGAGACAATTTTTTTTGAAATTTTCTTCAATTGTAGTGATACGGAATCGAACCCGTGGTCTCGGCAATCCGAGTGGCTTATGCAGCATTTACGAAATTTTTTCTGACATATTTTTCTTCGTAATAATTTTCCTAACATTAGTGCAGACACGTGTTGTTTTGGTCACACATTTGTGGGACCTCTCCCCCTCCTCCTAGGTGTGACGTCACATATTTAGCAATTTTACTTAATTGAATAGAAATGGAGACGAAATCCATCGATTTAACGTGTGTGTGATGTGTGTATGTGTACCTATGTGTGTGTGGTTAGCTTTTGAAATGTGTTTTGTGTGTGCAAAGATTTCGGTGGTTAAAAAAAGAATTTCGAAAAGTTATTATGGTCTTGTTGCGGAAATCGAACCCGCGGCCGCTGCTTTTCTAACCACCAAAATGTTGTACTAATTTTCCTAACATTTATATAATGTTGAAATTAAAATCGAATAGTTTAGGAAACGCACTTCGTTGCCTTTCCCTTAAGGTGTAACGCACTTTATGGATGCCCCTTATAACATTTTTTATCTCACCCGGGTAAAGCCAGTCTCCGAGTGGAAACTTAGCCCTAATCGTGACGATGCCGTACTTGAACGCGAAGTCCGCGCTGGTTATCCGGCCGGTGGCCACTGGGGGCAGGATGTCGGCGTCCGACACACGCCGAAAGCACTCCTCGCCTCGGGAAGTGCAGCTGGAAAGAAAAAAAGAAATAGAGAGTGAGACTTCTTACTGTGATAAGTCTACAGGGTGAATTTGAAATCGGTCAACAAAATTTTACAGGACATTTGAACCGCTATAATAATCGTTATAGTAACAATTGAAATTGTAATGAAACATTAGGTAATAAAATACAAGAACGCAATTATTAGATTTATTAGTTGCAGTCGACGCACTTTGAGCTTGATTGTACTTACAGCGTTCTACTACCTAGCCGCACGCACCCGTCCGCTTAGCAGCCCGCGAATTACGAACGATTTTTTTTATATTTTTCTAGGAATTTAATTTTATATTTTTCTTAATTTTTTTTTTGTTAAATTTTCCCTATATTTTAGGGAAGGCAAAGGGTCTAGCCCATACAGCCATGTCTTTAGTGTATATTTTATCTGTAGTTTCATGAAATAATGAGTGGATGAAATTATGAATGAAATGAATATTACGTTAAAATATGGGTGTCACACATTTTAACGCATCTAGGGAGTGCTTGGCGCGAATTGAATGGTAACAGAGTTCATGATGGTGACTGATGAAGTGAGCAAAACCACTTTTTACGTGGTTTTCACCACAACATCAAACACCATCACAAGACTTATTTTCAATGATTCTGCATAATTGCACATCAACACGGATGCTTGTGCATCAAAATAACACCACTTTCACTGCACAAAATCCACTCTGTAACAATTTTTGAATTAGCGAAAATAAATCTGACTGACACCACGAAACGCGCCAAACACTCCTATTTTTCTTAAATAAATTTTATATATTTTTTTTGTTTTATGTTTTTAATCTGTGTATTTACGAGTAAAAGAATAGGGAAATATTGATACTTTTTTTGTCGACTTAGATTTGTTTTTAAGCCTCACTAATATAATGTTTAATAGCACTAGAACCCCCCATAAAAATTTGTCGATTCATTTAGATTTCACCCTGTAGACTTTCAAGTAATGAAATGAGTTTTTAAAGTATTTCTTTGTCATTGTCGTGGTGACTATTAATATTCCTATACTTCTTCCTGCCCTGTTCCCAGTTTATCTGGGGTCAGCAGTACCTATGTTTCCTCTTCCATTAATACCGGTCGGACGTCATCAAGCCAACCACTCCCTTTTGATTCATATCATCCATCACACCGATGATGAATGAATGAATAGAAAAGAAATAGAAAAACGAATAATTTATTTGTATGTCACGCCTGACCATACAGCTATTCCGCCCGCTGCGCGTAGGGAAAATCCCACTTCCTGTTCAGAGGGTGATATAAAACTATGAAATTACCTCGGGATATAAAAAAGAAAGCGTCCTATTCGAGAAATTCTTTGTTTTATCGCCCATAGTATATAATCTACTGTTTATGGACCCAGGTTGATGGCTGATAAACCTTTACAGCATTTACCAGGTTTCATCAAAATCTTGATAGCCAAGCCTTGCATTTGACCATTCCCTGCAGTAGTCCCCCTAATCTCCTGAAAGAGTCTCGCTCAGAGCAGAGAGGTATGAGTATTAACTTACCCAGAAGTGAGATCCAATTCTCCCAGAATAATAGACTCGTTATTGAAGCCAGGTAGTGACTGCTGGATCTTTGGAGCGATATGGAGGCGACCATTAGACACTGACACCCTAGACCGCTGGTATGAAGCGAATGGGTACTCCTGTGAAAGACAGATTATGTAGCTGTAAAACCTAAGCCAAAACCTTGGCAGTATGGATTGGAATGTTGTCATCCCAATCAATCTTTACGTTCATTGGTCTCTTGACATGTTCCGTTAAATTTTATTAATTTTTGGATAAATAAAATATTTTAAAATTACGTTCGTTGTTTTTATTAAATATTGCGTACGATAAAAGTTGTTAGCATCGAAATATCGTCCAAGACAAGAATTCAAAAAGGAAATTTAGGCATTTGCACTTCACAATTCTCTTAATAAAATACAAGGAGCTCTCAGCAGAGGTCCTTAACTAAGTTTAAGGAGTCCTCAGCAGTGCTCCGTAGTATCAATATTAGAGATGAAACGAATATTCGTCCATTATTCGGTATTCGGCCGAATACAGAATCATGGGAAATAAAAGCCACAGAATTATTAAAATATGCGATATTTTAATCACAAAAGACACTACTGCCAGGAGACGATAGATAAATCTTAGCGGATTTTGTCAGGACTGGGTATGATTTTGCGTTTGCTGACCACCATTCGTATAATATTACGGGTCTGCCGTCCGATTCAGGTGGACTGTTTTCAAATAAAAATAATCGGCCGCCGAATATTCATTATTCGGCTATTTGACCAAATCATTATTTGTGGCAACTCTCTCTAATCATTAAAGGTAGATTGAGAAATTTACATTTTTTTAAAGGTATATTTTTATTGTCACCACCCTAAAACTCTCCCGTGGGTGTCGTACAAGGCGACTAAGGTTAAATCAATCATGAGGAATGGGCGTTTCTCTTACACCACCTAGCAATAGCAATGTACTGCGACTTTTATGCCCGATAAATGGCTCGCCACCTATTACATGGGACCTAACATAAGTTCATCTCTGCCTACTCCTTCGTGGATACAGGCGTGATTTATGTATGTATGTATGTGTTCTAGATGACCATGCAAAGCTCCAAATGGTTTTGTAATTATTTGAAATGTTGTCAATTACTCACAGGATGAGACAGGGGTATGTACTGTTCCACTCTCCAGACGCTTTGCCTCAGGCTCGAGAAGTCATCTTCGAAAATGACTTGCCCTCCGCACGGCCGGCCACCGCGCACCTGTGTTACCGTAGCCAGGCATTCTGCTGAAGGTTCCGTGACACCAGGCTGTGTCCCAACTTGTCCAGTGGATCCCGTGGGTGGAATGATTGCGAAACGAGATTCTAGTTCTGTGAAATGTTCATTTTATTCTTTAGCGTTGACTATACAATAATAATCACCTAAGAGCTTAAGGTCTTATGAACTAAGGTATAATGATGTTGATGATGGTCAAAGCTATGTTGGAAGATATTTTTTTACCAAAGAAGTATAAATAGTTTTGAGAAAAATTCTATAAATTAGCATTTCCGCATCCAGAACATTTTTCTATTCAAACATTTGTGTTATCCGTAATTTGGGTATAATTTTGGACACACTTTTTTTTAGATGTGACGTAGTAAATATACATAATCACCTGAAACCCTGAACCATAGAGGGGCTGGCTATTTTAAGTATCACAATTTTCGGAACACAAATAATACATGAAACAGATAGGAATAACAAACATACTTTGCACAGTGTAGCTCAGATTGTCCTTCAGGTAACCAACCCTGTTGAAGCTGACGAAAACGTAGTAGTTGATGACGTCGCCGACATTGAGACTGGTGTTGGGGTCCTCGAAGATCCACCGGCCGTTGGTGGCCTGTACCACCTCACCCCCTAAGACCCCCACTGCGTTGTTGTTGATATTACGGTTCAAATTCCCTTGGAACACGAAGAGCGCGGTTCCTGGGGTATCTGTGAAGTAGAAGAAAACACCTTAAGTTTATTGTTTAAAGGTTCATTTTACAGGAACCAGTTTGAGTCGTCTACTCTTCTGTATAGTTGCTTATACTGCAAACAATTTATCTTGGTTTTAAGATTATCACATTCAGTGGCAGACACCTGCTACGCTAATCAAAGTGAAATCAAACTGCCGCATCATACCTACGTACCATATTTACCGTATGATACGCTGCCAAATAATCTTATTATTAAAACGACAATACCTTATCGTCATGAGGTTGAAGGTTAACGGACGAAACTCAGGGGAATGCCCCACTTGGATGAATTTGGCACGATTGTACATTATTAATCAAGATTCAAAGAAGCACTGCAGGTAATAAGGAAAATAAACCTTTTTAATGTTTTATTATGTACTCCATGAGCTTCGGATTAAATTTAATCAAACCTATGTCGAGAGGAGCTCGATAACTCAGTGGCTAATATAAGCGCGCTCGGCCTGCGACTGCGTAAACTAATCAATGTTCGCTAAGGCCGGTTATTGGATTGGTGACCAAAAAGTATTATCTCGATTTCTTCCGTGCTTCGGCATGCACGTTAAGCCGTTGGTCCCGGATGCATCTGCAGTCATTAATACCCAGCAATCCGCACTGGGTCAGCGTGGAGGGTTATGGGAATTCTCCCTAATTCTTCCATCTATAGGGACGGCCTGTGCTCCAGAGCTGGGGACATTTAATAGCTGGTGGCGACGATGATATTGTGGTCTTTTGTATATTTGCACTGAGAGACACAGTTGTACTAAACTTAGTACTCGGTTTGGTTGGTCGTAAGACTTTTTTCAAGTCCGTCTGGATATCGCCGCCGTCTTATCAAAACCTGTCGCCTAATCATGTTAACAACATTATTGTGTTCCGACAATTTGTTATAAGATAGCCAGCCCCTCGGTGGTTAAGGATTCCCTGTGAAGCTCGATTACATCATCTTCGGCCCTTATCGTCACCATCAGATGAGATGAAAATCAACAGCTACTCTGCCTAGCATTAAAAAAAAATCTTACTGCCTCTGTTCCCAGTTTTTCGGCATACGAACGGCTACACTAATATATTGTAGGAAGTCCCTTTCATTATCTTATTGACTCACTATACGTATATCACCGGAGTTCCCCGTTAATTTGTGACTAGTTTCAATAGTTAGGTACATTTACATACATACATACATAAATCACGCCTATATCCCGAAGTGGCAGGCAGAGGTGAACTAGCACCCGCGTTTCGCCAATTATATTTAGTCCCATGTAATAGGTGGCGAGCCTATTGCCATTTATCGGGCTCAAAAGTCGCAGAAGGTACATTGCTAGGTGGTATAAGAGGAACGCTGCTGCCCATTCCTCATCACTGACTTATCCTTAGTCGCCTTGTACGACACCCACGGGAGAGATTTGGGGTGGTGACAATTGTATTCTACTCTGCCGTCACCACACGGCTTTTAGGTACATTCAATGTCTCATAACAATCATCACCATCACCATTCTTTTCTGGTAAGGCATATGCGTGCCCTATAGATGGAAGAATAAAGGGAGGACGAGACACAACTCTATACAAATTTTATATTTAGGCATACGTCATTATTATCCTCTCACTCTTATCCCATTTCATTTGTATGCTTTTTCTTCCATATACTTCTGTTTGCTGTTATCTGCTCATTAACTTCATATACTTAATTTCTCACGCAACCCATCATCTCTTCTCCTTTATGTATTTTATTTATTTAATCTTTATTGCACAATAAACAAATTGTTACAAATGGCGGACTTAATGCTAAAAGCATTCTCTCCCAGTCAACCACAAATTTTAAAAATACACATTTGTCGGCGCGATGAGAAAATAAAACTACATAACTAAAAATTAAAATTACCACAAAAAAGTAAAATATACCATTAACACATATTTTCATAAATATGCATAGATATGTTATAATAATTACTATTTTAAAATAAAATATATTTAAACATAAATAAACATACACACTTTACACATACCCACATAAATAAATAAGCTATATACATATACCTTTCCATTCTCACCTATACTAGGCGATGTGTATAACTTGTTGTTTTATGTTATGTATTAAGAATTTAACACATAACACCTCTAATAATACTCTCTACTAATAATAATTAGTATATGGCTGTCGTCAGTCTTCCAGTGACGCTACCCTTATCTTCATCTGACTAACATCTACCGTCACCATTTTCATTAGGTGCAAATGTTTACCCACAAATAATAATAATTGTAATTGAATCATTGTCGTTATGCGTTCGTGTTACTAACTTAATGATAAATGGTCCTATAGAAGGAAGAAGTCTGGGTGTGACTCAGAGTTCAATTACGTAGGTAATTAATTATTTAGAATTGGCAACGGTAGTAGGTATAGAATCTGTAGTTTAATAATTCCATTATCGAAGTATTTTGTCGTTTTAACCACCAAAGCATATTTCCTGAAAAAGCTTTAGAAACATACAGACACAAAACAAGCCAGATCATCTTTGAAGGTGTAAGCAGAGGTTAATAATAGAGGTTAAAGTATGAAATTGCCGATGCTCCCTCATTATTTAGTAGTAGTGTATAATTCCTTTAAGACAATAGTTTTGTCCATTATTCGTTTTTTATTTTAAACTTCATTTGAAGGACTTAAATTTATGTATAACATTTTATCTTATTTTTATTTCTTTCACTACCAATAAATCTTCAAAAACTGCTCGTCCTAAGTACCACTTAGATCCACGGTTACGGATACCAGTCCGTCTCCGTTATAGATATCCTAGGTATCCTATAGATTAATGTTGTCTTAATATACCCACAAAATTATATAAAAATTAGATTTGTGATTCCTTAAAAAATCGCAAATATGTTTGTATGGAAAAATAAATTTTCGCTAAATTCTCCATATAAAACAGCAATTTGATACTTAAACTCCTAATACACACTGCTATTAGGTAGAATCTATTGCCATCTACTGGGCACGTTAATGGCAGTAGGTAGGTATTGATATGCGTACCAGGATCCCGGGTGACATATGATCAGGAATAATTCTGGGTCGAGTTGCCGTATTGTATTTACAGACGTAGTATCATCAATATATAGAAAATACCGAATTAAGGGGGAATCAATATAAAACAGATACCTAATGAATTGGATACACACTCAATATGCTAAATATTAGTGTCTTCAAACCGAGATTGGTTCGACTTAAGGAAGGATTGAAGGGTTTTATTTATTCTATTTCTGGGGTAGCGAGGTGTGGTGCAGTCATCCAATGTATTCACAGCCCCAAAAATCTTTAAATTATCTGCAAATAAGTAATATCCACAGTATTTTACTCGTGTTGTGATATTGTAAATGAACACAAAGAATAGCACGGGGCCTAAAATGGATCCCAGTGTGGCACACCAGATTCAGCGGCAAACAGTTTCGATCTATAGGCATTAATCACAGCACATTTAAGATTTCCCTCAAGATAAGACTTCAACCAGCGAGATATGAATACCGATTCGCTCGAATTTCCTCGAGAAATGATAAACTATATCAAAGGCGCTTCTGAAATCAGTGTATATTGAATCACATCCCTTATCGATTTCCAGTAATCTCCACCGATACAATGACCCACGAAAGACACTAAGTTTATTTACACTGGCCGCTCTTTCTAATATCACGCTGGTGCTCTGAATATGATGATCATAATAGTCAGATCGCTGACTGCCACCCAAGAAGTCCCGGTTGCGAATCCTGATCAAGGCAATTTTTGTGTGATGAACACAGTACTTTATTTCTTTTTCGAGTCATGGCTATTTAAATATTACTGTGTGTTTCAATTAATATTAATTTAATATTACCACAAGCTGAGCTTGATGATAATATTGGATGTAAGACATATTTATTTATCTACACTACCGATAGTCTCTTTACCTAGGTATATCCATCCACATTGCATGAATGAACTGTGTTATTGGCATGACAATATAATTTCAGCATATTCGTTATTGGCGTTATATGTGTGCGCTGTGTTATTGGCATGACAATTAAAATTTAAAAATATATATTCAGCCGCGTAATACGAGCACACTTCCTTTGATCGGGAAACTATCCAGATTCAAAATATCGATTTGGTTATAAAACTTGGAGCTAGAACACATGCACATCTTTTTTGAAACCTTGGCTATCTCCGCCGCTTTAAGTTTACCTAGAATTTCACTCTCAGTATTATCTCAGTGGTAGCAGCATGCTAAGTTTTTGCGGTAGTAGCCTTCCAGTTAATTTATCTTTTACATATAACAATTATAGATGGATGTACTTGAGCTATCGATCAGCAGTCGGATAAACAAGTCTGACGGGTATTTTTAATTAATATAGGCGCAATGTTATGGCTTATTATACCACTGCATGTAACACCACACGTCTATTAGCGGGTCTTTAAATCTATGTCGTTCGGGGTAAAAATACAGTGGTAAGCTATTTATTTAAGTATAATACGAAGGAACAATTTTCAGTAAAATCTTGAATTAAATAACGAAACTCTCATCTAAGTAGTAATATTATCAGAAGTTATTCAATATCGAGTTGTCTACATACTGTCAGATTGATCCAATAGATATTGCACTTTAAATATTTTTGTTAAGGAATGAAAGCTTAAAATATTTGTGGTTAATTGTGCCTGATGAATAAAAATGATAGTTGTTATTCCAATATTATATAAATGTTAGAAACCTTGAGTCAGAAAGCTCCCGATTAACTTTTTCACATTTTCTTGTGATCTCTTTACATTTTTAGGTGTTAGTTAACTAAACTATAATTATTGTAACTGTTTATATAAATAAATAAATATTTATTTATATAAACAGTTACCTTTCATCTAGCCCAAAGTAAGTAGCCTAAGCACTTGTGTTATGGATACTAGATGACGGACATATTTTTAATATAATTATGTATATAAATGTTGAAAATATACAACATAAACATATACACAACCATGACTCGGGAACAAACATTTGTGGTCATCACAAAGTTTGCCCCTACCAGGATTCGAACCCGGGACCTCTTGGCCAATACCCAGCAATTTGAGCATTCGACCAAGGCAGCCGTCATATCTCTCGTTTGATTACAAAATATCAATCATTTAGCTTTAATACTGTAAACATTAAGGTTGACGCGATCATACAAAATAACGCACCACACCAAGGCAAACCGGGCAAGTTTTTCTGTCAAAAGCTCAACTTTGAGCACGTAAAACTTAATAAAAAAGCTGACTTACCTGGAATCGAAGCTCGGAACCCTCTAGGCGACAACGCTTCAATCGTCACATCCGGTACACTGTACGTATTTTGACACGCAACTAACTGTATAAGGACTAATAATAAACTGATAACGGGCGCACGTCTGACTCTGGGGGCAGCCATTTTGGTACTGTGCTTACTAAGGCCGACGTGTGATAACAAAGACTCAAATGGACTTGAACTCAGAAGGTAGCGGATGAGTTAAAATATTATTACGATGCCGTCCGAACTGCAGTGGTGATTCAAAGGACATTAACACGTATTACGAAATCTGTAAGTTTGTTGTTTGTTTGCCGTGTGGTGACGGCAGAGCAGAATACAATATTGTCAACACCCCAAATCTCTCCCGTGGGTGTCGTACAAGGCGACTAAGGATAAAACAGTGATGAGGAATGGGCAGCAGCGTTCCTCTTATACCACCTAACAATATACTGCGAGTTTTGTGCCCGATAAATGGCAATTGGCTCGCCACCTATTACATGAGACCTAACATAATCGGCGAAACGTGGTTGCTAGCTCACCTCTGCCTACCCTTTCGGGGATATAGGCGTGATTTATGTATCTATTAACGAAGAACAATTCCGCTATACACCATTTTTACGCAAAAATTGTGTATAGCGGAATTGTTCTGCGTAAACGGTTAAAGCTTACGCAACTAAACGTTTACGCAGCGTACGCAACCAAAGCTCTGGAATTGAAACTTTTTTTTCCCGTTTTTGCAACACTGAGGCTCAGCTCCTATTGATCGATTGGATGTTATGTAGCTTCCTCCTCCAGCTCCTAGTACCTTCCTCAATAAATAGGCTATCCACCACAAAATGATTTTTATAATTTGAAGCAGTAGTTTCTTCAACCAACCAACCAACTTTATAATATTAGTATTGATTCACGCTTATTATGTCCCGATGTAGTAGACAGAGGTGTATTTGACACCCACGTGTGTGTCACCATCTTTTAAGTTATATTGCTATTATACCCGGCAACTAAATCGCAGTTTTATCCTAGGTGGTATATAAAAGGACCTACTGTCCGTTCCTTAAAACCACTGTTTTAGCACTTAGTCGCCTTGTACGATACCCGCGGGTTTGATTTGGAGTGGAGACAATTGAATTCTGCTCTGCCGTCACCACACACCATATAATTAAATTTGTTATTTATGTGGTTGTTATTATTATATCTCAAAATTAGTGTTTAGTATTTTTCAATGTAATCAAACCTAAGCCCTAATCCAATTATATTTTAAATATTCTAGGAAAAATTTACGAAGGTGCAACAATTAGGTGTCATACCAACGACAGCATCTGTGCATATATTATTATAGATTACTCGCCATTTAAATTTCCAGGTTCAATAATCGTTTGCAGCTACTGAAAAAAATCTTAAATACTGATGTTTACATAAGCTACGGATTATTTAAAGAAGGACTTTTTTCTTTTTATCCTTATTACTTATTCGACCCTTGAGATTAGGGTTTTTAACAAACATTTATATATTAAGCAATACCACGGAGAGGTAATACGATTTGATTTATCAGAAGAATAATATTTACATATAAAAGTCACAAGTCACCTATCTTCGAATGTGAATTGCAGAAAAGTAGAAATGAATTAACACTCACGTTTCATTAGGTCCCATTTTACAGCCTATTTTCATCTAATGACGACTATTTCCACATAAATATTGCTAGGTAATATGAGAAACGCTGCAGTCCAGTCAAGGGGGGGGGGATTGGTTGGGCAGTGGTGACGATTGTATTCTGCTCTGTCGTCACCACACGGAGCTCTTATACACTTACTCGTACTCTTACGTTCAAACACACTCTCTCACGTTAAAACTATCCACGCTTAGTAATGAACAGTAAAGAAAGAAGAAGATATTTTATCTTTTGTAATAAATAAGCCTGAAATCGGAGAAATTTTACCAGATCAGCTAATTACCGCCGTTAGAAATTACGGTAACCTTGATACGTATTGTTTTTTAAATATAGTTACATATCACAGTAAACATAACAATTATGCGAGTAAACATTGCAAACCCTGAACGATAATTTATTTCTCAATGATAAGAGACTCAATAATAATTTTGCCATTTAGATAATGTTAATGGATAATTATGCTATGGTCTGACTGCCGCACTCAGAGACGTCAAATAACGATAGTGAGTACTTAAGTCAAAAAGTTACTATTCAAAACTAGTTCCTATCTGTGCCGGGTCTATGGTCTAAATTTAAATGATTTTTTTATATTAAGTATTCATTAAAGTTAATTGACGTCTCTGAGTGCGGCAGTAAATGTCGATTTCATTTTATAATGACGACCGTACCAATTTCTCATATCGAGTGGCGTTTTGTTCCGTAACTCCTATACCTAACACGCTGCTTTATGTTAGAAAAAAACTAACTTACAAATTTCACAAAACATTTCCCATTTTTCTACTTTCTTCAAGCAATAAACAGTCACGACAAAAAAAGATGAGAAAAAGTTCTAGACTTGATTTTTGGAAAGTTTTCTTACGTAAGTATTTTTCCAAATACTTAAAATAAGTCCCTATGTAACGATCGTAGCAAGTCGAAGTGATCTCTACCTACCTCTGTGGGAGAAAGGCGTGACGTATGTATAATGTATATATTTTTCCAAATATTTTTTCTAACATTTATTATAATGTTAAAATTAAAATCATACATAATAACAATAAAGAGTCATTCATTTGGTAGGTATAATTCTGGCGTCTGATATGAGATTTAATATTTGATTTAGCTGCTTTCTTTAACCATTATTTTTCAGTGTTTCTGTGTTGCAGAGTCATAGTGTGAGAGTGTGTAAGAGGGACATTATTTAAAATAAAAGATTTACTTGCACTTAAACATTTATTAACACATCTCTAATCACAGCAGCGAAGTTTTGTTACCTGAAAAAAAAAACAGTGTTTAATGTTTTTAATTAGTCCTTGTCGTGAACTAGGTACAGTCAACATCATAAGCCGATTATCACTTTAGCCCTCTGTCATATCAAAGACGCAAATAAAGCGCACGCACAGTAATAATTAACACAAATTTGTAGAAACAACTATTGTGGCAAGGTACTTAAGTGTTAATCTACTTATGGTTCTGACTGTACCTACGTAATGTACTGGATGTACTGAATGACTAAAAAGATAGACAATGACAACATTTGTCCAATAATAGTGACCAATGTGTAATTACTTATTGTGATAAGTTTACAGTGTTATCCTCCTTCTGATACTGACCGCACCAGAATTTATCGGAATTAATTTATCCAGTTAATTAACCTCCGTAGGCCTAGCAGTCTAGGGACGTGGATAAAAATCTCTCTCCATCACTCGACAGTATTTTGTCTCAGGATTTAGTGTGAGTTAGAGCGAAAGAAAAACATTTTCTCTTTCTTTTCCCCGAGGGGATCTAGTCCAGATTAACCCCCGAATACAGACGCTAGTCCTGACTAACATTTGAGTATTGTCAAAATTAACTTAACAACAGTCCACTGAACTTTTTAAGCAGTGCTCAAAATTTTAGTAGTTACCATTTCTGTATTCGGGAGTCAACGTTACAATTTATAGGAGAACTGTTGTCAGATTATGGTAACTTGAAAACTTACAAAGCATAAACCCTCACGTAGTCCACTTGCAGCTGGCTGGTGTCTTCGAACCAGGTGGGGAACCAGTCGTTGCGCGCCTCCCAGAAGTTGAGCATTGCCTTGGAGCCCGAGTTCTTCCAGGGCTTCGAGGGACCGTCGGGGAACTCGTGCACACCGCCCACGTCCATGCCGATGGCGATGTAGAACTGGAATAGGCAATTCAGAATAGAGCTAAGTCCTGTTTACTTAGATCGTTTGAGTGTTCCATCGTCTTCCGCGCTGACCTGGCAGCGAAAAAACAACGTAAAATGAAGCAAAATTGATTAAAAAGACCTCGCCCTTGAACTGTAATCATTTTAACAGCTAACTAGTTTTTAACCATTAAAAACGGCAAAACACAACAACTGATTAGCGACAGTACCAGACTTAAAATTAAGTCCTTTTACTTTGAAGACTCCATGAAAAAAATGAGCACCTTTGATAATTCAACATTTTCAAAAGAGTAACGAAGATTAAGGCCTGTCATCATTACTAGCCCTTTATTGTCACCACTGCTGGCTAGTCTTGGTCTGTAATATTTTACTCCTCCTTGTTTTACTCTGGTGTCCTCAGCTAGACCTTTTCTTCAGCAATGCTGATATAATTTCGTATATTTCTCTCCGTTCATCGATCTCTTGGCTTGTCCTTTCCGTCTCTATTCTATACATTCATTCATCACTAGCACTTTTCCGGTATGATGGATGACATTAATCAAAAGGGAGCTATGAATGGAACAGGAAACATACTGCGTCGATCCCCAGATAAACTGGGAACAGGGTAGGAAGAAGAAGAAGATATCTGGAGAAATGAAATTGCTCATTTTGAGGAAACTTACCATCTCATCAAAAGGCGCCATGACTGACCCTCTCTGCCACTGGCTCGATGCTTGTACCATTTGTCTCTTTCCTTCTTCAGAGAACCCATTTCCTGGACTTATTTCGCCATATTTTTCACCATCAACGAAAACGGATATTCCGTCTGTGAAACGAAATGTTTATTAGTACATTTATACATACGTATTCGGAAACTTTTTTGATTAGTGCGAGTACACTGCGGTTCACGTGCCCTATAGATGGCAATAAGCTTCGCCTCCTATTACATGGGACCATACAAGCTTGGCGAAATATGGTTCTATTCACTTCTATTTACCCGTTCTTAGACACAATTTGTGATATATGTATGTAATATATTTACCTAATTTTGCGCTGGAACAGTATGAAACTACTAGACGTTTTTATGAAAAGAGAGAGAAAGAGAGATATCTAATTATTTAAGTAAATTGCTTACCTGGTCTCCATTCCAAGGAGTAGTTGTGGAAATCCTTTGACCATTGGTCAAAACCAATCTTTTCCCTCAAGTAGGTATTTCTGAAAGTAAAAGCTTTTTGTTAAATAGTTCTATATATAATACTTTTATATATGATTGAAAAGTTTTGATAAATCAATTCTTTGAGTAAGACATTATTTCGAGCTATCTACATAAAAAAAATTGAGAGTGGTAATTTTTCTAACAATGTTTGTTTATGACGATAATTGACGTTTATTTGCAACATAACGCAGAATTTCTGTTAATTCTGAGGTTGCATAAGGCAAGCAAGCATTTGAACTACCCGCTGATGAAGCATTGTAATATTACACCTTTCGTATCGTTGTCATACGCAGAGAAAAGAGTTATATACAACCACTACATATAGATCAAAATTGAGATTTAAAATATGATGCAAAAGTGTTTTGAACAACTTGACGCGAGAAATCTCAAATTTATTTGTAGCTCCGCGGTATCGACCACTGTTGGTTACGCGGTATTGCATTATCAACGCTACCTAAACTTACCTAAATGTTGAATTGTCGCACAAAATAGGACCACCGACCAGCTTTTTAGGAGAATCAGTGTTGCCCTTTACACCTGCCACACGTAAGATTCCGGAAGCATAGCTCTTTACGCCGTACTTTTTGTCTCTCGGTTCCAATTGAATTACTGGAATAGATGATACAATAATAATTAAATCAAAAGTCCTTCTTAATTCACTTTGTTCTAGATTTAATATGCTCTGAATTGTAATACAGGTACAAGTATCTTTAAATTTGGTTATCCTCGCCGGAAACCAAGCTTATAGGCTGTCTTCTTAATATTTTGCAATATTTGTCACTGTTTTCTGTACTTATACTTACACTAATTGTACATTTAGGTTTATAGGTGTGAAGTTTAATTAAAGTCTTATTAACATAAAGGTTAAACTATGATGAGGTATGGGCAGCAGCATTCTCATGTCATAGCATCTAGCAGTATACAGCGATTTACGTGCTCGATAGATGGCAATATAGGCTCGCCTCCTATTACACGGGACCTAACATAGTTGGTGAAATGTGGCATTTATCCCGTCGTGCACATATAGGCGTGACTTAGGAAATAGAGAATGGGCCATAACCCACAGTGTGCATTTCTGAAGATGCAACAGCGGATTATTATGCAAACCTATTGCTATTAGTCTACCCTTCTCTCACACACTTTGCTATTTATCTAAATGAGTAATATGTATCGAATAGACTAAAGTAAAAGCGATAGGCTTACATAATAACCCCACTATACTCTATGCTTTAATTGTGCCTTTAAATGTGCCTTTTAAAGCATGGATTATGATTGCTTATAAAATAAACTTTAATACAATGACTTACGAGGTATAATCCAATCCCCGACTGGCATTTTGGCACCGACGTCAATGCGGCCGTATTTGAAACTGAACCGATCTCTGGTGGTGATCTTGGCCGTGATAATGGGTGGCAGGATCCTGGGACCGCTGGCTTCTTGTGAGCATTCTTCTGTGCCGACGACGCCAGTGCACCTAAGTAGAATTTTGGGTTAAGCATTTTTAAGATCTGCAAATTTATTTAGTTTTTCCGAGACAATTCTTGCAAACCACTTCACCCATGATGAAATCTTAATTATCAATGACATAAAACATCAGTCACGTTAGTCCTTGTTTAAAGGTAAAGTTGTCGTCAACATGTTTCTAAAATATCACTGACGCCATGTTAGATTGATTTATCTTAGATTTTTTTGTAGCGAGGACGCCCAACGAAGACCGCCTGTGTCCTAGGCTAGCCCTGATGGCCTAGTCAATAAGAAGTATTTAATTGGTAGACTAGGAAAATCAGTAATCCCGCTCTTAACCCGAAACCATACCAACAGCAAAAACACCGCCTTTGAAATATAAAGAAAGATGGATTTCTACAATGATGGGTTTCTCTACAGCCTACTTGCGTGCCGTTTTGCTAGCTCTGACTGGTATAGTATTCATTTTTGTATTGAATGCAGTGCTTTGTTGGCGAATCGAACTCTGAGTGAATTTTGGTGACTTATCATTATAGTCTGCACAGAGGCATACTGTGCACTCCACTCCGAACATATTCTCTTGGACACTCGGGTTTTCCATGTTCTAACGATTCTAAGTGTACATATCAATCATCAAGTAATGAAAGTAGATAAGTACGATAATTTTTATTGTAATTTTACTGACAAGATTCTGGAAATAATCACCTGGCACTCAAGTCCAAAGATTGTGAAACGTAATCGTCTCCGTATTTTGACTCAAGAGTTACTGGTCTGATGTGCAGCATGCTATCCCTCACACGTAGGTTTCTGTCGTTCAGGTACACGTTGAAAGGAAAATCCTGAAAGCAATCGAAAGAGGTAAGCAAATGGAAAGAAGAAGAAGTGGAAAGAAGTATTCTCTGATTACTAATCCCCTTGTGATAAAAGACGTGCCTATAAATTATGGAAAGTGGGGAAATAATAGAAATCAATAAAATGCAGTCTCCACTGGTGCATGTACTAAATGCCAACGGTTTCTTCGAAACTTGATTATGCATGTGTAAATATTGATTGACATATAATGACGTAGGTATTATATGTATTTTTATTTTAAAAAACCCAACTAGTAACAAGACTAACTTCCTTTCTAAGCTTTTAACACTGCGAAATTACGCATACAGCTAAACCTAACTCACTACTCTTGACAGCAAAGTCAAAGCTTCTAATAGTCATGATTACATGAGGCTACCTCGAAGTTTCTAAAGCTTCGCGAACTAAAACCTGTCAAGTCATGTAATTACTTACAGGCTCCCCAGGGAACATGATCTCAGTAGTCCAAATCTTGCCCTTCTCAAGGTTGGTGTTGAAATTATCTTCGAAAAGCAGTTGTCCTTTGCACACGTATCCAGGAACTGAGACAGTCGACAAGGAGATCTCGCAAGGGTATTGTATATTTCCAGGTGTTAACGTTGGTCTTGGTAAGCTAGGGGCTGATGCGACAGAACTGAAGGCACCGTCACCTCCACCACCTGCGCTTCCGGCGGGATTGCCAGCTTCGTCAACAAAAGCTGTGGACATTAGAAGTACGATTGTAAGCGACAATTCAAATTCAATTACTAAAATGGCTTGCCAGACTTTATTTTCTTCAAACTTGTTCTACATCAGAAAAGTTAGGATTGAAAATCGATTGGAGAAATGTGACTATAATGTAAATATATCGATCCATAAGAATGAAGCAAAAGGGACAGGTAACCTGATCGTAACTGACTTTCTCAGTCCCAATATATCTTTGATAAAACTTTTTTCCTTCTTTTTGACCACTAATATATTTCTCATAGTCTTTTTTTTTCTTTGTCTTAATATTAACATTTATAATTATGTTTATGTCCATTTTCTCGACCGATGTCGGTATTTTGCCACTATCTCACCTCGAGACCCTCGAAGAAAAAGATAGTCGGTTTCCCCATAATAGAATTATGGGGAAATACATTTATAATTATATTAAAATGTTTGAAATAAAACAACTTTTACGGATTAGACTCGCGTATATTTAGATGTTTGGCATTATTATTTATCCCGACGTTTCACCCGTCGATGTCATCCGACGGGTCATCTCATCAATCATGTCCGACGGGTGTCACCCGTGACCACGGCCGCTGTAAAGTGATCGAAACGTCGGGATAAATAATAATGCCAAACATCTAAATATACGCGAGTCTAATCCGTAAAAGTTGTTTTATTTCAAATGTGTAGTGCTCGTGCAAATATAAGAGAACATTATATATTAAAATGTATAAAAATACAAGTATTATATAAGAAATACAAAACCAATAATACTATAAGTTACCTCTCACTGTCCATTGTCCGT
This sequence comes from Cataclysta lemnata, assembly GCA_963931975.1. NCBI lineage: Eukaryota > Metazoa > Arthropoda > Insecta > Lepidoptera > Crambidae > Cataclysta > Cataclysta lemnata. Next base: position 12,994,019 of record OZ008352.1, read on the forward strand.
TGTCTTGTCTGTAACCCAATCCATTTTTGATAACGTAAGTCCAAAAATAAATTGTATCTCCAATCCTTAATCGGGCTGTCGGTTCATGGTATATCCATCGGCCGTTCTTGGATTTAGTGATATCTATTGACCACTGTCCAGACTCAAGTCCTTGCATTTCTTTGTTGAGGCTGCCATGGAATGCGAACAATGTGTAGCCATCATCTGCAAATAAAAAGGAATACTCTTTCAAAGTTAGTTTTTTAGTACCTTGTGGCAAGGTTTCGTCAGTCCTCAGTGTTGCAGTTATATAGGGTTATTTTCAAAACACCAAAAACCTTGAAGGAGTAGATAGCTAACATCACAAGCAACAATGTTTGTTCTACGACTTTTGATGATTCGTAAGATTTTACTTTCATACAAAAAAAATATTAATTTAATTTACCGCTCTAAAAGTCAATAACTCTACGTACACCTACTTGCATCGGCATTAAGCAGCGCGCGGGCGTCGTTTTGTTTATGAATGAAAACATAGACGTATAAATGTCCCGACAGTACAATAAAAGCTTATAAAAATAATTTTGCGCAATGTATTGCGTTATATTAAAACTCATAAAACAAATGTTGATGTTTATGATGTTAGCGATCTAGTCATGGGACGTTTTTGGTGTTTTAAAAATAACCCTGTATAATGAATGAGATGCTTTTGTTCCGTTTATGTGTATTCTAGCTCAGATTAATTCTACACCATATTGCAGAAGAAGTTACTAGTGAATTTTGAAATAACATTAAAAATAAAGATCTCAAAGTGGCTGAATACGATAGTGCACGGTAGCATTTATTCAGCTCACTAGAATCTGTAAAGCATCGATTTTAAATAACGTTTATTCAACCTTGAATTACAAGTTTTTGAGCAAACTATTATATTATTAAATAACTATTCTTTGTTCACAGCCGTCGGTACATTCTCCCTCTTCTTTCCTGTAACGAAATTGACATCATATTTATATGGAGGTCGTTAACTTCAACAGCTATTAGTGTAACTGGTTTTGTTCATCAGTCATTTTAGCTGTTTTGAGATTGGAGTTTTTATCACAGTGATGGCTTGGGACACCTAAAGTTTTTGCTGGCACTGGTATTCAAATTGCCTTTTTAGAATTTTGCATTTTGGTGTGTCCAATTTGTAATTATTTAAGACATTTTTTTGACCTATGTTTTTCAGAAGACGCCATAACTCGCCATTTTACTTTAAAATATTGTCTATTTCTGATTTTAAGCAAGTCTGATTTTAAACAGTTTTTCCTTGTATTGATAAATTTAGGCTTGGAAAAATAATCTGAACCTTAAAGAATTTTCTACAGGTGAGTGGACATGTTGCATAGTTAGATGGAAGGTTATCTTACAAGTATCCGCAACTGCCAGAATGTCTAGAAATTTGATATTGAAATTAAATGATATAACCGACAGTAGTGTAGTATATTTTGTGTCAAATATTATGAAGTAATAAACTGTCACTGATCTTAATACAGCATAACACGGTGTAACAAGACAACTCATTGCTTTTAACAGCGACTAAGTCAAAAAGGTTTCGAAGGATGTTTACACTTCTAATGTATTCATAAGTGCTGTAAAGAGCTTGTCCCAGAGTTTCTAAAGGGTTAATTCACGAACCCAAACCTGTCGTATTAATTAATTACTATCGCCTCCCCTGAGATCTTAATCTGTGTGATCACCTTCCTACCCTGTTTATCTGGGCTCGGCGCATTGTGTTTCCTCCACCATTCATACTGGTAATATGTCATCAAGCCATCCAATCCCTTTTGATTCATATCATCCATCATACCGGAAAGGAGCTCGATGATGAGAGACCGATGGACAGAGAAAGTGACTGGGATGAGAACATTCCAATCTATACTGCTCAAGGTTTTGACTTAGGTTTTACAGCCGCAACTCTCTTTGGATATGCTGTTGCTGATGGTTTCCTCTCCAATATTAGATTTAACCAAGATGCTTATTGTTGTACTTTTAACGGGCAATCTCCTCTAGTCGACGGTCAACTGTAAAAATATTCTCTAAAGTAAAGCACAAAGTTGATTGAGATTTGAAATATGAATATTTAATTTTGTGCTAACTGGATGCGCTGTTGATTGTACATACAGACAATTACGCTCCTCTCCGCTGTGCTTATATGCGAATTGTCATTAGCTCTATCTCGTCGGTGTCGCACAGTACGATTAAGAGCAATTATATAAGGAATAGGCAGCTGCATTCCTGATGCACCCTCTAGCAAATTATACTTCCTATTAAATACACTTCCGCTTACCCCTTACGGCTTAGGCGGTGTTTTATGTTTGATTCACAATTATTAAGTTACGCAATTGTGCTATTAATAAGAATTTTTATGGTCAGTCAATAACTCGTTTCGTTATTTATGACAATAGGTAAATTTAATTCTTATAAGTAAGTAATGTTTTACTTTTTGCCTAATGTATTAAGGTTAGAAATGTTAGAATTAAAAGACATATTATTATAATTATGAGAACCGCATAAAAACAATTGTCTTCTGAAAGTATGAGGAACAACATTTTTTTCCTATAGTTAGGTATCTCGATATTATTTCGATATTTTTCCTTGTAGCATCTGATAACGTACCAATTAATGGTTCTTTTGAGTAACCATTGCTCGGTTGTCAAGAAGTTAACGTTTTATTTGCTTAATTTGGTGAAAAGCAGGACTGTTTCTGTTTCTTTAGGTACTATCATTATCATCAACCTTATGTCCTAATCCCATTTAATTTAGGGTTAGCGCAGTATTTTATTCTTATATTCACTCCTGTTAGTGTTCATCTTCTCATTCTCTATTTATATTCATGTCATTTCGCACGCAATCCATAAAAATCTTCTCCGGTTTTGTTTCCTTTCCAGTCTTCGATATTTACGGTCATCTCTCTTTTAATCACATGCATTTTGTTTTTCTCATATTCTATCAATAATACTATTTTATCTCGTTTTGTACTAATCATTTAATAACCACTAGTAATAGTAGTTCAATGTAAATAACAGTTGTTTTTTCTTACTTAAGTAGGTACTTATTATTATACCGAGGTTTCACGCTAATATGCATTGAGACGAGTACAAGTAGTTGATTTGATTTATTGTTATTCATTCGTTCATAAAGACCAATTTAAAATTACAGTAAAAAAATAAGGAACATTATTACTTTTTTATGAACTTTTTTTTACTTCATTTTCTAGGGTTTGCATGGACAGCGTCAAAATTAAGAATTTGCTAATCCACTATATGCTCATTACCTACATCCAAATATTTAGTTAATTGCAATGGTGAGGTCAATGTATGTTTTTCTATATAATCACTAATTTTGACTTTAAGAATATATACCTACTTTTAAGAGAACGCACATTTTAGAAAAGATACTCAATCGAAATTATATAAACTATAGATCAATTCCAGCCACAATGAAAATTAAAGTTACTCCGTCCAAAAATGTCCAAAATCCACAAACCTGGTATTGAAACACGAAATCCTGTGGGATATATAGCTTCTAACTTCGCCGGGGGCACCTGGTACTGAGCGCAGCATAACTGATAAGACACCAACAACAGAACACAGCTCGCCAACCACAACATTTCGGTGCATTTATTTACTACAGTTTTCGATCAAATCACTTTTGCGGACATTAATAAGGTAGTGGCTGTGGTGTGCTCGGCGCTCCAAGGTACACTGAGATCGGAATTCAAGATGTGCTGTGAACATGATTATTTGGGTAGCAGTTTTTCTGCGTCGACCACGCTTCTTTGGAACATTGTTTATTTTTCCCTTTACCAATAACTCTGCGGTTAGACCGGTCGTAGAAGAAAAGTTTTTTTAGACAATTTTGTTAATTGTTAAGGTGTTGCTTGCTGTATAGACTGTTGTAGCTTCTATAGTTCTAGCCATAGTAGTACCTATAGTTACTACTAAAACCTTTGCTTTTGTAATATCAGGCTAGTGTTATGGTTAGGTGAAAGCTCTGATTTAACTGATCAGCGAATTAAGATTTCCTTTTTCAAAGGCCACCGTAAAGTAATCCATTGTGTTTTCAATTACTGTACATAGCCGTACTAGGTTATTAAAGTTAGTTGGTTAAGATAGGTTAGAACATAAACCTTGAAAAAAAAAACATAAGTGTACGAATTGAGTAACCTCCTCCGTTTTTTCGTCGGTTTAAAAAGGAGGTTTTAATGTTTCTTTCTTTATTTCTAACCTATGAAAAAAGTAAACGTTCACCAAAAATGAATAAATTATACCCAAATCTGTATATTGGTCTGAGTAATAAGTTTTTTTAGTGATCTTTTACCTTTGCTACCCATATGATTATACAAAGAACACAATTGAAGTTTATTCTGCCGAAGCTTTGCTTTTTAATTGGATATCATAAAGCGATGATATCATCATTACCTTTATCATTTAGACATTAATTGGTATCATTACTTTTAGACACTAATTGGGAGATATTGTAGCCAATAACAATTAAGCAATATTATAGCGGCTTTATCACATTGAAAACGTACTGACGAAAATTGAAAAAGGGATGCAAGGCTTAGTCACATAGAAGGGATAAGTGAAAAGAGAATTACCAAAAGGATTTATATGTCGGAAGTAAATGGATAAAACGGAAGGGTAAGACCACAGATATATCAATTTATATCTCTGTGGGTAAGACATAGGTAGGTAAATCTTTCAGAATTAAATCGAAAGTGTACTAATAAAATAGCCAATTCTAGATCGCATGCGTGAGGACATGAATGATATTGGATGAAGTGGCAGAAGTATGTTCAACATAATCATTTGCCTATACTTACCAGGATACGAACCCGGGACCTCTTGGCCAGCAGCCAGCAAATAGATCATTAGACCGCCTAACTCGATTGCTGATGATAGCTATATTGCAATGCACTGCTTACGGCTATAGCAGCCATCCTGAATTTTTAGGCGTCACGGATTTTGTGCCAAATTCATACAAAATCATTCGGTGATCATTCGTTCAAAGCTATCGCTAATAGTTTAGGTACATTTGGTGCAAAATGACAGCATGACGTCATAAACTATAGCTTTTGCATTAGCAAATCGAGTTAGGCGGTAGGCCCCCTGATCGGCCAATAAACTAATTATTACAAGCCACTTATAAATAACCAACAGGATAAATTACCAGTTTTGGTGGGAATACCGAAGTCTTAGATTCACCAACCACACCGGATAATTAGTGATATTTAATTTAATAATAGCTTTACGTAAATAATATTATAATAGAATAAAGTACAATTATGTCATAGCATGGCTTCGAAGTCACGACTTCCAGTAGTGAGTCACCTTTATCAATTTATTTTAGACTTTATTGCACAATAAAAAAAATTCACGAATGGCGGACATAATGCTAAATGTATTTTCTCCCGGTCAACCAACCATATCGGATCAATGAGATAATAATACAATTATGAATGAAAATTACCTAAAAATGTAAATTAACTCAAAAAGTTAACATCTTCAGTTATCTTTACGAGTAATTAGATGAGGTTTGAGGAGTTCGAAATGTAGGTATTTATTCACCTCTGCCTTTGGGGATATAGGCGTGATTTATTATTTTTGATACATTTACTGTCGCACTCAGAGACGTCAATTAACTTTAATGAGTATTTAATTACAAAATTTTTCATTCAAATCTATACCATAGACCCGGCAAGAATAGCGACTAGTTTTTAATTGTCATTTTTTGATGTTAAGTACTCATTAACGTTATTTGAGTCTCTGAGTGCGGCAGTTAACACTGTAGAAAAATATAAGTTGCTGTCATCTGCAGGCCTATTCGCTAACTTTTTTGACAATTGAAAGTGATGATCACCGAACTATTTACTTATCCATTACTGTTTTCACAGAACAAGTGTCACAATAGCGTTATAGTAAAATAGTAATGGACCAGTAAATAGTTCGGTGATCATCACTTTCAACTGTCAAAAAAAGTTAGCGAATAGGCCTACTGGTCTTCCCGTCTCCTACCCTGTTTTCCCATTTCCACTAAGCTATCGATAACACTATATTTTAGGTTACTCCTCCAAGTTCCACCCTTACAGAACTTTGCTTAGTTCACGCAATCGCAGGCCGAGTGCGCTAAGACACTGCGTCGCTGGGCTCCTTCTCACGATTTGTATCTTTTCTTGGTTAGTACTTTTTGAGAGTGTGGTGTATAGTTTGACGCGCAGCCTGTAAGTGAATTCATTTGTAATATTTTTTTTCATTATAAAAATATAAGTCAAGGAAAGGGGTACGGTAGGTAAATATGCTAAAATAAGAATCCTAATACAAGATTTTATTTGTGCCTAGAGACTTAAAAGTACCTGCCTACTTTATTCATAAAAACTTATATTGATAGCAGACACATTTAAAAAATATCGATTATATACATCCAATGAACGGTAATTGAATGCTCTTTACATCATAACATAATCCAATACAATTAGTTGTGTGCGCTGAATTCTGTTACATTTCAATTTACTGTTAGCATCATGAGTGAACATATTAGTAGCTTGTAACAATAATAATACATACTTTAAGCTAAGGTATTGATCAGTTAAGGCACTGACGGTAATATATTGTCATCTGTACAGCAGCACTTTGTCACAATTTCATCAATTGCAGTAGAAAAATCTTTTGTTTTAACTTACACGAAACACTTTAGATTGTATTATATACTCTACTTAACCTTATTTACCTATTTTATAATTAAACTTTATGGATATACTATAAAAATGTAATTTATTGCACAAAAAGAACAGAAATAAGTATATTGCACAATAATGAACTATCAACAATAGTACCTCAGTAATTTTAGTTATTATAGTCTAACATGTCTTAACCATTAATGCTGTCTGTAGATATAGGAATAATTTCCAACAAAATAATATAATCCTTTCAACAAATTTGAATCCAAACCAAATTTATATGCTAAGCTTCAAAGGTCAAAATTCGCATATTAATACAGACTGATACCAAACTGTTTTTATATTTTAATAAGGTATTTATGGACTTTTTTTAAGAAACTTCGCACAGTTGTAAAACATTTGAAAATATTTCGCAGTAACAGTTGCCTGTTGATAGCTAAAAGGGTCATTGCTCCCTAATTATTTATTGTTCTGTTAAAACTATTTGCAGAAAGCTAACTGTTGGTTACTACTTCTCTGTCATCTGGCTTGAAGCTTGAATCCAACAGCTTCAAGCCAGATGACAGAGACGTTCAAGTTCATATAAATTGTTTTTACAGATATTTTATCAGATTTTTTGCATAAATACATTTATTTAAGTTAGATCTTAGGCATTGATAACTTTATCTGATTGACAATTTCTCAAAGACAAGTGCCAATCTATTCGAACGAATAGCATGCAAATGTCAATTTTTGACAACTTCTCTTAGATATGAAACGACGATCGTTTACTATGTAAAACGTCAATTTCATACATTAGTATTCTATTCGTTCGAAAAAGAAGTCGGATTATTTTATATTTATTTTCCATGTCATTTGTGAAGCTTACTATAGTGATCGACAAGAAAAAGGATTTCGCAATTACTCTGTATCAACAGCTCAATAAAATGTAAGCGCCCTAAATAAAATGTAACAGCTAAAATAAATAAGAAATAAAGACGAACTTAACACGAACCCTAAACTTAACTTAAGAGTATCAGTCTCAAAATCACAAAGCGTACACTTTGACGGAGTCTATCTTAAGGCTGGCGTCGTGCCAAGATGGCTCCCAGGTGTCGCGGGCTAGCCAGAAAGCGAGCTTAGCCTTGGTGCTCTTGTTTTCCCAGGGCTTGTCACCGCCGTTGGGGAAGTCGTGGGTGCCGCCGACGCGGAGGCCGATGGCGACGTAGAACTAAAAATTGGACATCGTCGTTATTAATCTGGGACAAATGGCTATAGGAAATGGTGTGGCAATTTTATTACAAATAAGAAATGTTTAGACAAATTCTCAGCACCTGGAATACCTAGTATATGAAGTGACAGCCGCCTAGACGGTGCAAGACTTGGATTGAAAGTCTTGCCTAATATCCCTGGAGGTAGAAACAAAAATCGCAGAAGATATGCTAACAAATAAAAACAAATTTTGTTTACGTAGGTTCTACTAGTTGAATTTTGGGGGTTTTAAAGTATCTATTATGGCGTTTACTGTACTCATTAAAAAACAAAATAAAATCAAATAATCATGGCGACAATAATCTGGCTTTATTGTGTCTTACCATTTCATCCAGTGGCGCCATTACGCTGCCCCTCTCCCAATGCCTGGCGTGGGTCACAAGATACTGCCTTCCACTCGAGGCAAAACCTGAGCCAGGGTTCACAGTGCCATATAAGTCCCCGTCCACCAGCAAATCGATGCTATCTGCAAGTAATTGGCAGCAATTAAATTATAAATAAAAATAGATATTTCTTTCCTGCTTCCTTCCTTCTCATTTAGTTCTCTGTCGTGTTTTAATTTTTCCGATTTTCCTCTTGTTTTGAGTACATCTACTTCCAAACTTAACATTTTTGTAACTACAAGACATTCATCCATCTTTGTCATTTGATTGTCAAAACTCTATTCAAGTAGTCATTTAAGTTGTTACCAAGTGTTCAGATTTTAATTTGGTTAAGAAAGTAACTTTCCAACCTTACTTCGGTTAACTTTTTAATTGTATTTTGTTTTGTTCGTTTGTGAACTGAATTCGTCGTTTGTCTTATTCGGGGTTCTCATAATAGTATTACCATTTGAAGGTTTCAAAGTGGGTAGATGTTCTGGGCGGCTGGTTATTTTTGATTAAGCAAGCGAAAAAGCTATCAACCGATAATTGACTCTATATGCGAGAACGACCAGTAAGAAACTAGCTGATCTAGCAATCCCTACAAGAGATAAATCCCTAAAGTCTTCTCTTACAACCTTAACTTCATTTACAATGTCGTCTGTATTTCTTAGCATAAAATTAAAAGTGGTATTAAGTGCAAATATTTTCTTTCAGGCCCTACGGAATTAAATATTTTTATCGAAGTGGCGACACTTTAGCATGAAGTTGATTGAGATAGCTGTATTGTGCCGCACAGTTTCGAAAGCGAGACAGAGCGCAGCGTAACCTGCTCAATAAATTTGATGTAAGCGCCAAATCAAACTTCAATTAACTGTGACTATAATAACAGTTTTTATTCAAATTATCGCCGAGCAATCCCTAGGAAATTATATACACTTTACATTGATACAAATCTCACCTTTCAATGTATAGCCGTTTAACTGTAATATTGAAAAATTTTAATAATCAGAGGTTACTTTGAATTTTTTTTCTATCGAGGAAATGTTTTTAAATCGCGTAACTGACTGTTCCACGCCCTTTCATATATGCCCAATTTACACAATTCTGAGTTTCAAATACCTGCTTATAATAGATTACGAGATAAATGCATTTGAAAAACCCCTATTTTTTTTCCGTAGGGCCTTAAGGTCCTCCGATATTCACAGACGGGGGTTGGATCGGAGACAAAACATATAATATCTTGAGTACCTCCGTGCATCGGAAGGCACGTTAAGCCGTTGGTCCCGTCTGCATCTGCAATCGTTGATCCTATAGTCTACAATGGGCCAGGCAGCGTGATGACGACATGCTCTCTGTATTCTTCTATCCACAGGAAAAGCAGGAAATTATAGGGCTGAATGATTATGTACCAGAATTCTAAGACTTACCTGGCTTCCATATCATGGTGTAGTTATGGAAATCTCTGTGCCAACTCTCGATACCGATCTTACGTTTCAAGTTGTACGACCGGTAGGGCTCCGTGTCAGAGAGTACCGGGCCTCCGAACAGGATCTTGTCGTCCGACGGATTGCCCCTGGCCCAGGCCACGCGCATCAGGCCTGATTCGTAGCGGCTGTTACCGTAGACATTGTCTTTGGGCTCCAAATTCAACTCTGGGAAAAGATATCTGTGGTTGTACTGATGCTTAATGTATAAATTTTGGAAAAAAATGTTTATTAAGGCTTAGGCAAGTAGAGAGAAATTGCCGAGACTTAGAATGAACAGGAATAAATAGTATATAATAAGCGGAATGTAAATTGCAAATAAATAGATGTGTCGATAAAATAATTTTTGGCTAAATGTTCGCTATGTCAGTTGAGTTTCGACAAAACTTGACATTACCTGGTACAAGCCAGTTGCCGGAAGGCAGCTTAGCCCTGATCTCCACTCGGCCGAATTTGAAGTAGAATTTGTTCTTGGTGGTGATTTTGCCAGTCAAGACTGGCGGGATGATTTGCGCGCCGTTAGTCGACTGCCTGCACTCGATCGTGTCTACTTGGCCGGTGCATCTGAAATAGTAGCCAAAGATGCATTTGATGCTTTGATTGCTTCAGTGCTTATTATTTATGCATACTTAGGTCAGATATCGTTGACAATTAGTTAAATAAAACACAGACTCCCGAATACAGAAACGCTACTCAAATTAAGTTAAAGTTAAGGCTATAAAGTTAAGGGGACAATAGCTACACGTCAGAATTTGTATGGAAAAACGTCAGTTTTGACATACTCAAACTTTGAGTATCTTTTCTGTATTCGGGAGAGTCTCTTATTAATTGTTTTTTTTTTAATACTTTTTTTTGTACTTTATCAATTAGCTAACTATTATATACCTGTGTATCCAGTCCTCTGGTATGATATTTATAAGTTACCTAAAACGTGTGATGACGCACATTACAATCCATTAGTCACGACCCTTAATCTCCCACGCAGGTGCGTACAAGACGACTTACTGCGGCACTCAGAGACGTCAATTAATTATAATGAGTATTTAATGTCAAAAATTTTCATTCAAATCTAGACCATGGACCCGGCAAGAATAACGACTAGTTTTGAATTGTCATTTTTTGACATTAACGTTATTTGACGTCTCTGAGTGCGGCAGTAAGGGATTATTAAGACAATAGCGTGACAATGGCAATAGGTTCGCCCCTTATTATATAATGTATCTGGCGAAATGTGGGTGTTATTATAAATTTGTTATATCCAATGTGTGGATGATTAAGTAGTAAGAACTATTTAAGCTAAGTAGCTTTAAGACAAAGATTTTGGTGGTTAGAAAAAGAATTTCGAAACATTATGGTCTTGAGGCGGGAATCGAACCCGCGTCCGCTGCTATCCGGGCAGGTGCCTGACCGCTCGGCCACCCAAGACTTTCGATTGCCGCCTCAAGACCATAATTTTTTGAAATTCTTTTTCTAACCGCCAAAATCTTTGTACTAATTTTTCTAACATTTATATAATGTTAAAATTAAAATCGAATAGCTTTAAGACCTTATGTACACTTAACTTGCAAAAAAAGAATATGAATATTACACCTCTGCTTGCCTCTTCAGGTATAAATGAAATAGGCATCATTTATGTATGTATGTGTATAGGTTACCTGTTGGTGAGGTCAAGGTCTTGATCAATCTTGTCTTTGTCAAACTGATTTTCTAAAAGGACAGGGCTGATTGAAAGTACTCCATTTTCAATTTTGGTCGTTTCATCTGTCATATAAGCGTTGAAGGGATAGTCCTGTAAAGAAAACGGTTGATTGTTTAATTGGCTACGTCACGTACATAATTTTTCCTGCCCTACACTGTTTCCTTAGTAATTTACTATGGACAAGTTACCAAGATAACAGGTATAACATTATTCTTATAAGCTCGATAGCGCAGCGTCTTAACGCGCTCGGCCTTCGATCGCCTAAATTAAGCAATGATCGCTAACGCCGGTGATTGAATGGGTGACCAAAAATGTTTTATACCGAGTTCCTCCGTGCTTCGAGATGCAAGTAAGCCGTTGGTCTAAAGGCCAGGGCCCCAGCAGTGGGGACGCTGTAGGGCTAGTGGTGATGATAAAAACAATTACATGGGACCTAACTTAATTGGAGAAAAGTGGGTGTATAATCCACCTCTGCCTACTCCTTCGGGGATATAGGCGTGATATATGTATGTATGTATGTATGTATGTACACCTATCTATACCTACTGCTGGAGTAAAACCAATCTTAATCCGTATAAATAACAATTTCAAGTATAATTTGAGAACAAGTGATTTTTAACTCCTTATCCTAAATTATTATTATAAATAATGATTTATATTAATTTCAGTGATTCTTTGTTAGTGTCGTCACTTGATCTTGGTAACTTACCGGCTCCAGAAGGAATTTCACCTCAGGCACCCAGCTAGTGAGGTCCTTCAGAGTGTTCTTGTCGAAGTCCTCACTGAACAGAAGGGCGCCAGTGCAGACAGAGGCAAGCCCCTGGACCACGGTGGCGGACTGCCGGCAGCTGGGGGGTGTGACGGTGGGCGGTGTGACGGTGGCGCGTTGCGATGACGTTTTCGGTGGCGCTTGCGTTGTACTGGAGCTGGTTGGGCTTCCGGTGTCAACTACGGTTCCTTGCTCATTCACGAACTCTAGAAAAGCGATAAGCTGTGATGTAATACTGCCGAGTGGTGACGGCTGAACAGAATATTTGTTATGGCTGAGCCGTTTTTTTGATCCGTAGTTAACTCAACCAATTGTTAAAATTTTTAAGTAATCGTTAAATATCAGGCTGCTATTTAACTATTTGTAACAATTTTAATTGCCAATGTTACTAATGGTTTCATATCAGTCTGATATTGTTACTGATGGTTAAATATCAGACTGATTATCAGAAATCAGAATGAATTTTTAACAATTGGTTGAGTTAGCTACGGATATCATAAAAACCGGCCCTTACTGCCGCACTCAGAAACGTCAATTAACTTTAATGAACAGTTTATGTAAAAAAAAATCATTTAAATCTAAGCCATAGATCCAGCAAGTATAGCAACTAGTTTTGAATTGTCATTTTTTGACATTAAGTATTCATTAGCGTTATTTGACGTCTCTGAGTGCGGCAGTTAGTCTTTCCAGTGGGGGTCGTACAAAAGGCTGAATTTTTGATGTATAGTTAACTCAACGAATTGTTAAATATCAGTCTGATATTTAACCTTTAGTAACAATTAGTCGAGTTAACTATGCATCAAAAAATCGGCAATTAACCAATTATTAAAAATTGTTAAATATATATAGTAACAATTTTAATTTTAAAACCGATTTTTCCAACTCACCGGTGACTGTCCACTCCCCGTCGTCTTGCCTGTAGCCCAGGCCGTCTTTGATGACGTAGGTCCAGAAGTAGATCCTGTCGCCGATCTTCAGCTGCGCGTTGGGGTCCCGGAACCACCAGCGGCCCTGCTTTGCCTTCGTGATGTCCCTAGACCAGTGACCGGCCTCCAGACCGTACATCTCTTCATTCAGCTTCGCGTGGAAGGCGAACAGCGAAAAGCCGTCGTCTGAAATGTGGAGACGTTGGTTGGAGTTTCAAATTTTCAAGAAAATTAAACCTAGCCATCGTCTGAAATGTGGAGATGTTGGTTGGAGTTTCAAATTTTCAAGAAAATTAAACCTAGCCATCGTCGAAATGTGGAGATGTTGGTTGGAGTTTCAAATTTTCAAGAAAATTAAACCTAGCCATCGTCTGAAATGTGGACATGTTGGTTGGAGTTTCAAATTTTCAAGAAAATCAAACCTAGCCATCGTCTGAAATGTGGAGATGTTAGTTGGAGTTTCAAAATTTTCATGAAAATCAAATTTAGCCATCGTCTGAAATTTGGAGATGGTGGCTGGAGTTTCATAATTTTCAAGAGAAATTATACCTTTACCAAAGATTCTAAAATATGTATAGGATGACGGCTGACGGAGTTGTTGGTTGGAGTTTTATAATTTGCAAACCGAAATTGAACGGGTTGTTGTACATTCGTCATAAAGTTTATTCGTCACAGAAAAAAGTATGTGTTAATTCGTCACAGTTGTATTTCTTATATGTAGATAAATTCGTCACATTTTTATTTCCGTACAGTTAGCAGAGAAATCAAACAAAAGATTCTGTGGGAAAAGGATAGACAAAAAAGTGTATGAGTATGACGTACAACTGTCATTTTGTCAGGAAGATTAATTCCTATATTTTATAAAGGGTTAAAACAGTGATGAGGAATGGGCAGCAGCGTTTCTCTTATACCACCTAGCAATGTAACTGTTGTCTCTAGAGCACTGCAACTTTCGTGCCCAATAAATGGCATTAGGCTCGCCATCTGGGACCTAACATAATTGACGAAACGTGGGTGTTAATTAATTGTCCGCTTAGACCAGTCAAAAAGAAAATCGGTTTTAGGTAATCAATGCAAAGGACACCTTATTTATAACAACTTTAGCAAACAATATTATCTGAAAACTTTAACAGAGTGCACTGGACATTGGCTGTTTATTAGCTGCATAGCTGTGTTCAAAAGACACATATCACTGCTTTGCATTCATAATAAGGACAATGACACCTATATGAGATGCAAACCTGTAATACGACTGTCTGTATCCCAAGATACTAACCTGTTCTCAAAAACTGTAAATAAGACTATAAAAGTGCTTAATACTTTGTTTATAATGTTGGAAATAGAAAAACAAGACTAGATCATTCGCATCTACCATGCTAATTCGTACGGTCAGCATCATAAGTCAATTATCACTTTAGTTCATACCTACATATATAAATCACGCCTATATTCCCGAAGTAAATAAACTACGTTTCCCCAAGTACAAGTTTATGTATAAAATTCCATGTAATAGGGAGTGAGCCTATTGCCATCTATCTGGCACGTAAGTCGCTGTATATCGCTAGGTAGTATAAAAATTACGCTCCTGCCCATTCTACATCAATATGTTTTACCGTAGTGTAGTTGAAGTATCGAACTGAAGCTACGATAGCTGAAGATAATACCAAAATGTCATTTTCTTTAGCTACGATGAGTCGTTGCTGAAAATAACACCACTCACTTGAGTGTAAGCAGCCTTCTAAAACTTTTAAAATTAAGCAACTTTTACGGAATGCTTGTTATAAAGTAATGTTACTTGTATATTTTGTTCAAAGTTTTTTTTATATTAAAACTTCTAACGAGTATGTACGGAGTGACAAAAATGGACAAAATAAGGATTGATATCCTAAAAAGGAGTCTGACAGTGCCGCCAGTGACAGAAAAGTTGAAAGCCATTTAGCTTGGTTGGTATGACATGTTAAGGAGTTGGGACGAGGTGACTTAGTGTCACACCTATGTCACCTCATCCCATCCCACCTTACAAAGTTATAGGCTATACTATGTTGATGGATGGCGAAGCAGAGGAAGACCACTGAAAGATGGATAGATTGTGTGAAAGATCCTGAATGCTGGATATTAATTTTTCAAAAATGTTTTGGGCCTTTTTTTTATTTAATTTTTCTAACATTTATAGATACATGTCCAAGTAAAAAAAAGCTACGTAGTCAGTATGCCGGTCTGGATGATCACGGTGCTTATATTTGAAGAAAATCAACCTATCACTATCCAAACGTTCAACTCCATAATTTCGAAGTAGTTAAAAAAACATGTCCGTACAAAAAATGCAGATTCTCTCCGGTGCGAGGGTGTTACGAATCATCCGTGATAAAGTTAGTTCATTGCCTTCAAGAATTCGTGGTCAAAGTCACCCGCTTGCTGAAGGATTCTGATCCACTGCTAGATATGCGATGCGACGCGTAATTAGGAAAATTTTCGACTACAGCCTTTTTATATTTAAGAAATACCTATACACGTGATTGGTTTACGGTAATCAATGTGTAGTCTTTACCCATAATTACCCATCCAGCAAATTACTGCAATTAAAGTTTCGTCAAGTTAACTTTGGAAACCCCTGAAACAAAATGTTTCTAATATTTCACACGACAATCTATGCGATCCGTTGAAAAACAACTAGAGGCCTTGTCCTGAGATGTTCTGGTAAGAAATTCAGCAAGTTTGGTTACTGTCTTTATTAAGAAAGTAAGATAGGTACTCATTAAAAGATATTTTACACTACTTACTCATGTTCTCCATGATTTTAATAATATTTAATTTTGAAAAATAATTATTTTTCGATATGATGATGAAATCTGTGAATTATTTAACAACGAACACAACAGAAAAAAGTTATTTGAAACTATTAAAACATCACAAACAGATTTGTGGATATAAAAAGCTCGAAAAATTATTATAGTCTTCTTTATAACGTCTTGGTTGGCCGAGTGTTTTAGGCCCGGAAAGAAGAGGGCTCGGGTTCGATTTCCCCATCAAGACTTTTCGAACTTTTTCTAACCACTAATTTCTTCGCGATAAATTTTCTAACATTTGTATGTATAATATAATTGCAAATAAAAATAAAACATACATACATAAATGGGTAGGCAGAGGTGAACTAGCACCCACTAAAAATAAAACATACATACATACATAAATCACGCCTATATCCCCGAAGGTATAGGCAGAGGTGAACTAGCACCCACGTTTCGCTAATTATTTTAAGTGCCAGGTGGCGAGCCTATTGCCATTTATCGGGCCCAAGAGAAAAAAATAAAAAAACATCAATTAAAACTTATTTAAAGCTTCAGAAGACAGTGGATGACAGGTCAACAGCGAATTGCTCAAGTCATCGACCGAGCAAATGATCTAGTAGCCGAATGGGTAACATAAATTACCGCGGGCGTTTTTTTTTATTGTATTTCCGTTATATCATAATCACGTACATGCTTCGTTGGCGCTCGAGACAATAATATTGTTTTAGAATATTACTAGCTGACTCGGCAAATGGTGTTTTACCCTTATCATTAGAGGTACAAAAAATAGTCTACGACATTCTCGGACTCACTAAAAATACACAAAAAATTTCATAATAAAAATCGGTCAGCCGTTTTGGAGGAGTTCGTTAAGAAACACTGTGAAACGAGATTTTTTTTTTATCTAGTTAAAAAGTAATATTAGCTATTTACTATGCGCTTTACAAAGGAATAGGCCTTTATACTGCCATATTGTGACGTTCATCATCATCATCACCAGCCCTTTTATGTCCCCACTGCTGGGGCACGGGCCTTCCCTATGGATAGAAGAAATTAGGGAGATTGGGCCATAAGCCACCACGCTGGCCCAGTGCGGGTTGGTGGCTATTAACAACTGCAGATGCAGCCGGGACCACCGGCTTAACGTGCCTTCCGAAGCACGGAGGAACTCGAGATAATAAATTTTTGGTCACCCATCCTATGACCGGCCTTAGAGAACTTGCTTAGTTTACGCAATCGCAGGCCAAGCGCGCTTACCACTGCGCTAGCGAGCTCCTTGTGACGTATGAAAATCGAACTCTGCACACATTTACAAAAAAAACACGCAGTATAAAAATACTTTTTTTTTCAATTACGTCGTAAGGGAGTGTCGGGAGGAAAAGGCGGCTTGCCTTTCCCTAGTCGATAAACTGCAAATAAACTCGTGTTCTTACATCATGTTCTCCTGTCAAGGCAAGTATGTTGTGACATACAAGGAAAATGGAATTTAATAGGGCTATAAAAATGTTATTGTTTACTTAATAGCTAACAATTAGGACCTGGTTATTCCCAATTGATAATGTGTTCATTTGAATGTTGCATCTGATCGTACGAAAGTTGCCAAAGGGTCACTGTCGACCAAATTTGGGATTGACTTTTAACAACTACCCTCTACACCGTCTTGCACTTTAGTCACAAAATTATGACGAAAATTCTTTTTGTCAGTTTTATAGAGACATTTGAAGAATCTTCAATTATCCCATTTAAGTTCTTAACTCAATTGTAATAACTGATTTTTAGTGAAGCTGTTAAGCCTTTATTTTTTTTTTTTTTTTGAAGGACCTAGGCTGTTTGTTCGAGAGGCCTTTACAGCATCTATCGAGGTTTTCGGAGAAGCTGAAGACCTTGTCCTCAAGCCTTGCAGTCGAGCCCTCCCTGTGAGGGTACCTCCACAGCAAGCTCCATTATACTGCCGCGGAGAGCCTCACAGGGCGCCCGAGTCAGAGGCCATTATTTCACCTCATCATTGTAAGTGACGATAAAGGCCGAAGATCACCGATCACCGAGCCTCACCTGGAACCCTCAAACACAGATGGGCTGGCTATCTCGTCACAAATTGTCGGAACACAATAAACAACATTATTATTGTAGCGACAAATTTTGAGCAGGGGTGCTTGTTAGCCAGGTGGACTTGAAAAAAGTACAACCACCAATCAAAACGAGTACAACTTTGTACACCCCTAGGGATTAAACCAGGGAATTTTGGTTCTTAATTCCGGCAAACCACAGAGGTGGTCATAATTGTAGCATAGGTTTGAAAACGACAGTCTATGCTGCATATTGTTATTATGAATTTGTGCCTACATAATTACTATCATACTTATTTTATAGCGTCAATTAAAACACGACCTCACTTATCTTAATGTATTTATGATGATAAAACGAAATCAGTCATTGAAATTACATCGAATTAATTAATGTAAGGGAAATACGAATATTCGTTAGTATCTTATACTAGATATACCTAATATTGTATAATGTAGAAAATAAGTGAGGTCATTGTTACTTAAAGCGGAGAATTCACTAGACGGGCATGCCCGCAGCCATGCCCGCCGGACCTCGCTTGTTTAGGTCTGTGCGATGATTGCGTATTAGTGTAGGAGCGCCAAAGTCAGTGGCCTAAAGAAGTAATGTAAGATTAACTTTAATACAGAGGTAGAAAAAAGTAGTGGAACTAACAATTTAAAGTAGCTTAGCGACAATTAAGCGATTATAGGCGACTTATAATTAGTCAGTTTCTATTTTTACACCTCACCTTTGTACGAAACATATTATATGTTAGAAATTGGGGATGATGTCAAAATTGTGTATCTGTTTTGGCGTCATCGTCACCACACGGTTGTTATATTATACTATATTAAGTTCATAGGGACCGCAAAGAAGCTGTCATAACGCGGGTGTTAAAACACCTCTGCCTGTCACTTAGGGGAGAAAGGCGTATCACATTTGGTATCACAAAAGCACCAGGAATTGAAGGCAGTATTCATAGTCGGCAGCAAACTCGTTTTACCACTCAACCAAACCAGCTGACATTAATTAAAATAGTGATATCTAAATATTATTATAATTTATTCGTAAAGTAAATAAGTTTTCTTTTTGATTGCCCAAGTATTTCTTCTGAGATTAGATTGGGTCTGGTTAGTTTAGTACAGTATACATCGGAGGTAGCTTAACGGCAAAATTTTCAAACAATTTTGTTATTTATGCCATAAGTGTCAAGGATGAATATCGATTGGTTAAACTCGACAATTCGAAAACCACTGTACAAACCACCTGCATTCGATTTTTGTATAATATGTTATTTAAATTGAGCCAAGGACTACTAATACGGGTTTGAAGATTAGCTTTACTTATAGTTTTATACCATTAGCCATTTAGATAAAATATTTGCTGAATTTAATGGTAATCTTATTTTGATTAAGTTACACAGAAAGAAACGCCGCGTGGTGACGGCAGAGTAGAATACAATTGTCACCACCCCAAATCTCTCCCGTGGTTGTCGTACAAGGCGACTAAGAATAAATCAGTGATGAGGAATGGGCAGCAGCGTTCCTCTTATACCACCTAGCAATAGTACTGCGACTTTTGTGCCCGATAAATCGCAATAGGCTTGCCACCTATTACATGGGATCTAACCTCCGAGGATCTAACATAATTGGCGAAACGTGGGTGCTAGTTCACCTCTGCCTACCCCTTCGGGGATATACTGCCCTCATAAGCCAAAAAGCGTCATCTCAAAAAAGTGACAATCGAGAAAATTCATGTTTTACCTTTTTGATTTCGCGTCAACTTGGATAAGTATTTTTAAAATAATTTATATATAACATTAGATACTCAAACAACTAGTTTTAATAAGCGTGATTTATGTATGTAACACAGAAAGCGGAGGAGCTCGCTAGCGCGGCGGCATAGCGCGCTTGTCATACGATTGTATAAACTAAGCAATGTCGTTAAGGTCGGTTATTGGATGGGTGACCATAACTGTATTATCTTGAGTTCCTCCGTGCTTCGGAAGGCATGTTGAGCCGTTGGACCCAGCTGCATCGCAGCCGCTAATACCCACAACCCGCACTGGGCTAACGTGGTGGGGTTATGGCCCAGTCTCTTCCATCCATTGGGAAGCAGCAGTGAGGACATTGAAGGCTGGTGATGATGATGATGATGACTGGACTAATTTGTAAACAAAGTGTTGTAGATAGTGATGGTGTACACATTAACAAAAACATAGTTCTTTATGATCTGACTCCGGACACAAAGGATTGACATAAGATTAAACTGCAAGTTTCTTAAGCTTAACCATTGCATTACAGAGTAATTAAACAGTTTGTTATTGCATGTCAATAATAATTGCCTACTGCAGAAATCACGGAGGTATCGATAGATTGTAATAGGAAAACTTGCTGGGATTCGAGAATAATTTCAATGTTGTTGGCAAAATCGGATAAACATGATTATGAATTTGACGACCCGTTTGGTCAGGTTCCAATCCTGGTAGGGGCAAATTTTGTGTTTAACGCAAGTGTTTGTCCCCGAGTCATGGTTGTTTATGTTAGTATATTTTCTATATTCTAATATATAAAAATCTCGTGTAACAAACAATATTATTATTAGAAAAAGTTCGACAAATTATAGTCTTGGCAGCATGTAGGTACCTAGAGGACGCGGGTTTGATTGAATTATTGCCGTTGGATCCCACTTTTGGATCCCAGTTTAATATTTTTGGCGTTGGATCCCACAAGATATTAATGTATGTCCGTTGGATCTCAAATTTTAAAAATGCATGAAAACTTCCGTTGGATCCATAATTTTTCAAAACTTTTCGCGCCAAAATACTTTTTAATGTGTGTATTTAAAATTTGTCCATCGCCTAGTATCCATAACAAAAGTACACTACTTACTTAGGGCTAGACAGGTTTGGGTGTAATTGTAATATCTCTGATCCTCACCTGGTATGGAAACCCGTAACCCTTTCGGCCAGAGCGCTTCGAGCTTCGCTGGTGGCACCGCATACTGCCCCGGCCTCTGAGCACTACACCATGCGACGCACGTGAGTAAATAAATCAACTTTGAAGCCATGACGTCTGCTCACTGCGAGCGCGGACAGCAAACTGGCCCTGATGCGCGATGGTGCCTTGCGCACGCCCATCTGTCAGAAGGAAAACTTGTAGGTGACAAACAGGTAAAGGACGGTTCACTGTACACCGAGTCGCGACCGGACCGGACCTCGGCCGTGCCCCGAAAGGGACTCTGCCAATTGCAGTTGTGAAAATTGCATATTTAATTAAAAGCTTCACTCTGAACGTCTATCGACTGATGAACGTTTGTCACTAGTGGACACAAAACAAACACTTAAGCAGGGAAGGCACTACACACTATGCCCACCGGACCTCGCTTCTAAAGGTCTGTGCTTTTTTTGCCTAGATTTTTGTGGTCATTCTAATTTCTTAGTATTATGTAGTTCGATTTTTTCTCATTGCGCCGACAAATGTATTTTTTGTGGTTGACAGGGAGAGAATGCTTTTAGCATTAAGTCCGCCATTTGTAACAATTACTTCACTGTGTAATAAAGTTTTAAATAAATTAGGACCGTCACAGTCAGTACGGCCTATAGTATACAAGCAAGGTCCGGTGGGCTTGTCTGGCAGGCATGCCCGTCTAGTGAATTCCCCGCTTTATCATAGACACGCCCGTGCAAAGGATACACGCAAACAGCCCGGTGTAGCATGAATGACTGGCCCGAACCCCGATTATGTAAGTCTTTTCAATCGCTTTCGTCTACCTGTCACTCTCACACTTTGGGATTATTCTCAATGAGTGAGAGTGACAGGTAGACAAAAGCGATTGAAAGAGGCTTACATAATAACCACGCCAGCAGGCGCACGGCAGACGTGCCACGGGCGGAGCCCGGCCTGGACGCGGCACGATGTACCGTGAATCGTTCTTAATCCAACGACATGCCAGTTCAGCTCTAAACGCGTGTGGGTAAATACACATTTTTCAATCTCAACGCGAAATTTCTGTTAGTGTTGCTTCAGGAAATCTGTGGGAAAAAAATCGGGATTTTGGTCATCATTGCGTCATTGTCTCGTGGAAGGCACAGAATTTATGACTAAGTACATAAAACTCATACATACATACTATTTATTCCCGAAGGGGTAGGCAGAGGTGTCTATCGGGCACATATATTGCAGTATATTGTCAGGTGGTATAAGAGGCATGCCGGGTTGTGACGGCAGAGCAGAATACAATTGTCACCACCCCCATCTCTCCCGTAGGTGTCGTACAAGGCGACTAAGGGTAAACAAAACACAGCGATAAGTAATGGGCAGCAGCGTTCTTCTTGTACTACCTAGCAATAAACTGCGATTTATGTGACCAATAGATGGCAATAGGCTCGCCACTACATGGGACCTAACTTAATTGGCGAATACGGGTGTTTACTTCACCTCTGCTCTCCCTCTGAGTGATTTATGTATGTATCAAAGAAACGGTGCTGCCCATTAGTCAACGCTGTCTTCACCTTGAGTCGCATTGTATGACAACCGCTTGAGAGAGGGTAGTGACATTTATTTTTTGTTGAAACGTAGACCGTTAAGTTACAGCCCTTACCGTTTAGGTGATAGCCCCAAAAAGAAAATAAAGCAGGAAATCAGTTGCCTGGACTCGGTAACTCAGTGCGATGCACCGTTGAATGTAGGCAAACACCCTGCAGCTATGCGTGTTGGAAATTGAATGCAAACCTATCGATCAACGTGTTAGCACACCTATTTGTTGTTGGGCTGCCGTCACACCGATATGTGGTGAAGGGTTTAGGTCTGTTCGTAGGGTTGAAGCTAGAATGTTCGGAACGACCCTGGTATGGATAGGACTACTAATATTTGCTGCCCCAGGGGTGACATAAAAGTTATCATTATCACCACTAGCCAGCCCTTTTGTTAGAATCACTAATTATTGTACTATTTTTCTAACGTTTTTGTATTGTAATTTGGTATTACGGCAGTTGTTAAAATAAGTCGACTTTGTTATTGTCGAGACTTCCTGACTGACTCAGCAGAGAGAGAGGTCAGGGTGGTGGAGGTGAGTGTTAACTAGTTGTCAAGGGGCCCCATTAAACCTACACTTGGGTCACAAGTCCCAAGCGCTGCCACTGACTCTCCTCTCTGCCACACTATGGACCCGGCGCCCGTGCGGTGGATCCATGGTGTGCTGGTAGTTTTTATCTCAAGTTATAGTAAGTTAACATATTAATTTAAGTTGGAATAGACAAGTATGAGTACCTACAGTACACGGAGTTAGTTAACAAATTTCAGAAGTGGGATGTACATGCTCACATTTTATTATAAAATATCTTGTTTTACAACTGACCGAATTAATTATTTACATACATGCAAGAATCACCGTGGTAATTTATCACCCACGTTTTTTTTTAAATAAAAATCCTTTATTTGTTTTATACTGTGTTCCACATATTGATGGCAAACATAATTATGTTACATTGGTAGTTATAGTAGGCATGCAAATGTTTTAATATTATGTATTATTGAGCAGACACATAAATCAGAACAACAAACTATTATAAACACAATATCTATTTAGTGCATGTCCAATAAAATGTAAATTAAAATATAGGTACAATGAATAGCCCAGCTACATTGGGTTTTTACTTTTAAATAATAATCAATTTAAAATCAGATTGTTAAAATGGCTTATTTGTAAAAATGTTTTAGTCATTGAAGGAATACTTGGAGACTAGGGACTGTTGACAGAGTACCTGTTTTGTTTCTGCTCTGCTCATCATACTTTGGATTTAGACTTTATTGTAATAATTATACTGATGATAATTGTTTGTTTATGTAAAGTGTAATGGTGCAGTCTATCAGGTCCTAATGTTGTTTTTGTTGTTATTGTATGACATTTCGTTGTTGTTTTACACACTTTATGAATGATTTAACTGTGACATATTGACATTTAATAAGTAGATGGTAATTGATGGATTGGATAGGTACATAATAGCCACATAGTAAGCATTTGTTTTTAATAATGCCAAATTACATTTTGGATTCATTAGCACCTTTTGTCTGCAATTTCGGTAATTTATTTGCTTAAATTTTGTAAAAAGAAATCTGGATATTTTGTAAAATTTCTCTTTTCCTGTCCTTTCGCTTTTCCCTCAGAATAAGCAGAAAGATTTACCTTATAACTCAATGGAGTTGGCTACTTGTCGCAGTCAGCGCAGTCTCAAAATACCTATCCAGGCTGTGGAGCAACCTTCTACAACTTACTTCTACATTATAATGATGAGGAAACGGGTTGCTCCCCATCCTATTGGGCGGTTGGCTAGCCTTGGGTATTTTTTGTGAAAGATGTTACGATTTACGGTGTTTATGGATGGAATGATGGAGCTATTGTGCATTAAGCTATACAAGGGTAGAGGGATTTTCCAAAACCTGTTTGTGCTTAGCCGGTCTCTTGAGGACATGTTAAAGCGTAGGAGAGTTAAGGAAACGATCGATGGTTGTTATGGAAGGATGGTTTTATTGAAGCGGTTTAACTACGTATGAATCGTGGAGGAGAGCGTGGTATTACATGGTTATGAGTTATGGTAGTTCGGGAAAGGGTTATGCCGGTTCGTGGCCCTAGTGGCGCGATGGAGTGGTTTGTTGGATGTTCCGAGATCCTGGTGTCTAGGTGGCCGGTGTTGGTTTGTGGAGGTTTGATCTCTTTGGGACGTTTAGTCAAACAAACGCCACGGCTAGGTTTCATAATCATTCATCGTTCGAATGATTTTTCACCTTAGAAATGATTACCTAATCGAGCCATTCATTCGGGTGTTCATGCGATTTTTTTCCGAATGGGAAACTGATAACGAATTTCGTTTATAATTTAATTGACTTTAATAGTTTTTGTAGGTTTTAAGAAATAAAGTGCACAGCTATGTAGGTATACACGTTGAGAAACAAAAGTATGCATGGAATGTTGTGATGGGTTTGAAGGGTTTTATAGTCTTGATTCGGGAACTATGGTTTCTCGAACCTTTTCTAGACGCAATGTACTTTGTACAAACCTTTTTAACATTTACCTTTATTATAATGTTCAAATAAAAATAATAAAAATAGACATATTACAAAATAGTTATATTAGTTCATTATATTGATTTATTTTTATTAGCTAGGAACTTTTAATTTGAAAAGAAATACAATAGGCACACATTGAGAATGGTGCTTATGATGTATATATTTTATTTTATATATAATTAATACAGTTATCTAAGAGAAGTTTGAAAAAAAAATCCTCATAAAAAAAAGGATTATAATTAATTTTCGTAGTTTTAGAATTATTTCTAGATTACGATTTGATAATAAAAGTCAGTGTAGAGTACGTACTGGTTCCAGATTTAATTCTTAAAATGGGTAGTTTATATAATAATGTAATATTAAATTATTATCCAAATGATTAGTTTTCCTGAATTCGAATAGGTAGTGAGCTTGAATACGCCTAAAATTCATTTGAATGTTGCAAATTATATATTCTTACAGTCGAACAATTGGTTCGGGTACTATTAGAGTTAATCGTTCGTATTCGCCCATCCCTAGTCATTGCTTGTGTTCTGCTGAACATGTTTTATGTTTAACATTATGAAGGATATATGTTGGAGTTTATTTATTTAATTATTGGACCATTAACAGAAGTACACAGATTTTGTGTAATACGCTGAAACACTTAGTACACCTACTGAGACAGCTCTATGAGACGGGTACCGCATTGATTCAAACCGATGACGTCTGCTCTGGCAATTTTCATTCCAGTGCAGGTGTTCGCCAGGGTTGCATAATATCCCCTTTGCTTTTTAACTTTATATTGAGTTTGTCTTGTACGTTGCGATTGGTGGCTACAAAATCGCAAATCTTCGATATGCTGACGACACCACATTGTTTGCGACGACCGAAAGAAATATGAAGGAATTGCTTCTCAGGATAAAGCGGGTTAGCCTTGAGTTCGGGTTAAAGATTAATCGCGCTAAGAACAAAGTAATGATCGTGGACCGTCTTAATTACAACTCACCGGAGATTACAAAAATTGCGAACTGCGATGTTGTCCATCATATGTTTACTTTGGAGCTTTGATCTCTAACAATGGTGGGAGTGGTTGAGGTAACAAGACGCTCTGGAAATGTGGTGCTGGAGAAAAATGCTTGGAGTGTCCCGGACCGATCAAATCAAGTCTGAGTGTACGAGCAACACCACAAACAGAGAAAGATAGCGAGACATCGTGAGGCGAGCAACATCAGCCCCCAAACCACCTAGATGATGACTCTGGCAAGAGTGACACGAAAGAGAAGAAGATAAGGTTCGGACACTGGACTCCATCAAGAAACAAGTTGGGAGTCATCTTCTTCGTGCTTCTTCTTTCTTTATTTTATGTATGTTTCTATATATTTATTGTATTAATATTGTTTTCATATTCATTATGAACACTTTAATTGTATTGTATTTTTATTATTATTAAGTCCCCACTTTTGCACCCATTATTATGAATATCTATACATATTATTTTCCTATACTGCAGGTTGCCTGGAAGAAATTGCTGCTATCCAATAAGGCCGTCTTTTGTTATGTTACTATTTTTTTCTGTTATTTGTTTTTTTTTGTGCAATAAAAAAAATATTTGAATTGAATTTGAAAGATATAATGAAAGATATAATTTAAGATGGTAACAGGTTGTTGGTAGTGTGTTGAAATATTGAATCTTTGACTACATTAACCGACTGTATTCATGGTGTTTTGCTCCAACGGTAATCACTGTTACGATATTGTGTGCACTTATGGACACTTTGGCATATACTTGCAGATCATTTCTTAAAGCTTTGACCTTTGATTTCTTTATATTGTCTTTGTTCACTTGTTACATCACCTGACCCTGTGTGGAATGACCAGTTTTGCTGACGGTTTCGGATTAGGTTTACCAGATTTACCCGATGTTTGCGGATTATATGTATTGTTGGTTTTCACTGACTACTGTGAACTAACTCTATTGTTATGTGGTTTTCTCCCACAGTTGGGAAAGTTTGTTTCTTTGTTACTTCACAGCAAAGGTCGTACCATAATCGCTGATCTTGTACACTTGGTAGGTATTGGGGCTGGTCCTTGATTGGTAAACATATGCAGTACTGGAACTTGATTGCCAATGTACACTCGATTCGCCGCATGACGATGGGACTGTATCACCGCACTTCCCACCTTCGGGATCGATGGAGGAGATCGTTCATTTAATTGTCGAAGGTTCGTGGTGAAACGCATCGGTGGCATCGTTGTTGACGTTCAGACTGGGTCGAATGGTTTGGTATTGACGAGCTCTGTTGGGGTTGTCGGGGCATACCGGGACTGAGGATGTTTGGTTTGGAAGCGGATGGATTTTTGCAATAGCTTGCGGGCTTGCCTCGCGACAGTGTCACCCGCGTGGCATCTGGATTGTCCTTGAGTTATGGGCTTTCGTTTGAAGATTGTCGTGGTCGGGATAGTTCGGAATGATTCTTTTGTACTTTGGTTGGTTTGAGTTGTGACGCTGCTTGTCGCATTTCATGGTAGTCCTGCCGATGGGGGCAGCACATTGATTCGTTGAGGTGATACATTGAACTTCCTTTGGTGCTGGTGGGGAGGGTATAACGATGTGGCCGGACTTTGTTAGGGTAGAATACGGAAGGCGCAAATTGAACGGGTGGGGGGCAAAACTGCGATAAGGATGTGAAGTGCCAGTAAGGCGATTTAGAAAAAAAAAATCAGGAAGTAACCTTTGGTAGTTAAAGTTAACTATGTTAAAGCGGCAAAAAGGATAGTGTCATTATGATCTCGGGGCGATTTATCAATCATTGAATTAGTATTTAGGAAGGGTTGTATGTTAGAAGAGACTTCGATGGATGGGTTCGGTCATTTTGTTGTTATGGATTTATTATAGGAGATTGAAGGTTTAATTTAGGGTACATAGACTAAAGCAGTTAGAGATGGAAGGGTTCACGGTGCCATCGCATTGCCGACTTGGTTGCGAGAGTAGGTATGGGTTCGTGACCTGGTCTGTAAGATGTTCTTTAGTGGTTGTTGAGGCCTTTTGGCAAGAAATTTGTGGAATATTTTACTAAATGTTGGAGTTAGGCACGTGGCAAATGCTGATAGGTCTAGGTCTAGATGGGAGGTTATCCCGATGGAAAGTTGTCTAGATGGGAGGTTATCCCGATGGAAAGTTGTCTAGATGGGAGGTTATCCCGATGGAAGGTTATCCCAATGGAAGGTTATCCCAATGGAAGGTTATCCCGATGGAAGGTTATCTAGATGAGATGTTAACCCGAGTTTATTTAGGTAGAAGTTCATTACGATGGGGGGTAACCAAGTTGTTAAATTATCCCGATGGAAGATATCAAAGAATAAGAGTATTTTATACGAGGTAATAGAAGATTGGGATGGTGGCGTGTCAGTTAAAGGAAGTTAGCTCTGCAATCTACGCTACGCAAACGACACGACCTTGATACCTTCTGATGAGAGCTAAATGGCTGAATTATTCAAACGCATCAAAACAGAAAGCATACGCCTGGGGTTGCACATCAATAGAACCAAAACCAAATTGATGATCATTGATCGCAAATTGGACCTTACGCGGAGCTGAGTTACAAGACCTGGAGTGTGTCAACGAGTTCTACTATTTAGACTAGCTGGTCTGCAACGATAGTAGCTGGGATAAGGAAATTGTCCGCAGGATCCAGATGGCTAAGGGCGCCATGAGCAAACTGGATAAGGTATGGAGAGTATTGGGGAAATAGGTCCATCCAACGGAAAACAAAAGCGAGACTCGTGCAATCCCTGGTGTTCTTTAGTTTCCTTTATGGTTCGGAATCCAGGACAGGAGTCAAACATTAAAAAAAAAGTGGAGGAATTCGAGATGTGCTGGCGACGTCTGCTACGTATACCTGGACTGCTATGAGAACCAATCTCTATTCTTGAGGAGCTTAGGATCCACATACGCCTTTTGACAGTATGCCAGCAACGCATCCTATCTTTGGGCACATCGCACGTTGTCCTTTCAGTCTCGAGTAAGTACCAAGTGATGACGGGCAAGATGGAGGGTAGAAGATCCCGAGTCAGACACCCGCCAAGTGGAGTGACGCAGTAAAGCAAGTTATTAGGCTCCGATTACATCAGGCAGTACACTGCGCGAGCGATAGGTCCCGATGGAGGGTTCTCTGCTTCTCTGCGCGCATGGATCATAGCGGTCACGATCCTCAGAATTGAGGGACCAACTAAATGGAATTGGATACGAGATATTGTAAGAATTTTCATAGATATTTAATCACATAGTTATTGTGTAAAATTGTTATTAAATTGTTATTGTGTAAAATTGTTATTAAATTGTTATTGTGTAAAAATGGTTGTGAAAACAATTTGTCCTCTATACAATTCAAACTCAATATTTACTATGTTCAAAATTACGATGGATAAAATTAGATGGTACAATTTTGGACCCTGTTGGGCACAAACAAATCAGTAAGTAATATGTGTATATATTTATTTATCTTACAAAAGCGGAAATTTGATTTGACTTTTATGTGGAAAGTTTTACGGAGGATTAATTTGTGGTTTCCATTTTCTGAAGTTGTATGCAAACGTTGACATGGATTGGTTTCGGCTTGATACATATACCTGATACGTTGTATAAACTTGCTGAATAAATGTAATTTTAAATAATACTAATCATGAGGTCATGATATGTTGTCAGGATGGACGAATTTGTTAGAATCACTAATTATTGTACTATTTTTCTAACGTTTTTGTATTGTAATTTGGTATTACGGCAGTTGTTAAAATAAGTCGACTTTGTTATTGTCGAGACTTCCTGACTGACTCAGCAGAGAGAGAGGTCAGGGTGGTGGAGGTGAGTGTTAACTAGTTGTCAAGGGGCCCCATTAAACCTACACTTGGGTCACAAGTCCCAAGCGCTGCCACTGACTCTCCTCTCTGCCACACTATGGACCCGGCGCCCGTGCGGTGGATCCATGGTGTGCTGGTAGTTTTTATCTCAAGTTATAGTAAGTTAACATATTAATTTAAGTTGGAATAGACAAGTATGAGTACCTACAGTACACGGAGTTAGTTAACACTTTAATGTCCCCACTGCTGGGGCACGGGCCTTCCCTATGGATGGAAGAATATAGGGAGAATGGACCATAACCCACCACGCTAACCCAGTGCGGGTTGGTGGGTATTAACGACTGCAGATGCAGCCGGGACCACCGGCTTAACGTGCCTTCCGAAGCACGTAGGAACTCGAGATAATAAATTTTTCGTCATCCATCCAATGACCGGCCTTAACGAACATTGCTTAGTTTACGCAATCGCTGGCCAAGCGCGATAATATGCCACTGCGCTAGCGAGCTCCTCTTATAAAACTCGACTACGGAAAATTGCCCGGTGTAGACCATAGCTTGCTAGCAGTCTCCATTGCTCTGATAAATCGGCAGGCGTCTACAGTACTACAGTGTTAGAATATCTTGAATCAAACTTAATGTGTACTTATTGAATTTTATCCAACATACACATAGAAAATGAACGACTACCTGACACTAACCCTCTTTGGGTATGCTGTTGTTGGTTTGCCCTCCACCGTTCTGGTGCCCTAAGGGCCCAAGGTGCATGTTGGTATACACCGGGCAATCTCCCTTTGTTGACTTTTAAGACACACCAAGGTTGGTAGGGGCGTAGTCTACGTTATATTTCTACTATGTTTTACTATATGTTAGTCATTAATATTACGGTAACAACGCGTATACTATGATATCTAGTTGATACAAAATATTTTAGAGGAAAATTATCATAACATGCCTTAATAAATAAAGAAACAATAAGGGCGTGCACTACTGTGTGACTACTGATCGAGTGCCTGATCCTTAGATCAGGCACTCGATCAAAATGGAGCAAACTTCTAGTTTCCTATAAATGATTCTAAAGCCAATATTTGTTTTATATAAAACCAGCTAGGTATGCAATTTCCCCAGTACTAAGTAATTATTAGTTGAAGTAAAAATTGCGTATTTTAGTTGAACATTTTGTAAAGTAATCCACGGTTCGGGAGGAGCTCGGGATAATATTTTATGTCATACCTAACTATAGAGTGGACTTTTTCGTCCGCTACGAAAACGGAAATTCCATGGGCAGGGGGTGCCATAAAGATCTTACCTCGAGCGATGAAACAGTAGGCTCGCATAGTTATCACCCTGGCCTTCGGCTCGGGCGTCAATTATTTGCGATCTGAGTTTATCGCCCTTAGTATATAATATACCATTTGGTTACCCACACAACGATCGGCCTTAGCTAACAGCGTTAACTTTACGCTATGCCACTGCGCTAGCGAGCTCCTCAGGATTCCTCAGGGAAAACAAAATTGCCAGTGTAGCGACTGCACTTGTCAATTATGTACAAAACTTGTCTCCCTTTGAACCCTACCCGACAATATCAAGACAACTTATTTCATTCGCTCTTCTCTCAGCGCAGAGCATACTTATTCCGGTAACAAAGTTAATAGCGCAGACTCGAATGAGTTATGAAGTTCGCCTCGCTACGGCTAACATTAAATTCATTGTTAAGTAATTTTCAAGAGACTGCTGACATTTTAGTATCAGGAGCACGATAGCGCAGTGGCATAGCGCGCTAGGCATGCGATTGTGTAAACTAAGCAATGTTCGCTGTGATCAGTCATTGGATGGGTGACCAAAAATGTGTTATCTCGAGTCTCGTATTAAACCCATACCCATCCACACTAGGCCAGCGAGGTGGGTTATGGCGCATTTTTTATGTTAGACAAGGAAGCTCTTGCCCCCCATCTCACCCGATGGTAAGTGATGATGAGGGCCAAAGATGGAATCGAGCTTCAAGTGGAACCCTCAACCACAGAGGGGCTGGCTATCTTATCACAATTGTCGGAACACAATAATGCTGTTAACATTATTACTATGGCAACAAATTTTTATGAGATGGTGGTAGCTAGCAAGGAGGGCTTGAAACAACCATTCTCCCTATATTTGTCCATTCATAGGTCAGGCCTGTGCCCCAGCAGTGGGGATGGGCTGGTGATGATGATTTTCATCATCGTTCCAATGGATTTATGTAGAAATACCTTCATCATTGCCCTGCCCTTATATCCTATTTGGGGTCGGCGCAGTATGTCCTCTTTTTCCATTCTCTTCTGTCACTCGTCATCTCCTCATTCACATCCATCACCTGGTGGTGGTGATGATGAAGATGGCGACATATAGCCTTCCGTGAACCCTGAGACTTAAACCCCCCATAGGGAGGTCTGAGAATAGGTCATAAGATATTTTTTATTCCCCTAGCTAGGCGATAAAGACAAGGAACGTTTGCCGGTTCAGCTAATTCTAATAGAACTTTCAATCAAGAATCAGATTGATATTGCAAAGTTAAGTTATTCAATTTCAATGGCGGCGTTTGATTAGGCGTATTAGAATTGTGACCACTCGTCGTCGTAAGAAATATTATTTTGAATTACAAGCGGTTAATGATTAAAAACGTTCTCTATACCCCATTCACTCGGCCTTGAGACAAAATGTAAACGATCTTGATGTGTATTTTAATATAAAATAAAAAAATAAAAATGTGTAACAACCAATATTTCAAATCAGCTAACAGTTTCATTGTCTATAATTGACGATGTATTTTAGAATACACGTTTCTTGTTTCTAAGAGCATTTCGTAGATAAAGAGACTTATCAAGATTGTTTACATTTTGTCTCAAGCCCAAGTGAATGGGGTATAGAATTCTCGACAAACATTCTTAAAGAATCTATTTAAGTTCTCGACGTTATTTTAACGCATTTCCTCTTTCCAGTAACTCGTTCACGACTAAGCCACTCCTGCTGTTTAAAGAGAAAAACTGGCCATGTGCGAGTCGGATTCGCGCAGAAAGGTTCCGTACCATTATCTATAAAAAATCATGTCTGTTGTATGGGAGCCCCCTTAAATATTTATTTTATTCTATTTATTAGCATTTGCTGTTATAGCTGCAACAGAAATACATCATCTGTGGAAATTTAAACTGTCTTACTATCACGGTTCATGAGATACAGCCTGGTGACAAACGGACAGACAGACCGACAGCGGAGTATACATATAGTAATAGGGTCCCGTTTTGCCCTTTGGGTATGGAACCCTAAAAATGGGAAGTGAAGACTACCCTTGAGGGAATAGCGAATGAAAGGGGAACGCCTTGCTAAAAAAGTGGAAAGGCTACAATGAAAATATACTTCTGGGTTGCTTTAATAAGTTAAGTGAGTAATAGATATTCCCTAGCTAGAGCTTTCGAAACGCGGGAGACTTACTGATTTACTACTCGAATTAGTCGGGATTTACACTAGAGTACAGTGAGTACAAAGTGTGAATATTGATGTCCCATTTTTTCTTTAGCTAGCGGATTTCTTAGGCATTAGCATTATTATTAATTTAGAGCGATAAATCACTCTAAACTGTCAAATATTCAAATATTTTTAACAGTTCTAAGCGATAAATGGCTATATTATATCTTGTTTCGGTGGTCATGCTAGCCGGGCAGTAGTTTTTGATACGATGATTGTGTCCGACGCCGCATACCGTACACCGCAGCGTTGTGCATTACGATCAAAACACCAAAGCCTATGGCCCCTTTCATTCTTCTGCGTGTCGCCGAAGAATGAAAGGCATCATAGTAGCTTTCATTTGTTGCGCATACGGCCGGTTGCGTAGCTTTATACAAATTGCGCCGGTCGAACTTTTGTGTCCGATAAATGGCAATAGGTTCGCTTACCGATTACATAGGACCTATGGCGAAACGTGGGTCTTAATTCACTTCTGCCTACATAGGCTACCTACATAGATATAGGCGTGATTTATGTGTGTATAATGTGTACCTATATTTGGCAATTTGCAACCAGTGCGTACGAGGCTTAACAATGACGTCACGGAAACAAATAGGCTGCCCGAAAACCGATTCAACTCAACAATCCACCAGACACACTTTCCATGATTGAGACCGTTCTGCTTTCAATCAGCATGACGAGATCCTTATAGCACTTATAAACAGTTTAAAAATACTGCACGCGTGTGACGTCAGACTTATTTACGGGGGGAGTGTGACGTGTGGTATGAACGCTCGCGTACTTTGTTTCTTGTTGATACTGTACTGTATATATATATATACATAAATTACTATGTCCCTATATCTCCGAAGGGGTAGCAGAGGTGAATTAACGCCACGCTTCCCCAATTATGTTAGGTGCCATGTGATAATAATATATGGCCATCCATCGGGCAGGATAATCGCACTACTCATCACTTCACATCACGTTACTCATCACTGTCTAGAATAAAAAATACCCCCGTCTCTCCCGCCGGTATCTTACAAGGCGACTAAGCGTAAAGACAGCGATGTGGCAACAGTATTCCTCCTAAACCACCTAGTATATTGAGGCTTTAATATATTTAATAACGACAATATTATTAGATATTTATTTATACATGGTCTGGTATGGTGGCCGTGTGGTGACGGCAGAGTAGAATACAATTGTCACCACCCCAATTCTCTCCCGTGGGTGTCGTACAAAGCGACTAAGGATAAATCAGTGATGAGGAATGGGCAGCAGCGGTCCTCTTATACCACCTAGCAATGTACTGCGACTTTTTGTGCCCGATAAAGGGCAATAGGCTCGCCACCTATTACATGGGACCTAACATAACTGGCGAAACGCGGGTGCTAGTTGACCTCTGCCTACCCCTTCGGGGATATAGGCGTGATTTATGTATGTATGTGTATGTATGAATTTATACATGGGACCCAACTTAATTGGCAAACATTGGGTGTTTAATTCACCTTTAATTCATCTATATCCCCGAAGGCTACACCATATAGGTGTGATTTCTCTGTTCAATTTGATCATGAAAGATCCGTCTAAGCCTAACCATTTCTCCATTCCAGCCTTCACAGTAATATGACGAAGATAGGCCCAGGCACCGGCTTTCTGACCGGTAATACCAGCAATCTTGTGACCGTCAATCAAGGCAATCAAGGGTCCTGTCATAGCTTGGTTAATCTAACCCAAATCCCGCTCGGACAAAGCGTCCTTTGAGCTAGGTTCTAAGGCTGCGTTCCCAGCGCGTAATTGGCGCGGTATATTGTTTCTGAGTGACCCTAATCTTCGGGTGTCATACCTGACCTCGAAAAGTGCAACACCAAATACAACGTCCCCGTAAGTTTAACTATACTAATATTATACAGCTGAAGAGTTTGTTTGTTTGGTTGGTTGATTAAACGCGCTAATCTCAGAAACTACTGGTTCAAATTGAAAAATTATTTTTGTGTTGGTAATAATAACCGACATTAACGCGAACGTAGTCGCGGGCGACCACTAGTTACTAATAAGAATCACTTAACAACGAATGCACGACACCACGAAAAACAGTCGCGAGCCGCTGCCGCTATTCGTTGGTTCACATAATACTGTCAAAATACTGTCAAAATAGACAACATCAAATTAAATTGGACATTATCGCTGAAAATCACACGGGTAAGAATTTTAAAAAATTTTGGAAAAATACGAATAAACTAAATCCTAAGCTGAGTCTTCCTGCGAGCATTGCTGGCCTGTGTGAACCGACTGACATAGCGAATGCCTTCCGAAAACACTTTAAAGTGGATTCCCCTCTTGTTCCGACGTCGCAGGTGTTAGATGCGGAGCGTCTTATCGGGAACATAAATGTGAGGTTTTCCGCGAGAGAGGTTGCTTCTGTAATAGGAGGAATGGTCCGAGGCAAGTCACCCGGCCACGACGATCTTAGCATTGAGCACCTGTCATATGCGGGGGTGCATTTGCCGCGAGTTCTATCAATGTTTTTTAATCTGTGTTTAAGTCATTGTTATTTACCGGAAGATATGTTGTATACCGTCGTTGTACCTATTATAAAAAACAAAACAGGGGACGCCTCCGATTTGTCCAATTATAGACCTATATCTTTAGCCACGGTCATAGCTAAGGTGCTGGATGGTCTGCTGCATAACAGATTAGGTGAGCACTTTCAGAGCCATGATGCACAGTTTGGTTTTAAACCGGGTCTGTCTACAGAGAGTGCCATCTTCTGTCTCAAGCAGACAGTTCAATATTACACATCTAGAAAGACTCCAGTGTATGATTGTTTTCTGGACTTATCGAAGGCGTTCGAACTAGTTTCGTATGACGTATTGTGGAAAAAACTGCTTTTTAACACAAGCCTCCCTCCTGAATTTATTTTCATGTATAAATACTGGTATAGTAATCAAAAGAACAGTGTAAAATGGGCTGGCTCGCAATCGGATGTGTACGGGTTGCAATGTGGGGTGAGACAAGGGGGTTTAAGCTCGCCCAAGCTTTTTAACCTTTATATTGACGGTCTGATCGAGGAGCTCAGCTGCAGCCACATAGGCTGCCATGTAGATGGAATATGTATTAATAACATTAGTTACGCTGATGATATGGTGTTGCTGAGCCCCTCGATTGGTGCATTAAGAAGACTGGTTTCTATGTGTGAGAAATATGCAGAGACTCACGGGCTCAGATACAATTCCCTCAAAAGTGAATTTATGGTGTTTCAATCAGGGGCGGCTCTGAGTCAACGTAGTGTACCCTCTATTACGCTTGGGGGTAGTGAACTTAAAAGAGTCCACCAATTCAAATATCTGGGCCATTGGGTTACTGATAACTTGTCAGACACGGTTGATATGGAAAGGGAGCGTAGGGCGCTATGTGTTCGCTGTAACATGTTGGCTCGCAGATTTGCACGTTGCAGTAGGCAAGTTAAACTGACACTTTTTAAAGCTTACTGCCAGTCATTTTATACGTGCAGTCTGTGGGTGAACTTTACGCAGCGAGCATATGGCGCTTTACGCGTCCAATATAACAATGCTTTTAGGATGTTGTTCGGCCTGCCGCGCCACTGCAGTGCATCCTCTATGTTCGCGGAGGCGCGAACTGATTGTTTCTATACCATCATTAGAAAACGTTGCGCCTCGCTGTGGACGCGCGCGCGTGGCAGCCCGAACAGCATCTTGAGCTCTTTGGCTGGCCGATGGGACTCTCCACTACTGAGCCGCTGGCTGCAGCTACATTCACCCAGTTCTAGAATCAAATATCTTTAGCAAAGCAGTCACATCGGAAGCCAACACATTTATTTTATTTTATTTTTACTTGACCTTACTCTGTTATAATTACTAACACTCTTAAACTTAAATTAATCATGTTACTAACACTACTATGGATTCAAAAGTCTGAAATAAATGTTTATTATTATTATTATTTTTTATTCAAATAGTATTTTTTCTCGGCTTTCATACCGGTAAACTGATATGCACGGGCCTAAGCCAAGTGGTTATCAGAGAGTGAGTTGTGGTGAGTCTGTGGGTTAGGAACCATAAGAGAGTCTCTACAAGGCGAATCGCATTCACTCTGTAGAAACTTTCTTACGATTCGGCATGTATTAAGAATTACTGCTTTTTGTAGCAGTTTATATGTGTAAGGCGACAAGTCAAGGGTTCTGATTGATTGGTGCAACTGTTTAGGTATAATGCCTGTAGTGGAGAGTACTATGGGGACAATAGTTACTTTATGAAGGTGCCAGATTCTAGTTATTTCGTCTTTGAGTTCAGAGTATTTCGAAAGTTTTTCTGAGATGGTTGTCTGTAGGTTATGAGTATTAGGGATATTATTATTATATACTTTTTGTTACCAGGAATCAAATGCTGTTACGTATCCCCTCGCAGCGGCGGGAACTCCGCCACAAGAGGTATGTGGGGCTCGGAATAAAGGTGTTCCCCCCATACCCACTAAAAATGCCCTGGGTGACTCTCCTTAACGCGTTGACGGGGACTAGGATATGACGGTGGTCTTCCATCCATCGCTCCCCCCCCGCGTTGCCCACCTATGGCAGGCTCTCTCCTCTTAAAGGCCGCAGTTCCCAGTCACGGGGCGCCGCAGCTCACCCCAGAAGTTTCTCCGTCGGGCTAAGCTTCCCGGCTCGGCGGACGAACTTCTACTGCTCAAACGGGCAGGCCCTTAGCACCTTCCCAACCTATTCAAAACTTACCTAACCGACCTACTAACCCGTGTCGGTAAATAGTATCATTCACAACAATTTCTTGGTGGCTTGCAAACGTTGTTAAGTGATTCGTATTAGTAAACTTACGGGGACGTGGTATTCGGTGTTACACTTTTCGAAGTCAGGTATCACACCGCTTATCTTCGTAGCACGCAGAGGGCAAGCGGAACTTGCGCAAGCTTTTAAGCCATGCACATGACACGTGTGGGTTACGTGGTTTTTTTATTAATAAACAGGCACAGAAGTAGTTAATAAGTAAGCTTATATACATACCTACATACACACTTCACTTTTTCTCCCTGCTCTGTTCCTAGTCTATCTGGAGTCCGAAGTATGAATGGAGTATGTCTGGAGTATGAATGGAGTATGTTTCCTCTTCCATTCATATCGGTCAGACACCGGAAAGGTGCGAGTGATTAATGAATCTATAGAAAAGTGATTAAAAGACCATGTCGAGGAACCGATGAACGGAGGGATTGATTGGGATGGCAACATTTCTTACATCACACTTATTTTATAGGTGAATTAACACCCACGTTTCGTCAATATTTTTGGTCCCAGTAATAGGGGGCGAACCTATCGCCATGTATTGGGTTCTTAAATCGCATTATATTGCTAGGTAGTTTACGAGGAACGTAGTTTACGATGCTGCGATTACCCATCGCTGCCTTTACGCTTAGTCGCCTTGTACGACACCCGCAGGAGAGATGAGAGTCGTGATAATTGTATTCAAGTCTGTCGTCACCACCACACGGCATAAGTCAGCTGAGATTAAATGAAAGCGGAAAATTGAATTGTAATCTACATAATTGTGTTTGTTTAAGAAGATTTTCATCTCTACTTCTGTTTGTCGTTATGGGGTATTTTCATATTTCTATTGAGAATTCAGCCCTCAAATATACTGCTTTTCGATTTTTTTGTTGTATCCGATCAATTTATCTTGTTACCACATTTGCTCATGCGATCTAACATAGATGAAGTCATTACAATATTGCGTAAGTAGGTATCTTAATTTCTATCTAAAATTACTCTTAGGGCCTGTTTCACAATCGACAAGTAAGTTCGAAGTAGCTTACTTTGCAGTTCAATTGACATATATTTCATATTACAACTGTCAAATGATTTGCGAAGTAAGCTACATAAGACCTACTTATCGATTGTGAAACAGGCCCTTATAATAATTTAGATTAAGAGGTATTATGTGAAGAGTTAAGTTTATTATTCTGGGTTTTTATTTGAACATTATGTTAGTTAGAAAAATATTACAACGATAAACAGGTCAAATAAAGTTATATAGGCAGCCTTGCGGAAGACTCAGGTTTGATTCCCGAATCAAGACTATAATTTTTCAAACTTTTTCCGACTTATTTTTCTTTGAGTTAAGTTGCATAATAATTATGTAAAACTCACCCACTGGGCAGTAGGTAATTTAAATGTAACAGTCACTTAACTTTGCTAAGGGTTCACAGCGCGGTTAACTGAGAGGAAATTGAAGAAAAAGTTCAACCAGGCGTTGTAAGTTTGGCGCTTCGTGAAGACGCAAACTACTAAAGTAGTTTTTTGAAACAAAAGTTGCTCAGGATCATACTATGTTAAGAATTAAAATAAAATTTAGGGGCGCTTTTACCATTACTGTGTGGCGTACCAGTAACTGGAAATGGCAATAGCCTCGCCCCCTATTAAATGGATATGAAATAAGCTGGCCATACGTGCCTGTTGTTACAACCTACGTGTTTTACCTATTTGTATGTTTTTCATGTGAGTAAGATATATTTGTGAATGGGATGTAAATAAAATAATCTGCATTTGTAGAGGAATGATCTGGCATTCAGCCAGATCATTCTCTACAAATGCAAACAGATCCCAAGGTTAAAGGCCCATAGGTCCCTGGTTCGATTCTTGGTAAAAGCAAATGTTTGTGTAATGAGCACGAGTATGTGTTCTTAAGTCAAGTGTTCATACTTCTCATTATCATAACTAGCGATTCACTGCAGCGTTTACCGAACACCATAGGTGTGTGTAAATTTTATCAAAAACTTTTATAATACAAAGAGGGCGCGGGTTCGTTTCCCGCAACAAGACGATATTTTTTCGAAATAAAACTTTTTTTCAATAATTTTTCTAATACTAATAATATACCTAATGTTCAAATATTAACTTAAAAAACTTTTCAATATATAAAATCAAACCGTTTTGTGGAAAAGTAGAGCAGCTTTGTCTACAAACCGAAATACAATTTCACTTCATTCGCTTCTCCGTGCATGGAGAACGAAACAATTTCCTCTGTTAAGTTTGACTTTTACAATTTGTATAGAATAACAAAAATGCACTCGCTTTATGGATACTGATGACGAACAAATTTTAATATATTAATTATCTAAAACTTGTAGACGCACGAATTTTTCAATTTGAGTCAGTAATTCCAGAGATTAGCGCGTTTAACCATACAAACCAAGAAACAAACTTTTCAGCTTTATAATAAATATAAATGAAACCCTGTTTCCCTTGGTAACTTCAGAATGACTTTACCTATTTCATTTATCTTATTTTTATTTTCAAACAAGTAATAATTTGTAGAAGGTGCTTACGAAGAACTTTTTTGTTCATGTTATGTTTTATATTAGATAAAGTAATTATTATTGTATATTGTTGTTCGTGACATCATACAACTATGCTGACCATTAAGTATATTATTCGATTTTAATTTTAACATTATATAAATGTTAGAAAAAATAGTACAAAGATTTTGGTGGTTATAAAAAGAATCAACCTCAAGATCATAATTTTTCGAAATTCTTTTTCTAACCACCAAAATCTTTGTCATTAAGTATATATTCGGGAAAATCTCGATGGCACAGTGGCTTAGCACCCTCAGCCTCGTAAACTAAGCAATATTCGCTAAAACCGGTTATTGGATGGGTGATCAAAATGATATTATCTCGAGTTCCTCCGTGCTTCTGAAGGAACAGCGTGAACCTTATATTTTGCAATACAAAAATATATTAGTATCTCGATTTCCTCAAAACTTAACTTATTTTGGTAACTTGACGTGCAATTTTATATTCATTCCCCATTACAAAATGGTAGAGTTTAAGTCATTCATCATCACCAGCCTGTTTATGTTATCACTATTATTATCCCATAGATAGAAACATATAGCTATAGCTAGAAACATATGCCGTGTGGTGACGGCAGAGTAGAATACAATTGTCACCACCCCAAATCTCTTCCGTGGGTGTCGTACAAGGCGACTAAGGATAAGTCAGTGATGAGGAATGGGCAGCAGCGTTCCTCTTATACCACCTAGCAATGTACTGCGACTTTTGTGCCCGATAAATGGCAATAGGCTTGCCACCTATTACATGGGACCTAACATAATTGGCGAATCGTGGGTGCTAGTTCACCTCTGCCTACCCCTTCGGGGATATAGGCGTGATTTATGTATGTATGTATGTAGAAACATATAAGGAGACTGGAACGTAAGCCACCGCGTTGGTCCAGTGCGAATTGGTGCGACAAAAGATCTTCTCCTCTCTATGTAGGGTCGGCACAACGTTAGTACATCAAGATAATATTACTTTTGTCCACCCATCTAATACCCGTCCTTAACAAACATTGCTTGGTTTACGAAATCGCAGCCGAACGCGCTAAGCCACTGCGCCACCGAGCCTCTAAATACACCGTTTATTGCCCCAAAACAGTAGCGTAAAACCGCCAATTTAAAAGAGACATCGGCCACCCGAGACCGCCCAACTCACTTCCCGCGTCCCAAATGCCACTCACGCCGCCCACAGCACGTAAAGGGACTCGAATTAGTGACATTTAAAAGAGCAGCGATCTTATAATCCACGATGCAACAAGTAACGCCGCCCGCCGTAGAGAGTCGCGGGGCGGTGGGCGGGCGGCAGTACCGCCGCGGCGATGGCTACGAACGGACGCACGAAACGCTCGCAGTCGATATGCGCGCCGGCTTCCGCGAGCATGGAGGCCCTGGCTGCTCCGATGGAGACGACGCCGGCCCCGCGGCGGCGCCCGGCCACGCGGTCCCAGTCCGCGCGGATCACCGGCGGGCGCTCCGTGCGGCAGCGCCGGCAGCAGCAGCAGCAGCAACAGCTAGACCGGGAGACTAGAGCCCGGTACAGCTCGGAGCCGAGGCTGGCGGAGGCTGAGACTCCTCCGCAGGTCCGGCGGCAGGCCTCCGCCCGCCGGCGCCCGCCGCCAGGCCAGCACAGCCAGCCGCGCCGCTCCAACGCTTTCCTCGACGTCCCCCGCAGCACCCAACCCGAAGAAGAACCAGACGAGGACTCCTACAGGCTTCGCACGTTCAACATCACGCAGAAAGGAGGTCAGTGCTAACCGCGTGCGTTGAACTCCCGATGTATTTGTGACTCTTCTCCCGACGTAATCTTGGCAGGCGTTTGAGTCCGGTTTGAGTGTCGGCTCTGGATTTCGGTTCAGGAAGATCGGACATCCAGAATCGTGGAAACACGGTTAGAGGCGCGATCGTTAAACGCTGCAGTGAATCATGTTGGAGCGAGGCCACCGTAAATCAGTCACCGATATAGTAACATTTCGGTTTACTTTCGTGGTAAAAATAAACTGGACGATGCAGCTGTAGGTACCTACCTACGGCAAGATTGCGATACTACAGCATTGGAGTGAGTCGTGATGTTTTTAGTGGAAACGTTGCTAGTGTCAGCAGGCTGACGCGGGAGTTTCCGATACAGGCGGGGGAGGTGTTTATCGGGATGGCGACGGTAAACAATAGACCGTCGCATCTGTTTAGCATGATGCAAGTTGAATAGATGTCGCGTCTCGCCTACCTCGGTTGTCGAGATAAAGCTACCCTCATTCAGGGTACGCTGATTGTTGTCTAGGGACGTATCTCGGTCTGTGCTAAACATCGCGTCTTCTGCCCTTGTTATGGTGCGATCCTAATGAAGAATTCAATAAGTACTCTAACCAATTAGCGGTAACTAAACTCTGTTCCTAATACGAAGTGCTTTTTGACATATCATGTCAATTGCATAGTAAAGAACTGGATTAAATACTTCTTTGTCCTCTTTTGTTTACTATACAAAGCAGACGGATTTTTCAAAAACACCTACGCAGTCTATAGGTAGGGAACTAAACAACTTTTAGCTTACATTAAGAACAATCCAAATAAATTGTTACAAACGGAAAATGCAGAATGTTCAGTTACTGCATTTTTCATTAGGACCCTCTACGTCTGTGTGCTAACTTCAGGTACCTAATTTGTGTTAATGAGACAATTTATTTAATGATAACACTGTTAACAGAACATACATAGGTAATTCACGCCTATTTATCCCGGACGTGGTAGGTAGAGTTGAAATAATACCCACGTTTCGCCAGTTATATTAGGTCCTGCCTCCGTAGTCTAGTGGATCGCCCACAGGAATTCCCGAAATCCCGAGATCCCAGGTTCGATCCCCTATCGGTTTGCTTGGTGATAGGACTTTTTCAGTCCGCCTGGCTAGCTATTTTGATGACATGGTGGTCCATCTATCAAAATATTGTGATAAGATAACCAGTCCCTCTGTAGATGACGGTTCCAGGTGAAGCTCGAATCCATATTCGGCCCTCTTCGTCACTTCCCACCAGGTGAGATGAAGGGCAAGAGATTCCCTGTCTCGCATAAAAAAGGTCCCATTTAATAGGGCCATTATTACCATATTTATACATAAAAAAATATTTCTTCTGCCTCCATGCATCCTTTGAATAGAGGATGTAAAATAGGTGCTTGATTAGGGGACAGTGGCCATTATGATGCCAAAATAATTGGGACAAAATGTAGAACTTATCTTTAAGTCATTACGGATTCTGGGACTCTGACAAAACACTTTCGAAGAACAGAGGTGCGATGACCCATTCCCAGCTCTATTAACGAAGTAACGAGACGTCAATTAACTTTAATGAATATTTAATGTCAAAAATTTTCATTCAAATCTAGACCATAGACAAGAAAAGCGACTAGTTTTGAATTGTCATTTTTTGACGTTAAGTACTCATTAACGTTATTTGACGTCTCTGAGTGCGGCAGTAAGTGTCGTTTGTTTTATATTACGAGTATAATGTGTGGTGATTATCATCACCAGCCTCTTAATGTCCCCATTGCTGGGGCACA
Source organism: Cataclysta lemnata (assembly GCA_963931975.1). Classification (NCBI taxonomy): domain Eukaryota; kingdom Metazoa; phylum Arthropoda; class Insecta; order Lepidoptera; family Crambidae; genus Cataclysta; species Cataclysta lemnata. Next base: position 13,038,334 of record OZ008352.1, read on the forward strand.
GGACTTCTCTATGGATGGAAGAAAATAAGGAGAATGGGCAATCACCCACCATGCTGGCCAAGTGCGGGTTGGTGGGTATTAACGACTGCAGATGCAACCAAGACGAACGGCTTAGCGTGCCTTCCGAAGCACGGAGGAACTCGAGATAATACATTTTTGGTCGCCCATCCAATGACCAGCCCTTGCGAATATTGCTTAGTTTACGCAATCGCAGGCCGAGAGCGCTATGCCACTGCGCTAGCGAGCTCCTCTTGTTTGTGATAATAATGGGAATTTATTTCTGCGACTGGATTGCCAGAACTTTCTCACAACAGGCAAGTACCGTCTTCAGCTAAAACTCATACTCGAAACATATATTGCTATGAGGCTCGTGTAAATAAACTAGATGCCGTGATTAAGATAAATACTGAACTGGGAGCGAAAAAATTCCGTAGAATGTGCCAGCCCTGACTCACCCCAGGGGTGTAATAAAAGTTGTCTAAGTAGACCAATAAGCACCTTGGGGCACCCGAATGGTGTAGGCCCTACACCACCTACACTGTAGGGCAAACCACCGATAACACCATAATATGCCGGCCGGCAAAAGCGGTCTGTAAAACAAAAACCTTGAGCAGTATGGATTGACCTATTATCATCCTAATCATTTCCTCAATTCATCGGTGCCCTTTGGAACTTTCCATTACTTTTTACATTTATTTACATACATACATAAATCACGCCTACATCCCCGAAGGGGTAGGCAGATGTGAACTAGCACCCACGTTTCGCCAATTATGTTAGGTCCCATGTAATAGGGGGCGAGCCTATTGCCATTTATCGAGCACAAAAGTCGCAGTGCATTGCTATTGGTAGGTGGTATAAGAGGAACGCTGCTGCCCATTCCTCATCATTGATTTATCCTTAGTCGCCTTGTACGACACCCACGGGAGAGATTTGGGTAGGTACATTTATTTACACACATTTATACACTTTTTACATTTACACATCACTAGCACCTTTCCGGTGTCATGGATGGCATCTGACTGATATTAATGGAAGAGCAAATATTGAATAGTTCAATTAATTATTATTTAAGTAATTTCCTTAAACACATGTGAGTTAAATGTTTGGTCTTACGCAGTTGACGACCTTCGAACTTTTAACAACATAATGTTCTATCGAGTGGGAAGTTTGACAGAGCCTTAGATAAGTTCATGTCCTGGGCTAAAGTACTGACCTAACACCACTTTGAACTTAAGAAAAGAACAGTGGCTGCCTTTAGAGATAGTCATTTGGGATCTTATATGCAGACAGGAGAGAGACACAAAGTATCACACAGCTATGTTAGCATCCAAATAAGTAGCTTTTAGTCTCAAGGAAAGATAAATCAATAAATAATTTCTTACACCCACACATATCATCGAGCGGAAAGTATCTAAGTAGTATAAGCACTCGTTTCATGGACATGACGGACTAATATATAAACTAGCTGTCCTGTCAAATGTTGTTTTGCTCTTATCACCTAAGGATATAAAAATAGCCTATGATTTTTTCGTAAATATAGGTGGAGCCGTCTCGAATAAGTTTTTTAACAAACACTGTGACACGCGATTTTTATATACTTATTAGTAAATTTTTCATAGAAACATTTGAAATACACTACAAGCAGGTGTTTGGTACATTTTTGATCGAATTATTTGTATGGAGACTCCATTTTTTTTTTTTATATTTCCGTAGTATTTATATTTTAACTATATAGCATGGGATTGAGTAGGTGCCGGCTTGATACCCCATGTACCAATCACCTTGTATTCATATAAACATCTATGAATCGGGAACCTATTATGTATGTATTTATCACAAAAGTGGGTGATAATACACCAATGCCTTCCCCTTCGGGGATAGGCGTGATTTGTGTAATGTTATTTGTGTTTTAATTTTTTTATAATTTCACACATTGATTGCAAGCCTGGGGATAGCGTGAACCGAAGCCATCTTTTTGTGATGTCAAATTAGAACGCAGATTAGAATTAGAGACGTCACAATTAATGGCTTTTGCGTTTCAATGTAATTGTTAGTGTTTAAAAATCTTTAAACTATATGCAAAGAGGGTTGGTATTAGGTAGGCGGCCGACTGTAAACCTAACCCGAAGCCTTGAGCAGTATAGATTGGAATCTTGTCTTCGCAATCACTTTCTCCATGCATTGGTCTCTCGACATGGCGTTTTCCAACACTATTCAACACAAACTTTTATAGACATTAATTCATACCTTTCCGGTGTTATGGATGATGATATGACTCAAAAGGAAGTGGATAGATTAATGACTTCTGACCGATATGAATGGAAGAGGAAACGTACTGCGCCGATCCGAACTGGGAACATGGCAGGAAGATAATGATGAAGAAATCAGTAATTTCTGCAATAACATAACCAATTTTAAAATAATTTTTCCCTATGATGTTATTTTTATTCAAATATTACTATAATATAAGTGTTACTGTAAGTGTTAGAAAATTTTTCCAAAAAAATTATGTCAGAAAAACATAGGAAAATTATTTTTCCTATGTTTTTCTGACATAAAATTTTTCGAAAATTTTCTGCCTTTATTTTGTTTTCTTTTCCACTGTCAAATAAACTCAAGACAGACATGACACGTCAGCGCGTCCTGCGTCATGTCGCTCCTAGCTCCTCAACTGCGTACAACAAAGAATGGGTAATGAAATTACACGAGAGATTCCTCTCTCAAACCCTCAGCTTTCATTTGACTAATACTTTAATCGGTCCCGTGTGTCATCCTCTTACAACAGTTACAACTCTGACGTCTACAGACCTGTTGGCTGGAAGCCAAGACCACAGAGTAAATACTAACCGCGCCACTCGTAAAGGTTATACGCACATTAATTCTAAATTAAATTTATAGATTGGGTATAGCGTCATGCATGCGCTTTTACAACCTGCCGGTGAAATGCATATGAGTGCGCGGAAATAGACAAAAATTTGGTTCAAATGTCACCACTGCACAAATTTGGTTTCTTTGAAACTACATTAAATATCATACATAGATACCTAAGTATGACAAGGATTAGTACCTATACATACATAAATCACGCCTATATCCCCGAAGGGGTAGGCAGAGGTGAACTAGCACCCACTTTTCGCCAAATATGTCAAGTCCCTAGTAATAGGTAGCGAGCCTAGTGCCATTTATCGGGCACAAAAGTCGCAGTACATTGCTAGCCTAGGTGGTATAAGAGGAACGCTGCTGCCCATTCCTAATCATATTCAGATTTATCCTTAGTCGCCTTGTACGACACCCACGGGAAAGATTTGGGGTGGTGACAATTGTATTCTACTCTGCCGTCACCACGCGGCTTAGCACCAAGTGGCAAGGATTAGACAGTCAATAAATATCGCCATCCAATATCGTATATCAGTAATATCGATTCTTAAAGTCACACAAAAAAATCCAGATTTTTTTGTCAATATCGTCAATAAAGTTGCAAATACCGTTTACAATAAATATCGCGATACTCGCGATGTTTATTGACTGTCTAATCCTTGCCTATAGGTATATTATCACGCCTGCTGGTAATAATCTGAGACAAAACTTAAAATAAATTAGTTCTCTACACTTTTCCATGTTTTCTGGTACTGAGGACATCTCGTGAATTTCCTTAAGGGCGAAGTTCCAGACAGATATCCTGCCAGATAGTTACAAAGTCTGTTCCGTTTTAGAATTTATCTGTTGGCTGTTACGAAAGTTAAGAAACAAGAGTTTAAGCTTCTAGTTTATCTATTGTTTGCACAGATACTTTATAAGCTGTTTCAAATCTGATGAGTGGCTATAAAATTATTTGTCCCATAACAAGGGAGTCATCTAAATACTATGGTCTAATAATTTAGCATACAATATAATTTTCATTGTCATCTTTTTCCTCTCCTGTTTCTCTTCCATTTATATCGGTCAGACGTCATCAAGCCATCCACTGTCTTTTGATTCATATCATCCATCAAACTGGAAAGGTGCCAGTGGTGAATGAATGTATAGAAAAAAGACGGAAAGGACCATGTCGACAGACTGACGAACGGAGAGAGTGATTGGGATGACAACATTCCAATCCATACCGCTCAAGGTTTTAGCTTAGGTTTTACAGCCGGCCGCCTGCCTGACACCAACTCTCTTTGGGTATAATTTAATCATTAAGGGTATAAAAATGTTAGAAATATTAATAAATTGTAGTCATTATGCGGGATCAAGAACTGGACCAGCGTGGTGTGTTATGGTCCATTCTCCCTATATTCTTCCATCCATAGGGAAAGCCTGTGCTCCAGCAGTGGGGACCTTAAAGGGCTGGTGATGATGATGATGACGTCATGATATTATTATTAACTCCGAGAAAAGTTATCACCTAACGACCTTAGCACCGTTAACGAATACCGCATTAAAACATTTAATTTTTTTTCCGTGAATAATTCGCTTTGTATGTTACAACGTAAAAGGTTCGTAAAAGGGTCTTCCGAAAGCTACTTTCCCCTCTCATCGAGACCCCACTAATTGGGAATACAAACTAGTTACAGAAAAACTGTTTTTGGGGAAACCGAACAAAGAACACGGAAAGTTTCACGCGTATTGATTTTGTTATGGGAATGTGGACTTTCAGCCTAAAGAGGTAAACAATGGAGGTTTACAGTACAGCCAGCCTAAGGAGTAAATTGTCTTGAGGGGTTTATAGCTCCTGAATTAACCTCTCTTTAATTAATTTTTGTAATGAGATTGTATTTTAATTTGAGGACTGCAGAACATAGAATAGAATAAAACTTTATTGTGCATCTACGCAATATAAAATAACACATGACAAAAAAGAAAAAATAATGTTGTCATAAAATGTTTGGATACGCGTATGCTTACCTTTCGGTCAGCCGAATTGTAACTTGGCGTCACGTGTGTACAGGTTTTTCGCCAATTAAGTTAGGTCCCATGTACTAGGTGACGAGCCTGTTGCCATCTATCGGGCTCGTAAATCACAGTATATTGTATAAGAGGAAATCTGCTGCCCATTACTAATCGCTGTCTTTACCCTTAGTCGCCTTGTACGACACCCACAGGAGAGATGGGGATGTTGACAATTATATTCTGCTCTGCCGTCACCAAATAACAATTTATCATAACCGCCGAAGGACGATGAAAAATCACTGTTCTTCCAATAAATGGAATAAGCTCAGCCATTCAGGCCAGTTGATTTTAAGTCGGACAAACCTGAGGACCTTCATAAGGATCGGCCAATATTGACACGCTCTGTCAAAGAATAGCTTTTGTCCTCTGAATATCAATTGTTAATCCTCCCCGGTCTCCCCACGACACACAAGGGCTTTGCGATTGAGAATGCTTCTACTATAGGCGTATTTAGAAGACAGGGGAGGATTTGGCACGTCTTGTTTTCACATCTTAAGTGCCAGTGATGCAATATTGCGTGGATAGTGGCCATGGTGCCATGCAGTATTGCGACACAGTCATGCAATGTGTTGATTCTATTAAATGACCTTAGGCTTGTCTTTTTGAAAACTATTCGTATTTCATAAATATTACATGCTTGCATTACATTATTGCGTGGTAAAATGTTTTTTCGGGTAGTACCTATGTGATGTTACGAATATTAATTTAGTTCGTCATCTAGAATCCAGAACACAAGTGATTAAGCTACTTACTTTGAGCTAGATGCTATCATCTAAGGGGGTGATCGTAAAAAATCACGCCTATATCCCCGAAGGGGTAGGCAGAGGTGAAATAACTTGTTTTAATTATATAAAAAAAACTATTACTGCTTAAGCTCTGTCATATATGTATTACAATTACAGACATTTATCTCCGAAGAGGCAAGCAGAGGTTAACACAGCTACGTTTCGCGATTTTCCTAGGTCCCATGTAATAGGTGGAGATATAATAGTTTGATATGTTGTAGATATGACTGAGTACTTAATAAGGTTAATATGTTGAATTTAATTATAACCGAGTACATAATAGTGTATCTAGAGATCCGAGTATTTACTAACGATGCTGTCAGTACAAGTAAACCCTGAGTCCGGATCTAGTGATAGGTGTGCCGAAACGCAAGTCCTCTACACCTACACAATACGATCTTCAAAAGCCCTTCCTTTGGTTTGCGTTACAGTGATATATTTGACTGAACACTAAGAACTGTCACTCGTAAGTTCTGGGACAGACCTCCGGGTCGTCATCATAATCATCAGCTGGATGTAAGAATGTAGAAAGAATGGAAGAGGCCACCCATAACCCACCACGCTGTCCCAGTGCGTATTGGGGGGTATTAACGACTGCAGATGCAGCGGGACCAACGGCTTAACGTGCCTCCGAAGCACAGAGGAACTCGAGATAATATATTTTTGGTCAGTACGGAGTTTGAGAAGTACCAAAACCTCCTCAACTTATAAAATTTTTAAGTTTTTTTTAAATCATACGATCAGTCTCTGGGACTATGAGCAGATTTGATGACATTGTGATGATAAACAACCGATTCTCCATTGAGAACCGACCAGTGTGATTTCTAGCCTTATTTATGTCAGGTTGTATCGTCCTGTAGTATTTTACGCCTTTTTAGGCGGTTCACAGCGTCGGGTAATGTAAGTTGTACTGCTAGTTCATTTGGGTGGCTCAGTAGCCTGTCTCTGTACTTCTCACTGATAGTCGCCAGTTCTTGCTTCACTGTTTGGACCTGGAGGTGTTCGTGAAGTTCCGAGTTTCTAGTGAACCACGGTGAGTTGGATATCTGCTTTAGAATATAGTTTTGTGCCCTTTTTGAATTTTTTATTATGTTTGTATCGCTTGCAGATCCCCAGAGTTGGAGTCCGGAGGTCCAAACCGAAAAAAAAAAATTTTAAGTGACATTTTTTTTTATTTTTTACTTTCAATTGGTGTTGTGGATGTAAAAAATATTTGTTTATCTAGCTGATAAATTCAAACCCTACTACAGAGAGTGAGACAAATCATATTAAATAGGCTAAACCAAAACAACTCATAATGCTTAGAATACATAATTCAATTTCGAACGAATCGGAGTGTTGACAAAGTTGTTCGGTATTCGGGCGAATTTAACTTGCTTCGCGTTGAGTTGGCTATATCGGCCGCAAATACTCTGGCTCGACGCTAGAATACTTGATTAATCACTTTATATCTTAGTCTAGAGTCAAGAGTATGAACAAGGAACTTAATGAAGGAATTTACCTTAACACAGATACAAATATAAACCACGCCCTTTGCCCGTAATCTGTAGGGTTGAGGTGTATTAACACCCATATTTCACCAGCTTATTTCAGGCCCCATGTAGTAGGTGAATCTATTTCCATTGATGTTATTCTCACTACTCCTTTTTCCAGCATTCTCATTTAAACATCTATCAATATTGCGATTTAAGCCCAATTATGTATGGCAAAAGTCTTGTCCTCTATATTGTATAAAATACAGACGTCACTAGACGTTTGCCTACCCCATCGGGGATAGGCAGGAGTAATGTATGCTTAACTGAAAAACCGGCCAAGTGCGAGTTGGACTCGTGCACGAAGGGTTCGGTATCATTATCTATAAAAAACTGCCAAAAAATCACATTTGTTGTTTATTTGTTGCCCACTTAAAAATTTTCAACTCTCTTTCACGGTTCATGAGATACAGCCTGTTGACAGACGGACTGACAGCGGAGTCTTACTGCCGCACTCAGAGACGTCAATTAACGTTAATGAGTACTTAATGTTATAAAATGACAATTCAAAACTAGTACCTTAGACCCTAGGATCTAGATTTAAATGAAATTTTTTGACATTATGTACTCATTAAAGTTAATTGATGTCTCTGAGTGCGGCAGTTAGTAATAGGGTCTTTCCCTTTTTACCCTTCGGGTACGGACCCCTAAAAATGAACGATACCGCCCTTAATGGAGACTCGCTGTATTCTATAAGTCATTACAATCTATCAATCAATTCGCGTCACTAATAAATAGAGAGCTTACGTCAACTTAGACATCGAGGCGAAATCTATATCAATTAACTTAGTACGAAGGTTTGTTTTCCTAAGTTTAGATAAGACGTCGTTAGATAGACGTCTTGAGCATTTTGTTTGGGATTGAATACATGTCATATCATTTACTCGTAGACATGCCATGTGGCGTGCTATTGTGTGTTTTAAACATACTCGCACAGAAATATTACGTAGAATCGCGTAGGCGAATATAACCATTCAAGTGGTCATGGACTTTTGGCGCTTTACACATAACACAAGTGCTTATTGAGGTACCAATATCTTCTTCCTACCTTTTGCCCCCTCTAGATGGGGTCAGCACAACATATTTTCTTCTTCCACTCCTCTCTATGCTTCCCCAATTTCTCGTCCACTCCTTTCGCTATCACATTATATATACTCAGTTACACATCCATCTCATCTTTGGTCTTCCTATCCTATTACGTCCTTCAACGTTAATACTTGACATTATTTTCCAACATAGCTTTCATCTCTGCTCATAACATGACCAAACCATCCAAGTCTGTTACTCCGCAGTCTTTCAGTCACTTGCTCTACTTTCAAAGTTGCCATAATCGAAGTACCAATATCTCGTATTTTATTGAATTTTTGATAAACATATTTTTCTTTGCAAGAATTACAAAATATAAACATGTAAGTAGCTTCTAATTACCAAGCGCAGAAAATCTTATGTAATTTGTCTGTAGGTATTATTAGTTTGTGTTAAATGCTCGTCAAGTTATTTAGAAGGCACGCCGTCATTATACTAATTACTTTGGACTAGATGTTAATTAAGTGTGAGTGTAAGAAATAATATGATGGTACTATGTTACCTTGCTATGTACGAGTATTTATTTTTGTATAAATTACATTGGCCTGTTCTATGTAACAACAAAAGTATTGAGCCTTTGTCTCGAGATAATATAATATTGAAATTGGGCTAAATTAAGTTGATGAATCAAAGGTTTCGTGTTCTTGTTCGCATCTGACAGGTCTTTAGGTATGTATGTACAATGTACACCCAGCAGTGACCCGTGACACATTGGGGTGAAACGAGACATACATACGATCTTTTGGACCTATATTTATATGAAAGATGACACAACTAGCTCTATCTGCCTTAAGGCCGATTTCACCGTCTCTCATAGAAACTGAGTTTAATAAAACTTGGCTTTGATTAATGCAAACTATGTAGCGGAACTCAGTTTAGAGCATAAACCGAGTTCAACTTCAACTGATCGCGTTTAATTCTGCGGTGAAATCGTCCCTTAATTGAACGGGGAAAAACAAGCCATGGTTTTTATACATATCAATAGGTAGGAGAAGGCGGCCCAAAGTGGTGACAGTGCCTAAAATGGACAATTTCTGACTTCCCCTACATGACGGCTGGTTTGGTTGAATGTTCAGATGTTCTGGCTATCAGTCAGGAACTCTTCGAACTTCTGACTAATAATCTATCTTTATTTTCGTAGTCAATATTTTCATTATCATTAACGTTATCTTCTTCTACATACGACGCAAACAGCTGAGCGGCTCTGCAGCCGTAGGCGGCACCTGTACATTTCTCTTCACGCTTGACCTATTTCGAGGGGAAAGAATGCTATCGAATACGTATTTGCGTCAGTTGAAAATATCACTGAACACATGCAGCCACGTTATTTTTTCCACACGGCACCCGTAGAAGCGCGGAGGAGCTTGACAGCGCAATAGCGGCGAGCCTATTGCTATTCGAACGAATACTTTATTTACAGTAATTGCTTTAAGGTGCACTATGGAACGCTGCTGGCCATTCCTTGTTATCCCCGAAAACGTAAACGCTACTCAAAGTTTGAGTCCTGCTTAACATTTTTTAAGTAATGTCAAAATTGACGTTTTTCCATACAAATTCTGACGGGTATTGTCCATTGAACTTGATAAGCAGTACTCAAAATTTGATTAGCGTTTCTGTATTCGGGGGTTAGTCGCCTTGTACGATACCCACAAGAGAGGTGGTCACATTTGTGTCCTGCTCTGCCGTCACAACACGGCATTATAGCCTTTAAACAAATTTATTCTGAAATTAGCATTCTCAAATTTAAGACACGCTTTATTTGTTCCTATGCCTCACCAGGTATACCTACTTGTAAAATGATTTGTAAATACAGAAGTCAATATATTTTTTCTGTTTAGCAAAGTAACTACATTACATATATTATTAAAATCACACCCGTTTACCCCTGAAGTGACTTGTAATAAATCTTTCAATGCCTACGAAAAATAAAATTTTAAAACGTATCTGCCTTTCACTGTAAAAAAACCCTACTGACATATTTACATGCTTACTACGGCCTATTCAACCCGAATAGGCCGTGGTCACGAGCGGGCTTGGACAATAAATATGTGTCAAAAATATGACGCTTTAATAACTCACAAGTTCATTAACATTTCCAATCTCGACACAAATGTATTCAGTTATTAGTTACACGCTAGGTTGAATGACACATAATTATTTTTTATAGAGGCTAAAGACAGTAATAATTACAAAGCCCTATTGATTATTAAAAATTAATAATAATCAATAACTGGCTTACAGTGTGAAGGGTAAAGGTTAGAGAAATTTCGGAAAGTTAACTAACGTCTTGGTTGGCCGAGTAGTATAGGCATCTGCCCGTATTGCAGAGGACGCGGGTTCGATTCCCGCGTCAGACTATAATTATTCGAACTTTTTCTTACCACAATATTCTTAGTAATTATTAATAACGTGAAAAAATAACAATTTTAAACGTTCTGTGTCACATCTATGTTAACACACTACATTTAAGAAAAAGCCGTGTAGTGACGGTTAAGCAGAATACAATTGTGACCACCCCTAATCTTTTCTGCGGGTGTCGAACAAGTTGACTATAAAATAGTACCTAGAAGCAAAACTAAAAACTAAACTAAAAGCAAACTGCAATTTCACTGCCTTATAGATGGCAATTAGGCTCGCCCCAAATTGGCCCCTTATTACATCGGACCAATTCTAATATATACCTCTAAGTAATCTTATTAATAATTAAGATTGTAATAATTATCGACCCGTTGCAATATGATCTATCCAAATTATCTAAAATCTGTAAAAACGCTATGGCAGTAGGTAGGTACGCTCTACTATGAAATTTTTTGTGTACTCAATGACTATGAAAACTGTTTTAGACAGAATAAATCGCCTACGCTAGCAGTATTTTTATACACAAAGGTAATATAAAAGGTTTTTTGACAATAAAGCACGCAACCTACGAATAGAACACGGCTATAAATGTTTTGAGTTTGAGCGCGGTTAGGATTCTTTCTGAACTAGAAATGTTAAAAATCTTTATCCGTCTTTGTTTGTGCTACAATTTTTATTTAATGCTAGATAGGGAAGGTCTTGACCTTCATCTCACCTGATGGCAAGTGACGACAAGGGCCGTAGATGGAGAGAGCCTCTCCTGGAAAGCTGGCTATCTTATCACAAATTGTCGGAAAACAATAATGCTGTTACATACATACATACATAAGTCACACCTATATCCCCGAAGGGGTAGGCAGAGGTGAACTAGCACCCACGTTTCGCCAATTATGTTAGGTGCCATGTAATAGGAGGCGAGCCTATTGCCATTTATCGGGCACAAAAGTTGCAGTGCATTGCTAGGTGGTATTTAAGAGGAACGCTGCTGCCCATTCCTCATCACTGATTTATGCTTAGTCGCCTTGTACGACACCCGCGGGAGAGATTTGTGGTGGTGACAATTGTATTCTACTCTGCCGTCACTACACGGCATGTAATGCTGTTAGCTTGACATTATTATTATTGCGACAGATTTTGATAAGATGGTGGTAGCGCTGGATTTGAAAAAAGTCCTACTACCAAACTTAACCGAGTACAACTTTGTACTCCACTGGAGATAGAACCGGAAACCTCGGGATCTAACTAATCACTAGACCACGGAGGCAGGTAAAATTTGGGTTAAAATTTTAACAACGAATTGTGAAATATTTTGTTCGTTAAAATTACTTTCACTCCTTAATAATTTGACAGCTGTTTTCAGCCATCTCTCGGATACTTACTTTATGAAAGACATCGGGCGACTCATAGGACGTCAAACAAAGCCACATGACAATCGAATCAGGGACATGTGAAATTGAAAACACAATATATGAGTCAGTTGTGAGCAAAGCGTCTGGAATACAGCCTGTGATTGGCCCGTGCAATTTCTATGCAAATCAGTTCTCACCGGCAAGACGATTGGTAAATAAAGTTTCCAGAATACATTACGAACTAGCCCGTGTATCCGGGATAATTCCGGATAACTCTGCATAATATACATTAATAATGTATGAAGACTTTGTACATACGCAATCCCAACTTTGAGAACTGATACTCCTAATAAAATTACGGGATTTTGCTGCTGCGTGAAGTTTGCGCGGAAATGTGATTAAAGTATTAGAAGGATTATGTGTTATTTTTGTTTGAAGTCATTTTAATAATCATCATCATTATTTTAGGTCTGTCTTCATCTTTTAAATATAAACTACTTTTACGGATAAGACTGAGACTGTAATTAGGTGCTTGGCATGTTTATTATTTGACGTTACGATCACTTTACAGCGGCCGTGGTCACGGGGCTCCCCCTGTTTTATTTTAAATGTGTAGTGCTCGTGCAAATATAAGAGAACATTATCTGTCATCATCGTTATCCACTCGCACTTAACCCTATTCATTTGGGGGTTGGCTCATTAAGTTTTTTTCTTCGATTCACTTTTTTTAGATGTAATCTTCCGTCCATCTCATCTGCGGTCTTCCTCTTCTGTCTTCAATATTCTTTTTGTTAATATCAGTTTAGGTCAGTACATACACGAATAATTGGATGATTAACAGTCGCGTTTCATTTCTGTGTATTTGGTCCTGTTTGTGCAAATTTAATTTGCGTTTTCCCTAGAGATAGGCTCGGAACAAAACCTCCCTTGTAATTCCTCTACACAGAACAGTGATTAACTCTAATTCCCTAGTTTCAGGAATGCGTAAAGCAGTAAATAGGTTCTGTGACGTAGTTAATAATATATTTGCTGAATCTCCCTTAATATCCCAATAAGATGATCCCGATTTTTTCAAATGATTTTGCGAAAGTTTTCTAACTTCATATTTTTTTGTAACATTTATTCTAATAAAAATTAAATCATAATCTTTCAACAGATTGGTCTGCTAGAGATTTGCTGTGCATATTGATTTACCTACCGTACGGTGACTATTGAGTGTAACAGTTATCATCTCTCTAATATTTCCCCTACTTTATTTCATTCGTACAGCCCGAAATTCTGATTCGAGGATGAGCAACGAAAACAATTATGGAAACCAATTTTGTTTCAGTCCTAAAAAATCCGATTCGATGATTAGCAAAGAGAACAATAATGGAAACTATCATGCTATTACAGCAGCGAATCGCGTGCTCTCTGAATATGAAATAGTAGTTCGTGCGGGCTTAAGCACTTGAAGCATGTCACTCGGCTTAATTACCTGCTCGCAAACCGAGATCTAAACAGAGTCAACTCATAAAAAGTACTTTTTTCAATAAACGTGAAAAACTGACTACCGTATCCCTGAACACTGCAGGAGTTTTCTGAATACATATATGATGTACAAATCGACATACATACATTTATGCCACGCCTTTCCCACAGGGGTAGGCAGAGATCACTTTTTTCCACTTGCTACCATCTTTACACACTTCTTTCGCTTCATCCATTCTCATCAATCTCCTCATGCATGCCCGTCGGTTTCGGGTACTCTAGCCCTGCCCCTTTTTAATAGATTTTCAATTTGATTTATGAAAGATCCGCCTAGGCCTACCTCTTACCATTTCTCCATTCACTTCCGCCATATAAATCCTATTTGTCATTCTCCTGTCATCCATTCATTTGAATTGACCAAACCATGTGAGCATCCCTTTCTTAATTCTTGTCATTACATCTTCTTTAAAACCACACCTTTCTCTTATCACACTGTTGAACAATCGATTACTCAGCCTTACCCCAGCCATGTTCCTCAACCCTCTTATTTCTATTGCATTTATTCTACTTTCATGCTTCTGCTCCCATACCCAACTTTCACTTCCATACATGAATGTCGGGACCAGCACGCCATTATAAACAGCCATTATTTACAAATCGAATAGTGGACATTTTTTACATCTGTTTTTATTGTTCGATTTAAGGAATGCGGTGGTGAGCATAAGTCAAAAAGGGAAATTTTTGAGTTAGCTCCCTTTAGATCTGTGTGTGCGTGATGTGTTTCCCCGCTGGCTTTTCACGTATAGTTAGTGCTTCAAGCTGAACAAAGTCCTTTCACTCGCTCCAGCGAACCTGAGCTATTCAGAGTGGGAGTGAAGAGAAAATTAAGCACGGTAATTGGTTTCTTCATAGTCATTATAATCTTTAATCAAATAACACATGATATGAAAGGAGTTACAAGCGTTTTCTTGACTTTAATTACCTATTAGATATCAAGTGTAGCTAGAACTGGGAATTTTTCAAACATTCGATTTTTAATCTTGACTTAATGACTAAAAAAATGATAAATAACCAGACATTTTAGTATATATGTATAAGGTGCTGTCTTCATCATTCGCCTGCCCTGGCACCAGGTTATCTGGAGTTTGCTAAAATCATCAACTTCCTTGTGATATCCATTTATTGCGAGATCCTACGCGTCCCCTTCACCTGCTAACATCCATTCGTATTACACTTTTGCTGGCATGCTTGTCATCTCTTCTCATACTTAGAGAGCGGGCATATCGACATGATACAAGCACTATAATAGTTTCAGGCGAATAAAAACAAATTTTCGGCAGACTGCGGTAGCTTTATTCAGTCACATTCACGAGCACAATGCCACCATCTCAAATGGAAATAGACAACCTTTTTGAATGACATAATTGTGGGTGAATTCTGGAACATTCCGTAGGGGCCACCGTAGCGTAAATTCTGCGGTTCTGTGCTTTATGCGTGACAGCCAGTTTTATAATTAACGCCTTCGTCGCTAATTAGGTTAACTGGGTTTCGAGTGAGCGAAAGAAAAGGATTTGTTCTGGAGAGCTCACTCGTTAAATTTCTTTCGCAAAGAAAAATCAGTCAGATTTTTTTTGTCCTGACGACATTTTTTTTTCTTTGCTAGACAGGGAAGACCTTGGCCTTTATCTCCCTGATGGTAAGGGACCGGATAAGGGCCGAAGATGGAATTGAGCTGTACCTGGAACCCTCAACCACAGAGGGGCCGGCTATCTCATCACAAACTTTAGTATTATGGTGACACATGGAGGTTCCTATTCCACCCTGCGTCATTACAATAATTTTTCGAAATATTTCTGACCTATTTTTCGGTGTAATATTTTTTCTAAATATTTTATTTAAATAAAATCTGATAAAAATTCCTTTCGTGATCAAGTCAGAAAGTCTTTGCCTTTCCCAACCAAAGCGGTAGATGCTACAAATCTCAAACCCATAAAAAAATCTTAGTCGTCAACTTGCTGCCAGGCATATCTTCATTTTTAACCCGGCGTCATTGTGGCTACTAAACAGAACTAAGCCGTTGTGACCGGGTATATTTTACCCATGTACATTACTGTATACTGAATCATGCTTATGTCAATACTAGTTATTTTTAGTTTATAGGTAATTATACACATTACTTATAAAAATTTAACATTATTATTATATCCTGAGATCAATTTGACTTTGTGCGATGGTTATTGGTTAAAACAATTGCTTCTTGCTCATAATCGCTGCAATCTTGCTTTGTATCACTGCTTTGACTTCGCTCTGAAATTTGGTCGATTTCGCCTTCGTCGTCTGAACTGTACTGTTCATTGTCACTAGTGCTAGCTTGTTCAAACAAAGCTAGGAGTCGCCTTAGGTCGTTTTCGTAAGACATGGTTCATAAAGCAGTGAAAAACGATGTGTAATTTATTAATAAACAACAAAATAATAACAATTAGGTTGTGTATAAGTGTTACGTGGCCATTGTGGCCGGGTATAACTTACCCGCTCGCTCTTCACAGACGTATATACTCCGTCGTAGCCGCAACAACACCAAAAAGAGTAGTTAATACGATCAAAGACATCAATAACCGCAGCTACTGTGAGTGGCTATTCACGTGCGTATTTCGTTTTAAAGTTATTACATACATACATACATAAGTCACGCCTATATCCCCGAAGGGGCAGGCAGAGGTGAACTAGCACCCATGTTTCGCCAGTTATGCTAGGTCCCATGTAATAGGTGGCGAGCCCATTGCCATTTATCGGGCACAAAAGTCGCAGTAGGTACATAGCTAGATGGTATAAGAGGAACACTGCTGCCCATTCCTCATCACTGATTTATCCTTAAAGTTATTACGATTTCAAAATTCGTCGGGTATTAGATACCCGGCAACAATGACGCCGGGTTAAAAATATCCACATATTATCACTTTTTTCTTCCATCATGAGAATAACAGAACCTCAAAAAATTTCCCAACCGTTGCCTACCATATCAACGGGGACAATGAACAGTAATTATTATACGAATCGTTGCCCCCTTCAAATTAGGCATTTGCGATGTAATAAAATTAAGTGGTCGCATTAGAACTGTTTTCTTATTTGCACGAAGTTTTAACTGAAACAAAGCCTCCATTACCGCAAAGGGTACGCGGATGGAGGGCAGCGCTAAAATCGTTGCTGTGTCTACCAAAGAAACCATAACGGAATTTTGGAATAAAAAGTTCCGCCAAATCAATTAGTTTTATGGAAATTGTTTCAATATACAATTAGTGGATTGTATAAATGAGGATAATGGGATAGCGAGAGGGGAGCTTGAGAAATTGGTGAAGGATAGAGAGGAGTGAGAGAAGAAAAAGCGGGATAAGCGTAGGAAGAAGAAGAAGATTCAATACACAATTAAGGGTGCTGCGAGGAATACGTCTGAAAAGAACCAATAGAATCACTCCATTTTCAAATAGAGTGATGCTCATTGGTTATTTTCAAACATATCGCTACACCAATAGAATCACTCCAATAGAGTGATTTCAAAAAGTCAAGAGTGATCGCAAAACTCGCATAGTGGAAAACCACTCCTAAACTACTACAATGATTTTCTGCAAATAATTGCTTCCAATTTTGATTTCGAAAGGAATTTGAGGGGGAACCGTAAAACTGGTGATAAAAACTGCAATAAAAGTGTCTTCCTTCGCATCAAATCTTTATTGTCTTGAGAAGTAATTAAAATACATAGATTATTGTCGAAACGTAACTGAAGATTGTTCGTCCGCCCATTCTTTGCACGAAAATCGTGCTAAAAGTAAGCTAGTTAAAAGAAAACATTTTGAATTAATAATGATTGCTTGAATATCGAAACATTTTTGTATATACAGAAGTCAACACATCAGACTATACAAAACAGTAAAACTTGTGCAATTGATTGTTAACCTCAACTTGTTTGACGGAAAGCACAAAATCTGAGATACTCTGGAAACCTGACATGCCATTTAGGTATTTGATTATTCTATGAACCATTAGGGTTTGATTTAGGAGAATTAACTTCTGACAATTTTTATTACTGTATTCCTGAATTTTGAAATAAAATTTATTCGTCTAATTGATCCATAATAATAATCTCATGACTGACTCGTTAGAAATAAAACAAATATTACCAAAAGACCAAGAAATTGTGAACTTGAGTTAATGTTTTTGATTACCAATCGAATGAACAGCCTGTGCTTAGTTTAGCAAACGCAGGCCTAGCGCGCTGAGCTGCTGCATCATTGATACTGATACATATATACAAACATACATAAATCACGCCTGTATCCCCGGTAGGCAGAGGTGAACTAGCACCCACGTTTCGCCAAATATGTCAAGTCCCATGTAATAGGTGGCGAGCCTATTGTCATTCAACGGACACAAAAGTCGCAGTACATTGCTAGCCTAGGTGGTATAAGAGGAACGCTGCTGCACATTCCTAATCATATTCAGATTTATACTTAGTCGCCTTGTACGACACCCACGGGAAAGATTTGGGGTGGTGACAATTGTATTTTGGTCTGCCGTCACCACGCGGCTGATACTGATGCTGAATCATTATTCGGAACGTGAAGATCATGCATGGATGAGACAAAGATCATAGAGGTTTCAACTACTCACAAAGCTTATGTTGTGTCCCTTCTTATTGTTAGTCTTGTCTCAGTTCAGTTGAGTGGTCGCCACATAGTGGTATTCAGTTTCTGAGTGCAGAGTACACTAGACCAAGACAAGTACTAGGCAAGCTTGCATTAGGAGCTCAATGTAATGTCGCCGATATTGTCCTCCCTCATAGACCAAACGGCGGTATATCTAACAAATCACAAATTCTGATTTCAACACAGAAAATCCACTAAAATATAGTCCGTACCTCTGAATTACTGAGCAACTTGATACCTACTCATACGATACGACGGCCGCTTTGGTCGAATGCTCAGATTGCTGGGTATTGGCCAAGAGGTCCCGGGTTCGAATCCTGGTAGGGGCAAACTTTGTGATGACCACAAATGTTTGTTCCCGAGTCATGGTTGTGTATATGTTTATGTAGTATATTTTCAACATTTATATACATAATTATATTAAAAATATGTCCGTCATCTAGTATCCATAACACAAGTGCTTAGGCTACTTACTTTGGGCTAGATGATAGGTGTGAGTGTAAAAATATTTATTTATTTATTTATTTATTATTATTTACTCATGTTTTTGAATGAATTTAGACAATAGCCTTCATTTTCTTGTAAACGTTGACGTGTGGTGACGGCAGAGCAGAATACAATTGTCACCATCCCCCATCTCTCCCGTTGCCAAAGGCTTGCCTCTTATTACAACCTGGGACCTAACAAAATTGGTGTAACGTGGGCGTTAACACACCTAACCCCTTCGAGGGAAAATAGACGTGATTTATGTATTCGTTCGGAGAGCACTTTTTGGCTTATGGGGGCAGAAAAATTAACTAAAACGAGCGCTTGTCCTGCAATTACATAAACAAAGCTTCTCGCAGAGGCCAATCCTTGAATGGGTGACCAAAAATACATATTGTCGAGTGATCACCCATTTTGTTACGGTGATCTGGGTGCTTCTCGTGACCGTAACCTTCGATCAGACAGCAAACTAACACTCTCAACGCTTTTCCACCGTACTGGTTTTATTTCCAACACCTTCACTCTTCAAGCAATACGACTCTGGAACGCACTCCCACCTCATATACAAAGAGCAAAAAATAAACTTGCTTTTAAACACTTGGTGCGCAATCACTATTTGGAATCTGTTACACAAATCTCTCTATAATTATCTGACATAAATATATAGTATGTATTCTTATTATATTTATTATAAATATAGTTCGTATTTATTATTGTAAGTATATGTATAACATATGTGTATTCATTAAGTAACCTATGTATATTAACTTATTTATGTAAGTATAAGTAGGTAATCATAAATTTTGTAAGGAAGCTTTGATTTAAGGTCATTTATTTACATAAGTTATTCACTTTCTGCACCGCCAACTAATATTTCTGTACTCAGCTTTTCGGTTGACTGGTAGAGAATGCCTTATGGCATTAAGTCCGCCATTTGTAACTTTTGTGTACAATAAAGATTAAATAAATAAATAAATAAGGCACTTTTAGCCATTGGTCCTAGACGCGGCTGCAGTGGTTTATATCTTGTTTTTGTTTTATGATTGTGGCTTTTGCACCCTATATTCTTTAATCCACAGTGAAAACCGGTGACCCCTGATATCAAAAGTCATGTGCACAAAACTGCATTGCGACGTCGCATCGTATAAATCTACGCGCATCGCAAGAGCTTGCGAATTGACTTCAATTTCATACTGTTTTGTTTCGTTTTCCTGTACCTTCCTTGCCGCACCAAATCTTTCGCAGAAATTCTATTTGCAGTTTCTGCGTTGCGAATTCGCATTCAATTCGCAGTTTTGTACACAAGTACAAAAGGCTGATGTTAATGCTTCTGCGTGTAAAGCTTAAGTTATCAGAGTAGTCATTAGATTTGATTAAGAAGGTAATTATCTTAATGCGCACATTAATGGTGACTGAGACGGAACCAAACTGAACGTAATTATAATTGGGTACAAACGAGACGTTCGCACACAGTGGCGTACGAGGAGGCCGTTTAATGTTTGCGGAGCGGTCAATAGAGCTGCCTTCTTAAACAATTATAATTGTTGTTTCGTTGAGTATCTATACTAATATTATAAAGTTGAAGAGTTTGTTTGTTTGGTTGGTTGGTTGGTTGAATGCGCTAATCTCAGGAACTACTCACTCAAATTCAAAAATTTCTTTTGTGTTGGATAGTCCATTTATCGAGGAAGGCTATATAGCAACCGACATTAACGCGAGCGAAGACACGGGCGACCAGTAAGATTGTTTTAATATACAATACCAATGTATGCCGTGAGGTGACGGCAGAGCAGAATACACCGAATATTACCGCCACCCCCATCTCTCCCGTGGGTGTCGCACAAGGCGACTAAGGGTAAACACAGCGAAGAGTAATGGGTAGCAGCATTCCTCTTATACCACCTAGCAATATACTGCCACCTTTTATATGGGACCTAACGTAATTGGCGAAAAGCGGGTGCTTAATTCACCGTACGGAATAAAGGCATGATTTATTTATATAAGGCCTCAATACACTTGATCATCAATGGTTTGTAAAATCCACGTTTTATTTGTGAACACAAAAATCTTAATTTTATTAATCCACTCGTTCCTCTGCATTTCGCTCTTTCGCATCATATACTACTTGTCCAGCTATGTCACCATAAACCTTGCCTTTCACCTCATAGTTTTAATATTTTTCATCACACACATTCCTAACTTAATAATTCTATAATAGTCTTCTATGCTGGCCTGGAAGCGAACAAATAACGTAGAATAGGCCAGCCCCGACTCATCCCATTGGTGTCGTAAAAGTCAACTAAGGGAGATTGCCCGGTGTAGACCAATAAGCACCTTGGCGCACCCGAATGGTGGAGGGCAAACCACCAACAACAGCATACCCAAGAGGGTTAGTGTCAGGCAGGCGGCCGGCTGTAAAACCTAATCCAACACTTTGAGCAGTATGGATTGGAATGTTGTCATTCCAATCACTCTCTCCGTTCATCGGTCTCTCAACATGGTCCGTTCCGTTTCTTTTCTATACAGTCATTCATCACTAGCGCCTTTACGGTGTGATGGATGATATGAATTGAAATGGATGAGGAAACATACTGCGCCGACCCCAGATAGACTGGGATCAGGGCAGGGAGAAGAAGACATTCCTAATTTAATAATTCCTAATATAATCATTTTTGTTAATCCCTGTCATTATTGTTCATATAATCAAGAGAATAGCACGGGAGTCCGTTTTCTCTCATTCACCTAAAAACCCAAATGCTCCTCAATACGAAGCACTAATAAACGCAAGAGTTCATGTTTCTGGAAGAATGCACTCAAACAATGGTTCAGTAACCTTCAAATTAAGGGCACGAAAAGCGTTTCATTGCTGCTAATGGCACAGAGTGTCCATGAAAGCATGTCTTCAGTTTCCATTCTCTGTAAGTAATAATTGTTAGATAAATGTTGTTTTAGTATTACGAATTAGAAGAGGCCTGTATATTTAGCTTTGGCGACGTCTGAAAGCTAATTTAAGATGTTTTAAGTAATTAAAATTAAGACGGCAGAGTAGAATACAATTGTCACCACCCCAAATCTCTCCCGTAGGTGTCGTACAAGGCGACTAAGCCTAGCTATGTACCAACTGCGACTTTTGTGCCCGATAAATGGCAATAGGCTCGCCACCTATTACATGGGACTGAGCATAATTGGTGAAGAGTGGGTGCTAGTTCACCTCTGCCTACCCCTTGGGGGATATAGGCGTGAATTATGTATGTATGTATGTAAAATTAAGACGCGGTTAAGGGCCGTTTTAAATAATCAGATGGTCCTTTCACCTATTTTTATTATTCGAAAGGAACTCAACGATTCGTTTTCATTTAAAACCTATTTTAGGTTATGCGGGCCCTGCTAATGAATTATTATTTAAGGCTTTCTTTACGTAAGGTTCTATTTACTACTGTGTAATCACTTAACATACCTACTATTTCTTCAATATTAAAAAGGAGGTTATTTAAAAACTTTTTGGCATTGGATTCTAAGTAACTTAGAAATTTTACGTAGCTTAATTAATTTTTTAGTTCCGCTGATACTTTTTAGATTTTATTTTAAATAATTCTTCGTAGCTGAACAAAAAAGAACCATTATATAAGACTTTAATGTATGTATTCCAACTTAGGTACTCTTAGTTATTAAAAATTAGAGACTAAAGTTTCTCTTTAATTATTCGAGTTCTCAAACACAATCTTTCTATTTCTGATCGCAATTTGTAATGAGAGTTTTTTTAATATAATTTATAATAAGTCTATTAAAATAGGGCCAGGTCAAGAGTATCCGAAACCGATGGACATGCATGAAGACATCAATGAGATTGGATGCCTACCCTTATGGGAGTAAGGCGTGACATAACGTATATAGGATATTTTTTTTACTCGAAAATTGCAAGTTTCTGTTCGTCTGGGTGTCTATAAGATCCTTTCTCCATAATTCCATCCAATGTTTAAGTACATCGGAAACAAGATGAATCGGCAGCCCTATTATAAGACGTGATTCAGAACAGTGACTTAAGCTCGCAATAAGTATATCATCCGCGTTACGTGTTGGGAATAAAACTGTTTGATTTATTGCTTTTCAGCATATGCCGGTGACATTTTCTATCTTTGGATATTATTCGAGCGGTTTTAAGTTGTCTATTGTCGTTTAGTCTCTTCGTAGAGGGATAGTCCGTTGATATATAAAGAATAAGATAAAGTAAGACCTTGCGTACAATCTCATGCACGGTGGATAGACTGCAAACTATCCGGGAACATAATATTGGACGAGGTAGTTGGGGCTGTATGTCTGAAAAAAATGTAGGCAAACTAGTATAAACTGATTTATTTAGCAGGAGCTCACAATGTATATGCACGTAGTCGGTATCGCAGAGAAGAGAGAGAGAGAGAGCCGGTGTTTCCAAGAGCAATAATATAATTATTTATATATAAATTAATTTTTATGTTGCCAACAAATATGGTAACGTGGAATGAAAGTGGTGTCAAAGGCGGCGACTACTAAATGATCACGACTGCACGTGGGTGTTAGTTCACCTCTGCCTACCCCTTTGGAAATACTGGCGTGATTTATGTATGTATAATCTACACGACTGCACGTGGGTATTAGTTCACCTCTGCCTACCCCTTCGGAGATACTGGCGTGATTTATGTATGTATAATCTACACAACTGCACTTGGGTGTAAGTTCACTTCTGCCTACCCCTTCGGAGATACTGGCGTGATTTATGTATGTATTATCTACACGATCCAGCGGATCGTCCCTAGATCGTCAGTCCATTTTGTGGGAAGCCTACCAACGACGCAGCGTTGGTAGGCCCCCCACAAAATGGAATCCCTGTGCGCGGCCGCCATTCGTGGACCACAAATGTTTGTTTCCGAGTCATGGTTGTGTATATGTTTATGCAGTATATTTTCAACGTTTAAATACATAATTATATTTTTTAAAAATATGTCCATCATCTAGTATCCATAACACAAGTGCTTAGGCTACTTACTTTGGGCTAGATGATAGGTGTGAGTGTAAAAATAATTATTATTATATCTATATCTACCACAAGTGCAATATATCTGCATAACGCTCACTCAATTTACCCTAGTGTAGTCCTGAAGTGAGGGCATCTCGGTCACGTCACTAAGATAGAAGGGAATAGTGAACGCAATAACGTTCGCGCGCGTGATGAGACTGCTAACCAACGCTGGCGATAAAAATGGCGGCGACTCAGAAAACAGGGGATTTCGCGCCGTCAATGGCGTCGTCAGCAATAATTATTTATTTACGAGTTTCTCCTAGGAGCTTTTTATCTGCTTGCTTAGGTCCTCTTTTTTATGCTAGACAGCTTAGCTCTTGCGTGGTGCTTATCGCGCTTGGCTTGCGATAAGTAATGTTCGCTAAGGTATGTCATTGGATAGATGACCAAAAATTTACTATATCGAGTTCCTCCGTGCTTCAGAAGGCACGTTAAGCCGTTGGGCTCGGCTTGGTACGGTATTTGCAGTCGTTATTACCCAACAACCCGCACTGGGCCAGCGTGGTGGGTTATGGGCTATTATCCCTATATTATTCCATCCATAGGGAAGGCCTGTGCCCCAGCAGTGGGGACATTAAAAAAAGCCGGTGATGATGGTGAGGTTAGCCCTTGGCCTTCATCTCACCTGATGTTAAGAGACAATAGGCGTCGAAGATGGAATCGAGCTTCATCTGGACCCTCAACCACAGAGGGGCTGGCTATCTTATAACAAATTGTCGGAACACAATAATGCTTGCCTTGCCCTTTGTAGACTTGTAGGAACTTTTGCTTACACCAATTCAATTCAATTCAATGACAATTTCACTGCAACATTTCATTATGAGTCTTGCGCCTTTCACTTCAAGAGAGGGTTTGGGATAAACGCTAAGATTTATCAGGATTCCCCCTCAGAAAATTTGGTTTCAGGATTTTGTCAGCACATGTAATTTTGCTGATTCGACGAGCCATTTCGTGGAACATTAAGAGGAATGAGATGAATGTTGGACGCAAAATGGAGTATAAAAAATATTTCGCGTTGTTCTATCAAAATTTCGCCTTGTCGACATTGCAGCAATCGGTATGCCGAGTATCTTACCAATTACTATTTAAATGGTATCGTTGAAATTCGTAATACCTACATTTGAAATTATCTTAATGTTGAACTAGTAAGTGTGCGTTATGTAAAAGACAGATTATTTATTTTATATTACAAACGGCAGGGGGAGGCATCGGCGGAACTTTTATAATCAAATAGAAAGTATAATAAAAAAGGGCCAGGTCAAGAGTACCCGAAACCGACGGACGGACAGATTAGATGAAGCGAAAGTAGTACGTAAAGATCGTAGCACGTGGAAAGAAGTGATCTCTGCCTACCCCTGTTGGAGAAAGCCGTGACGAATGTATATGAATGTATATGTCGCAGCCAACCAGCTTGGTTAGCCTTTCAATCAACAGCCTAGCCTTTACCAATTCTATATTAGCACAAATTACTGCCTTAAATTACGTACTTAACCTAACTAACTCACTAACCCATGACAGTAAATAGTAAGATTTTTGCCTGCCTGGCTGTAGCTTAACATCCAAGCTGTTAGTTGAACGGCGCTGTTTAGTAAAGAGGCTAGGCTGTTGATTAAACGGATAATTAAGCTAGTTGGCTGCGACATATTAATATACATAGGTACACAAATCACACCTATAGGTATATCGAGGGTTTATAGGGTTGAATTGTCACTTATGTTAGCCCATGTAATATAATTATGCTTATTACTCGTCGCTGTCTTGCCTTGTACGATCCCCGGGGAGAGATTGGGCGTAGTGATAATTATATTCTGCTCTTTCTGAACCTTGACGACCTATATTCTAATTTAGGTGTCTATACCAATATTATAAAGCTTAAGAGTTTGTTTGTTTGTTTGTATGGTTAAACGCGCTAATCTCAGGAACTACTGACTCAAATTGAAAAATTATTTTGTGTTGGATAGTCTATTTATCGAGCAAGCTATATAATAACCACCTTAGGAACCACCTTAGTTAGGCACCTTAGGTATTAATCAGTCTAACATAATTTTATCCTTTTAACCTTTACGCCTGTAGGTTAAAGTCGTAGTTCGATTAGACAAGTCAGGCAGTCTTGGGGAAACCGTCATGGTATGGTATGGTAAAAAAGTGGGTGTTTTAGTTAACCCCTGCCTATCTCTTCGGGGATGTGGACTGTATGTATGTTCCACAGATGTATGTTCTATCTACAATAATAATTTGAAACAGAATTCTTCCTATTTTGAATATTTACATATACATTTATTATTTGATTTTTATTTAAACATTAAAATTATAAATGTTACAATGTCACAAAGAAATAAAGTCAGAAAACCTATTCCTATCACTTAAACTTTTTTTGTATCCTTATTGAGTACATACGCTAGTAATAGTAGTTCAATTATTATTATTACCAATGTTTAATTATACGGAACCCTGAAAGTGGCTTGTCGAGGCTGTACCGTCCGACTAACACAAAATGGCAAAATTTCTCAATTGATTTTGTGCTCTATTATTACCAATTTAAGGGTGACAATCGATTGAAGAAATTTGACAGTTTTGAAGTGCCGTTGACTGTACATAGGTACTTGCAACAAGTTCTCGTTCAAATTACGAGAGCTAATTAACTTGAGACGAGAAGCAAGTCGACTTCCTTGATATCAGACCGAAGGCACCAAAGGTATTGTTTACTCGTGTTTGATTCACTCTGTTAGATACATACATAAATCACGCCTATATCCACGAAGGGGCAGGCAGTGAATTAACTCCCACGTTTCGCCAGTTAAGCTAGGTATGTAATAAGTGGCGAGCCTATTGGCATTTATCGGGCACGAAAGTCGCAGTTTATTGCTAGGCGGTATAAGAGGAACGCTGCTGCCCATTATCCCTGATTTATCCTTAGTCGTGTAGTGACGGCAGAGTAGAATACAATTGTCACCTCCCCAAATCTCTCCCGTGGGTGTCGTACAAGGCGACTAAGGATAAATCAGTGATGAGAAATGGGCAGCAGCGTTCCTCTTATACCACCTAGCAATGTACTGCGATTTTGTGGCCGATTAATGGCAATAGGCTCGCCGCCAATTACATGGGACTTGACATAGTTGGCGAATCGTGGGTGCTTGTTCACCTCTGCCTGCCCCTTCGGGGATATAGGCGTGATTTATGTATGCGGGTGTTCACCTCTTCCTATCCTTCAGGGATATTTATATAATTATGTATATCTATGTAATACATACAGAAGTGAACGTTATTCAGAATTAAATTATAAAAACAGAGATGCGTCCTTATTTTAGCAGCCTATCTGCCGCACTCAGAGACGTCAAATAACATTAGTGAGTACTTAACGTCAAAAAATGACAATTCAAAACTAGTCGCTATTCTTGCCGGGTCCTATGGTCTAGATTTGAATGAAAATTTTTGACATTAAATACTCATTAAAGTTAATTGACGTCTCTGAGTGCGGCAGTATGTATTATAATATAATAATGATGATCGCTGACTTTTATACTATCGATAGTCCTTCATTGGCACCTGTCAAGATCTGTCGTTATGTTTGTCTTTTAAGCATGGAATAAAGAATCTCCTTCCAAGACTTGACCCGTTAACACAGTCCTGAACAATAGAGCCTTTTAAAGGTTACACAAAAGCCCTTGGAAGGTAGCGATATAGGTTATCCTATGCGTGCCTATCTATCTATATATATTATGGGGGCGTTCGAAGAATCCATTTTGTATTTACAAGATTGGATTGCGAATTACGGAGAGGGGTTTTAATAAAAAAGTTTTTGTACGGATTCTTTCCGCTCCTATACACACATGTGTGTGCTTGGCGCAAAAATTATTATGGTTATAACCAAATGGAGATCGCGCGTTAGAATAATTCCGAGCAAATATAATTTTTTCACCAAATACTAAGCGGTACTTTCTCTAATCCGTTTATAGTATGAGAACGTTCTAAATACATAACACCTGGGACTACCAACTTAGGTAATTAATACTATGCGAAATATATTAACCCTCCTAGGCAGGGGATCATTTCAGGATTTGTGGATTAAGCCCTCGATTGCGCAGCGCTAAGCGTGCAAGGCCTGCAATTGCGCAAACTAAGCAACTTTCTCTAGGGCCGGTCATTGGATGGGTGACTAAAAAATACTATCTCGATTTCCTCCGCGCTTAGGAAGGCACGTTAAGCCGTTGTTCAGGCTGAATCTGCAGTCGTTAATATACCAATCCGCACTATGCCAGCGGCAGCGTGCTGGTGACGTAACTAATAATTGGCAAGCCTATTCCTGTCTAACGGTCATGTAAATCGCAGTATATTACTAGGTAGTTTAAGAGCAACGCTACTGTCCATTTTCAATGTGAGTTGGTCCCACAGGTATATCTATATCTGTTGGTCCTGTTCATTGAATTGTACGACACCCGCGGGAGAGATGGTGACAATTGAATAGGGCTCTGCTGCACACGACAAAAAAAATGTGGTTACTGTATTCTTATTACTTATAACTTGAATTTAGTTGAATGGTCAAATAAATTGAAGTTTCAAGGTTTTAATTTAAGTTTTAGATGAATCTATAACTTAAATTAGGTATAAATTGTGCATTTCATCGCAAAATTTGTCCCGATTCGAACCCTGGGACCTATCAGATGATAGATGTGAACGTCAGAGAGTTTAATTAATTTGTATAAATCCAAATCACCGAAAGTCTCAAATATTGAGTCTCGATTATTTATCTTACGAAAGCTTATAAATAGACGAAAGAAAACGTTTGTATCTTTTAAAAAGAAAATCTCATGAAGAGAATTTCTTGCATATTTAACGTGCCGCTCTCTCTGTAATGGAAGCTAAATGGAAAAGGGACTTAGAATGAGTGTGGGTGAACGAAAACAAAATAAATACTTATGACATAACAACATTCGATGGATTAATTTAGTCTGTGTATAAAATTGTCGTTTTATTACGAGATTAAGCACCACGTCTCAATGGACTCAATGGACAGATCTACTACGTCTTAACAAAATATTTTTTACTCAAGCAAGGAAACATAGGATATTTCACATTGAGACTGGTGAATTGCCACGAGGCAGATCCCAGACTTTTCCCTCTTACAGGGCTAGGAGGAACATCGGAGTGATTTAGTGGGTAGTGCTGGTCGCTGCGTGCCTTGGCGAGTCCCACGCACGCCAGTCGCCTAGCTAGCGGCTTGTATGGTCCTTCGCCGAAAAAAATTATTATATTTCACATTGGGAGAAAATATATTTGTTTATTTTTTGTCTGTTACCAACGGGCTTACAAAAACCAAAATTCTAAAAATCACGAGTCGAATCGAAACATTAATAAAGACTAAGAAATAAAAAATAAATCATTAATATACAACCTAAAAAAGTAAAAAGTAAGGAAAACACAAAAAAAGAAAAACATTTTGTTTTTGGATTTATTTTCTTTTGAATTTTCTCTCTGAAAAAGTTTTACCAAAAGAAACAGAAGAGGAACGGGCAGAAATTAAGTTTAATTTTCGCAAATAACACAAATTTTACATTTTTCTTATAAAATGCACTACATACTTGCTTATTTTATATTCTATTGGATTATCCCTTGTAATAAAATATTCATTGTAGTGAAAAGTAACGTCAGAAGAATTAACAAGTTATGTGAAGTCGTAATTTTTTACTTGGAAAACGTGCCGTTGACTTTCCACGAGGGTTAAGAAGGAGATTTCGAAATTAAGCTTCTGAAAGGGTGAAAATGATGCTTCCATGCCGACCTGGAGGCGAAAAAATAACATAGAATATGCCAGCCACAGCACAACACACTCCAGATGTGTCGTAAAAGTCGACTAATGGCGGGTCCCAATGTTTTATCTACAGTTAAATGTAAGCCTACTATGACAAGTTCGTGCGCGACCCTCCTGCGGTACGAGACGGGGACGGGGCACTCTAGGTGCTAGCGGGGAGGAGCGAGTTTGCCCCGCATCACCCGCCCCCGCCAACACCCAGAGCACCCCGTCCCTGCCACCGCCCCTCATACCGAAGGAAGGTCGCGCACGAAGTTGTCGGATTATAAAGTTTAGTGTTTTGTTAAATTACGATAAATAACAGAAGTTGCTAATCAACTAAGCTGTAGTACGTCTACAACTGTTACTGTTGATAGATTGGGACCCGCCGTGTAAGAATTGGTGTATACCTACTACCAATAATCACCTTTGAGCAACCGAATGTATAGTACCATAAAGGGAATATCACTAACAACAGCGGCGGACAGAAAAACCTAAGCTAAAACCTCGAACATTATGGTTTGGAATTCTGTTATCTCAAATTATGTCCGATTGGTCCTATCCATCTCTTTTCTATACATTCATTCATCACTAGTATCTTTCCGTTGTGATGAATGATATGAATTAAAGGGGATTGGATGGCTAGGTGGCGTCTGACCGATATGAATGGAAGTGAAAACAAACTGCGCCGACCGTGGACAAACTTGGATACGGGCACGAAGAAGAAGATCCGTAGAATCTTTTCAATAAGTATCTTCCTCTTTTGTAGTGGCCAGAAGAAACCCTCGATTAATCGATGTTAGTCGAGAATCGCAAGTTAGAATTTCCTGTTAAGATACGCGTGACCCGCGAGACATTCTGTCCCATTCGGCCGAACTCGTATCTCGTTGTCTCGCTAATTAGCTCGCGTATGTTCACGAATTCGCAGCGCGTAATAAATTAATTGCCCCTCTATTTTATTGTGCACCGGAGTTGTTTACAAGGTAGCCATCTTTTTTGTCGGTTTTTTTTTGTGTTTACGCCGTACGGCCCGCTGGTACAGCCGCACTCGTAACAACATTAGTTTGTTGTTGTTGTAATAGACTACGGTCAACGGCACTTACGGTCAACGGAACAACACACAATATTGTCGACTATTCGATTTTAATTTTAACATTATATAAATGTTAGAAAAATTAGTAGAAAGATTTTGGTGGTTAGAAAAAGAATTTCGAAAAATTATGGTCTTGAGGCGGGAATCGAACCCGCGTCCCGTCAGGCACCTGCCCGGATAGCAGCGGACGCGGGTTCGATTCCCGCCTCAAGACCATAATTTTTCGAAATTCTTTTTCTAACCACCAAAATCTTTCCAATATTGTCGAATTTCTTCAATCGATTGTTTGGAAAATTTGTCACTTTGTGTAAGCCTGACGTGCTGCTCACTTTACATTCTTCATCACCAACCTTTTTATGTCCAATTGGGCATAGGCCTTCCCTATGACTGGATGAATGCAGGCAGAATGGGTTATAACCCACCACGCTGGTCCAATCCGAATTGGTAGGTGTCAACGACTGCATATGCAGCCGGGACCAGAGGCTTAGCGTGCATTTCGAAGCGCGGAGGAGCTTGAGGAACATTACATAAATAGGGGGTGGGCCTATTGCCCCATATACCGAGAACTGACTTCTTTCCCTAAATCTCAGTAGTATACTGCTAGGTAGTACAATACGAACGTTGCATGCTGCCTATTCCTCGTCACTTTTATAGCCCTTTGGCTAACCTACAATTAAGAAACTGAAACAGTTGCATATTATTCTACTTTTGGTTTAAATAATTTATTTGTACCTAAAAACTTTTTTGTTTCAGGTACGATTTTTTTTAATTGGCCAAAGATTATGAGTAGTGGTAAGTCTTCCATTCGATTATATATTACATTTATAAAGGTCAAAAAAGTTAGACGTATTCTACAGTACACAGCACGTTAGGTAAACACTTTATGTAATATTGTGTCCCCGTGGTTGTCACAGGTATTTAGGGGAAGGTGGCCTTTTACTGGCATACTGCTTAGGATATAAATTGTACATACATACATAAACATACATAAATCACGCCTATATCCCCGATGGGGTAGGCAGACGTAAACTAGTACCCACGTTTCGCCAGTTATGTTAGGTCCCATGTAATAGGTGGCGAGCCTAATGCCATTTATCGGGCATATAATTCGCAGTAGGTACATAGCTAGATGGTATAAGAGGAACGCTGCTGCCCATTCCTCATCACTGATTTATCCTTAGTCGCCTTGTACGTCACCCACGGGAGAGATTTGGGGTGGTGACAATTGTATTCTACTCTGCCGTCACCACACGGCTGATATAAATTGTCGTGTATAATAATACTGTTCGCCAACACGCAAGCCAGAGATGTGAACTTTAGATCCTTCCTGTCTCCTATGGGGATACAACGAGAGTTGCTAGAATATATTCATCCATGTTCAAAATGTTTTTATACACGAGGGTGTCCGTATTCGGCAGAACACCCGTTTTGGGCCACCTTCCCCTATAGAAATCTTGCACAGAAAAGTTCGGGAAACGACACCTTAATTTTCGATTGTATAATGCAGTAGCGGCAAACAAAGCCGCGACCATCGATGTAGCGGCAGAACACTACTTCGACACACGTTGTGCCGACAGAATGTTGCCGCGACAAACGTTACCACGGCAGAACGTTACCGCGACGAACGTAAAGCTTTGGTTTCTTGATCGTAACGCACAACGCTGCGGTGTTCGGTATGCGTCATCGGACACAATCATCGTATCAAAAACTATTGGAGTGGTCTCTTATTCAATCGCAGTATGCGTATGCGGCAAAGAGCAAACGCTGTATACCGTTACCAACGATCAAGAGACCAACACTTTACCGCAACACACGTTGTGCCGACAGAACATTATTGCCGCAACAAACGTTACTACGACAGAACGTTACTGCGACAATGTTACTTAGTGATGCTTCCTCTAGTTCTGTCGCTACCTCGATTGCCGCGTCTATGTTTGTCGCAACTGCGTTATACAGTCTTAATTTTCGATTGAGCAAATTTGATATAATGCGGTAATTGACAGCAAAGTTATGTCTGTGCCAATTTGGAATTCAGTCAGCGCAATGTCTGTACCAATAGGAATAATATAAACAATTTAACAAACGCTACTTGCGCATATTTGTTTAAAAGACGAGGCGTCGTTTGGGTAGTACGGTGTATACAGTGGATGGGCAATCAGTAGGTTAAGATAGGTGCGTTAATGACAAAAGAGATGCCAATAATAATTTGAAAAGAAAATTGTCCGTGAAATTTCAAAAGTAAACTACAAATAAATAAATTAATATAAATAAATTAAAAAATTGTTACAAAATATAGAAAACAAGAAAAAAATGTACTTACCTATGAATAATTTGAAAAAATAGCGAGTACATAATAGAAAAGATCAGATTATTTGTTAAGTCTTTAGAGTTAATGTTATGACTCTATGCATTAGTTATGTTCTACTATAGATTTTAAACAAAGGAATAGTGTAAATCCTTAGGGTAGGCCTGAGTGCCAGCAATAGTTACGTAAAAGGGCTGGTGGTTATATTTTCCAAATAACATTATTATGTATTAAAGTTTTTTTTTATATACGTTGTGTTGACATACTGATCACGTTTCATACTTGGTCGTATTCCAAATTTTACGCCGAGACGTACTCTCGTGGAAATAGAAAGTGTACGTTTCCTAAGCGTGAAGATTTGAATAATTTCAGGAATCCGTAGTGACGTAGATGGTAAAAATTAAATTTACCTTCGTAGGTAAATTGAATTATTCAAAAACTACACGAGAGCATTTTTGGGTTTTCGCTATAATTTCATTGCGTGGAAAATTAGTACATAGGATCCTATTGTCACGATTATACATACATACATAAATCACGCCTATATCCCCGAAGAGGTAGGCAGAGGTGAACTAGAACCCACGTTTCGCCAATTATGTTAGGTCCCATGTAATAGGTGGCGAGCCTATTGCCATTTATCGGGCACAAAAGTCGCAGTACATTGCTATTTCTTGGTGGTATAAGAGGAACGCTGCTGCCCATTCCTCATCACTGATTTATCCTTAGTCGCCTTGTACGACACCCCCGTGGGTGTCGTACAGAGATTTGGGGAGGTGACAATTTTATTCTACTCTGCCGTCACCACACGGCTTACGATTATAGATCATGATAAAGATTATGATATTCCCAGAGGTTGCAGGGCCCCTTACATCCCAGATTCAGTCAAGCTACTTAAGCAGTACGAATCTCTGTACAACTCAGCAGACCCCTTCTCGGAACAGATCAACTTAATAAGGCGAAGTGCTATTAGAGAGTATCGGAGAAGAGCGAAGGGAAAAGTGGATTGAAACTGTTACTATTGTCAACATGCAGCACTGTAGTAAGAAAGCTTGGAATACTATTCGAAAACTCACAAGCGAACCCCCTTTATCGCCCATCCAAGTTACTGCCTATCAAATTGCTCATCATAGATTCACATAATATTTTTTTTAGCATTTTACAAATGTAGAAACTGTTATATTTAAGCTGCAACTAAATGTTTTAGAAAAATTAACTCCTGATGAATGACCAAAAACGATTTTGCAACATTCTTATATCTTGCAAAATCGTTTTTTTTTATTACCTACCGTTTCCTTCTAAACTTTTAATGACACTTCTTTATCAAGTGTTTTACTTTCCTTCTGAAGCATGGATGAACTCAAGACGATATTTTTTTGATAATGACTGTTTTAAGCGAATATTGCTTAGTTGACAAAGTCACGTTATTAAGAAAAATTACATACATACATACATAAATCATGCCTATACCCCCGAGGGGTAGGCAGAGGTGAATTAGCACCCACGTTTCGCCAATTATGTTAGGTCCCATGTAATGTGTGGCGAGCCTATTGCCATTTATCGGGCACAAAAGTCGCAGTACATTGCTAGGTGGTATAAGAGGAACGCTGCTGCCCATTCCTCAACACTGTTTTATCCTAAGAAAAATTGCTTCATACAAATAACTTTGTGGATACTTAGGAACGTCTATGATATCTAATTACAAAGTTACAGAGTTAATTCCGCGTCGCAAGCGGAGCGGAATTAAATACACCTTAAGCTGTAATATAAGCTTACGTAGAACGCTCGCCCTGTTTCAGTGTAACAGCAAGCACAGTCATGTCATACTAATATCTTTCATAACTCTCATTTGAGCTGCAGATTTTGACATCAGCTTAGGAGGTCACAAAATGGAAAGTCGAAAAGCAGTTTTTTTTATTAAAGTGCTACTGCAGTTGACTTTCGAGCGACATAGCGGTCAAAGAGCTTATGACATACACAAATCACGCCTATTTATCCCCGAAGGGGTAGGTATCACCCGCTAAATCAACACAGTCAAAATTAACATTTACAATTATACATAATTAACGAAAGCGGTAACTTCTTGGGAAACAAAATTTCCAGAAGTTTCTGGAAAATACGAAATAATATTTTTCTAAATAATTAACGAGGACCTTGATGGTGCAGTAAATTGGCGCGGTCAGCCTGCGATTGCGTAAACTAAGCAATGTTCGCTAAGGCCGATCATTGGATGGGTGACCAAAAATAAACTATCTTGAGTTCCTCCGTGCTTTGAAATATCCATATCTTTTCTATACATTCATTCATCACTAGCACCTTTCCGGTGTGATGGATAATATGAATCAAAAGGGAATGGACGGCTTGATGACGTCTGACCGATATGAATGGAAGAGGAAACATACTGCGCCGACCCCAGATAGACTGGGGACAGGGCAGGGAGGAGAAGAACGTGCTGTAGTGTAGATTTTATTATACGATGGGTCGATGCCAACGTTTCAACAAACATAGACACGTCCCCATTTGAAATGTTGTAATCATTGTCTAATGGTTTTATAGCGCTTCATTGTTGCCGGATTCAAAAATAAACTCTGCATTGATTCGTTACGTTAATCCGTTCTAATAATAAAGCGATTGAGCGACAAAGTTTTGACAATGTTCATTCAACTCTTTTGAGAGTAAGGTACTGAAATCGCAATGTAAACGGAGACAGAGACAAAAGCTCTAAGCATTCCAGCCCGGCTAGCATGACCACCGAAATACTATATGATATAGTCATTTATCGCGATGAACTTACAAAAATTATCGGATTTGTGACAGTTCAAAGCGATAAATACCTTTAACGTCTAAACAAAAAGGCTTCCCCCCGAATACAGAAACGCTACTCAAATTTTGGGGACTGCTTATCAAGTTAAGTGGACAGTACCTGACAGAATTTGTATAGGAAAACGTCAATTTTGACAATAATTAAATTTTAAGCAGGTCTCAAACTTTGATTAGCGTTTCTGTATTCGAGGGTTCATAAATTATTTCAATTAGGCTCATTCAAGTGTTAAAATCCAATGATTTTTAATTGTTCAACGCGATAAATCATATCGTGTTTCGGTGGTCATGCTAGTCGGGCATGGATTCACCGTGCGGGTGCCGGATCCATAGTGTGGCAGAGGGGGAAGTCAGTGGGAGCGCTTGGGGCTTGTGACCCAAGTGTAGGTTTACGGGATCCCTTAGCAACATGTCAACACTCACATTCGCCACCCCGATTTCTGTCTCTTCCCTTGATGCACAGTTAACTGTTAACCAATTGTTAAAAGTTGTTACTTATCTTTAAATATCAGTAGTTAATTTATTGGGAACTCTAGATCAACTTCGTTGATCTAGAGCTTCCCAAAAATAGTTCACAGACACAAGTTTGACACCGCTCCAATCCAAAAAATATTTACGTTCTCAAAACCACTGCATTGGGAACTCTAGATCAACTTTGTTGACAAAAATAGTTCACAGGCACAAGTTTGAAACCACTCCAAACAAAATATAGGTCTTCGATTTATCATTAAAATCTCTACTATTAAAAGCGATTGCAAATACTCACAATGAAATATGCACGTTCTCCAAATCACTGACACCGAGCACACAATCTACTTGGGTTTTAAATTATAAAATAGCATAACTTAATTACACACAAACCGAATAATTGAATAACTCTCACGAATTACTTCAGTTCAAATGAACAAACGCAGCCAATCAATCAAATGTACTTAGCTCAATAATTGTATTTTTCGTTCACGGTCAAAAATTATGGTTCTCTTTGTCGAGATCCTCATAGAACCCTTCATCAGGTCTATAGACATCTTATGACACATGAATTACTCAATATAAATATTTCGTTAGGTACTGACAAAACCCAGCCGCATATCGTAATAACTATATATTTTTCTTTCATGTTCAATGCACTGTTTTCCCTTCGTTGGGTTAGAGTTTCTCTTTATCGAGATTAACTCTTCACACCACATAGCAACACGAATTACTTTATACCATTATTACGATACGTCCAACCAGCGGCTAGCGATCGCTTAAATACTTACTAATTTAACTATGAAATGAATTTTCGATGGAGAATAATGTTTATTGTACACCAAGAGCTAAGCGAAATTTAGTTAGTTTGTCAGTACTGTGATTGGGTATTTTTATATTTTAAAGCATCGTGCTAGCTTGTTCTGGACGCATAGCGTAAGCATAAGCGTATAATGCTGATTTTAAGTAATGAGTTCGTGATAAACAACGGTTTCCATTTCGTTAATATTCGATAAATGCTTTGCTTGCACTTGCTACATCTGCACTTGCTACATCTATTAATTTGAGTAATAATTATATTAAAGTTACCTACAGTCGAATATTTAAATATGTATCCATTTAAAGCTAGATAATAATTTAACTAATTTGAAATAGCCTCAATTAATTTATAATCAATCAACGCTATAATTCTTTGTAAATGCCTAATGTGTTATAATAACACAGCGATAAGAACTATACTGCATATACTATTTTTTATAAATTTACATGTTTATATACACTCTTGAAATGTCATGTGTTCTTTTAAAGCTCAATAAAGATGTATCCTTACATCACGAAACCACTACAAAAAGGCTTTGACTTGCTCAGGAACTTTTCATAAATATTTAAATTTAATTATGCTACTACAAAATGGTTACATTATTTTATACTTTTGAAATGGTCATGTATTAAAATACTCGACTGTACATAAAATAATATTTGAATAAAGAAATGACAAGACCATTTATATTGGACGACAATAACACGATACGATTTCTACACGAAATAGTTGCACTGCTTGTTTCATACAACGTTAAATGATAGGAGATATGAATTTTCTGAAATAGGTTAAAAAGTGAAAATCGCAATTAGTGGTTTCGTGTTGTAAGGATACATTTTTATTGAGCTTTAAAATAACATTGTAACAGTGTATAGTTGTAATTGCCGTATTATTATAACACATTAGGCATTTACAAAGAATTATAGCGGTAATTGATTGTACATTTAATGATGCTATACTACAAAATGGTTACATTACTTTATATTTATTATTTATTCACAATGCCATATAGGTGAATTTGTACAATTATTTTAAGATCTGACTGACTCACTCTTTGATTGTACCTTATTGTACCAAATTTTGTGAATAAATGAATATATACCTTCGCAATGGACACGTATTAAAATACTCGACTGTACATTAAATAATATTTAAATAAAGTAATGACAAGACCATTAACATTGGACGACAATAACACGATACGATTTCTAGACGCCATCGTAGGACTGCTAGTTTCATATAATGAGAGATGATAGAAGATATAGGTTAAAAAGTGAAAATCGCAATGGTCGCACATTTGCAGAAATATATTTTTAAAATACTCCTTTTAATAGATAAGTTGGTTTTAGGTATGTCAGTTAAAATACAAATATTTTTCCCAGTTTAGCCAGAGTCTGTTCGCATTCAGAGACCTATATGTAAAGTCGTATCGGTATCGTATCGTTTAATTTAAATATCCTCAATGGATTGAAATTGAATGTAAAGTGCCTATAACTTTGGTGAAAAACAATTATCTCAAATTTCAAGCGGTAATTTGAACGATGTGTTTTTCACCAAATCAATTACACAATTTATTGAGTGGAAATTAATAAAAAAGGCTGACGAAACTAGTTTGCTAAAGTTTGTAAATATGTCTGCAAATAAGGAAGTATT
Organism: Cataclysta lemnata; assembly: GCA_963931975.1. Classification (NCBI taxonomy): domain Eukaryota; kingdom Metazoa; phylum Arthropoda; class Insecta; order Lepidoptera; family Crambidae; genus Cataclysta; species Cataclysta lemnata. The sequence continues at coordinate 13,077,035 of OZ008352.1, forward strand.
TACACTGTCACGAAACTTAAGTTAAGAAATTAATGTCTGTTTAAGTAATTTATTCAATTATTTAGTAGTGAAATCTGTACACTATTAATGGAAGTAACAGGTATATACACACTAAGCTTAAATGCTGTATAATTTTGAAAGAATTTCAAATAAATAAAAAATTTAATACCGTCAACGCAATACAGTCAACCTCTCTATTAGCATCTATATAAGATTATTTCCTTTTACCGTGGTTGCTTTATATTAGTTTAGTTAAAATCATATGAGACAGAAACAAAAAAATATGATTTTTAATACAAAACATCTAATAACAAATTTATTTATAAGGCTAATTTGGAAAATATTATGCGCACAAGCATTGATTTTCTTTTTGAAATATATAATAAAAGCAAAATGCGTAACAGTATGCACTCGCCTTTGTAATGTTCAATATGCAATAACGTTAAATGATCACATTGATTGTAAAATCAGCAATATTATTATATAAAAGCTAGTAGGTTTTAATGTTTTATCAGTCTCTGTTCGATTTGCCTAATTGCTACCCAACTACGGACCCGGTTTCGGCCTGCCGGTTGGCTTCAGCAAGGAAGCTCTGAGAACAGAACTGTCGACAAGCTATTTCTAAACGACTCCAGTTTTGAATAATTTAAGTTGTAAACGGTGTTCAATAAGTTTAAATTTTTTAGTATTAAACTGAGATCGCTAGCCGTTGGTTCACGTATCGTAATAAAGTTATAAAGTAATTCGTGTTACTATGTGATGTGAAGGGTTTAATCTCGACAAAGAGAAACCCTAACCCAACGAAGGGAAAACATTGCATTGAACGTGAAAGAAAAATATATACTAGTTATTACGATATGTGGCTGGGTTTTGTCAGTACCTAACGAAATTAAAATTTTTCCCCGACAAAGGGGTACCAAAATATTCTGTTTGTAGACCTTATGATGAGTTCTATGAGGACCTCAATAAAGAGAGCCTTATAATTCATGTATCAAAGTCACAAAATCAAAATTTCGGTTGACGTGTCGTAATAAAGTTATAAAGTAATTCGTGTTGCTATGTGATGTGAAGGGTTTAATCTCGACAAAGAGAAACCCTAACCCAACGAAGGGAAAACATTGCATTGAACGTGAAAGAAAAATATATACTAGTTATTACGATACGTGGCTGGGTTTTGTCAGTACCTAACGAAATAAAAAAATTTCCCCGACAAAGGGGTACCAAAATATTCTGTTTGTAGACCTTATGATGAGTTCTATGAGGACCTCAACAAAGAGAGCCTTATAATTCATGTATCAAAGTCACAAAATCAAAATTTCGGTTGACGTGTCGTAATAAAGTTAAAAAGTAATTCGTGTTGCTATGTGATGTGAAGGGTTTAATCTCGACAAAGAGAAACTCTAACCCAACGAAGGGAAAACATTGCATTGAACGTGAAAGAAAAATATATACTAGTTATTACGATACGTGGCTGGGTTTTGTCAGTACCTAACGAAATGAAAATTTTTCCCCGACAAAGGGGTACCAAAATATTCTGTTTGTAGACCTTATGATAAGTTCTATGAGGATCTCAACAAAGGGAGCCTTATAATTCATGTATCAAAGTCACAAAATCAAAATTTCGGTTGACGTGTCGTAATAAAGTTATAAAGTAATTCGTGTTGCTATGTGATGTGAAGGATTTAATCTCGACAAAGAGAAACTCTAACCCAACGAAGGGAAAACATTGCATTGAACGTGAAAGAAAAATATATACTAGTTATTACGATACGTGGCTGGGTTTTGTCAGTACCTAACGAAATTAAAATTTTTCCCCGACAAAGGGGTACCAAAATATTCTGTTTGTAGACCTTATGATGAGTTCTATGAGGACCTCAATAAAGAGAGCCTTATAATTCATGTATCAAAGTCACAAAATCAAATTTCGGTTGACGTGTCGTAATAAAGTTATAAAGTAATTCGTGTTGCTATGTGATGTGAAGGGTTTAATCTCGACAAAGAGAAACCCTAACCCAACGAAGGGAAAACATTGCATTGAACGTGAAAGAAAAATATATACTAGTTATTACGATACCTGGCTGGGTTTTGTCAGTACCTAACGAAATGAAAATTTTTCCCCGACAAAGGTGTACCAAAATATTCTGTTTGTAGACCTTATGATGAGTTCTATGAGGACCTCAACAAAGAGAGCCATATAATTCATGTATCAAAGTCACAAAATTGAAATTTCTCCCCGACAAAGGGGTACCAAAATATTCTGTTTGTAGACCTTATGATGAGTTCTATGAGGACCTCAACAAAGAGAGCCTTATAATTCATGTATCAAAGTCACAAAATCAAAATTTCGGTTGACGTGTCGTAATAAAGTTATAAAGTAATTCGTGTTGCTATGTGATGTGAAGGGTTTAATCTCGACAAAGAGAAACTCTAACCCAACGAAGGGAAAACATTGCATTGAACGTGAAAGAAAAATATATACTAGTTATTACGATACGTGGCTGGGTTTTGTCAGTACCTAACGAAATTAAAATTTTTCCCCGACAAAGGGGTACCAAAATATTCTGTTTGTAGACCTTATGATAAGTTCTATGAGGATCTCAACAAAGGGAGCCTTATAATTCATGTATCAAAGTCACAAAATCAAAATTTCGGTTGACGTGTCGTAATAAAGTTATAAAGTAATTCGTGTTGCTATGTGATGTGAAGGATTTAATCTCGACAAAGAGAAACTCTAACCCAACGAAGGGAAAACATTGCATTGAACGTGAAAGAAAAATATATACTAGTTATTACGATACGTGGCTGGGTTTTGTCAGTACCTAACGAAATGAAAATTTTTCCCCGACAAAGGGGTACCAAAATATTCTGTTTGTAGACCTTATGATGAGTTCTATGAGGACCTCAACAAAGAGAGCCATATAATTCATGTATCAAAGTCACAAAATTGAAATTTCTCCCCGACAACGGGGTACCAAAATATTCTGTTTGTAGACCTTATGATGAGTTCTATGAGGACCTCAACAAAGAGAGCCTTATAATTCATGTATCAAAGTCACAAAATTGAAATTTCGGTTGACGTGTCGTAATAAAGTTATAAAGTAATTCGTGTTACTATGTGATGTGAAGGGTTTAATCTCGACAAAGAGAAACCCTAACCCAACGAAGGGAAAACATTGCATTGAACGTGAAAGAAAAATATATACTGGTTATTACGATACGTGGCTGGGTTTTGTCAGTACCTAACAAAATTAAAATTTATTCCCGACAAAGGGGTATCAAAATGTCATGTCTGTAGACCCGTTGACGGGTTCATGAGGACCTCAACACAGAGAGCCATATTGTCGACCGTGAACGAAAATTACAATTATTGATAACCGGAATCGAACCCGCGTCCTATTAATAACTATTAAATATTAACTTATATATCAGTTTTTATTAAAAACCTAACTTAATAAAACTGATACTTTTTATTATTATGTTAGATAGGTAAATAAAATATATAAGTAATAATGTATTTTTTATTTATAAATACAAATATGTACAAGAAAAAAAAAACTATTAAAACAACAGAAAATGTTACAAAGTTTATGAAAAATTTAATTTTTAAAACAAATTTACATTATTCAGGGAACACCATTTTTTTATACATAGAACATTTTTTAATGCACATGTTTTTTTATGACTGAAACAATTATAAATAAAAACATCTTTACAATAAAGTTCGTTTAGAGTTTTTAAATTAGGAAGCACTAAATAACTTATATCTAACACATTATTATGACCGCATAAATCTTGTACCCACTTCACTTTTTCTTCACCTTTTACAAAAATTTTTCGGTCTTTCAGGTAAGGTTTGATAAATCTGCGAAATTCTCGAAAATCTATATACCCATCTCGCCACTTGTAGCCGTAATTAGTTTCTATCCACCTGACATGTTTTCTTTCTTCATCCGTTAATGTGGAGTATGAGTAGGGTGGTTTTATTAAAAATGTATGTGTATGCTCTTGAGTGGCTATTGCCAATTCTTTAACTATAAATTCATTGTTATAATTTTTGAATCCTTGCAAGTCTACTATAATCGAATTGCAATTCATGATAACTTCCTTACAATGTTGCTTAAAGGTTTGTATTCAAACACACAATCGTTTAAAATTAAGCAGTACGCTGCTGTCTTGTCAGGAAAATCTTGTTCTGCTTCGAGTTCAACTCTCACATCAACCGAACCTTTTAATGTTTCTTGTTGACGAGAACAATCAATAACAAATAATGGAGCAATATCTCTAAATTCTTTCATACTTAACAAAGGTTCTGATCGACGTCCGTAATAAGACTGCTGAAATCGTGTGTATTGTTCGTATATTAAGGAAAATTTTTCTTCTGAAAAACTAATGTTCAATCCCTCATATGGGTAGTATAACGAGTTTAAAAATACTCTCACGTCACGTATATTGCAATGGTCAAACTCTGCCATAGACATGTCTGCCTGGTGTTTACGGTTGGTTTGTAATGCAATTACAACAAATCTTGGTTTTTCTATATGCGACGATGTTTTTATTGACCAAGTATGTTTACGTGTTTGAGGCAGTAAAGGATATTCATATAAGTCCCAATTTCGATAGGATAAGGTTATAGCTCGGTCTTTTTCTAAGTACTTCAATAAATTAATTCTTTCACGATCTGATACTTTGATATGTGGCACCCGCCAAATTATTTTACTTATCAAGATATCTTCCACAACTTCACCACTATTCAATAGAAGCGCATTGAGATTTGTATTATTTCGCAACAGTACCAATTCGTGTTTACAATTCATTATTATTTTTTCATAATCTTCCGCAAAACCTAATATTTTATTTAACGGTATTGAAGCAGAGAATGTACCGTTGCTAACATTTGTGGTGGACCAGCCCCAAACTTTGGAAGATTTTGCCTCATTTTCATTTAATGATAAATAAGATTTTATCGTAGTAGTAATACCAGCATTTTTAATTTTATCAATTTCAATACCATTTAGCTCATATCTTATATCTTGAAATAGAAAGAGCACTGGATTATTAACAAAGCGTACTGTTGATATTTTTTCTTTAGTAGTACTATTGTAAGCAATTACTTTGCCCTCAATATACAACGTACTAAGAGAAGGCAACACGTATAAGTCTTGTTGGTTAATAGGAATCCGTATTTCGTCATTTTGATTAAAGCTTGTTACATACGGTTTATATGAATGGTATTCATAACTTTCGATGCTGTTATCATAAGGTGTTGATTGGGATATATTTAAAATACTCATTTTAATAGACCCAATATCCTCAGGAATTCTATGTTATTCTTTGAGAGTTTTTTCTTTATATAAAGAGGTGTTTCTTTATCAATGGTTTTTTTGAAACTAACTGGAGTACACAACAAAGTATAGTTTTTATTGAAATTCAACATTGTTTCTTCTTTTTGAAATGTAAATATAATTGTACTTCTTCACCACGTAAATTAATCTCTTTATTTTCAGAATCCAACAATTTTATGGTGATCGCGCTTATTGAGTTTTGATTAACAGGAAAATAGATTAGGTTTTTAGGTATTTCAATCATTCGATAACCAGGTGGCACGTTTGGCACAAATTCATAAATTATATGACTAGCTTTTCCATTCACATAGGATCCGCTTACTACGTCACATTCGATCCGTACAATGGTTGTTGATAAAATACTAACTGGGTATGGAGACTCGCTTTTTATATTAGCTTGAATAGTTTCCGCGCCGAAACCTAAAATTTTTCCTAATGACCCATTTTTATCAAAATTTACATTCTTAGAACAAAAAATATTCGTCTTTAGTGTGTTATTATTGCAAGACAACTTTAAAACACAATTTTTTATATTTGATCTTAAGTAATCGCAAATGTCTTGAAGTTCATAAGACCCTTCTGGAATTTCGACGACTTGATTGTCTCCATAGTAAAATTTATTATTTTTCTCATCTATGTTAGGAATTGAATTAAAAGTAGAAAAGCACAACAGTCCGCATTCATATTCACCACATAATTCTAAGGTTGGGGAGTAATTTGTTGTTAAGGTGGCTCCTCTACCAGTTATTGATACAGTGAAAGACATTTTTCTACTGACAAACATCTTTATTTTGTTCCTTATATAAATGTTTGTTCCAAAAGCGTTTCAAAAATTTTAAGCTAAGATGTCCACAGTTTACAGTGCCAAAGTTTTGACGTTGTCTATAATTATAATTTATTGGTGTATTCCTTAAATAATGTACTAACTCTAAAGGTGGTTTCAAATTACCAAAACTATCGAAATATTCAGCGTAATTGTTCAACTTAACGTAAGCTACCCAGTGAGTTCCAGGATTATCAGAACTGTCCAAATTTAGAATTGCGCATTCTATCCTTTTAGGATGTAATGGTAAAGTATTCCTCATAAAAACACCACGGAAATATGGAATATCCCTCGCGTACTCTAATATATCCAAATTAGTAAGTGCTCGTCTGGGTAGCTGCTTAATTAGTTTTTTGAAGGATTCAAATATATACCAGCTCCGTTTTTGTAAGGTTTAACATACAATCCTTTTCCAAGTGCGATTGATTCCATCATCTTATTATGTCTTTCAGCTTCTTGAAAGCTTTTTTGAGCTGCTTTAGAATCATTTACGGCTTTTGCTATACCTGCTGCACCCCCCGCCAATGAACCAAGAGCTGACAATCCAGCAAAGATTGGTATTAAAGGTAGGAAACCACCGCATTTTGGAATAGGTATACAGCGCGGCATACGTATCCCTTTTTTATTTGTAAATAGTTTCTTTGCTGCTGCTTGAGCATGTTTAATGGTAGTTTGATGATCCTTAGATTTTAGTTTTTTCAACTTTGATTGTATTTTTTTCACTACTCTCATAAAAGAACGTGCACCAGCGCCAGCTTTTAATTTTGCTTTCATTGCGTTTTTGACAATCCATGAAGCAATCTTTTCTCCTCTTTTTGCATCTACTGATTTTAATCTTCTTTTTGCCATATTTAAAAGTTCTTTATCAGCCTTATGTCGTACGCTCAAATCACTATTGTTGTAAGCAATATCGTGATACATACAAGCTTCATCTAATTTATTTATACCTCGATCGCCTCGTAGTAGACGTTTGTTAAGTTTTGTACCAGGTCCACAAAATTGATAACCTGGTAAGTGTAATTCAAAAGGTAGATTATTGATTAAGTTGTTGATAATACCACTTCCCTCTTTCATTGATATGGAATAAATGATATTATAAATGGTGAGTGGTTAATTTATATTATTATACAACAACATCACTTTTATTTATCCAACTATTCTCTTTGTCATTTAAGCCCAACCATTTGACAAAAAGAAAATTTCCTTTTCTTTTTATTATTTTCTCAATCAGATATGTATCGGGGCACTTTGTTTTTTGTAGTTCATAATTATAAAATGATCCCAAAATCCTTTGTTGATGACGATCTTCGATTTGATATGTCCACGGATTAGTAGGGTTAACTTTGACTATTGTAAATATTTCTGTGGACCAATTAGGCGTATAACCTTTTGCGAAATCTCCCTTATACTTACTAATACGTACATGATCGCCAACACGATAAGTGGGTTTCCTATTTTTATTTTTATTTTGTGCTTTATTGATATTACTTTTCACTATTATCTCATTCGACTTATTAACATTAATAGGTTTATACTTTGTTATTCTATGAACCGAGTTATTATATTGTCGTACAACAATGTCTAAGTTTTTTTCTAACCATTTATATTGTCCATGTAAACTAAACAGTTTGTATAGATGGTTTTTTAACGTTCTTATTACTCGCTCTACAATTGAGGCCTTTTTTACAGAATAGGTAGAATAATGGTTTATTTTATATTTATTCATAATCAGTTGGAAAGGTTTATTATAAAATTCTTTGCCTAAATCTGTTTGTAAATTTTGAGGTTTTCGTGATGAATTTCTTAAAATGTGCTCCATTGCCTTGGTAACACAATTTTTTGATTTTGACTGTAAAGGATGAGTCCACACATATTTTGATAAAGCATCAATAACTACAAGAATATATTTATTCCCCTTATTGACACTAGCATATTTTTGTACATCTATCAAATCAGCTTGCCACAAATCATCTATACCATTTATAACAGTACACCTACGAAGAAAATTTTTTCTTGCTGCTCTGTGGAGTTCATTTACTATGTCTTGTTTACTCATTTTGGTTAGGTTTTGCTTGAATCATACGATCTATTTCAGTTTTTGTGTAATATTTTGAACCCAGATTAGCTAAAGTAAGTTTTTCCAGATTGTTTAAATAAGCTTTAACATTACTGTGAACTTTTTTTATTTCAGCTCTCAAGTCTTCAATTTCTTTGTCGAGATATGTTTTGTTAACAGCTTCATCGTCCTGCTCAGGATATGGCAATCCTTTTAATCTTGATAATTTCAAATCGTACGCTCCTGTTTCTGTTTTTACTAACGTTTCATTAAGGGTATCGATATAATCAGAAAATCGTAAACGCTTGTGAACGTGGTGACCGTCATCATCATCATTCAGCCGAGAGACGCCCACTGTTGGGCATAGGCCTCCCCCAAGGATCTCCAAACCGGTCGGTCCTGCGCTGCCCGCATCCAACGGCTTCCCGCGACCTTCACCAGATCGTCGGTCCACCTTGTGGGGGGCCTTCCAACGCTGCGTCTCCCGGTTCGTGGCCGCCATTCGAGGACCTTTCCGCCCCAACGGCCGTCAGTCCTCCTCGCAATGTGCCCTGCCCACTGCCACTTAAGGTCCGCAATTCTTCGGGCTATATCGGTGACCTTAGTTCTCCTGCGGATCTCATCATTTCTGATATGATCACGCAGGGAAACACCGAGCATAGCCCTCTCCATTGCCCTTTGGGTGACTTTGAGTCTTCTTATAAGGCCCATTGTAAGCGGCCACGTTTCGGTGCCGTAAGTCATCACTGGCAACACACACGCATTGAAGACCTTTGTCTTTAAACACTGCGGTAGATGGGCCGAGAATATACCGCGTAGCTTCCCGAACGCTGCCCAGCCGAGTTGGATCCGTCGATTGACCTCTTTTTGGAAGTTGGACTTACCAAGTTGGACTTTTTGTCCCAGGTAAATATAATCGTCAACAACTTCCAGTGTAGAGTTCCCAACCTGTACAGTAGTGGGTACGACATGGGAGTTTGACATGATTTTTGTCTTATCCATGTTCATTTTAAGACCCACTTGTTGGGAGACTCTACTTAGATCATCGAGCATTGTGCTCAAGTCTTCCAGGGTCTCAGCCATGACTACGATATCATCAGCAAAGCGAAGGTGAGTCATGTACTCGCCGTTTATATTGATGCCTAATCCTCTCCAGTCCAGAAGTTTAAACGCGTCCTCCAACGCGGCGGTGAACAGTTTCGGCGATATTACATCGCCCTGCCTCACACCCCGCTGGAGCTGTATGGGTTTAGAGTTCTGATCCTGAAGGCGGACTGACATAGTGGCGTTTTCGTACAGTGACTTCAACACTTGGATGTACCGATAGTCTATTCGGCACCTCTGGAGTGATTGGAGCACGGCCCAGTTCTCGACAGAATCGAAGGCTTTCTCATAGTCCACAAACGCTAAGCATAATGGCAGATTATACTCTTCGGTCTTCTGTATAACCTGCCGCAACGTATGTATGTGGTCTATGGTACTAAAGCCTTTTCGGAATCCGGCTTGTTCGGGGGGCTGGAAGTCGTCAAACCTGCGTCCGAGACGGTTCGTAATAACCCTCGAGAACAACTTATAAACGTGACTAAGGAGGGTGATGGGTCTATAGTTCTTCAATTGGGTTCTATCGCCCTTTTTGAAGAACAGTCTCACCACGCCCCCGTGCCATGCCTTTGGCGTTTTTCCCTCGAGTATAACGGTGTTGAATAGCCTCTGAAGAGCTCTCAGGACGGTTCGTCCACCTGCTTTCAGAAGCTCCGCTGTAACACCGTCATCACCCGGCGCCTTGTTGTTCTTAAGCTGTTTGAGGGCCACACTAATCTCGTACAGGCTGACGTCCGGGATATCTTCGGTATAGTGTCGAGTTAACTTGGCTCTTGGGTCAGTGGCCTGAGAGACAGGTCTGTGTGATGTCGCGTAAAGCTGTCCATAGAAATTCTCAATCTCAGCCAAAAGCTCAGGCCGGGACGTAACGATTCTGCCGTCGTCTGTCTTCAGCTTCGTCAGCAAGCTCTCTCCAAGTGACAAATCTCTAGCGAACACTTTGGAACCTTTGTTGCGTTCGATGGCCTCTTTAATACAATCTGTATTAAATCGGCGTATGTCGCGAGTTAGGCACTTGGAGATCCGTTTACTGAGCTGCCGACGTCTACGAGCGTCTTCAGAAGACCGCAGAACAATCTCACGTCTCTCGTCCATGAGCTTCAATGTTGGTTCTGAGATTTTTCTTGAACCTTTGGTACGGCTGGGTTTGAAAAACTTTGAACCCACCGTAAGGACAGCTTCCACGAACCTGTCATTATATTTGTCCACATCTGTGCAGTCCTCCAGGCAATCGAAGCGATTTTGCAAATCTAGTTGAAAGCGTTCGGGGTTTTGGATTTGGATGGCTTCAGGGCGGAGCGTAGACCTCATCAGTCGATACCTTTCGGATTTGACATTTAGATTCAATGTGCCTCTTACCAATCGGTGATCGCTCCCCGTGTTAAACGAATTGATCACTGAGACATCATTGAATATCCGAGTCTTAGTCGACATGATGAAGTCAATCTCATTTTTTGTTACACCATCCGGACTTCTCCAGGTCCATTTGCGATGCAACTGTTTCTTGAAGAAGGAATTCATCATATAGAGTCCTTCCCTCTCCATGTATTCAGCTAGCATTTGGCCACGGTAATTCCGGATTCCAACTCCAAATTGCCCCACTTTCGACTCATTATCGCTACGTTTGCCTAGCCTTGCGTTGAAGTCTCCCATGACAACAGTGTAGTGAGTCTTGGACGTATGTATTGCTCGAGAGATGTCCTCATACACTACTTCCACTTCCTCGTCGGGGTGTGTCGAGGTCGGGGCGTATACCTGTATAACCTTCAACGAATACCGTTTGGTAATTCTGAGTATAAGGTACGCCACCCTGTTCGACACACTTCCGACCTGTACAACGTTGTTCACGAGAGACTTGTGGACAATAAACCCGACACCACCTTGGGACAGATCTTCGCCCTCCCGGAAGTAGAGCAGGTTACCGGATTTTAGGATTACCGTGTCCTCGCCCTGTCTTCGGACTTCGGATAATCCCACAATACTCCAGTGAATCCTGCTCAATTCTTCTTCCAGTTCTAGCAGCTTCTCCTCGGTCCGCAATGTTAGCGCGTTATATGTTGCCAGGGCCAAAGTCGTTTGACGGGGGGTCTTCGCCGCCCGGGGATTCTTCGCACCCCTGGTCCCGGCACCTTGCCTGCGTCCGTCACCGCCGACACGGCCTCCGGTACCGCCGGGCACTTGGGGCCTTCCTTTTTGTCTTATCATAGGGGGGATTTGGGCCTTTCTCCCACCACGCTGGCCCAATGCGGGTTGGTGGGGAGCGCCAGAGCCTCGTTGGTTGTACGGCAGGGTGTACCGCGTGCAGGTGAGGTTGGCTTGGGTCTCGTGAGGTGGTTTATGAGACCCCTTACACCCCCAAATTCGTGGTGACCGAATTTGTCTATATTCATCGCACCCTTGAACGTTATGCTCTTGAATGCTATTAATAAACTGTTCAATTTATAAGCTGCATATTCTTTATATTTTTGTTGATGATGCCTGCTTCACCAAGTTCTTCAATAATTGCAATAATTTCATTGTCCAAGCCAGTGTTACCTGCATCTCGAGAAGCTAATAGTAATTTAAGTCGTTCTACTAACTCATTAGGATCATCCCAATAAATTAATTCAGTATTTTTCTTAACCTTTTTGTAAAGTTTAATACCTTCTCCACGAGGAATGCTCTCAGTATTTGTAGCACTTCTCGAAAAAATGAATAACGGTTTTATAATATGTACATATTTATATCCTTTATTGCTATTTATAGGTTTCTGTGGTTCATAATTTCTCCTGTGAGCATTGGTCTCTATAAGTAGTAATTTATAGTTCTGCAAGTCTTCGTCGGTGACGACATCTATATTTGGTTTTTTCTTAAATAAAAGTTCCACCAAACCGGGTGTCTTTTTTAGATCATGTTTTCCAATTCTTAAAGAGTAGTTGGAATCAAACACGCGTGTTTTACCAAGGAAAATCTTTCCTCGCTCATGTCTAATTCCAAATGGAATATCTTTCATAGCTTCAGATGATAAAGACCATGACAGTGCATAATTTGGTGAAGACTGAAGGGATTTAAATGAATCAGCGCTAACATCGTGTCCTATAGAAGGTGATATGGTTAAAGTTGTGTTGGAGTTTTTACATTCATTGTTATCGGACTCTTCCCCATAAAATGGTTTATCAAAATCTTCATTAGAAGAACACGACGCTTTACTCTCGTTAAACTTGATTTTTTTCGGCAGCCCTGGATCTGCATTTTCTGCTTCATTTTTAATTGCATCTTTGTTAGCTAGTTGATTTAGAGGGTCAACAATAGGTTTCAATATAGTATCTAAGACCATATCGTTTGTATTTTTTGCATCTTTTATCATTTCAACTTTCCTTTTGACAGCCATTGCTGATTTTACAATCTCTTTTTTTAATATTTTTTCCATTTTAGAAGAACTGTAGTCAGTTCAAAATCTATGGTGAAAATGTGGTGTTAGCAGTATAACATTCGTTTATTAATGTTAATCTAACACTATAAAAGTATCAAATTTCTTTCTGTAACATCCTTTATTTTTTTCACAATCCTTATTAATCACAACATAACTAAAGGATTTATTCCAAACAGTTGAGCACAAATTACGAAATTGATTCCATGACATGTCAGAACCGACGTGCTCATCATACACATGTTTTAAATTAATATCATCTTGTTTAAATAAAATAATAAGATTTGAATTATCTCTCACCAGTTGTTTGGGTATTTTTGTATACGTTTGATTAATATAAAAACAATCGATATTTTTATGACGCCCCATAGCAAAATAATCCCTAATATTATTTTGGTTTTCACATGCTACATCATCAAAAATAATAATTGAATTTGGTTGTGCTTCATGAGGACTTAAAATTTCACCATTACTATTGTATTTGTAAAATGACGTCCCATCTACCATATTCATAACTCTTTCTAGATATTTATACTTAGGTTGGTACAAGGACTTCGAATACACATACAGGTTATAAAAACGAGGACCATTTTCATGCAGCAATAAACTAATTACTAAGTTAGTCTTCCCACAATTGGATGGTCCACAAACAAGGCAACGTATGGTCTCAGGTAACAAGCTGCCGTGTCGTTTGGGTTTATTTGATGACGCAGGGCAAATGCACGGCAGCGTTAACGACTCTTTTTGTTTCTCAAATTTCATTATTATCTATAAATTTATTGACTTTAATGTCCCGTGGATTTAAATAAAATGACATGGTGTTGTATTGCATAAGTATTTAAACAAAATATATCAGTATCATTTACTATCCAGGTGAGTTTACTCTAATATTTGGTTTGTGTGTAATTAAGTCATGCTAGTTTATAATTTAAAACCCAAGTAGATTGTGTGCTCGGTGTCAGTGATTTGGAGAACGTGAATATTTCATTGTGAGTATTTTCAATCGCTTTTAATGGTAGAAATTTTAATGATAAATCGAAGATCTATATTTTGTTTGGAGTGGTTTCAAACTTGTGCCTGTGAACTATTTTTGTCAACGAAGTTGATCTAGAGTTCCCAATGCAGTGGTTTTGAGAACGTAAATATTTTTTTGATTGGAGCGGTGTCAAACTTGTGCCTGTGAACTATTTTTGGGAAGCTATTATGTCAACAAAGTTGATCTAGAGTTCCCAATGCAGTGGTTTTGAGAACGTAAATATTTTTTTGATTGGAGCGGTGTCAAACTTGTGCCTGTGAACTATTTTTGAACTATGTTCCCAATAAATTAACTACTAATATCACTGATATTTAACAATCAGTAACAATATCAGACTGATATTTACCCATTAGTAACATTAGTAACTAAAATTGTTACTAATGGTTACATATCAGACTGATATTTAGCAATTAGAGACAGTTCTTAACCATTGGTTGAGTTAACTATGGATCAAAAAACCGGCCCTCAGACACACGTTCCCGTGTAGAACTTACAAAAGCTCTAGACAAGCCAAGGTGTTATAGTAATTAATGTTATAGGAATTTAGCTGAATCCAAAGCACGGATTTATATTCAAGGTGCAAAGTCAAACGTTCCCGTGTAGAACTTACAAAAGCTCTAGACAAGCCAAGGTGTTTTAGTAATTAATGTTACTGGAAATTAGCTGAATCCAAAGCACGGATTTATACTCAAGGTGCAAAGTGAAAGTCAAAGTCAAAATTCATTATTATTCATACTTAAAGGGGTACTCGAAGAATAGACTGGGAACAGGGCGGGATGAAGAAGCTTTGACGTTACTTCACCAAAATATTTCTATTCTATCGCTGCTGATGCTTTGCTGAAATTGTTTCCACTCGACGCGTTCATTGATGACAATTGCTTTTCCTGAATCGAAACTTGGACTCAATGAAAGTTCGGCAAAATCAATCAACTACAAACTTAATCCATCTAAATCCCGACCCGTGATAATTGACAGGTAAACAACTTTGGAACGAATTAGATTTATGCTTCAGTGTTACCCGTCGTATATAGATTTCTGTAAAGTTGTTAATTATTATTAGCTTCTTTCGTTTAAAAATTAAAGTGTTAGTTATGGGTTCTATTCCGGCATCGAGACAATAATTTTTCCAACTATTTCTAACCACAAGTTTGTTTGCGATAATGTATAAAATTAAAAAAGTTAAAATAAAAATCCAAATTCAAATAGTAGTAAATAATTGTATTATTTTTTGCCGTCACAACACTCCACTATCCAATTTCTGTCAGCGCTGAACGTTGTTTTCGGTTTCAACAGTTGCACAATAAAGGATAACCTACTATTAATTCGACGCCGCCCATTATCAGATACCATTACTTCTGCAAATATATGCCAGTGGTGGATACGGGCATTATCGTTAGCGGCATGATAAAAGCTTTTATTGTGAAATCATGTCGGGTTGAGCGTCAACGCGTATAAACGTGAAAAGAGTCATATCTATAGTGCGCAGTGATTCTCACACTTGTTTTACAGTAAAAAATAGACAAAAAAGACAAAGATCAGTATAATATAATATATATAGTATAAGAGGTGAAATAAGACACACTTATATAATTTGATTAGGTAAGGGTAAAACCGGGATAGATCCCTCGATGGGATAGTTGCCTCACTTTCAAAAAACCTTACTTCCCGAACTCGCGACTATGAATTAATAGTATAAGTGTATGCCGTAGTCACCCCGTACCTCAATTTCCCACGGGCTGTCGCGTGATGAGGTCTCGTTTCGCTCGTTGATCCTTGAGGCCAGTTTCAAAAAGACATCAAATTTATAAAAGTTAGTTTTTGCCATTGTATAACTTTATAAGTAGTAAAAAATTTCGTTATATTTTTTATTGCGTCAATGTACTGGTTCATTAGGTGTGGATCTAAGTGTAAATAATTACTCTTTTGTTTTTAATTTATCTATAAAATAATAGGGCACCTATCCTTATCAAAAAGGATGGTTGTCCTTATTAACATATAGTACATAAATCATACATAAATCACGCCTATATCCCCGAAGGGATAATACGTCGTCGTACTGCCGTCACCACACAGCAAGCACCACACCCATATAGTATTATGGAGGGATAGGTGCCCTTAGGGGTATGAGTGTATTATATAGGTATTTAAAATGTGTTTTAGTGAGTATTTCGACTCTTACTTATTGCAACGAACGATGCCACGAAAGATCATGATAGGAAGGAGTGTAATCAAGCTCGAGTTCGCTCTTGGACTACGGAAAATCAAGTAGGATTTTAAAAAGGATCTCTACTATGTTATTATAATTAAAAAAAATATAATTATGCATGTTGATCTTTGATAATTAATATTTTCAATAACAAATTAAGAATTATTTTCAATGAACTCTTTTTAAAATTTAATTAAGTATGTTGATTTGTGATTATAAGAACCTTATATTAAAATATAAAAAAAAAATGAAAACGTTTTTCTTAATTCGAACCATTAGAGACAATTGCTGTTTTACCCCGAAGGGGTAGGCAGAGGTGAACTAGCACCCACGTTTCGCCAATTATGTCAGGTCCCATGTAATACGTGGCGAGCCTATTGCCATTTATTAGGCACAAAAGTCACAGTACTTTTTGCTAGATGGTAAAAGAGGAACGCTGCTGTCCATTCCTCATCACTGATTTATCCTTAGTCGCCTTGAGAGATTTGGGGTGGTGACAATTGTATTCTACTCTGCCGTCACCACACGGCGGATTACAACTATCTCAAAAAATTTGGGTGGGTTTTTAAAAAGGGCATCTATCCTTCTTAGCATTTTCATGGTGGGGCAACTATCCATACAGGTGGGCATCTAAAGGAGTTTCGCAAAAAGTTAAAATCTGCAATTGATAGGTAAAAAAAAACAACTAATAATTAAACCCAAATAATTTAGTTGGCTAAATACATACAAATTATTCATTTTAAATATATATTTTTCAAATTAGGAGGCATTTTCAAAAGGTAGGGCATCTATCCCGATTTTACCCTACCTCCCATGTGGGCTACCTCCAATTGGTGGCGAGCCTATTGCCATGGTTTTGTAGTAGTACATACATATTATGAAGCTAATACATTCTGCGTACGTCTATTTAGATTTTAGGTATTTTTTTATTTCATTACTATTTGGTATTGTTTAGAAACAGTAACTCGGGGTACTTTACTTTTTTTACTACTTATTTTGCGCTCCCATACCAGCATGGAGGCCATTTGTTCCGTAATGTATATTTGACAAAAAAGATATCTACCAAGCAAATAAACACCCATTTTTCAAATGTTCAGAACATACTTTTGTTTGTCAACAGTTTGTTCTGACGTACACCTTAAAAAAAACACGTGCGGGCATCGCGTGAGGGTTAATGGGCATTTGAAAACTGACAAGCCTTTCCCGAACGCCACAGTTGCAAACAAATGTTTTGGAACGGATTTAACGAGAGCACGCACATACATACATACATGCATACATCACGCTTTTCTACCACAGGGGTAGGCAGAGATCACATCTTTCCACTTGCTACATTCCTTACATACTTCTTTTGCTTCAACCTTTCTTCTTCTCCCCGCGCTGTTCCCAGTCTATCTGGGGTTGGCGCAGTATGTTTCCTCTTCCATTCATATCGATCAGACGTCATCAAGCCATCCACTCCCTTTTGATCATCCATAACACCGTGAAGGTGCTAGTGATGAATGAATGTATAGAAAAGAGACGAAACGGACCATGTCGAGAGACCGATGAACGGAGAGAGTGAAAGACAACATTCCAATCCATACTGCTCAAAGTTTTGGCTTAGGTTTTACAGCCGGCCGCCTGCCTGACACCAACCCTCTTTGGGTATTCAAAAAATCTTATTAATGTCTTCATGCATACCCGTCGGTTTCGGGTACTTTTTTAATGCTAGACAGGCTCTTGCCCTTCTTCTCTATAGTAAGTGACGATAGTGACGATAAGGGTAGTAGAGGAATCGAGCTTCACCTGGAACCCTCAACCACAGAGAGGCTGCTAACTTATTACACATTGTCGGAATACAATAAAGCTGTTAACATTATTATTATGGCGACAGACTTTGATGGGTAAGATGATGGTAGCTAGCCAGGCGGACTTGAAAGAAGTCCTACCACCAACCAAACCGAGCACAAATTTGTACCGTCCTGGGGATCGCACCCGGGACCTCTGGATCTTAATTCCGGTGAGCGAACCACTTGACCACGGAGGCGGAGACCACTCTTGACATAGCTCTTTTTAATTGACTTTCAATTTTATTAGGAAAGATCCCTTCCCATTTCTCCATTCACGTTTTTTGACTCCAGGACAGGTGTTTTGTTTAAAATAGGTTTAAGTCCCTTTTTTGACACGCAGGCATTCGTTTGTTGTTTAGGTGAGCTTGTGCATTCGACACCAAATTTCATCTCTGCGTTAGACATTCATATTGAATCTAAATGTATGAGACCTCAAACATTATGCATCTAAAAGATCTAAACACCAAGATTATATACAATTCTATGTTGATTTTGGCGTAAACCAAATTCCTTTAGGGACCATCTGTTGAAGGGC
This sequence comes from Cataclysta lemnata, assembly GCA_963931975.1. Classification (NCBI taxonomy): domain Eukaryota; kingdom Metazoa; phylum Arthropoda; class Insecta; order Lepidoptera; family Crambidae; genus Cataclysta; species Cataclysta lemnata. Next base: position 13,095,375 of record OZ008352.1, read on the forward strand.
TTGTTAGAGAAGTGACTTAGACAAGTTTGGTATCCGGAATATCCGATTCGCTTTGCCCGTTTGTATTAAAATTACAACTTTCTTAACGCCGTACTATTAAATTTACCGAATGGTGACGGCAAAATAGAATACAATTGTCACCACCCCCATCCTTTCCGTGGATATGGTACAAAACTAAGGATAAATACAGTGACGAGTACAGGGCATCAGCATTCCTCTGAAACCTACCACCTAGCAATATACTGCGATTTATGTGCCCGATAGATGGCAATAGGCTCACCACCTATTCAATGTGACTTAACGTAATTGGCAAAAAGTGAGTGTTTATTTTTATATTATTTAGGGATATAGGTGTTTTATGTATGTATGTACTACATTTAGCACAACAGTCGCCATGATATTTTCTTTGTAACATTCAACATAGTTTTCATCTCTTCGCTTAACATAACCAAACCACCCAAGTCTATTACTCCGCAGTCTCTCAGTCACTTACGCTACTTTCAGAGTTGATCTGGAAGTTGTTAAGATGCTAACGGATATCAGACGGTTAAAGCCGCAGACAGCACTGGGTATTTTCAATAAATTCACCTGTTAAATCCATTAAGGGATGGTTTTTGCCATTTTCATTTGCAAAACGGCACCTGAGGGGAAAGTTGAACGCAAAGTGGCATTAACCCGAAGCTTTCGGGCGAAGGCACGTTTAATTAAACATGATTCTTATCTCATCTGTAAATAGAATCTACCTTTATTGTGCCTCCTGTGTAAAATTGAAGAAATATTCATGGATATATCTCGGCTTTAACGGTCTGTTTATCAACATAAAAATGTCGGATATCGCCATCTATTGATAAGAGCCGGCATAGCTAAAGGGGAAAAATGTGAGACAGAAATTTCTCCTTGTGATTACAGTAGAACAGAATACAATGCGGATGATGCCACTAACAAAGAACCACTGAAATAATACACATACAAAAATCACGCCTATATCCCCGAAGGGGTAGGCAGAGGTGAATTTACACCCACGTTTCATCAATTAGATTAAGTCCCATGTAATAGGTGGCGAGCCTATTGCCATTTATCGGGCACGGAAATCGCAGTACATTATTAGGTGGCGAGGAACGCTGCTACCCATTACTCATTGCTGCCTTAACACTTGGTCGCCTTGTACGACACCCGCGGAAGAGATTGGGGAGGTGACAATTGTATTCTGCTCTGCCGTCACCATACTGCCAATAATTCTTGCTTGTAATAATAATTATATGTTTCGGTACCTATCCGAAGTAAAAAATAAAAATGTCGTCGCTTTGGCGCACGTAAAGTAAAATTCAAACCTCGCGGAAATATCTGCCGGAAAAATCCCGCTCGGAAAAAGCACGCAGCGTAGTTTGGAAACTGCACAAAACAGTTGCAAAACCGGTCGCGGAAAGTATTGGACTGTTAACAATGTACTCTGAAAATTTACTTTTCTGGTCAACAGAGCTATTTGAGAAAAAAATAGTACCTACTAGACTATAGAAGAAAGGTCACTTCCTGCGGGCCTAGCACGGGGACGTTGAAAGTCTCTCTCCACCACTTGACAGTGTTTTGTCTCGGCATTTAGTGGGAGTTAGAGGGATAGGAAAAGGATTCTTTCCCCAGAGAAGATGTGTCCACGTGCCGTGCTACGGGGGCTGGGCAAGGGGTGACATACAATTTTGAACTTACCTCGGACGGTAAAAAAGAAAGCCTCAAATACTTGCGATCTGAGACATTATTTGTTTTGCCGCCCTAGGTAATAAATGGACTATTATTGTACACACACAAAAAAAAAACATACAAAAAGACAAAGGAAATTTGTGGTTAAAAAAAGTTCGAAAAGCAATACTGAAGTGAGCAAAAAAATAACATATAATAGAATAGGCCAGCCCCGACTCATCCCATGGGAGTCGTAACCGTCGAGTAAGAGAGTTTGTCCGGTGTACCTATACCAATAAACACCTTGCGGCACCCGAATGGTGGAAGGCAAACCACCAACAACAGCATACCCAAAGAAGGTTAGTGTCGGGCAAGCGGTAGGCTGTAAAACCTTAGCCAAAACCTTGAGCAGTATGGATTGGAATGTTGTCATCCCAATCACTCTCTCCGTTCATCGATCTCTCGACATGGTCCGTTCCGTCTCTTTTCCATACATTCACTCATCATTAGCACCTTTACGGTGTGATGGATGATATGAATCAAAAGGGAGTGGATGGCTTGATGAGGCCTGACCGATATTAATGGAATAGGAAACATACTGTGCCGACCCCAGATAAACTGGAAACAGGGGTTTAAGAAAAAGTATAACTAGTGTGACCATGCCTTTATTCTTAAAATATCCAACTCACAATAGTGACATTTGGAGAAGGCGACCAGATTGGACGGCTCTAACCACTATATCGCAATCAATTGATTCAATTACAGCTCCGAACTGAACTCTGCTGGGACGGTTTCATGCGAGACTTTTGTTGGTTATTTCGCAAATGTTGTTATATAGCTATTTTAGTTCCTATTGAGCCGTCACGAAATTTTTGTGTACCTTGGTTTCAGTCCATGTCCCGGTGTCGAATCCTGGTAGGGGCGTGGTGTGATGAACACATACATACATAAATATATAAATCACGCCTATATCCCCGAAGAGGGTAGGCAGAGGTGAACTAGCACCCACGTTTCGCCAGTTATGTTAGTCAGTTATCGGGCACAAAAGTCGCAGTAGGTACATAGCTATGTAGATGGTATATGAGGAACGCTGCTGCCCATTCCTCATCACTGATTTATCCTTAGTCGCCTTGCCTTGTACGAGATTTGGGGTGGTGACAATTGTATTCTACTCTGCCGTCACCACACGGTGGTGAACACAGACATTAATAAATTGAATTCTGCTTTGTCAACTACGGCCACAAGACTGATTTATCTTCTATTAATAAGGGACCAATACTACATCCAGGAGGAGCTTGCTAGCGCAGTGACATAGCGCGCTTTCTCTGTGATTGCGTAAACTAAGCAACGGTCGCTAAGGCTGGTCATTCGATGGGTGACCAAAAATGTATTATTGCTGCATCTGCAGTTGCTAATACCCTCCAACCTGTACCAGCGTGGTACGTTATGGCCCAATCTCCCTATATTCTTCTATTTATAGGGTAGACCGGTGCCCCAGCAGTGGGAACATTAAAAAGCTGGTGATGACTACCTACAACAAAAAATATTTTGAATTTCTTATAAGTCACAAACAATAAGATAGAAACTAATTTGTAAAAACCGGACTCCAGGGGGCCTACCGCCTAACTCTATTACTAAAGCAAAAGCTGAAGTTCATGACGTCATGCTGTCATTTCGCACCAAATGTACATAAACTATTAGCGATAGCTTTGAACGAATGATCACCGAATGATTTTGTATGAATTTGGCACAAAATCCGTACTGCCTAAAAATTCAGGATGGCTGCTTTAGCCGGATGCAGTGCATTGCTATATAGCTATCATCAGCAATCGAGTTAGACGGTAGGCCCCTGCTTAAAATAGGGCCGCAAAAAAATGCTAGAAGCGGTGTGGTTTATGAGAGGACATTACCGACATTGTAGTTGATGCGCTATCTCTGTCATATGGCTGCAACACGTCTCTCTCTTACTTAGGGTAAAATGTAACTGATGTGTGCTGTCCTGTATGGCCATAATACCTGGGCTGGTCACGTCAGTCAAACATGCTATGTAAGTGTTCAAGACGGCCGGCTTGGTCGAAAGCTCAGATTGCTGGGTATTGGCCAAGAGGTCCCGGGTTCGAATCCTGGTAGGGGAAAATTTTCTGATAAGCACAAATATGTGTTCCCGAGTCATGGTTGTGTATATGTTTATGTAGTATATTTTCAACATTTATATACATAATTATATTAAAAATATGTCTGTCATCTAGTATCCATAACACAAGTGCTTAGGTTACTTACTTTGGACTAGATGATAGGTGTGAGTGTAAAAATATTTATTATAATCAGGTGTAAAAATATTTTTTTACAGCTACTCTTACAATTGACACGACGCGCGATGGTCGCCATATTGATTTCTCTGTACTAAGTCATTTACATACAATTCTATTCTATTCACTCGAATAGATTGACTACTTGTATATGCCCTCTGTGTGCGTATCCCATAAATACAATTCAAAATTATTTATTTGTATATGTTTTGAGCGGCGTCTTTTTTGTATTAAAATAGCGGTATGTACCTATATCTATATCGCAAAATAAGAAACCTAAATTCATTTGTTCACGATCTATTCACGTCAAGAGCGAAACAAATAACACAACGCGTTTTGTAGTACAATAAATAAAATAATTTACTGGAGCGATCCGAAGCCGTCTACGAAATGATCTCGTACGTAATTGCTACGTCACCGTAGACAGCTGTGCGTTTCGTCATAACACGAGACCTTTCACTTTGAAGCAGAATAAAACAAACTGCTGCCAATGCTTATACAATTCTATTTACAGAACAAAAAAGTGAACACATGAATAGTTCTAAAATTCAATATTTATTTATCTTTCAATTCTAATCTCAAGTTCTGATTTATGTCATAATAACTATGCCATGTTCCCAGCAGGCTTATTACGAAACTCTGTTGCTAACAATTCTCGATTGAAATTAATAAAATTGTTGTAGTTGCGATTATGTATTAACGATTTGATGTCTCCCACAACTTAGAGATTTTGACTCATATCAGTATAGTATATCTAGAATCAAAGAAAAGAGATGGAAAGAACCATGTCGAGAGACCGATGAAAGGAGAGAGCGATTGGGTTGGTTGACAACATTCCAATCCATACTGCTCAAGGTAACGATTGAACATTCCAATCCATACTGCTCAAGGTAACGATTGAACATTCCAATCCATACTGCTCAAGGTAACGATTGAACATTCCAATCCATACTGCTCAATGTAACGATTTAACATTCCAATCCATACTGCTCAAAGTAACGATTGAACATTCCAATCCATACTGCTCAAGGTAACGATTGAACATTCCAATCCATACTGCTCAAGGTAACGATTGAACATTCCAATCCATACTGCTCAATGTAACGATTTAACATTCCAATCCATACTGCTCAAAGTAACGATTGAACATTCCAATCCATACTGCTCAAGGTAACGATTGAACATTCCAATTCATACTGCTCAAGGTAACGATTGAACATTCCAATCCATACTGATCAAGGTTTTGGCTTAGGGTTTTCAGCCGGTCGCCTGCCTGACACCAACTCTTGAATGTATAAGAATGTGACGAAATATTGAGAAACAGATGAATGTAGAGTGATTGTACATACATACATACATAAATCACGCCTATATCCCCGAAGGGGTAGGCAGAGGTGAACTAGCACCCACGTTTCGCCAATTATGTTAGGTCCCATGTAATAGGTGGCGAGCCTATTGCCATTTATCGGGCACAAAAGTCGCAGTACTATTGCTAGGTGATATAAGAGGAACGCTGCTGCCCATTCCTCATCACTGATTTATCCTTAGTCGCCTTGTACGACACCCACGGGAGAGATTTGGGGTGGTGACAATTGTATTCTACTCTGCCGTCACCGCACGGCCCTGTAGAGTGATTGTGATGACACTATTCCAATCTATATAGGTATAACAGTCGGCCACCTGCCTGACACTAACTCTGTTTGGATATGCTGCTGTTGGTTGGTCGTTTGCTCTCCTCCACCGGGCAATCTCCCATAGTTAACTTTTATGGCACCCCTGCTGGGGTGAAAGGTGGCTGACATAATATTCTACATTACTTTTTGGCTTCCAGGAAGTTATATGCCTACAGTTATATGTTATATGCCTGTATATAGTGAGGAAGTTCTATTAAAGGTAAGAATTTATCGCGCCAGCCCTCTATTTTACGGCCTACATATTCTTCCAGGAAATTATTTCACAGTTTCGGCTTTATCTATACCAGAGGAAAGTTTATCGGGCGAGCAATATATTCACCATAAAGTCTGCTTTATTAATACTCTTTGTTCGAAATACACAGAGTAACAAAGATAATAAAGTCAGAAATTCGAAAATTAATTGTACTGATGGCCCGCAGCATAAGGACAATTTAATTTTTCGAAACTTTTCAGACTCTTTTGTCTTTGTAAAATATTTTCTAACGTTTTCTCTAATGTTTAAATAAAAGTTGGCGAAACGTGGGTGCTAGCTCACCTCTGCCTACCCTTCCGGGATATAGGCGTGGTTTATGTATGTATGTTTAGATGAAAATTGTACACAATTGTACACAGAGTCTATTATGGAAGTAGTGTGGTGACGGCAGAGCAGGATCAGTTGTCGCCATCCCCAGTATCTCCCGCGGGTGTCGTACAAGTCGACTATAAGGATTTTGACAACGATGACGATGTTGCTCACACTCTCATATGAGCAGCATCGTAAGTTTGTAGTGCCCTCATCACCAAGGTGCATTAAAAATACCCCGGCGTAAGCCGTGTAAGTGAATTGCCTCGCGGCGGACCCCAGACTCTCTCCACTCAAAGGGCTAGGGAACACCGGAGTGGTTTAGTGGCGTATTCCCTGTAGATAGAAGGGCGAGTCCCACACACGTCAGTCGCCCAGCTAGCGGCTGGTATGGTGCGTAAATGCATTCCAGTCCTTCAAAAAAAAAGGCGTATAAAAAATTGCCTAATTCCTATTCTCAGACCTACGAAATATACGCAAAAATGTTTTATATAAATTGGTCTAGCCGTTTCGAAAGAGTTCGATATCAAACTGCGTGACACCTGATTTTTAAATACTTACATAAATCACTGTAGGAGGTGAATTACACCCACGTTTCGGCAATTCGATTAGGCCTCATGTAATATGTGTAGGTAGCGCGCCTATTGCCAATTATCGGGCACGGAAGTCGCATACATTGCTAGGGGGCATAAGAGGAACGCTGCTGCGTATTACTTATTGCTGTCTTAACCCTTAGTCGCCATGTACGACACCCGCGCGAGAAATGGGAGTGGTGACGATTGTATTCTGCTCTGTCGTCACCACACGAGGTTTTTATATATTACATTTACCGGTTCCGCATACGCCGACACACCGCTAAACCGCCAAACCAAATGTCCCAGCCAGGTCGTTAGCTTTAATCTGTGCACTAAAGAATACCCTGCCCATTACACAGCTCGTAACGTCACAGAATTGTCGCACTGCACGAGCCAATATGGCTTTCGAGCCGTCCGTCTGCGACACGAACAAAGCACCTTCCAGCTAATGGCTAGCACAATGAGCTAACAAACGCGCTTCTTTCTATATTGTGAATCGCTAATGGATACATATATACATATTTATTACAGGGTAGGCAGAGATTGCCTATGCCTAAACATTAATGTATGAAAGTGAAAGTTGGGAGTGGGAGAAGAAGCATGAAAGTAGAATAAATGCAGTAGAAATGAGAGCGTTGAGGAGCATGGCTGGTGTAAGGCTGAGCGACCGATTGTATAACAGTGTGATTAGAGAAAGGTGTGGTTTGAAAGAAGATGTAATAACAAGGATTGAGAAAGGGATGCTCGCATGGTTTGGTCACGTCGAAAGAATGAATGAAAGGAGAATGACAAAAAGGATTTACATGGCGAAAGTGAATGGAGAAATGGGAAGGGGAAGGCCTAGGCGGATCTTTCATAATCAAATTGAAAGTCTATTGAAAAAGGGCCAGGTCAAAAGTACCCGAAACCGACGGGCATGCATGAAGAGATTTATGAGATTGGATGAAGCGAAAGAAGTATGTAAGGATCATAGCAAGTGGAAGGAAGTGATCTCTGCCTACCCCTGTGGGAGAAAGGCGTGATGTATGTATGTATGTATGTAGGCAGAGATCACTTCTTTCCACTTGATACGATCCTATTCCTAACACACTTCTATGCTGGCCTGGGAGCGAACAAATAACGTAGAATGGGCCAGCCCAGACTCATCCCATGAGTGTCGTAAAAGTCGACTAAAGGAGATTGCCCCGTGTAGACCAATAGGCACCTTGGGCGACCCGAATGGTGGAGGGAAAACCACCAACAACAGCATACCCAACCCAGATAGACTGGGCAGGGAGAAGAAGACGATCCTTACACACTTCTTCCGCTTCATCCAATCTAAGTACGTCTTCATGTACCCATCGCTTTCGGGTACCAACAGCTGAACGTGCCTTCCGAGGCGCGGAGGAACAAGATATAGCAAATGATGGTCACCTTTAAAATGACGGGTCGAAGCGAACTTTGCTTAGTTTACGCAATATTTATTATTCTATAGGCCGCACCGTACCATAAAGCTACTTGATGAATTTAAGTTGACCACTTACTATTCAGGTGGTGACATAAAACTATGATCTTTCCTCGGGCGATAATAAAGGAGGTCTCAGATCGCATATTTATCGCCTCGGCTCAGGCGTCAAATACTTGGGATCTGAGACATTCTTTGTTTTATCGCCTTTGGTTTAAAATTTACTATTCTGCTTTTATCACCACGAGGCTATGTAGTATTGTATTGTCCTATATGTATTAAATTTTCATACCGTTCCCATGCACTTCGTAGCATTGAATGATTGCTAACGTCAATAATGTATTATTGGCTGCTGACATGAGTAGGAAGTCCGCAACGGATGTATGTGGCCTTTACCCGGATGTGTCGGGTCAACGGGCTCGAGTGATTTACCTCGGAAAATGACATCGACAACCAATTATCCCTTCCTGTGTACAACGGCTGAGTAGGCTGGCTGCTTATGGTTTTGCATAAATCAAGTGAGGAGCTCGCTAGCGCAGTGGCATAGCGCGCTTGGCGTGCGATAGCGTAAACTAAGCAATGTCATTGGATGGGTGACCAAAAATGTATTATGTCGAGTTCCTCCGTGCTTCGGAAGGCACGATAAGCCGGTGGTCCCGGCTGCATCTGCAGTCGTCAATACCCACTAACCCGCACTGCGCCAGCGTGTTGGGTTATGGCCCAATCTCCCTATATTCTTCCATCTAATCATCATCATCTTTAAGACGAACGCTTCTGCCCATTTCTCATCACTGATTTATCGCCTTGTACGACACCCACGGGAGAGATTTGGGGTGGTGACAATTGTATTCTACTCTGCCGTCACATAAAACTGTTTAATAATACCGTAGAGATCATCTAATCTTAAAATGAACGCCCCTCCATTTTCTTACTCTTACATGAACAATCAGTGTGCAGATACAACACACTCAAATTGGCTAAACGTTGGTTGATGCAGTCGCCGACTTGACACGAACGTGACAGCACGCTTCGATGACTCTTTAGAGTACCTACCTTCAGACACATTAAAACAGTGACGTTGTTGTGGGAAGCATTTATTTTTAGATTAGACGATCTCTACCGTACCGTATATAAAACCGTGTGTTTCGTGTATTATTATTAGAATTGTTAAAGTATTGCAAGTTTTGGTAAGCCAAATAGATAAATAAATACCCTATACATCCCGCAAAAGATCCCGAAATCAGCTCTGCACCTCCTGTATCCCGCATCAAAGAAACAAAATGGTTAAGGCGTATAAATTCAATTTGCGAGCGGAAAGTTATCAGGCTTAAAGAGGATTACATCTTTAGGGAATTGAAAGTAATATAGATACGGGGTTGTATGTTACCGACTTAAATTATATGCTACGATACAGACTTCCGAGACAGGTTGGAAAGTAACTTACGTGACAAAAGCCTGATAATTGTGCTTAGAAATTAATGTATAACATCTAGCAATATACTGCGACTAGTGGATGCCCGCGGCTTTGCTCGCGTTAATGTCGGTTAATATATAGCCTTCCTCGATAAATAGACTATCCAACATAAAAAGATTTTTCAATTTGAATCAGTAGTTCCTGAGATTATAGCGCTTAACCATACAAACAAACAAACTCTTCAACTTTATTAGTATAGATTTACATGTCCGTTAGATAACAATAGGCAGAGGTGTCTTAAAACGTGAATGTTACCTACACCTCTGCCTACCAGTGGCGTGGCGTGAAAAAACAAGTTAGGCAAGCCACAACTATATGAAGCCTCTTATGGTTTAAGCATTAACTTTTAACACCGCCTGCTAGGACACGGCTACAACTGTTCAACGCCATCTAGTGACGAAGCGGAGAACTACGTTGCCACTTTTGCGTGCTTGTGCTTTGTTTTATACAGCCAGAAAGAGAGATCATTATACAAACAAAAGCCGTGTTAATAAGGGAAGGACGATTCAACCCGGTCCGGAGCGGCTTGCAGGAGCGGCGCACGACCGCGATATTGAGTGCAGTTCACAAAAGAAATTCCGCTTTTATGGCTATTGCAATAAGATCTAAAATATTTACTTTTGACGGAACTTGTTTTCGTGGGAGTTTATTACTAATGTGTGCGTGTGTCGTAGTGTATCGATGCATAAGCGCGTAGGCTGCCGAAATGCCGGCTTGATGCCGGCTTGTAGGCAAACTTTAGGTACTATTTCGCGTTGCGTGCGCCTGACAAGACTACGCTTGTCTGTGTGCGTGCAGGCGCTGTATAGCAGGCGTCCATAACTCGATATTTAGCGAGTTAGTTGAAGGAATCTAGAGAGCGGGAGCGAATTGTATGTACCTGTGTTGCATATTCTTTCGCGCGCGTTTAATACTATTATGATAAGATTATATTGATGGATTTTTTTTATTTGCTTATAAAATGGTATTGTACTTGAATTATGGTAATGATTTTTTTATGCTCGCTCGTTTGGTACGGCTGTTGGGAATCGGGTTATATGGACGCTCCGCCACTGCTGCCTACCCCTTTGGAGATAAATAGTCGTGAGCATGATTATGTATGTATTTTTGATTTGTCAAAAAAACATGTCTCTAAAGTTCAATTTCACAGAGCACAGGCAGAATAACCACCCGAATAAAATAATGCGTTAATAGGGTACGTGCTCATCCGAACCTTTACCTCGCAAATAACCGTTGTGCGTACAGATCTTATCACCGAACATGGTCGTAAACAAGATTTTAGCCAGAACGGTAGGCACTTAAGTTAACCGCTCGCCATTTACGGACATGTACACTCATCAACAGTGTCTAACACCCGAATACAGAAACGCTACCCAAAGTTTGAGTCCTGCTTAACATTATTGATTATTGTCAAAATTTACGTTTTTCCATACAAATTGTGACAGTTCACTTAAGTTTAGAAGCAGACTCAAAATTAGGAAGGATATTTTATGTACAGCCTCCATTCTTTTTAATACTGACATGTTCTTTGCAGTTTTTCAATGACTTACTAACCTACTTATGGTCACCATCATAACATTAAAAAATTGCATACGATTCAGTCAGCATTCTTAGAATGATCGCCGACAAAACATAAATAGTAAACTTAATAAAACATCCTTAGATAAAGTGGATGAGTATATACATATACATATTATATAGGTGAATGGAGTGGTATATATTATTTGTACCATTGTAGGTATCTGCCATATATCTAGGTGTTCACTCTCTGCAAATATCCAGAGTAAAGCCGATTTAGGATTGCTAGCAGGTCTCGTAAAAATGAAGAGCTTGGTGGTTTTTGGTCATCCATCCAAAGACCGGCCTTAGCGGCCATTGCTTAGTTTACCTAACTATCTCTCTCTCTCTCTCTCTCTCTCTATCTCTCTCTCTCTCGGGTGGTGACAAATGGTGAGTGGACAAGGGGTTAACTAACAAGAAGTTCAAAATTAGTTATGGCTGTTTGAATAAGTAAAAATGTATGCATATTTGTCAGTTAACACCTTTGCTTGGGGTCTCTATTTTTGATACGAATCATAATTTGGTCGTTTTGACTCATCAGTCGATTTACCGTCACATAAAACCTATGTTCATTAAAAAAAGTAGTTTTTTTCGTTTTTGTAGTACACCTTTATGAACTCGCCCCTTCATTGGTATTCTGCTCTTCCGATGGGCACTCTAAATGAGGTCCAATGGGCACTTTTTGCTTTTGGGTCTAATTTTGGAGGACCAATGGGTACCGAACCGCAGTCACCACACCGCTACATATTATATATCCAGATAATCACATCACTGTAACTATAGCTACAGGGTTATTTTAATAACACGAAATACCTCGCATTAGTAGATTGGTAACATCATGAGCAACAATTTTTGTTCTACGAATTTTAATAATTCGTTAGATTTTACTTTCCTACAAAAATAAATACTAATTTAATTTACCGCTCTTAAAGTCAATAACTCTACGTACACCTACTTGGCAACGCGCGGGCCTAGCGTAGCGTTCGTCCTTTCGTTTATGAATGAAAACATAGACGTATAACTATCACGACAGTACAATAAAAACATTAAAAAATAATTTTGCGCAATATATTGCGTTATATTAAAACTCATAAGACAAACGTTGTTGTTTATGATGTTGGCTATCTATTCCTGCGAGGTTTTTCATGTTTTAGAAATAACCCTGTATATGTAGTTTTTAAGTCACAACACATTTCTTTAAAAACTACGGTGTTAAAATATACTCCGCCAATCTTTGCCACACCTAATTTCCGAGCATGCCGGCACGCTAGCTGTTCGAGACATAAATCAAATGACACGCCAGCCTGAAGACAGTCTCGGTCAATGACCTTGTTCGTAAAGACAGTGTCGAATACGTTCGTGAGTGTAATATATGCAAGCTATACTAATACTATAAAGCTGCATAGTTTGTTTGTTTGTATCGTTGGTTAGTTAAACGCGCTAATCTCAGGAACTACTGTCACAGATTGAAAAGTTATTTTTGTGTTGGATAGAGCATTTATTGAGGAAGGTTATATATAGGCTTTATAACAATCGACATTGACTCGAGCGAAGCCGCGGTCGACCACTAGCTTGAAATAAAACAAGTTTCACGGATTTGACTCGCGTATTTTTAAATCCGACGTTTTGATCGCTGCAGCGGCCGTGGTCACCGAAAGAACGACCCTTGCTTTACATTTAGGTGTTATGTAGGTACGCGAGTTAAATGGTACTAGGTAGATACTGTCTTTATTAAATCCGATGTTTCGGTCCTTCACAGCGGCCGTGGTCACGGAGAGTGGCCACGTGACTGCGGAATATGCGCGAGTTGAATCTGTAAAAGTTATTTTATTATACACGTGTAATGTGCGTGCTATAAGTATCGATTTGAATGTCCCACTCTTTACGTTCATAAGTTCCTTCGAGATTGTCCATTCAATCACATAATATTGTTACCAGCACAGACTAACTCTTATCTGGTGGATTACCGTCTGCTCTTCATCGATTGCAAAACTTTCATAGGACGACTAGAGGTATAAAAAATAGCATACGACTTATTTTCAAACCTGACATAAATACACAAAGAAATTCAAAACAATCGATCAAACCGTTTCGGAGGAGTTCGACTACAATGACAAACACTTTGACACGAGATTTATTTAATACATACATACATAAATCACGCCTATATCCCCGAAGGGGTAGGCAGAGGTGAACTAGCACCCACGTTTCGCCAATTATGTTAGGTCCCATGTAATAGGTGGCGAGCCTATTGCCATATATCGGGCACAAAAGTGTCGCAGTACATTGCTAGGTGGTATAAGAGGAACGCTGCTGCCCATTCCTCATCACTGATTTATCCTTAGTCGCCTCGTACGACACCCACGGGAGAGATTTGGGGTGGTGACAATTGGATTCTACTCTGCCGTCACCGATTTATTTAATATGATGAATTTTAGACAGCAATGGCACAGGAAAACTATAACACTCTCTCTTATTTAACAGTTGACTCAGAAATCACACAGAAGCCGAAAAGTTTACATTGAAAAACCAGAAGGCTATTAGCGACCTAACAGCCTTCTTGTTGTGCCTAAATAGCGTCTCTAAAAATAGCCATTTCCAATTTCCAGCCAGGGCTTTTTATGTTCAGGAAATTAAGAAACTTCGAATGCACACAGCCAATATAAAATAAAATATCTGCTGTTCGCCCGCCGTTAGCGAAACAGAAATTCCCAATCCAATAATCACTACGGCCGGCTGATCTCGCTACGGAAGTCAACAAGGGTCAGGTTCTGGAGATTATTAATTTTATGCTATCAACACAGCCAGCGGGGCTGTTATGTAAGCCAATTGCCATCGATACCCTACTAACACTCATCTATATTAATATCATAAAGCGGAAAAGTTTGTTTGTTGTGTGTTGCCTTGTGGTGACGGCAGAATAGAATACAATTGTCAACACCCCAAATCTCTCCCGTGGGTGTCGTACAAGGCGACTAAGGATAAATCAGTGATGAGGAATGGGCAGCAGCGTTCCTTTTATACTACCGACCTAACATAATTGGCGAAAGGTGGGTGCTAGTTCACCTCTGCCTACCCCTTCGGGGATATAGGCGTGAATTAAGTATGTATGTATGTATGAAAAGTTTGTTTATTTGTTTGGTCAGTTGAACGCGCTAATCTCAGAAACTACTCACTCATTCAAAATGAAAATTCTGCACGACACGGCACTGGACTGCCATATACCGAAGATGATCAACATCAATCATTATCATCACTAGCCCTTTTATGTCCCTACTGTTAGGGCACAGGCCTTCCCTGTGGATGGAAGAATATAGGGAGATTGGGCAACTACCCACCACGCTAGCCCAGTGCGGGTTGGTATCTATTAACAACTGTAGAAGCAGCCGGGACTAACGTGCCTTCTAAAGCACGGAGGAACTCGAGATCGAGATCCAGGCCTTAGCGAACATTGCTTAGGGAGCGAGCTCCTCATCAACATGATCAACATCAATGAAACGCATCAACATAAATTATACGCTTTTGAAGTTAACATTGTATACCTTGTAAATATTTAATCTATTCAATTAACACTTGCCTCCGATTGCTCCGAAACTAAATTACTGCAGGTTCAATGCCGTGGGACCCGCAGCTTGTCGCCCGATAGCTCCCTCCGGAAACTTGGATTAATTTACAAATTAATGCTTCGTTAATAACGTTTAAATATTCACTACCCAAACACACCCCTGTCTAAGTTTTAGTAACAGAATCGGTCTTTGACGGGAGCCGTTTCGATTGATTAAATTTATTTCATCACGATTCAAAGCCGGCAGTCGTTGAATAGATAACTATGGGCTCGGAGAATGTAATAGAGTTAGAGAGAGAACGTCGGTTGGTTTGTTAACCGCGAGTTTTCCAAGTTTCTGATGTAGCGTTGACAGCAGAAAATAATATAATTGTCACTATCACCAATCCCTCCGTTGTGTCGTACAAGGCAACTTAGGATTTAGACAGCGATGAGTAATGAGTAGCAGCGTTCCACTTATATCACCTAGCTAGGTATACAATACTGCGATTTACGTGTTCGATGGATGACAAAAGATTCGTCCCTGTGATTTGTCCCTAAAGATTCTCCCGTCATGCGAAACATGGGTGTGAATTCGTCCCTGCCTATCCCTTCGAGGATAAGTACATACATTCACAAATCACGCCTATATCCCCGAAGGGACAGGCAGAGGTGAACTAGCAGCCACGTTTCGCTAATTATGTTAGGTCCCTTGTAATAGGTGGCGAGCCTATTGCCATTTATCGGGCACAAAAGTCGCAGTACTATTATACTCTGCCGTCACCACACGGCACATCGGGGATAAGTAGGCGTGATTATATTGTAAGGGACGAGAGATTAATGAAATTGAAAGAACCGAAACCAGTATGTAAGGACCGCAGCAAGTGGAAAGAAGTGATCTCTCCCTACGCATGTAGGAGCGTGATGTATGTTTGTCTAAGAGTATGGTCGCTTTGGTATAGCTAGATTTAGCTACACAAGAAGTATGCTTTGCATCGCAGCCTAGCTTTAATCGAAAATTAATTAGTAATTATCAACCTCAACGCTCGTGTAATCTGGTCCCAGCTATCACTCGATAATTAATTGCCACTGAAGTCAGTCGTTGATTCAAGATTGATGACAGATTAGTGCAAGTTTTCGACAATTTTTTGAGGTTTTTTTTTCGGGAAAACTTTCTGGTCTGAAGCAGAAATTGTTGAAATAGTGTCATCAACCGCGCTGCGCTGTCGAGTTCCTCACAAATTGTCATAAATGTAAACTGACTCCGTACGTAACTGATAAAAATGTTAGACAGGAAATCTCTTGGCCTTCATTTCACCTTTAAATGGTATGTGACCTCAACAGAGTGGCTGGCTATCTTATCACGATTGTAGGAACACAATAATACTGTTAACATTATTATTATAGCGACAGATTTTGATAAGATGGTGGTAGCTAGCCAGGCGGACTTGAAAGAAATCCTACCACCAACCAAACCTGTAAACCAACAAATTTGTATCCGCCTGGGGAACCCGGGACCGGGATCTTAATTTCAGTGAGTGAACCACTATACCACGAGGGGTTAAAAATTCCTTCCATCAACTTATTTTTGCTCTTAGATTCAAACTTAGAACAGGAAGTCGCGTCGGAATAACCAAGTTAAAACGTTAGTGGCTGGTTGAATGAAAATCTCGCTGCAACATTTTAATCCACTCCTCACTACACGAGTCAAGCGAGCCGACGGTAGGGACTCGAAAGCGGCTTTCTGGCGAACTGCGTTCGTGTTCAAATAGTAGTAAACGGAAAAGTTTTGCGACGGATTTTTTTTTAAACTCTAAAGGCGCCGTGCAGTTTGGAAAATAGAGAAGTCTCTGATTACGTTGCGGTATTTAGAAATTTTATGAGTTGAAGCAGTATTTGCTTTGCTTTAAGCCGGTTGGTACATACAAAAGACTGCTTTAAGCATGCTACAGGTAGAGAAATACAGTAGAAACACCCGTGTATTTTAGGTGTACCCGAAGGGATACGCTGATGGCAAACCAAATCTTATATACAGTGTGGAAAGAAAGCATGGGCCATTTTTTATTCCAATTACCAACAAGAATCGCGAGCAACAATAAAAAATTAAGGATTTGATTTGATTCGAGAGTAAAATAAATGTTAGATGTCATGATGTTTTTTCTTTCTAAGACCCTGTGTTTCTTAAAGAAAGTTTATCGTTAACATCGACTGCATCGATTAGTAAAATAAAATGGCGAGGGTTCATTTTTTTACTATTTAGTTGGTTCGATTCCGGGTTCGGGTAAGGTTTTTGAAAAATCTGTGAATGCAGTAATGTTTCTTTTTAAAAATAAAGGAATGTTTTCTTTCAGCAAATTGCGCTATTATAAAAGATTTAAGGTACTTTTCCACCAGGGCCCATGCTTTCTTTCCACACTGTATATTAATATTATTGGTGGTACAATAGGACCGCTGCTGTGCATTTTTCATCACTGGTTTTCGATACCCTTATAATCGCCGTGTGGTGACGGCAGAGTAGAATACAATTGTCACCACCCCAAATCTCTCCTGTGGGTGTCGTACAAGGCGACTAAGGGTAAATCAGTGATGAGGACAGCAGCGGTCCTGTTATACCATCTAGCAATAGTACTGCGAATTTTGTGCCCGATAAATGAGAGAATGAAGAGCAATAGGCTCGCCACCTATTACATAGGACCTGACATAATTGGCGAAACGTGGGTGCTAGTTTACCTCTACCTACCCCCTTCGGGGATATAGGCGTGATTTATCTATGTATAATCGCCTTTAACGACACGCGCGGGAGAGATTTGGAGTGTTGAACTGATGGGGTTGAGTTAATGGGGGATCAATAATTTATTATCTCGAGTTCCTCCGTACCTCGGAAGGCACGTTAAGCCGTTGGTCCCGGCTGTATCTGCAGTCGTTAATACCCACCAATCCGCACTGGGCCAGCGTGGCGTGTTACGGCCCATTATCCCTATATTCTTCCATCCATAGGGAAGGCCTGTGGCCCTGCAGTGGGGAGATTAAAGGCCTTAATAATAACCATTGCTTAAGTATAGACTACTTACTTACTCAGTGTTTTGTCTCTTTTCCTCGCATTCAAAATCACGTTTGTCAGACGAAGACAAAACGCGGAATAGCTAAATTATGCTTACCACCAGTTTATTAATATGGGACTATGAGACTGGTGATGATGATGAAGGATGTCGCAGGGCAGACCAACAACAGCATACCCAAAGTTGGAAGGCAGCCTTCAGAGAATGAACGACAAACTATTTGTAACATTCATTCAAACCTAGGCTCAATCGTTGAGCAAACCTCAAATATCCTCCATTGGTTTGCGGTCAGTAATTAATTGGAAGCCTACAGACTGAATTGGTTACGGGAGGCTTTGAGCGACGCCCGGTGTGATATAGAACTGGGTTCGTAATACAATAACCTCGCCTTAATAGGAAGCAAGAGATTTTGGTTCATAGTTGCTTGAAACTTTACTATCGTGAATTATTAAAACTGTAGTTTTATTTTTGTGACAAATAAAAAAACTCACTGATGCGACTCTGCGACCTCCGCAGTTAATTGTTTCACACATATATATATATGTTCATACACTAGCTTTCAGCCCGTGACTTCGTTCGCGTTCGCTCTTGGTCACCCCTTTAGGGGTTGAATTTTCAGAAATCCTTAGATAGGTCGTTCTTAATTTCTAACCAAGAAGCTATTACTGATTTAGCTTCAAAACTAACGGACTTCCATACAAATTTTCGACACCCATTTCACCCCTAATGGGTGGAATTCGAGATAGGTATTAGCATAACAACGTTTGTCGGTTCAGCTAGTATTAAATATAGATGTTTTGAAACCTAATCAGAGTAAGGTTGAAATGTTGAAACAGACTTATTTCATTCAACAATAACAACCTTCAACGTTTTAAGTTCAAACCTCCATCTCGAATTACGTAAGATAAGGGTCAAGAAACCTAAACCCATTTCAAAGTAATTAAACAATACTATGTACTTACATTGTTAAAATATTTGCGCTAAGTTCATCTAGGGCTTAAACTTGGAGTGATCGGAATATTTTCTAGTAGTAATCACATTTATTATAGCTATGCCTTAGTCTGAAACCCTTACGTAGGATATATTATAATTATCTCCTCTCCCAACTCTTAATATAGCTTCTTGATTAAAAAAAAGAAACCAAAAAGGACTTTGTTTCAAAAATAAGCCTTATTAATATTGTATTTCAATACACAATGTTTAGAAGTATTTTTTGAGTTAGAGTTAGCGATTTATTATGCTTCCTTATTAATAAACTGTTTAAGTAAGATGAGCAGTCTAATAAAATGCCGTGTAGTGACAGCAGGTGGCCAAGTGGTAAACGATACAGCGTGTTCACGCCAGTCATGATTTTATTTAATCTTTGCGTGACCAAAAAGTTTATAATACTCTGTGCACTAAAATGTTATATTATCTGTGTCGATTCAAATTCGACCGCGCTACAATCCACCACAATGTAAAGTTGATTAATTAAATATTCAATTCTAAATCCAACAAAATAGCATTTATTTACATCATTTTCATGCCTAACACAGCGTTTCCATCGAATAAAATTAAATGTCAATTCTTGACAACTGCTCTTACAATTGACAGGACGGTCTCCATGTTGTTTTCTACTGTCATGTCAATTTCATACATCGAATAGATTGGCTGTTTGCCTAGAGGGGCAGAGCAGAATACCACAGTCAGCACCCCTAATCTTTCCCGCGGGTGTGTAGTAATAGCTTAAAAGTTATTTTATATTAACGTGTAGTGCGCGCTCAAATATAAGAGAGCATAAGTATTATAATTTTATCAGTGTCGTGGCTAAATCTTAAAATTGTATCATGAAGTGATCACTCGTCTACATCATGAATGAAGTGATCAATTCTACCATCTGGGCCCGTAGCCAAGTGGCAATCGTTTCATAACGATAACGTGTCGAAGTTCGTCACGATCGGCCATATTACTTTGTTTTCTACAGCGTCTTTGCTTGCGCCACCAACATAACTAGGAACTTACGAAGACGATTTTGGTCACGTGATTTCACGACGAATTACGTCAAATCTCATACATTTTGCTTTATCGAACTTCGTTATTCTTTGTAGGTATGTTACTTTGTCTAGGCCCCCCGGCCACGACATCGGCACTACCACAGGCTATATTGACATTGACGGATTCTGTTGGAAATAATAACTAAGTATTATTTTTTCCTTTGTTTCAGGTAATTATGGCGTAGTGTGAAGCGTGCTCTAAAGGTAATTATAGAGATGAAGGCACAGTGGACCACGCACGACAACACAAAACTATCGGGGTTGATGGTCCAAAGTTGGTGATCCATATCCGGAAGCGAAATCAGAATGCGTTCTGGGCTGTTTCAGCCTTTTCCTACCGAATGGACTGTCGCTAATACTGTATTGATCTTTGTTGGAAATTCACAGTTGCACATTGCTTATCTGCTGGTCGCCAATGTTGCCGGTTCATTGACCCGCAGTCCGCACGGCAATTGGAGTGTGAAACCTACCTAGCACGGGATGTGGACAAAATCTCTCTCCACCACTTGACAGTGTTCTGTTTCGGAATTTAGTGGCAGTCGAAGCGAGACGAGAATGTTTTATTTTCCCCGGAGACATTATGTCCACGGCCACGGACCGTGCTACGGGGGTTGTCGGTGTTTGCAGACGACGGGAAGTGGTTTCCACGCCATATTTCGGACGAATCGACATTTTTTTTTGCATTTGAGAACGTCCCGATGTTTACATACATACATACATAAATCACGCCTATATTCCCGAAGGGTTAGGCAGAGGTGAACCAAACCCACGTTTCGCCAATTATGTTAGGTGGCCACGCTGGGGGTCGGCTGTAAAACCTAAGGCAAAACCTTAAGCAACACGGATTGGAATACTGTCATCCCAGTCAGTCTCTCCGTTTATCGGTCTGTCGACATGGTCCTTTCCGTCTTTTTTCTATACATTCATCCATCACTAGTACCTTTACGGTGTGATGGATGATATGAATCAAAAGGTAGTGGATGGCTTGATGACGTTTGACCGATATGAATGGAAGAGGAAAGAGACTGCGCCAACCAGACCAAATAAACTGGGAACAGGAAGACAACGATAACATATATAGTCAACAGCACGTACAGTCAGCATCATAAATAGATTACCACTTTAGTCCTCTGTCATTCCAAAGAGAGCGCATGCCCATTAATAGTGGCTTACAATTCTTTAAGCAATTAGGTATTGTGACAAGGTACAAAAGTGTTAATCCACTTATGATGCAGACTATGCAGGCTACAGTCCGCATCATAAGTATATTAACACTTTAGTACCTTGTCACGATGGTTGTTCGTACAAATTTGTGGCGATTATTACTGCGCATGTGCTATCTTTGATATGACAGAGGGCTAAAGTCGTAATCGACTTATGATGGTGCCGTACCACAATTTGTAAAGTTTTCTCAATCGGTGAAATTATTGTAGTAACTATTGATTTAATTCAATACACGCCTACTTTACTCACCCTTCGTCTATGACAAAATAGACACCGGTTCTACGAGCGCACAATATTTAGTATTCATGAATTTACGACGCAAAACATTTCAGCAACCGGCCGCTTCGCATAAACAACATTTGTTTCACATCAAAGGCGAGAGCGTTTTCCAATTTTAAAACGTACTAACCGAAAGCGCGACTGGCCGAAAATAGCCGAATCCGGCCGAACCGCGCCGAAAATAGCCGAACGCGGGCCAACGCGCGCCGAACGCAATTCTTGACCCTATTTCAGAAATGTCTTGTGTTCCATATTTAGATTGTGTGTAGTGTAGTGTATTCCATGTTTTGGCGTTTCGCTAGACGACACAGATTGGTCCGATTGGGATGATTATTTAGGAACAAGATAAATCTCCTTTTTAGCTTAGCACTGTGTCGGCTATAGCCGGGGAGCGAACAAATAACGTAGAATAGGGCAGCCCCGACTCATCCCATGGGTGTCGTAAAAGTCGACTAAGGGAAATTGCCCGGTGTAGCCCAATAAGCACTTTGGGGCACCCAAATCGTGGAGGGCAAACCACCAACAACAGCATCCCCAAAGAGGGTTGGTTTCAGGCAGGCGGCCGGCTGTAAAACCTTAACCAAAACTTTGAGCAATCCACACTGGATTGGAATGTTGTCATTCCAGATACTCTCTCCGTTCATCGATCTCTCGACATGGTCCGTTCCGTCTCTTTCTTCTCTGCTCTGATATCGATACTTTCATGTTAAACAAGCTAACTCCATAATATGGCCTAATTTTTCAGGAGACACTTGCAATGATATATTTTTTGACGAAATGTGGAGTTGGCTGGTTTGCCAAATAAGGTATCGATATGTAGATCTATCTATCGGGTTCTCTCATGTCAGTAGAATACACCATGATCATCATTGTCACAATCTTAAGCATCATTATTAGACACAAGAAATCTCACGCAAATAAATCTCAGTATAAATGCTACTTGCTAGGTGGTACAACAAGAAGCTGCTACCGATTCCTCATCACTGTTTTAACCTTTAGTCGCCTCAATGCTCATAGGGTTAACCAGATATGTAATTGTCTATCGAGCACGTTTTATAGCATTATTGCTCACATTTGTTATTTCCTCTCTTCTCCCTGTCTTTATCCTACTCTAAGTGCGGTTGGTACAACATGTCTTCGTCTTCCATTCTGCTTTATCGTGAGCTCTAGACGTGAGCTGAAAATGAACTTCTGACTACCTCGTATCATCTTTCACACAATCCATCCATCGCTCCTTCGGTCTTCTTCTCATTCAAGGTCCATCCACATCCACGTCATACCACGTCACATCACGTACCACGTTAACCTGTTGCTCATCAATTTTATGATCAACGGCGCTACTTTCAAATTTTCTCTGACGTGCTCATTTCTAATCCTGTCTCTCCTAGTCACCCCACACATCCATCTTAACAATTCTCATTTCAGCTTTTATTTCATCCCTTACTTTCGTTGTCCAACACTCTGACCCACAGGTACTTTTTAACTACTTTAAGGCTCAAGTTCACCAAAATTTAAGACAACTGGTTTTGGTGGTTAGAAAAAGAATTTCGAAAAATTATGATCTTGAGACGGGAATCGAACCCGCGTCCGCTGCTTTTTCTAACCACCAAAATCTTTGTACTAATTTTTCTAACATTTATATAATGTTAAAATTAAAATCGAATAGTTTAAGACAACTGATTAAAAAATTACCGTAAGTTTTTGACAGTTCTTCCATACGATAAAATGTCAAAAACCTAAGGTTCAATAATAATCGCCTGTTTAAGTGTTGGTGAACTCGAGCCTTACACAAAACATTATTTTTCAAAAGCTAATCCAAACCAGGAATGTCTTTTTCTCTGTAAATCTATTCTTGTATGGAATGATGTGATGTAATAACTTCCTTGGGGACCTTGGGGTTTTAATAAATTTCCTCGTAATGTTATTCTAAATTATTTTTGAGCTAAATTACTATCCACCCGAGAATATGCGGGTAAGGAAAATAAATCCATTTCTATTAAAGAAATCCACGGAAGTACTGCAGCCTACTTCGGAACGGATCCGTATCCGTATACGGATGCCGGTTTTGTAAGAATATCGCGCGATAAGAATAGGGAGTATTTTAAAGATATTCTCGGATTATTTTTGATGACATAAATTAAATATTTTAAAGAAATAATGAATGAAAGTAGAATGACAAATTGGATTTATTAGCGGAAGTGAATGGAGAAATGGAAAGGGGAAGGCAACGGCGGTTCTTTCATAATTAAATTGAAAGTCTATTAAAAAGGGCCAGGTCAAGAGTACCCGAAACGACGTCATGACGACATTAATAAGACTGGAAGAAGCGAAAGAAGCATGAAAGGAAATGGAAAGAAGTGATCTCTGCCTACCCCTGAGGGAGGAAGGCGTGACATAATTATGTATCTTCCTCTTATACCACATTGCTAGGTAGCAATGTACTGCGTTTTTCGTGCCGATAAATGGCAATAGGCCCGCCACCATAGCCCTAACATAATTGGCGAAACGTGGGTATTACTTCACCTCTGCCTACCCTTTCGGGGACATAGCGTGATTTATGTATGTATCATGTAAATGACTCTATTTTTCATTACAGCTCCAAGTCAGTTTTTCATAGACCGGCGGACTCTGTTATACGAATAGACCTCGCGTCTGCCCATAATTAGATTCACCCTTATTTCCTGACCAAAGCGGTCGGGGTTGTTGACAAATGGACGGTCAGCCGAGTAATAAATTTTCCGAAATTTATTTGTCAACGTGCGGGGTGTTAGGTTCACTTTAGCTAGCTGCTAAATTCAAACAATTCTATTATGGAGAAAATGAAGTCATCAAACTATTCAATAGAACTCAATAGAGGAGAAAATAAAGTCAGAAACATTTTGACAAATCATTGTCTTGATGCGAGAATAACGATATTTTTTTCAAAATTCGTGTAGGGAACCCCTTTTTCTTTGTTACAATTTCCGGCATCAGGTCAATAATAAATCTGACTTTATTTTCTTTGTAAAAATTTAAATAAAAATCAATTCTTAACTTCTATTAGGAATCATTTTGACTTTTATTTTATTTATTTTATTTCTTTTTTATTTCTATTTTATTTTATTTCTTTTTCATTTTCTTCTGATATTAACAAAAATCAGAAAAAAATGAAAAAGACTGAATAGATTGCGTTGAATTAGAAGTCACCATCATTACTTACATCACTTTGTCCTAAATACGAGTAGTTTCCTATAAAGAATAAGGGGATAGGTGGCTCTGAAAATCATTTTGAAAAATTCTTTTTTAATATGGAAAAATATTTTCTCGCCAGCCTAGTTGTTTGGATGTCTAGATGTCTCCCTTAGGGAAAGAGAAAGGAACTCATATTATGTTCCCACCTCTAGCATAGCGTATTGGCAAACAGTTTTATACACGAGATACCGCTTTGGGTCTTGTCCCTCCCGGTAACTATAGTTTTAAGCAATACCAAATCAAAACTAATGGTAGTCACAAAGAGTAAGATCACTTTGATTCTACAGATCGGACGCTCGCAAACCGAACTAAATAATCCAAAAACACAACAACATCATACATACCGTGTTCTTGCATAAACACCTCCGCCATTTTGAATAAACACCTCTCATCATTCTCACAAAGAGAACACACTTCATCGACGGTCCACGTCATAGGAGATCTAAAGGTCTCTGCACACGTAATGGGAAATTACCCCGGACGGGACGTGGTCGGGGACTGAAGAAACATCGTTTGATACAAAATGTACCATGAAGGACATATCTTACGGGGTCACAGACGGGACGTGCACGTGGCGTTTTGAGGTCTCCACATACGGAACGGGAAAATACCCCGGACGTGACGTTGACAGGCCGGGGACGACGTCTCTCTCGTACAAAAAGCCTCGTGCTCGTCCCGTCTGTGACTCCGTAAGATATGTCCTTAGTGGTACATTTTGTATGAAACCATGTTTCTGCAGTCCCCGACCCCGTCCCGTCCACGTCCCATTCGGGGTGTTTTCCCGTTTCTTTGTGGAGACCTCAAAACGCCCCGTGCACGTCCCGTCCGTGACTTCGTGACATAATAATATATCCTTCGTGTACATTTTGTATGAAAAGATATTTCCGCAGTCACGTCTCCGACCAGTCTACGTCCCGTCCGGGGTATTTTCCCGTTACGTATGTTGAGACCTTTATTGGAAAACTCGGAGGCGTATCCATTCACCCGTACCTCCGGTGCAAGACACGCGACAGACACCTCACAAAGCGCACTCCCTTTGAATCCAATTTTCTCCGTTCCCGTTCGAACTCATCAAAGAATAAGTTTGCATACACTTCACGAAGGAAGGGTGTGTTTGATTTGTCATAGTCATATCTTTAATCACGTAAAACATGGTATGAAAGGTATTACACGTTTCGTAGTTCATATGTTTTACAAATTTCTATTGCATGCAAATGTTACATAGCTCAAAATGTTGATGGTCATTCTTTCACATCTACATATGCATACATAAATCACGCAGAGGTGAATTAATACCCACGTTTCGCCAATTAGGTTCTGTCCCATGTTATAGGTAGCGAGCCTATTGCCATTTATCGGGCACGTAATCGCAGTAAAATTGCTAGGTGGTATAAGAGGAACGCTGCTGCCCATTACTCATTGCTGTCTTTACCCTTGTATCCTACTCTGCCGTCACCACACGGCCAATTCTAAAACACATTAATATCATGGAACATACTTTCTTGTAACATCTTCTTCCTTCTTGTGCTGTTCCAAGTTTATCTGGGGTCAGCACAGTCCACTCCTTTTGATTTATACCATCCACCACACCGAAAAGGTGCTAGTGATGAATGAATGTATAGAAATGAGACGAAATGGATTATGGTGGAAGATCCCTAAATGGACAGTGATTGGGATGACAACGTTCCAATCTATACTGCATATGGTTTTGGCTTAGGTATTAGGTCCAGCTGGCCGCCTGCCTGACACCAACCCTCTTTGGGTATGCTGTTGTTGGTGGTTTGCCTTTCACCATTCTGGTGCCCCAAGGTGCTTATTGGTGCCATGCTGGGAGATTCCCATAGTCGACTTTTTCGACACCCCTGAGATGAGTTACTTTTTCTCTCCCAGGCCAGCTTGCAAGAGATTATACATGTTAAAATAATAATATTATTAATTTAATAAATTATATTATAATTGATTAAATTGATTAAAGTTGGAGCTTTTAAAATACAAAAGAGACAAAAGTGAAAATGGCATTACTGCAACAGTAAATCTTATCGACATAAATTTAGAACACACAATGCTTTAAGTTATCTTTGAGTTACGTCTCTCTTGTATTAAGATCGACATATTACCGTCTTCTTTTACGCGCGTTCAAATTACTTATTGTTAGCATTTCCTTATAGCGTTGTCCCTTTTTATCGCCTCGCTTACGCTACGTTTGATAGTATTAGGTACTTTTTACGGTTGCCTTCAATATTAAAGTGCTTTGTTGTCGTAATATACCTAGTTGGGTACAGTTTTCGCTTAATCATATAAACACTATGCTGATATCGATTAGGATTTTCCAGATATGTTGCTTTACTGACCGAACAATATGTATGGAAGTAGAGTTTTTTTTTACAATTTAGTTTTTTTTTTATATAACCATTATATATTAGGTAAGTTCTTATCTTAGTAAGCGTAAAGACAGCGATGAGTAATGGGCAGCAGCTTACTTTTATACCAGCTAGCAATATACTGCGATTTAGGTGTATATATTTATATGACTATGTTAGCATGGGTAATATTCAGGGTGTGCGTTATTTCTGATACACGTTAACACGTTGTATACGATTCCCCAAATGATGATGACGATAAAGTGTTATTTCGTCTACGTCTTACGTTCAAAACGAAGTAGCGACAGCACTAAAAACATATATGAAATGTTACTTCCACAGTCGGGTATTGTGCAAAATTGGCAAAGTTTTAGCCCTCTTTTATGTAGGTCCCGTCCCAACGATCATTGGTCGCTCCACCCTGTATATTACATGTTCCGCTTTATCACAAGACATCTGTTACGAATACTTTTGCACATACTTTTGGACATATTAACTTTAGGGCATGTGGCATCATAACGTTCGCTCATTCGGCAATCTCACTCTTGAAGTTCCTATACATTATTCCACTTTTGTCTCGAAATCCTTCACCCTCACTGCTACGCGACTGTGGAATGATCTACCCCTGCATATCCGTAGAGCACCTAATCTGCTTGAATTTAAGAGGTTGGCTTATGATTATTATCTAAATTCTCTAAACTGACATCATTAGCTTATTTATATGTATATGTATATAGCTTATTTATTTATATAGGTATGTGTGTAAAGTGTGTATGTTTATTTATGTTTAAATATATTTTATTTTAAAATAGTAATTATTATAATATATCTATGAAAATATGTGTTAATGGTATATTTTACTTCTATTGTGGTAATTTCAATTTTTAGTTAAGTAGTTTTATTTTCTCAAAGCGCCGACAAATGTGTATTTTTAAAATTTGTGGTTGACTGGGAGATAATGCTTTTAGCATTAAGTCCGCCATTTGTAACAATTTGTTTATTGTGCAATAAAGATTAAATAAATAAATAAACGTTGCGATGCCTCATCTTAAAATTTGCTTCGTACTGCCATTAGATCATATTCTCACCAAAAATCGGCGGATATTCTTCCGTGGTCTAGTGGATCGCGCATTTAGGAATGAATTAAGATCCCGAGTTCTAAGGCTCTATCCCCAGGGGAATACAAATTTGTACTCGGTACGGTTGGTGGCAGGACATTTTTCAAGTCCGCCTGGCTAGCTACAATACAATACAATAAAAAACACTTTACTGCACACAAGAACATACAAATACAGAAAACATCGAACTAAAGAAACAGCACAATAGGCGGTCTTACTGCTACCACCGGCTTATCAAAGTCTGATAGCCAACTCTGTGCTTGAGGGTTCCAGGTGAAGCTCGATTCCATCTTCGGCTCTTATCGTCGCTTACCATCAGCTGAGGTGAAGGCCAAGAGCTTCCCTGTCTAGAATAAAAAAAATCTAGGCATCGGTTGTAGTCGAGGACGAAGGAAAGACCTCAACTCACCTGTTTGACGAATGTCCAGAGGGTCATGAAGACGTTAGGCCTCAAAGAAGACGATATATGTTTACCAGCGAGATACCTGGCGCCGCATGGTTAGGAAAGCCGCGCGTAACGGGAAGTGGAAAGCTAAAGAAAGAAGAAGCTTGGCAGTCGTCGGCTGGGCAATCTGGGCATTTGCCTAAAGCTTGCACTGTTATTTCCCAAAGGGGGCACGTTTCACCAAAGGCAAGGTCCATCTGCCTCCAACGGTGTAGCAAATGAGACCGATTCAATCTTTGAAATGGCTTTACACAAGATTGTACCCATTATCCCAGTTTACCTGTAGACCATTGCTTGTCACCTCACTGGCACACACAGGAGAGAAAGTGGTGGTGAGAATTTGTGACTGCTTAAGGCAGTTCTGAGCCTTCTTCACCTTGAAATGGCCACCCAATTCCTCTTGCTTCCATAACTTCCAAATATTTATGAGAACGTATTTTTCAAATAGTATAATTTCATTAGTAAAATGCTACATTCAAATGG
The DNA here is from genome assembly GCA_963931975.1 of Cataclysta lemnata. Taxonomy (NCBI): domain Eukaryota; kingdom Metazoa; phylum Arthropoda; class Insecta; order Lepidoptera; family Crambidae; genus Cataclysta; species Cataclysta lemnata. The sequence goes on from OZ008352.1 coordinate 13,124,443, forward strand.
TATATTCCATTACCATTTGAATGTAAAATACGTTCCTTAGATCCATTTTTATGTAATGTTCTACTTATCAGAAAAAAAAACAGAAAAATAGAGCACATATTTTTGGAAAAATTTAATCCAGATGCATCTTTGCGATAATTTGAAATCCCTAACATTTACTCACTTAACATTCAAACGAACGAACCTACAATAACAAAATACTCTTATATGTTTGATAGTGATCCAACTTCAGCTTTACTACATAAACTAGACGAAAACAGGTTCTAAAGATACATCGCGCACTTGGAATGAGTTATAGTGTAAATTCCTAAAAAACTATTACATTTAATTCAGGCCCCGATAATGTTTTACGGTAGAAGTTTTACGTTCGACATAAAATTACTGACGCGCCTGCTCGGATGTGTTGCTAACCGTATCTCTCAGTTCTTAAACCTGTGCACTAGTAGTAAATTCGCTATTTTTATATATTGTTGCATACATACATACATTAATCACAACTATATCCCCGAAGGCCGATCGATATATTGCCGTGTGGTGACGGCAGAGTAGAATACAATTGTCACCACCCCCATCTCTCCCGTGGGTGTCGTACAAGGCGACTAAGGGTAAAGACAGCAATGAGTAATGGGCAGCAGCATTCCTCTTGTACCATCTAGCAATATACTGCAATTGATGTGCCCAATAGATGGCAATATAGCCACCTATAACATGGGACAGAACCTAATTGGCGAAACGTGGGTGATAATTCACCTCTGCGTGATTTATGTATGCATATGTAGATGTGAAAAAATGACCATCAACATTTTGAGCTATGCAACATTTGCATACAATTGAAATTTGTAAAACATATGAACTACGAAACGCGTAATACCTTTCATACCATGTTTTACGTGATTAAAGATATGACTATGACAAATCAAACACACCCTTCCTTCGTGAAGTGTATGCAAACTTATTCTTTGATGAGTTCGAACGGGAACAGAGAAAATTGGATTTAAAGGGAGTGCGCTTTGTGAGGTGTCTGTCGCGTGTCTTGCACCGGAGGTACAGGTTCGATTCCCGCCTCAAGATCATAATTTTTCGAAATTCTTTTTCTAACCACCAAAATCTTTGTACTAATTTTTCTAACATTTATATAATGTTATAATTAAAATCGAATAGTTTATAAAGCAAACCCAAGCTTAACCGAACGCACGGTATTTGTAAAAATATCTGCTTTGGAATGTTTGAAATTTATTTCTACATTGCGAGGGTACCCGTTGACTTACAACGTGAAGTGTAAAGGTAAGAAGAATTTCGGCAAGTTAATTAGTGTCTTGGGTGGCCGAGCGGTCAGGCACCTGCCCGGATAGCAGCGGACGCAGGTTCGATTCCCGCCTCAAGATCATAATTTTTCGAAATTCTTTTTCTAACCACCAAAATCTTTTGTACATGGGACCTAGCTAAATTGGCGATAAGTGCGTGTTAATTCACCTTTGACTACCCCTTAGGGGATATAGGCGTGATTCATGTATGTATATTCCCGAAGGGATGGGCTGAGGTAAATTTAGCACCCACTTTTCGCCAATAAGTTAGGTTCCATGTAATAGGTGGCCACATGGCATATATTTATTGTTACAACTGCGATTTTTGAATGACAATAAACATTCGGGTACGAATTGAGTAACCTCCTCCGTGTTTTCGTCGGTTAAAAATGGATTAATTTATAGGGAGAGAAGAGAATGGAGAATTGCGAAGGGAAACGCCGAAGTGGATCTATCATACATACATAATGTGGCACGGGAGAATTAACACCCACGTTTCGCCACATAAGTTAGATCCCATGTAACTGGTGTCGACCTTATTGGCACGTAAATCTCAGTACATTATAGCTAGGTTAAATAAGAGGAACGCTGCTCATCACTGTTTTAAGCCAGAATTCTTCTTTTACGAAACCCTCAGGTATTGGGGGCAGTGACCACCTCTCATAACATACATACATACATAAATCACACCTATATCCCCGAAGGAGTAGGCAGAGGTGAACTAGCACCCACGTTTCGCCAATTATGTTAGGTCCCATGTAATAGGTGGCGAGCCTATTGCCATTTATCGGGCACAAAAGTCGCAGTACTTTGCTAGTTGGTAGGTATAAGAGGAATGCTGCCCATTCCTCATCACTGATTTATCCTTAGTCGCCTTGTACGACACCCACGGGAGAGATTTGGGGTGGTGACAATTGTATTCTACTCTGCCGTCACCACACGGCAGCACCTCTCATAACATAATTGGCGAATCGAGCAAACCTCTGTCCACGATCTAAGAATCTTGTCCACATCCGTGATGATGATAACTTATAATACTCAAGAATACGCTTGCCCGCTAAAATATCAAGGGACATATCATTCACATCTCCACGTTGGGTTGTGGTAAGTGATAGGACTTTCTTTAAGTCCGCCTTGCTAGCTACCACCATCTTAGCAAAATCTGTCGACACAATAATAATGTTAACAGCATTATTGTGTTCCAACAATTTATTATAAGATAGCCAGCCCCTCTGTGGTTGAGGATTCCAGGTGAAGCTCGATTCCATCGTCGGCCCTTATCGTCACTTACTATCGGGTGAGATGAATGTCAAGAGCTTCCCTGTCTAGCATAAAAGCCTGGCTACTCCAGAAGGGTCGATGACTATTTGACAAAATCAGATGTCACACACACAAAATTTATTCGACCTTCGGCCGCGTCGTAAAAAGGGGAATAACCGAAGTCCTGATAACGGGTTACAACAGATTATATTTCGGCACCTTTTTAACGGATCACTGGAAGTGGGTCAGAGGCGGGGTCGCCCGGGGTGTGCCGGGCGGTGTGGTAGGTAGGTAAATGAAAAACAGGAAAAACTTTAGTTTTAACGCCGCGGCTGCTAATTATGTACATGCTTAATTAGCCGTTCAATCAACAGCGTAGCCTCTTAACTAATTCTATAATAGCACAAATGACTGACACGGCTAGGCTGCTGCCGCGGCACGCTCGCTTCGCTCGCTCGGCTCGTGCTATTCATCGGTTCATATACTAACCTAACCTAACAAACTTACTAATGCATGTCGGTAAGTAGTAAGCTTTTTGCCTGGCTGGCTGCTGCATATCATTCAGGCTAGTTAAACTAGCTGTTAAGTTAAGAGGCTAGGCTGTTGATTGGACGGCTAATTAAGCTAGTTGGCTGCGAACTATAATGGGCAATCTATTCAAAGGAATAGGTAGAATACAAATATAAATTTTTGACGACAGCTTCTCTTACATTTCACACGACGGTCACCAAGTTGTATACTCTGATATATATCAGTTTCATAGATTTGTATTGATCCAACGAAAAATGGTTATTTGCAATGGCTTCATAACAAATACATTTGTATTCTGTGCGTTCGAATAGATTGACCACTTGGTTAAGGAGGGCTGATATTCTAGTAAAAGTTCCGAAGTTTTGGAGATAACAACAAAATGTTGTTTCAGAATTCAAAATCACTCTGAAATTATGAAAAGAAAAATAATCCGGTTTAAATTTTGAACATTTTGACTGTCGCTGAGATTTTGAATAACAATCCAGATATCTGGCTAGATTCTAGGTTGAGTCATTAGAACTGAACGGGTGTGTACTTAGAGAAAGCTATTTATAGTATCTAGAAATCTAGATGGACGTACGACGTGAGCAAATCGGATATCGGCTAAGAACATTTCAAATATGACAGGCGTTATGAAATGTGGGACGAACATTTTATTTATTAAGGTCATCCAGTGCGATGTTGCTTTCATCTCAAGATCTAGATAATTGTGTAATTGTACAGCTAATGCCGTTGACATGGTTTACCGAACACACTTTCTTAATAGTATTAATTTTTTTTTCGATTTCTTATCTATGAAACTCAACAGCTGCCTTATATAATTATAAGCGGCTGTTGAGTTTTGTATTATAATATAATGAGTTTCATATCATATTATAATTTACTAATCTTATGTCGCACACCAAGTTTTTGATATCAAATTATTTCGATTATTGAATGCTGCGCCAAAAACTACCTCAACTCTAAAGACTCTTGAATAAAATCTTTAAACAAAAAATTTGAAGGGCTCTGTAAGTGATTCGTTCAGAGTCACAAATGTTGTCAATACTGTTGAAATATAAATAAATTATTGTATACCTATGCGATGTGGCGACCAACTATACAACTCGAACACAGACTTCTAAGTCCACCCCCTCCCAGCCCCTCTAAACTAGTAGTCGATCTACTCAAACGAATAGAATACAAATGTATGAACCTGATTTATTACAGAGAAAGCAATTTGACGATCGTCGTGTCCTATGACAATGTAAGAGAAGCTATAAAAAAATTACATTACAAAAAATACATTTGAATAGATTGGTTACTTGGCTAGGCTATGATGTAGCGAATTACGAGCGAATTGTTCAACGATTTCCAGTTCATTGCTGGCACGCTATACAATTTAACTAAAGCCCTTTACGAAGCGCAATGCATAACCAAACGCGGCACACTCGTGCGTATTTCAGGAAAGGGAGAAGAAAGAGACAATTTCTAAATAATAACGGCGGCGCGAGAATAGGGCTTCGTGTCATCAACCCAATGCTCAGAGTTGCGTAAAGCCAGAAACCCGAACGGGGAATGATTGTGGCGCGCTGTGAAGAGAATTTGAATATGTCCAGTAATTACTTTGTGGTGTTGATCGGTTTTCAATGGACTTTTTTCGTAAAAAAAAACACCACAAAACACACGGCGGCCGAACTTGTAATTCGTTGGCAATTGACAGAAACATAAAGGGCTTTCCTCTTATACCACCTAGCAATGTACTCCGACTTTTGTGCCTGATAAATAGCAATAGGCTCGCCACCTATTACATGGGACCTAACATAATTGATGAACCGTGGGTGTGAATCTCCTCCACCTCTGCCCACCCTTTCGGGGATATAGGTGTGATTTATATAAGTATGTATGTATGTAGCAATGATATATCTTTTAAAATATAAATTTTAAAATATACACCTCAGCCTATCTCTTAGGGACAATGGCGTGATTTACGTATATGTGTGAACGTTGTTACTTCCATTAATTTATCTTGTTACCGTAATCGACTCGTCATAAACGTCGCGTATGGAAATGTACTCGTGACTTCAAAAGGGATCCTTATCGCTTCATCTGGTTCTGTTGGGGTTTTTACATTATATTCCTTCCATTCCACAGGTTCATACGTTCGTGAGCTAACAGGATTACGTTTGTAATGTATTATTTTTTGGGGTTGAATTTTCCATAATATCATCGACTGTGTTGCAATTTTAATTGCTTGGTTATTAAAATTCCAACGATAAAATATAGACGAGATTATATTTGCACCGCCAGGGGCGTAACTCGACCCGAACGTTGAAGTGGGACACTACTATAAGCAGTGTAGAGCGCCATCCTACTCAACAACTTGACAAGATACCTTTTAAAAGTACCTGGTCATAACCCCAGATAAAATTGCCGAATAAAAATTTTGTTTACACCAGATATTTTCAGCACCGTTTTCGTTTAATCTAAAATAAAGTTTATATACTTCAGTTGGTTTTGTGTGGAATAAACAAAACATAATCATGATTCTAATACACGTCCAATCTATATATTAAGGTTGAAAATTTATTGGAGAAGTTTGACAGATTGTAGTGACCCGATGTGCTGTTGACTGTACTGTGACTGCAGTCGACTTATTTTATTAAAATGAGAATAAATTTAAATCATAAGAAAATTTAGAATTGTCATTTATGTTGCCATGACTTTGTGGGTAGGTAGGTACATACTTTATTTAGTAGATAGTTTGACCTAAAATTAAATATTTGATTTATACACCTATAGTTGTTTAAAGACAAAGGTCTTCAATGCGTGTGTGTTGCCGGTGATGACTTACGGCACCGAAACGTGGCCGCTTACAATGGGCCTTATAAGAAGACTCAAAGTCACCCAAAGGGCAATGGAGAGGGCTATGCTCGGTGTTTCCCTGCGTGATCATATCAGAAATGATGAGATCCGCAGGAGAACTAAGGTCACCGATATAGCCCGAAGAATTGCGGACCTTAAGTGGCAGTGGGCAGGGCACATTGCGAGGAGGACTGACGGCCGTTGGGGCGGAAAGGTCCTCGAATGGCGGCCACGAACCGGGAGACGCAGCGTTGGAAGGCCCCCCACAAGGTGGACCGACGATCTGGTGAAGGTCGCGGGAAGCCGTTGGATGCGGGCAGCGCAGGACCGACCGGTTTGGAGATCCTTGGGGGAGGCCTATGCCCAACAGTGGGCGTCTCTCGGCTGAATGATGATGATGATGATGACACCTATAGTATATACTATATTATTGAATGTTTGATTTCTAAGTGGGACACATTTAATTTGTTTTGCTTTTGTGACCACGAACTGTTTTCAACCTGTTACATAGTTAAGTTCTCATGTAAGTGACAATGTAATGTCTTTATGAGAATAAATTCTTTAAACCTGAACCTATGTATATCGCGAGCATAGAGTCGAATTTGGCATTTCATCAACTGTCGACATCATCTTCTTCTAAACTATTATTACACTTTACAACAGCAGTGCAAGATTCTGACAAGAGACCTAACCTAACCTTAAAATGGGTTATCAGCTTAGTTTTGGCCCACATGTATTATTTATTTAACCCTCTGCATAGATTATCAGCTATAACATGAAATTTCGAAATCGTGGATTTGCCTGATACATGAATTATACTTTATACATAGGTATTCTTGTTATTACCGGCGATTTCAGTAAATATGTGCATTTTGGTTGGAACTCATCCAATTGCTAAAGTACTGACGCACATGACAATAGAAATCGTAGATAAATATTATGAAAAATATCACCTGTAAGAAATCTTCGATATCCATCCTTAAGAGGTATGGTTTCAGGCTCTAGGTTTCGGAGGAGTCAGGAGAGTCAAAATACCCGGTAGGTAGATGCCAACAGTCTACTATTCAAGGTCTTTCTAAAAAAAGCGCCTACTTCTAGAAGAATTTCTCATTTACTCACTTCCACCCGTAAACGTCCAATATTATTAAGAAACATTCCTTATTTCTGTAGCACTTTCAATTCCATTTATGGAATGAAGAGCTACCTGATGCTAGGCAATAATGTGCGTAGTTAAGTACTAGATAAAATAAAAATTTAACTTAAAATTAATTCCAAACAAGAATTTTCACAGCTATTTACGCGCAGACTAGATTGTTTAGCTTGAATATTTTCTGTTTATTTTCGCATATTTTCGTGAAATGAAAATCGAATGAAGACAAGACGGTGTTTCTGGGTGGTTTTCTTTAGCATATAGACTACAAAAGAATTTATGCCAAAACACAAACATTCAATAGTGAATTAATATTTGTCTGTTTTTGTTGAAGATTGCATTATTTCAAAACTGCCTAGTTAGATGTTAACGCGAAACGTTTGGCAGGCTATCAAAACATTATTTATAGGAAAGGAATGATATTTGAAAGTCTCACCGCTATTACCGAATGATTAATGCCAGTGCATAGCTAAGTTTCTCGAGAACTAGTAATGTTATTTCGTTGTTGTTCTCAAAATTGTTAAATCCCTTCCCAAGAACTTTAGGTTATCAATGTTTAATTAAAATCTTAATTCAAAATTGGCTGACCTTTATTATTTTAAGCTATCACGCGACCCAAGCTTAGATTCTGGATACCCTTGTGCTTTGAAGTTTCCCCTTACTTTAACTTTTTTTAATGCAGTCTGCACCAATAACTGTCATTTAGCTCATACAAGCTCTTATGATATCTGTGACAAGTTATAATTTACGTTATGTTAGTGTTTAATTAAATAGACAATTAAATTAAATAAAACAGACCAATTGTGCCATAGAAAAGTTCTTAGAAAAGGAAATAGTAACTTTATTGAAACTTCGACCGGATAACACAATTTAGTTATTTTGAAAACAACAATAATTAAATAAAGACTTACATCGAGCGAAATCAAACAAAGAAACCAGTGTCTAGTAAAAAGTCAAAACTTTAAGTACGAAGTTGCTGTAATATAAAGAAAGAATTCTCTTTGACCAATTTCAGGTTCAGTAAACCGTAACGCTTGTGTTTACAATGCTGCGATTTACTTACCTTTTCCTTTTGAGAAATTATGAGAGAAGCTTTTCTTATATTTATTATTTGATTGTTATTTAACTCTTATACAAATGTTCGATTTTTTATTACAAAGAAACAGAGGTCAGCAAAATTTCTAAATATTCGTTCTAGCTAGACGATCTTGATCTTGGTTGACCTAGAATTGTTTGCAATATTTCTGTCCTCTTTTCGCACACAACCTTGTCGGACTATAGCCTCACCTCTTACCGTGTGTTAAATAGCCTCGACGTTGGGCGTATATAACTTAATTCTCATCACGTAAGACACTGAAAACTTTTAAGCACGACTCGCCGCAAATGTGCCCCGGAGTGTGTTTTTACGTTTTCTGGTCTCCCAGCTGAGCCCTAACTGATTTATAGCGAACATTGTAAAGCGGACGAGTAATTCCCAGACGCCTGTAAACGAATTCATGACTAATCTGTCTTTGTAAACTTTATCTGGCAACAAGATGAAAATGCCGTTTTGATACCTACATCATGGACAATCACCTCTAGTCTTCCAAGCTCGCCTGGGAGAAAAAAATAACTTAGAATGTGTCAGTCTCGGCTCACCGCAGCGGTGTCGTAAAAGTCGACTAAGGGAGATTGCCCGATGAACACCAATAGAACACCAATATGAACACCTTTTTTTTAATAGATTTAACGTTCCTGGAAACTAGTCCTTTTGGAACTTTCTTCAATACATTTTCGTTTACTTTCCTTAATTTTGAATGAATAATAAATTGAATGAATGAAATTAATGCATAAAATGAATGAATTAATTTAATGGATGAAATGAATTTTACATTTAAGTATGGGTGAAACACATTTGAACGCATCTAGGGAGTGCTTGGCGCGAGTCGAATGGTAACAGAGTTCATAACGGTGACCGAAGAGGTGGTGAAAACCACTATAAAATTTTCAACGTCAAACACGGCACAACACTTTTATTTTAATGATTCTTCATAATTGAACATCAACACGGATCTTTATGCATCAAAATAACTTTTACTCCACAAAGTCCACTCTGAAACAATTTTTGAATGATTGAAATAAAAATTTGACTGATTGAAAGCCCGCCAAGCACTCCTCCAATAGGGCACCCGAATGGTGGAGGGCAAACCACCAACAACAGCATTCCCAAAAATGGTTGGTGTCAAGCAGACGGCCGGCTAAAAAGCCAAAACCTTGAGCAGTATGGATTGGAATATTGTCACCCATATTCCCTCCGTTCGTCCTTTCCACCTATTTCTTATACATTCATTCAGCACTAGCACCTTTCCGGTATAATGGATGATATTATGAATCAAAAGGGAGTGGATGGCTTGATGACGTCTGACCGTTATTCCCGACCCCAGATAAAATGAAAATAGGGCAGGCAGAAGAAAATCAAGGATAATCACCTATAAGAAAGGAACTTTGGAAATAAAGATAGTGACGGAAAGTTAAAAGTTGGGGGAAAGGCAACCCAAAGTCTTTTACCGGATATAATGTTAATAATATCTAAATTGATATATTTGCTGGTAAAAGCAATTTAAATGCTCAAAAGTAAATGCACTTCCATCCGAGGTCAAACGTAACCGAGCCACCGATCCACCCCATGTCATCCATCCCACCGGAAGCTGCAAGTGACGACGGAATCTGTGTTCTACCCGGACAGGAAATACACGAGTATGTCCCGCGCATTCCCATATCTGCACAATGTCAATACAATATTGACATCGTGAAACGGTATCGGCAAAAGAACGGCAGACATTACATAAAATATTCAGTGTAATCGGGCGACAAACAACTGGACAAGTTTTCGAGTAAATCGTTTCAGTTGATACTCGGAAGTTGTGACTCGAGTCAGAACCAAATGTGGTATTTATACTAACGGCCGCGTTACATTTGATTTATTTACAACGTTCGGCATTTGAAAATGTCCACACGGCGAATAGACAATGTAAACAAATAAATATTTAATACAAGATACACAATGGTTCAGATTTTGTTTGCATAAAATTTTTTAACGTGAATGTTTGTCGGATTAAATCATTGCCAGTTTTGTAATTAAACGGACAAAAAAAATGTGGACAATATGGACTTCAAATTTGTTGGAACTTCCCATTTATCAATAAAAACAAAAAACAACATCAGTTTATTAACAGCAAAACATATTCAGTCACTCAAAATGTCCTTTATCAATGTTCTATTGTTGTAATAATTTTAAATAAATAACTTCGGTTGATTATCCAACAGTCATTCATAATTCTTTTTTATCAGAACCACTATGCAGCTTTCCTTTTTCAAGTCCTCCTCGCTCCAACCATCCTCGCTCCAACCATGCTCTACAACACTAATTTCTTCTGCATTTATTCTTCATCTTTCTTTTTTCATGCGTCTTCCGCCATACCCAATATGTGAATATGATATTAGATTTACAGATAAAATAATAAAAAAACGGAAGGGGCATAAGCACTGCTCATTCCGCACACACTTCTTCAAAAGGCCTCTGGGCTCGTGACAGGAATGGGTAATAAGCAGTTCTGCGAACTAGCTCGCGTTCGATACAGACAGAGCTTTAGTTGTGAAGACACTAACTTGATGGTTCCTAGGAAAAAAGTGACTAGTCTATTCAGTAGCCTACTTGTAAAATCTGGCACGTCCGGTGCTCAAAGCTTAAAATTGGTATAAATCTGTGTCACCTCGATTTCATTGTTGTTGTTTATAATCACCAAATTATGGAATTTCAATTGTTATCAGTTATAATACGAGTATAATAATAATAATCAATTACTGTAATATTTTTGTAAGGTGTTAGTTTGACAAGGTTTCAGCCCATTAGCATGTAAAATTTTACTAATCTTATTATGTAATATATAAGTATTTATCTGTATGCTGTTGAGTTTTTTCATTACTTAATTAGAGTAGTTTCCCTAGTTAACAATACCAAAAAATTTGTGTAAGTATTTTAAATGAATTTTAATTAAACTCTTTTGACAGCAAATAAATAAAAGTTGGGCACACAAGTCTGTCAATATTATAGAATTTTAAAAATTATCATTACATTGTTTTATTGTATTACATGTTGACATGGTACGAAATGTGGGTGCTCATCCACCCTAGCTTTACTCATAGCAAGCTGTAATGCAACACGAGACAACCAATTTACGTTTAACAACTGAAGTATAAATTGATATTTCTCGTCCTCATTCAATTCCAGTCTTTATTCCTTTCCGATACCAAGAAACGTGGCTATAACTGCATCACAAAAGATTGTTCAATATTTTCTTCGCTCCATTTAGCTCTCGCTGCGTTAGCGTGGCTCCAAGCGTTTCTATTAAACGATCATTTAGACTGGCAGCTGCTGGAAACTCGACTTTTCAAGAACTGAAAGAACTACGTCAATATCTCCGTTTTATTCTGTCTTAGCTTAGAAAAATTTTAAAGAATCTTCTAACTAATTTGCTACATTATTTAGCCACCCTTTACCTTACCAATAAAAATATAAATGCTCGCTAAATACAAGCTCAATGAGTTGATGCTCACAAAAAGCCACTATAGTTTTTTGAGACTGTTAGAATTTTAATAAGGCACGTTTTACAGATTTCACTAGGTACCTACTTTTTAATTGGACCTTGGCTTGTCTAGAAGTTCCAAGAGCTTCGTAAGTTCTACACTGGTTCTACATAGTAGTTACTATTGTATGATTCAAAACAGCTCTGCAATCTTCCATATTGCAATCCAAGAACTAGCATTTCCCTTTTATAGTACCAGTGGTGTCAAGGATCCGAACTTACATTCGACAAAACGATTTACTTTCCACGAAATCAATCTACTCTGCTTAAAAAACCTTCTCACATAGAGTTGGAATTCATTTGCGACGCGATTTCGTAGTTTGAAGACTCAAGAACATTATTATTATTATTATTTATATCTTTATTGTACATCGACCGATTCGATTGTTGGTTTTGTAAGCAATACTGTTGTAAAAGTATTATCAAAACGCGACAACAAATATATTTTTAGAATAAAAATAAATACTGCAATCAATACAATGACGTCCATGTATCTAAACGACTTATAATGGATATGGCGATTATAAGTGTACTATCGAAACCCCAATAACGATGATGACACTAAATGTAAATACGACAAAAACACATTCATGCCCATCATTAGAGTGATTCGTGGCACACGCAGGACAGCTACGTATAAATGTTTGGGCACCCATCAAATTTTATTTGAACATCATATGAAATATTAGAAATATTATTTACACAACGAAAAATAAGTCGTAAAAATTACAAAAAAAAATCGGACACATTTATTGCAGTATATTGCTTAGTGGTGTAAGAGTAACGCTACTGCCCATTCCTCATTATAGTATAGCTATTAGTTGCCATATACGACACCCGACATAGAGGTAGGAGTGGTGACAATAATAATAAATATATAACAATAAAATAAATATAAATAAATAAAATAAATTGTATTCTTTTATGCCGGTACCATACTAATATTACACACTTGCCATAACTTTTAAATATCTCTAAATATCTGCAATCAAATGTAAACCTTCTGATTTCGGGTAAAGCACATAGTTAATTGTAAAAAATAAACATACTGTGGTTACCAGATTGAATATTCAAGTCTTTGAATGTACAGGGTTTCAATGTAAGTAATAATCATCTGAATAATTTATACAGGCGCTATTTTGAATATGTAATGGCTTTATTCATCTCTGTGTACTAACGAATAAACACTCATCAGGGCTCTTCAATTAATCTTCATCAAAAATATTACTCAGTATATTTAATTAATTACTTCAAGTCTCATAAATAAAATTAAATCGTGAAGTAAATTATCTGATTCTTATTTGACTTATAGATTTTGATTTCGTCAATGCGTGAAAATTACTATTCTTCACATTGATTCTACAACTTTTAATGCCTTATTATGGAAGTATTGAGTAAACGGAACCTTTTACAAAATTAAATAGCGTTTACAAAGATTTATCAGAACCTATTTTTAACTATTTCGAATATAAGCCAAATTCAATTCTGTATTGAGAGAATGACGCGACATTAATATTGCAGACAGCAGATTCCACAAACCGACCAGTCCGGTAAAAGGGAAATGTTCATCTCAAGATTCCGCAATGTCCGCAGCGCAATATTCATTCAGGGACCATTGCTCGCTTTGTGCTTCTAACAAAATGACTCGAATATCTTCAACGGTATCTTGTTGCAAATAATTGCTTTCTTGTGGCCGTCTGTCCATTTCATTTCTCGCGCATTGAAAAGTCGATGGAAATTGATCACGCTTGGATTCTCTTATGTCTGTTCTAGATTCGGACACTATTACAGATGAAGTGTCTTTAGATGATTGATAAGATTCCCTATGAGTTTATCCTAGAAGAAAGGCTCTAATCTAGACCGCTGTTATGGACCCAATACTTGAGACAAAGGAGGGGGAAGAAGCATATTAGCGCAGAGGCCTGCGTTTGCACAAACTGTGCACTGTTCGCAAAGGCCGATCAGTAGATGGTTGACTAAAAATATAATTTATCTCGAGTTCTTCCGTGCTTCGGAAAACAAGCAAAGCTGTTGGTCCTGGCTGCATCTGCAGTCTATAATAACCACCAATCCGCACTGGGCTTTCGTGGTGGGTTATAGCTCATTCTCCTTATCTTATTTGAAAATCAGAACAAAGTAGTAGGAAATATGGGAGTAAATCCTTATAGAGAATGTTGAATATTCGCGAGACCTTAAGCAGTCCAGCCCCTTTAGATAAGTGGCCAATCTATTCTAACACGAATAGAATACAAATGTATGAAACTGATGTATTACAGGTGAAACAACATCGCGACGTGCCAAATGTAAGAGTACCTAGTTATCAAAAATTGAAATTTGTTGGATAGAAGGAAACGTTGTATTGTTTGCCAGCCCTCAGATGAGATTGCCTTGCTAGGCTAAGTTCATAAGGAACCTCATTATTCAGATAAAGACGCTTCGTTTTCAATTTTTTTATGCTATACATGGAATCTCTTGCCCTTCATCTCACCTGATGGTAAGTGACGATAAGGACTGAACATAGAATCGTTAACAGTATTATTATGGCGACAGATTTTGATAACATGGTAGTAGCAAGCCAGGCGGACTTGAAAGAAGTCCTACCACCAACGAAACCGGGTACAAATTGGTACTAACCTGGGGATCGAACCCGGGACCTCTGGATCTTATTTCCAGTTGGCGAACCACTAGACCACGGAGACGGTTAGTCCAAATTACTAAGATAAAGCTTATTGTTAATAGGCGCACTTTTTCACAATACCCAGTTCAGAACCCCGATTATGTAAGCATCTTTCAATCGCTTTCGTCTACCTGTCACTCTCACACTTTGCGATTATTCTCAATGTGACAGGTAGACGAAAGCGATTGAAAGAGGCTTACATAATGACCCCGCTGTTCTTTCGGCACGTCCTCTATAATTAGCAACGAACAGTCTCTTTCACAGACAGGGCAATTAATTTAACAGTCCCTTTATTACCTAAAGCTGTTAAAAAGTCCAGTAAGTAACCTTTTTTTTGGTTATTTATAGAGCATTTCTTTGTTTTTTTTTAATAACTACCTGTGACCCGGCATACGTAGTCATGCCATAATAGTATAAATTATCCCGTAGCCATGGTTACGATTTGGTTGTCATGATTACGTCAAATGTTTGACAGGATAGCAGTTTATATGTGAAAATGAAATTGTTGTTTTACTATTTACCTCGCAATTTTTCCATGTTGTCTCACCTTTCCTGCCTTGCCTGGCCCAAAACAATAATTTCAAAACCAAAATCAGCTAAATCGGCCCAGCCGTTCTCGAGTTTTAGCGAGACAAACGCACAGAAATTCACTTTTAGATAAAAGAAGATGATTGATACGTTTTTTTTTGATTTATCATAGGAAACTTTACTGATTTCTGTACTATGGTTAACGAAATGGTTCGAAAAATTGCGGCAAGTCAATTAACGTCTTGGTTGGCCGAGTGGTATAGGCATCTGACCGGAACGATACCCACATCAAGACTTAAATTTTTCGACCTTTTTTTTAACCACAAATTTCTTGTGACAAATAATTATCTTCAATTCTTCCGAGCTCCTGAAGCACGTCAAGCCGTTGGTCTCGGCTGCATATCTGCATTCTGCAGTCGTCAAAACCACCAATCTGCACTGGGCAGCGTGGTCGCTTGTGGCTCATTCTCCCTATGTTTTTCCAACCATAGGTAAGGCCTGTGCCCAAGTAGACACTAAAGGACTTGTGAATAGGATGAAATAAGATCCCAATGTTTAAAAGCGCGACGCTATTGGTTTTATACCGTCTTGCCGTCATAACACGATCCAATGTAACTTCCATAGTATAAATGATTATGAAAAACATGTTATTATATCCCCGTGTGTGTAAAGTAAAATAAAAATTTAATTACCTTCTAGTTTTTTATGTCCTCCTGTACGTTTGATCTTCATAAAACTATATTGAAAATTATATAAATCTAATCAAAGTTTATTTACAAATCAATTGAGGCCAAGAAATCTTGGTGTATGGCTTTTAATTATAAATCTAATTAATTTCCAGAAACCATTATTAGACGATAAATGTGGTTTAAAAAAGTATTTGTAATTATTAATCGTTGGTGAAATGAATGACTATTGATGTTTTTCGTTTTAAGTAATAATAATTCGGGGAAAAATAGGCGGGATTTATATATGTCTGCATTGTCTGTATTGTCCAATCGCAAAAGGACAAACATCTTAAAATAACGTAAGTCCCGAAGATATTGCTAATGGTATCCCTTATGATTTGCTATTAACCCTACAAAGATTATTAGCATTATGGAGTATAAATATTTCGTTCCGGATACACGTGCCGTTCGTGGTTTATTTCAAATCAAACTTACTAATCCCGCTGCGAGATTATGACATTGAAATAGAGGAAGTGGGTTTTTCAATCATTACTCTATGCACTCTCTACAGTTGAAGGTATGTGCGTCAAGTACTCCTTGGAATGTTCATGACGCACATAACTTCAACCTAATGACGGCTTAGTCTGAGCGGAGAATGGGCCATAACCCACCACACTGGTCCAGTGCGGTTTGGTGGGTATTAAAGACTGCAGATGCAGCCGGGACCCATGGCTTAACATGCCTTCCGAAGCACGGAGGAACTCAATATGATATATTTTCGGTAACCCATCCAATGACATTCTTCTCCCTGCTCTGTTTCCAGTTTATCTGGGGTCGAGTATTTTCCTCCATTCATATCGGTCAGACGCCATCAAGGTATTCACTCCCTTTGGATTTATATCATCCATCACACCGAAAATGTGCTAGTGATGAATGAATGTATGGAAAAGAAACGGAACGGACCATGTCGAGAGACCGATGAACGGAGAGTGATTAAAATGACAACATTCCAATCCATATACTGCTCAAGGTTTTGGCTTAGGTTTTACAACCGGCCGCCTGCCTGACACCAACCCTCTTTGGGTATGCTGTTATTAGTGGTTCGCACTCCACCATTCGGGTGCCCTAAGGTGCTTATTGGTCTAAACCGGGTAATCTCCCTTAGTCGGCAATCACCCCCGGGGTGAGTTGGGACTGGCACATTCTACGTTATTTTTTTGCTCCCAGACCAGCATGGAAGGCGGACCAGCCTTAGCAAAAGGCCTTAGTTTTCGCAATCGCATGCCGAGAACGCTAAGCCACTGCACTACAGGAATTCTCACGTCCTCTACCGCCTTAACATACAAACAGAGGTGGATTACCACCCACGTTTCGCCAATTAAGATAGGTCCTAATTGTAATAGGTGGCGAGCCAGTTGCCATTCACCTGACACGGAAATCGTAGTACATTGGTTGAATAAGAGGAACGCTGCCCATTACTCATTGCTGTCTTTACCCTTAGTCGCTTGTACGACACCCACGGGAGAGATGGGGGTGGTGACAACTGTATTCTGTTATGCCGTCACCACACCGCCTTAACAAATCATTTAATTATCGCAACCCAGACACGGTGACACCGACGGTCTCTCGATTGTTCCTGTCATGCAGCCGGCATGCTGATGATTAAGTGAGTGATTCAACCATTGACGGATGATTGCAAAGCGGCGAGTGTTGCCAACTGCACGTCAACACGTTGACGTATTACGGTGGTAACAGACAAAGAGAAATTTTGCACTGAAATCAAGGCGGCCAGTAGTATGTTAATCTTTAGCTATGTCATTTCAATTCAATTATTCTTTTGATTTACATACATAAATCACGCTTATATCTCCAATAGTAATCGTATACCTACCTACAAAGTTTTGTAGGTATACGATTGTATGAATTTCTTACGTCCAAAGTTTTTATTTGTATGCAATTTTTTATAAATATTCTGCACACTGTTTTAATTCATTTATTAATTTCGTCTGTTTTCTCTTCATTTATTCATGCATCACTAGAACTTAGCTCCATGTATTTAATTTATTCGACAAGTGATGTTGACTGTGAATGAATTAATATACTCAAGCCATAGAGCACTCAAAAGACTAGGTACTTCTTTTAATTCGTCAAACAATTTCCATTAGTGACCTATATGTTTAATAGAGATTTCATGACGCATTGTCGCAGTAATGTCGTAAATAGCTAATGTGTTTATTGGGTGACCCAGCGCAAACATTAGGTTACGTTTATTCTCTGATGAATGTGAACCTTGTGTTCTATGTCTTAAGGGCCAGTTTGGAAGGAATTTAATTAGGCAACTACATATTTCCAAGATTACGTTATTAGTACAACTCTGTTTCTTTTCACATAAATATATTTGATTGAAGTTTTTTAGGTGTGAGCATGACAGGGCACAGATATAAATGGTCGATATGATAAAACTTTATTGGGTGCCTTACTTTATTTTAATGACTATTTTCGTAAGTAATTTCATTATAGTTCAGTTTGGGGATTTCAACAGGTTAGCGTTACATTGTTGGTGCAAAACATCGTAAAACGGGAACGTATGGTGATTTCCTTCGAGACTGACGTCAATGCGTGTTTGCCTCTACCAGTTTATAAACACTGGCTTATTTCGTAAGGAGACCCTGTATTGTATACCTACTTCGCTTTGACTTACAACATGATATTGGATAGTCAGAGGTCTTCTGAAACGAACAGTTTCCATGCTACATTGTCGACCGGCTTGGTCAGATTGCTGGCTATTTGTTGGCCAAAAGCTCCCGGGTTCGAATCCTGGTAGGGGCAAATTTTGTGATGAACACAGACATTAATTGTTCCCGAGTCATGTTGATGTAGTAAATTATAAATGTTTCTATATATAGTTATTAAACTTGTCAGTAACCATAACACCAGTGCTTATGCTACTTACTTTGGACTAGTTAGATGATAGGTGTGAGTTTAAAACATATTTCGATACTTTAAATCTCAAATGGCGCAATCACCATTTTAGCCAACTGTCATACGTTGGTAAAGCAGTCAGGGCCTTAGACTGACCGCGAGCTTTACGTAAGCAATCATTGTGTAATAAGTAATCATGTTTATTTAATGTAGAAAATCCAGGTGTGGGTTATCTGTTTACGTCCTTCGTGTGCTCCTGACTAGCTACGCCACGTTAACGTGACGTGTTGGTGACAGCTACGTGGCGTGAACTGTAACATTTGTAAACCGAGATGCCTAAACATTTACGCCGAGGTAACAAATATATACGAGAGATAAAAGCCGCAAATCCCTCACTAATCAACGTAATAATATCTGCACTGACGCCTGTATATCCCGGAAGACACACGTCTGTCGTCTTTGTAAAGCGGGGAATTCACTAGACGGGCATGCCCGCGGGCATGGCTGCCGAAATGGCCGCCGGATCTCGCTTCTACAAGTCTGTGCGATGTGTGTTTAGAGAAGCGTCACAGTCAGTATGGCTTATAGAAGGAAGGGAGGTCCGACGGGCATGCCCACGGGCATACCGTCTAGCGAATTCAGCGTCAGTATGTCCAACAGCCCTCGTAGCACGGGAAGTGGATAAAATATCCTCGGGGAAAAGAAAATGTTTTCCTCTCGCTCTAACTTCCACTAAATGCCGAGACAAAACACTGTCAAGTGGTGGAGAGAGATTTTGTCTACGTCCCGTGCTAGGCCTACAGGAAACCACAAAATGACAAGTTTTCTTAATTGCTCATCCGACTTTGTGACCGACTACAAACAAGTTAAGGTTGACAATCGAAGAAAGTTGACAGTTTTGGGGAGTCCGGAGTGCTGTTCTATTAGTTTCGAAACCCAAGTGCCATTGTCTCCAATTTCCGTAACGTGCTTAGTTAAAAGTTGTCCATCGCCATGGCAACGGGAACCGGAAATAGCTTCCGTATTCATCTCCATACTGTCGCGGTCTAATAAATAATAATATCAATTTACAAATTATTAATAATTTATAATCACAGTACTTACATTATTCATATATAAATCAGGCCTATTTATCCCCTAAATGGTAGTCAGAGGTGAATTATCACCCACTTTTCGCCAATTATGTGGCGGACCTATTGCCATATATCGGGCACAAAATCACAGTATATTTATGTATGTATAGCTAGGTGGTATTAGAGGAATGCTGCTGCCCATTCCTCATCACTGTCTTTACCCTTTGTAACCTTGTACGACACCTACGGAAAGATGGGGGTGGTGACAATCGTATTCTGCTCTGCCGTCACCACATGGCCAATAATAATATCAATTTAAAAATTACATTGTTTTATCACAGTAATCAGTAAGGGATGGATTGATAACGTCTGACCGATATTAATGGAAGAGCTGGGAGAAGAATTGCTATCCCAACCCCCCCTCCCCACTACACGACACGCCTGAGCCGAGGTCCGCGCCTTTAGAGGCACCCTCAGGCCTGCCGCTCCAAGCTCCGACTCGGGCGCCCTGTGAGGCTCTCCGCAGCAGTATATATATCTCCCCCGGGAGATGCCGTCCCCCCATGGGAGACGCGTGCTATGGAGGTACCCTCACAGGGAGTGCTCAACTGCAAGGCTTGAGGACAAGGTCTTCCCCTTCCCTAAAAAACCCGGTTGATGCTGTAGAGGCCTCTCGGCCAACAGCTTAGGTCCTTCAAAATAAATATAAAAATCCTATCCCAACCGGTTAAACTTAGCTTCAAAACATTGGAAATAATAGAAAAACTTTCACCCCAAACTTGACGCAAACATTGCAAAGTTGCTTTCCTTTGAAGACAGAAACTAGAGCGTTAATACTTCTAAAGCCAGTCAGCTGTACTAAAATTGAGCGCGCTCATCAAAATCGCTCATTTATTTTAAAAGAGACGCAGCTCAAAGTATGCTTTGTATCATTTTTATTCTCAATAACATAACAATCAGTTGCAGGAATGCACATTTCAGTTGCGTATTATTTCTATTTACATATATACAGTGTCGTAAAAGGCGACTAAGGATAAATCAGTGATGAGGGATGGGCAGCAGCGTTCCTCTTATACCACCTAGCAATGTACTGCGACACTTTTGTGCCCGATATATGGCAATAGGCTCGCCACCTATTACATGGGACCTAACATAATTGGCGAAATGTGGGTGCTAGTTCACCTCTGCCTACCCCTTCGGGGATATAGGCGTGATTTATGTATGTATGTATGTACATATATACATAAATGAGGATAGACAGAGATGTATTAACACCCACGTTTCGCCAATTATGTTATGCCCAATAGGGAGCGAGCCTTTTGCCCATCTATCGTGCACATGGATTTTGGATGTCTAAGAAAAATGAGATTTTCAATATCCAAGGAAATTAAAAAATTTGAAATTATTACAATTAAATTTAAAATACCTAAGTAAATAGAAATCTGATTCCCATATCAAGACTATAATTATTCGAACTTTTCTAATCACAATTTTCTTTTAAATAGAAATCTATTCAATTGACCCACTTACATCTCATAACATCAAAAGGGTGGACAGTTAAAATGGATAAATTAACTCGTTAACATTTACAATGTCACATCCATCTTACCAACAAGCGTGTGATGTCATTATTATTGAACGGCGCGGGTGTGACACCCCTTTTGTATACGGAGGACAGTTAATTATTATAAAACGTAAAGAAAGCGTGTATACACCTGCTTGTCGTAGAACTCGTAGACAGACATGATGATAATTATGTTGATAAAACGAACAACATTTAGTTTTTAAAAAGATGTTTATTTTAAATAGGTATTATGTCACCCCCTGACTAGGAAGTGGGATTTTACGTACGCGCAGCGGGCCGAAAAGCCCACTTTATGGTCAGGTGTGACATAAAAAATACATAAATCACGCCAATATCCCCGAAGGGGTAGGCAGAGGTGAACTAGAACCCACGTTTCGCCATTTATATTAGGTCCCATGTAATAGGTGGCGAGCCTATTGCCATTTATCGGGCACCTTGACACCCATGGGATAGATTTGGCGTGGTGACAATTGTATTCTATTGTACGGTGTTCATATTTTAAATCACGGTATATGAAATATACATTTTTTTATTATATAAAGATACTATTAAACAAATTGTATTATTTTTTAATTATACTGTTATTAGGGAGTGGGGAGTATGAAGTGTTTTACACTCAAAAGGAGAAATCAACCTTTTAAAACTACATATTTCTTTTTTGAATAAATCGTTTTATTTATTTTTTCATAATGGGGACATTGGTGTGATGTTACGGAAAGACGCAACAGCCCTTCTCTTTTGCAGGAATCGTAAACCGTGGGGACTTGTTTTTGAATAAACAGTTTTATTTATTTTTTCATATTAGGGCTGTACATTGATGTGACGATACAGGAAGACTCAACTCCCCACCTCTTATGCAGGGATCATCAACCATGGGGACTTGTTATTTGAATAAATAAACCTATTTCTTTTTTATCATATTAGGGACATTGATGTGACGATACAGAAAGACTCAACTGCCCTCCTCTATTGCAGGGATCGTCAACCGCGGGGACTCGTTCCGGCGGCGGAGATCCAGATCTGGCAGCCTGGCACCCTCGTCTCCTGCTCAGTCTGCGCCAGAACCGCAGGAACGAAGGCCTGTGGCGTGCCACCGCGTGGCCATGGTGGGAGCTCCGGGGGTCGGCAAGACCGCACTCATCAGCCAGTTCCAGACCAGCGAGTGCATCAATGCCTACGAGGGACAGAGGGGAGAGGGTGAGTGCCTACCTGACATACATACATTTTTTTTTTTTTTGACGGAGTGGAATGCATTTTTCGCACCGTATCGGCCGCTAGCTAGACGGCCGACGTGTGTGGGACTCGCCCGACTCAAAATCGAGTCGGGAATACGCCACTAAACCACTCCGGTGTCCCTCCAGCCCTTCTGGCGGGGAGAGTCTGGGGTCTGCCGCAAGGCAATTCACCAGTTCTCCCCAGGGCCTCGACCTGACATACATACATACATTATTTAACAGACATACACTAAAAAGGACTGGAAATTATGATGATGACGTAGATTATCATCACGTCATCATCATCATCACTAGCCTTTTTTAATCTCCCCACTGCTGGGGCACGGGCCTGCCCTATGGATGGAAGAATATAGGGAGATTGGGCTATAATCCACCACGCTGGCCCAGTGCGGGTTGGTGGGTATTAACGACTGCCGAGACCAACGGCTTAATGTGCCTTCCGAAGCACAGGGGAACTCAAGATAGTAAATTTTTGGTCACCCATCCAATAACCGGCCTTAGCGACCATTGCTTAGTTTGCGAAGCGCTATGCCATTGCGCAAGCGAGCTCCTCCTCCCTGATCAGTGCATTAACAAAGGCGCGTAGGCTACTTGCGTATTTTACTTGTGCAGGTACATCCTCGAGTCACTTTCATGTCCGTAACTTTTTTAGTCACATTCATGGCATCCCGTCTCATAACATATCCAAAATATTCCCTACAGACACAATATAGCCAATAAATGCCCGTTTCAACGGCGACGCTGTCTGCCACGATATAATTATAACTAGCCAACACAGCGTAATCAAAGCGGCACACAGTAATTATACGGGCGCCATTAAAAATAAAAATAGAAAGCCGTTCCGAGCACAAAGCACGAAACGATAGCTTTTTGCTCGAGCTTTTTTTTTTAAAAAATAACTTTTTCTTCTGTATGCACAGCAAACGAACTACACCGTTTTAATGATTTTCTAATTAGTTCCGTAAATCACGGATATTTATTGTATTTTTTCGCCGAAGGGGTAGACAGAGGTGAATTAACACTCATGAGGTGAATTAACACTCATGCTCTAATTGCTATCTATAGTGAAAGTATTCAGAGCATTCATCTAGAGTGACCGGTAAACGGAGAGACTGATTGGGCTGACAACATTCCAATCTATACCTACTGCTCAAGGTTTAGGCTAAGGTTTTACAGCCGGCCGCCTGCCTGACAACAACCCTCATAAGTATGCAAAGTAAGGGTATGCTGTTGTTGGTGGCTTGTCCTGCACCATTCGTGAATGGAGACAGTGATTGGGATGACACCAAGAATTCATATGGACCACAATATTCTGTAATATTACATTCGGAATGAGCATGATAATATTGATATATGCTACTCAAAGTTTGAATCAAATTCTGACAGATTGTCCACTGAACTTTATAAGCAGTGCTCTTTGAGTAGCGTTTCTGTATTCGGGGGTCAGCAATGGTATAAATTATAACAAACGAAGAAGGTCCGACACGCTGTCCCATTCATTCCTACCTGTCCCCTATATCTTTGTCCCCTGGGCTAATGAAAGGGGTTTTTCGCTTATTTGTCGCTGTGAGGTTTTCTCCAATTTTACTCACTCTTTGGTTGGTTCTATTTCCAAAAGTTAGTCCATAAAACTTTTGAAAAACATATAAAAAGCCATGACTCTAGAACAAATCTGTGTCGGTACTCGTGACAGAACATTTGACTTTACCAGGACTCGACCCGGGAGCTCTTGCTCAACAGTCATAATATTACCTATAACAAAAAAAAACCTAGAGTTCATTGGTTCTATTATTTAACCCATCATAGACTTGTCAGTTTAACTTAAATTGCCCACTTAACATGAGCACTATGTTACCACAACGGCCATTATTTATGATCGGACTATACAAGCTGCCCGTAACTTACATAACAACATATGTAAGCTTGTTATATATATTCTTGGATACTTAGTTGGCCTAATGGTGGTTATTTATATTCACCTTGGATACTTAGATGTCAAAAGGGTAGTTCTTTAGAGCCTAGAAGGGTGGGATTTGTAGTTTATGGTTGAAACAAACGAAACTTTTCTGATTACCACTTATAATCTATTTGAACGCATAGAATACAAACGTCAATTTTTGACAGCTTGTCTTACATTTGACACGACGGTCGCCATGTTGTTTCTCAGTAATACACCAGTATCATATACTTGTATTCTATTTCTTCGAATAGATTCGCCACTTGGCTAGACATCCAGGAAGGTGAATGTATGATTCACAAAGTTTCACTACAAAACGAGTAACACTTTCGAATAATTCGAAAACGGAAGTCGGTTCAAAATGGCCGCGAACGCCCGTAACGACCGACAATTTGTTTTTATTTTCCAAATTATTTCCCAGATGCCTTCGAGAACGTTCAAGTGCGCATGGAAGGCTTTATGAGCCAGTTCTGTTTTAATATTTATGAAGAACTCCGCTTTTTATTGAATAAAAATGTTAATTCGCCCCTGGGGCAAGTAATTATACCTGTCAGTATTCACTGTGGGCATTTGCCGTTTTAATTACGCAGCTCCGTTCGGCCCATCGCCTGTTGCCTCATCAGGTGACAAAATTAAAAGTGTGACAGTGTTTAAGCGATATATTTTCAGTGGAGAAAATTTTATATTGGCTCTGTAATGGCACAGGCCGTATGGTGACAGCTGAGTGAAATAAAATTGTCACTAATCATTCCATCTTCGTCGAATGCTTGTACGCGACTGTTTTTCCCTTATTTCCTACATATATCACACTTTATAATTTACTTAGAACTCGGTTTAAAGCCTAAGGTTCCAATTAAGGCATAATAAACAAATAATAATAATGGACGTAGAAGGAGAGGAAGACCAAATAAGAGATGGATGGATTGTATAAAGAGGAGGATATGAAAGTGAGAGGAGTGAATGTGAAATTGGTGAAGGATAGAGAGGAGTGGAAGAAGAAACCCTCTTGTGCCGACCCAGAGCGGGATAAGGGCAGGTAGAAGAAGAAGAATAATTTTATTTACCTTTCGTTAAAGACTATGAAGACATATTTGAACTAAGGGTTCAGGTTGAAAGTCCTCCATCACTGTTCTATGCACACCCGAAAGGTGTATTGGATGATATGAATCAAAAGGGAGTGGATGGATTGATGACGTCTAACCGACATGAATAGAATAAATAGAATGAAGAGACTGGTAAACAGGGCAGGATCTATCTAACCTCAAGTAAGCAGACAGATAGGACGCTAAAGCCCCTTTCATTCTTCGGCGTATACCAGTCGACCGGGATTTTGTATGAAGCTACGCAACCGGCCGCACACTGAACAAATGAAAGCTACTGAAGCTTCATACAAATTGTGACGGCATTGAATGAAAATGAAAGGGGTCAAATGACGAATCAATAAATATATTGTACATTACTACTAGTTTAACTTTTTGAACGAATATCAATGTTTAAAACAGTAAACTAAGTTTACAAGGTTTTCCAGTGTTTCATTGCGATACGTCGATAAACTAACAGTTTGCCGTCTGATAAAGGCAGGCAATATGGAGCATTCAGTGATGGCTAGTAAGACTGCGGATAGATTATACCGAATTATAATAATGCCGTGTGGTGACGGCAGAGCAGAATACAACTGTCTCCACCCCCATCTCTCCCGACGACCGTGAATGTCGTACAAGGCGACTAAGGGTAATGACAGCGAATTGTTAATGGGCAGCAGCATTCCTTTCATAGCAATATACTGCGATTTATGTGCATGTTATATGGCAATAGGCTCGCCACCTATTACATGGGCCTAACATAACAAAAAATGGGGGATAATTCACCTCTGCCTACCCCTTCGGGGCTATAGGCGTAATTTATGTATGTATAATATGGTGCCTTGCCTAGTGGTAAACGATACAACTTTTCTATCGAACAAATGTCAATTTTTGACAACAACTCTTACTGCCGTACTCAGAGACGTCAATTAACTTTAATGAGTATTTAAAGTCAAAAAATTTCATTCAAATCTAGATCATAGACCCGGCAAAAATAGCGACTAGTTTTGAATTGTCATTTTTTGACGTTAAGTACTCATTAACGTTATTTGACGTCTCTGGGTGCGGCAGTTACATTTGACACGACGCAACGGTCACCACAGTGTTTTTTTTTCAATAATACGTTAGTTTCGTATATTTGCATTCTATCAGTCACAAAGAGTACAATGTATATCGGACACAAATCACAGCAAATTGCTAGGCGCTATATGGGGAACGCTGCTGCCCATTCCTTGTCGCAGTCTTAACGCTTAGTCGCCTTGTACGACACAACACCCGTGGGTAAGATTGGAGGTGGTGACAAAGCCGTCACCACACGGCATTAATTATAATAGCAATAAACCCACTCTTAAGAGTACAATTAAATATCTACCATTTAAAAATAATACATACATACATCACGCCGCTCCCGCATGGGGAAGGCAGAGATCACATCTTTCCACTTGCTACGATCCTTACATACTTCTTTCGCTTCATCCAAACCCATTGATGTCTTCATGCAGGCCCGGCGGTTTCGGGTACTCTTGACCTAGCCCTTTTTTAATAGACAAGTTGATTATGAAAGATCCTTCTAAGCCTTCCCCGTCCTAAAAATAACATACATACATACATAAATCACGCCTATATCCCTGAAGGGGCAGGCAGAGGTGAACTAGCACCCATGTTTTGCCAATCATGCTACGTCCCATGTAAGCGAGCCCATTGCAATTTATCGGGCACAAAAGTCGCACAAAAGTACATTGCTAGGTGGTACAAGAGGACCGCTGCCGCCCATTCCTCATCACTGATTTGTCCTTAGTCGCCTTGTACGACACCCACGGGAGAGATTTGGGGTGGTGACAATTGTACTCTACTCTGCCGTCACCACACGGCCTAAAAATAATATATTTATTATGGTCACAAACCGCCGACTTTATGGCCACACAATGCGCAGCCCGTCCCACCGCCGACGTACGATGCCGGGAAATTCAATCAACGCCTAGATGTCGGTACCTCGACTCACGCACACACGCGCACGGCTACACAGGAACCACAACAACCTGTTACTGCTAATAACGGATTTGTTCTGCCTATTTCTGTTCCTTTTCAGTTTTCCGCTCTCTTAATAAACTCTTATAACATTATTTTTTCGTTTTAGGGTTAGTTCACATTGAGATATTCGCCGAAACTCAAAGATACAAGAAGGTCCATAGCATATAACTCATAGTCGCCTTTAAAATATCTGTCCGGTTGATGGTAGAGCAGAATACAATTGTCACCATCCCCAATCTCTTCCATGGGTGTCGTACAAGGTGATTAAGAGTTACGCAGCGATGAGTAGTGGGCAGCAGCGTTTCTCTTATAATTATCACCTAGAAAGTTACTACGATAAAAAAAAATTTAAATGTCGTATTTCAAGTGTTCCTAAATATCGCTGGGTGGCTGGGTATTGGCCAAGAGGTCCCGGGTTCGAAACCTGGTAGGGGCAAATTTTGTGATAAACACAAATATTTGTTCCCGAGTCATGGTTGTGTTTATGTTCATGTAGTATATTTTCAACATTCAAATACATAATTATTATGAAATTAAAAATATGTCCGTCATCTAGTATCCATAACACAAGTGCTTAGGCTACTTACTTTGGGCTAGATATTAGGTGTGAGTGTATAAAATATTTATTACTATTATAGTTTTATTATTTTATCGCTTGTCTTGTGGCCCGAGTTTATAGGAACGCTATCGTCGACGGAAAACTCAATCAACGCCCCGGAGATGTTGGCGGCAGCAGTTCCTCCTTCACACACAAAGGATGGAGTAGTGCAATTCTCATTTCCACTTGCTAGTTATTCATAGGAGACCTCTAAAAGACCTAAGCCAAAACCTTGAGCAGTATAGGTCGGAATGATGCCCGTTCATCGGTCTCTCGAATGGTCCGTTCCGTCTCTTTTCTATATACATCCATACATCACTAGCACCTTCCGGTGTAATGGATGATATGAATCGAAAGGGAGTGGATGGCTTGATACTTGACGACGTCTAACCGATGAATGGAAGTGGAAACATACTGCGCCGACCCCAGATAGACTGGGAACAGGGCAGGAGGAAGAAGAGTAATTCATAGTAGAGTCGGGGAATTCAACCCATCACTAGCCCTTTTATGTCGACTGGGGCACCACAGGGCACACTCGCATGCACCTTGGTGATCATCGGTATACACCTAGCAATCTCCCTTAGTCGACACTCACGACATCCCTGGGGTGAGTTGGGTGATCTATTTTCATTTATTTCGCACTCGCGCCATTGTACTCGCTCCCTTAATCCTGGTAGCCCTATTTTAAATAATTGACCTCAATAAGCCTCGACATGACCACGAAATGAGTATATTTTTCCCAGCGGAAAAGCCTGGATATATTCCGACAAATTCCGTGGAAAAATTGTCATTTTCTCATTGACACCGTACCTTTTTGTGACACAACAGCAAATGAGTGATGAAAAGGGCTTCACTTTTTCGTTCTTCGAAATAATTTAAAAAGAGAAATCGGGCTTGATATCGGTATTTGTTCAGAACCGAATGCAATGACTTTTCGGTTCTTGCAAAACAGAAAACATTTCCAAATTCTGACTTGATTACAATTAAATTTTTCAAAGTTCTAAAACCATGGACTGGAATAACCAGGACTTATATCGTAAGAAATATTTCGTAAAAATAAAAACGTCCGAATCTAGTTTTATATTAAGTATATTTACAACATATCCAAAAATATTATAATTGGCCTATGTTTACGGGGTGAAAGATATTATCGCTTGTTGTACTAAAATTTACAGCTTCACAATGCTCTTAAATATTAGAAACCTTTTGACTTTGGCCCACACGTTACCAATGTTTAACGTTTTATATGAATAAATCATATTTTTATTTTATTTTATACTCCAACCTAGAATTGTTAAAAACAGAATAACGTAATCATCCTGCTGGTGGCCTTTGATGGCTGAGCGGTTTCGCACTAGGTACGTCCGATCCGAATCCAAGATTTGGACGGTCCGTTGTAGCCGTAGAACTATTTCTATGGTAACTACATCCGATCTCTGTCCGAGTTTTCTAGGCTAATATTTTTTTCTTGGATTCGGATCGGATTCAGATTGGATGTAGTGCGTAAGCGCTCTAAGCGCTCTCACGCACTACGTCCGATCCGAATACAACGGACTGTATTCTCACGGATTCGAATCGGACGTAGTGCGTAAGCGCTCTAACTCTCCTTAAAATTGTCCATCCACAAAAACGGATTGGAGTCCGTACTTAACAAACCACGATATAATGCATTGTGACGCAGAAAACCCGACGGCTTAACAGCCAGCTAACTCCTTTGCTAACACAATAAATAAATAAACCGACAGTAATGGCGGTTAAACTTTTACAACTCGTTGTCGCGCGAAAGCCGCCCAATCTCACGTTAACATCGAAAATTAATTTAAACATGTATGCCGGAGTGGAGTGGCATGAGTAATTCTTCGCCTGATATTCTGACAAATTTATGCTAAACCAATCTGCTGACACGTTGATTCAGTCGTATTGTGACGTGGGCGCGTCTCTTGTCAACATGCTAAAATTAAATATTACCTTACAAAATTAAGACCACATTTTGGATGTGTTTTATATTTTCAGGTTACACACTTACATACATATTAGAATACTGAATAGTATATGAAGCACTTCTATGCTGGCTTGGGAGCAAAAAAATAACGTAGAATGTGCCAACCCCGACTCATCCCAGGTGTGTTATAAAAGTCGACTAAGCGAGATTGCCCGGTGTAGACCAATAACCACCTTAGGGCACCCGAATGGTGGAGGATAAACTACCAACAGCAGCATACGTATCCATGAATTGGAATGTTGTCATTCCAATCACTCTCTCCGTTCATCGATCTCTCGACATGGTCCTTTCCGTCTTTTTTCTATACATTCATTTATCACTAGCACTTTTCCGATGTGATAGATGATATGAATCAAAAGGGAGTGGATGGCTTAATGAAGAGGAAACATACTGCGCCGACCCCAAATAGACGGAACAGGGCAAGAAGAAGAAGAAGAACCACAGAGAAAATATTATAAGTAAAAAGGAATAATTGGACAGTACCTAAATTAATTTAATTTACTTTGGAACTTGACTTTGAAAACGAAAATCTAAATTCACTGACCTGTTTAATTGGAGCGAATTATAATTTAACATTTTACTTGTATTTCAAATTCTCAATACCTATACACCACACCCGCGAGACGGTGAAACCTTCCGAATATTAAAAAGAAGCATTCGATACTCAGAAAATATATTATCCTTCGAAACCATAATATCAATCGCTATGCGCTTAATAAATATAGCTTTAATATTGCGGTTTCATTCGTGCTCATAACATACAATATTAGAAAATCATTCGTCTTCCATTTCCATTCACCTTCTCGTAATTCATTCTCCCACCTTACCCGTTCCCATTTCCATTCAGATCCCACGATAAATCTGTTTCCGTTCTCGAGGTAAAAGAGGCTATATTATTAGCTCTCCACGCGCTAGATAAAATTGTAAAACAAAAGGGGATTTCGTTTGAAATTGCAACAAGATATATGCTCATCCCGTAGTTGATCCGGTTTTCGGTTCCATAGTGTTCGGTTCTATAGTGCATTCCTTTGGGAATTTTTTGTTAAACATCATTGATATAACGCCTTTTTTCACGGGTTTAAATATTTATCTTCATAGTTTTCAACTAAACGTGAATAAAACACTTTCTATTTGCTTGATTTTTGCGATTTATTCTGTGATTTATTTCAATTTCATTATGTTGTTTATTTGTCTATGAAGCCAATACATGTTTGCTTTTTATATTGGCATATATGAGCGACAGATACTTTATGCTTTAATACATACATACATAAATCACGCCTATATCCCCGAAGTAGGTAGGCAGAGGTGAATTAAAAACCCACTTTTCGCCGATTAAAGTCCCATGTAATAAATAGGTAGTAGCTAGGGTATATGAGGAATGCTGCTGCCCATTTCTCATCGCTGTTTTATCCATAGTCGCCATGTAGGACACCGACGGAAGAGATGGGGGTGGTGACAATAAATTGTATTCTGCTCTGCCACCACACGGCATGCTTTAAAACAGTATTAATTTAATTCATAAAAGCTATAAAGTTTTGGTACATATTAAAATAAGATGTTGGTGAAAGCGGGCGTAAGGTTCTATTAAATATCTTTGAATTACAAGCTCCAAGCTTGTAATTCCGTTTAAAAAACAATGTGAAGGTAAATTGATAAAGAGATGCCTTATTCCACAAATCCTCTTAGATAATCCCTGCTCAGGGGATTTGTCGACTTATTGTCCCCGTGTCGACTTATTACGAACTTTAACCTTAGGTAATACGGGTATTTTTCGGAATGAAGCACTGTGAAAAAGATATACGGATAGAAAAAAGATATGATACGGATAGAAAGATTACTCGCAAACACATAAGAAGGACAATGCTTAATACATTTGTTGGGATGCGGAAGAAACGCCGTGTCATCAGCGAACAGAGAAGAGAAAAAAGAAGAGAAGAGAAAATTACGAAAATCTTCTTACTTTATTTTACTTTTTCATAGAGAAGACTTTCCTCCAAACCAAGTGTGTCTGTAGGATTGCGGTACAACTTTACTTAGTAGGGTCTAAAATATATTCTAAAATGTGATAGAAATTTTATAATCGCCATTTAGGGGGCCTACCGCCTAACTCGATTGCTAAAGCAAAAGCTATAGTTTATGACGACATGCTGTCATTTCGCACCAAATGTACCTAAACTATTAGCGATAGCTTTGACCGAATGATCACCGAATGATTTTGTATGAATTTGGCACAAAATCCGAACCGCCTATAAATTCAAGATGGCTGATATAGCCGTAAGCAGTGCATTGCTATATAGCTATCATCAGCAATAGAGTTAGGCGGTAGGCCCCCAGGTCTTACTAATCTTCTTCTGCCTTATCACGATGCTCATTAGGCCTAGTATTGATTCTGACTCCATTGTTATGGTCTGCTGTCGCACTTTTCGATCAACTACTTCTATAGGTTACTCGATAATTTGTTTGTGGAGCGCTTTGACGTAGCCGCTACAAATTGTCAGTACAGTTTGTCAATATGTTACTTAATTGAAGACATCATAGGCGTGGAAGATTCATTATTATTGTGCCCTAAGTACAAAAACATGGAATGACGAAGTGTCAGTAGCCTCATTAAGCTTATTAAAACTTCCACGCTTACGACAATTACTGCCGCACTCAGAGACGTCAAATAACGTTAATGAGTACTTAACGTCAAAAATTGACAATTCAAAACTAGTCGCTATTCTTGCCGGGTCTGTGGTCTAGATTTGAATGAAATTTTTTGACATTAAATACTCATTAAAGTTAATTGACGTCTCTGAGTGCGGCAGTTTGAGCCATCATTTTATGACGTATTACAACGTATTAGCAATTTCCTGTGGGCTAGCTGGGTAATTGAAGAATAATAGTAGGTATAGATGAACTGTGGCTACGTATACATATCGTTTTGAATTTGGCTGTGCAATATGTATAAACTTTTATTGTAACCTGTAAATTAAAACGAGAATAGATAGTAAGACAGATGGATGGCAAGTATTTTATACTGAAAACTTAAATTTCAAATGTCGTATAAAAAAAATTATTCACGTAATATACAAATTTCATCGGAGTGCCAGCCCTGACGTGGCAGCAGTAGGTAATCAAAGCCCAGTATTGCTGTAGTCAAACTACTTTACCGACACATCTATTAATCATCAAGTATTATTTCACCCGGCAAATATAACTAAAGTGAGTTTTGAAAATACATTCGTGTTTTGACTATGAAACAAATCTAGTTTCTCCTCCGGCTCCACACTGTAGGTACGTGATTAAATATTTATAAAGCCCCACTGTACGTTAAACTAACAAAAAGCTATCTATGTGGAACAGGTATTTTCACAACTACTCTCCAATTCACATATAATAAATGTTATTTTGCTTTATTTTCACGCAGCTTTGATCCATTAATCGTGTACCAGTGATAATAATTAAATAATATTACCACCCGCTTAGATACCACTAATTAGATTGTTTTTACTTTTTTGCAGGCAATAATTGATAGATGTTAAAGATAAATATATGACAAACATTCGTAGCCCAAAAGGAAATTCTGTCTAAATTTACTCCACCGTCTACTCCCTTGGGGGACCGGTGGGTAATTTTTATGATGAACCGCCCCATTGAGTAGGCATAGGGCAAATGTGAAACAGAAGATTAACCGCTTTAGATTTTAAGCCCGCCTTGGTTATTCTCCCCCTAGAGAAATCTCCAGGCTAAATACCCAAAGAGGGTTGGTGTCAGGCAGGCCGGCTGTAAAAAACCTAACCTTGAGCAGTATGGATTAGAATGTTGTCATCCCCATCACTCTCTCCGTTCATCGGTCTCTCGACTTGGTCCTTTCCGTCTCTTTTCTATACATTCATTCTTCACTAGCACCTTTCCAGTGTGTTGTCCAAAACAAAAGGGAGTGGATGGCTTAATGACGTCTGACCGATATGAATGGAAGAGGAAGCATACTCCGCCGACCCCAGATAGACTGAGAACATGGTAGGAAGAAGAAGAAGAATCTCCTCTCTTATAACGGTATCCTCTCTTTACAGATGGAGAGTGCCCAGAACAGAAGGTGTCCATAATGCTGAACGGTGAAGAATCAGAGTTATATTTCGTCAACTGCACAAGCACAAAAGTGAGTCTAGAATAGAACATACCTACATGTTCACGACGAACAAAATAATAAAAACAATTTAAATGTTAATTAAGATATAATATAGTAAATATGTAATTATACAACATAGTTCTATGGCGGAAGAAAATAGAAGAATGAATATAAACTGATATTGAGTGAATGAAGGAAAATTGGGAATGAATCGTATGACCGTATGACTGAGAACTGATTGGAAGATTCGTCTAAACGCTGATAATAATCTGTGGCGTAGATAATACATACATTATGATCACCAGCCTTAAAATGTCTCCACTGTTGGGGCACAAAACCTTCCCTATCGATGATAGAATATAGGAATGGGCTATATCCCAACACGCTGGCCCAATGCGGATTGGTAGTATTAACGACTGCAGATGCAGCCAGGACCAATGCCTTAACATGCCTTCTGAAGCACGGAGGAACTCGAGATAATGTATTTATACTTTTCTACAAGTTAACTAACGTCTTGGTTGCCCGACTGGTATAGACATCTGCCCGGAATGTAGAGGACGCGGGTTCGATTCCCGCATCAAGACTCTAATTATTCGAACTCTTTCTATCCACAAATTTCTCTGTAACAAGGTCAAAGTAAAAAGGCCCTTAACTGGACTAAAACGTTACCAGCTGACCGTACTAAACAAATGGGGTTAATGAACCCCAAATTATAAAAGGTTTCGTGCGAACTTTCGTAAAGCACTCTCTCGTTGAACTTTCGACTACAAGGCTACTAATAAAATGTTTGACATTTCGCCCTGCGTTATATTGTATACAACTAATTTGGTGACGGCAGAGTAGAATACAATTGTCACCAACCCAAATCTCTCCCGTGGGTGTCGTACAAGGCGACTAAGGATAATCAATTAGTGATGAGGAATAGGCAGCAGCGTTCCTCTTATACCACCTAGCAATGTACTGCGACTTTGTACCCGATAAATGGCAATAGGCTCGCCACCTATTACATGGGACCTGACATATTTGGCGAAACGTGGGTGCTAGCTCACCTCTGCCTACCCCTTCGGGGATATAGGCGTGATTTATGTATGTATGTATGCACTTCTTTTTGTGTCAGTTAAAACTTTGACCCAGTATATCATTAAGGGCCTGTTTCACAATCGACGGGTAAGTTCTGGTTAGCTTACTTGGCAATTCAATTGACATAAATTCATTTTACAAATTTCAAATGATCTGCCGAGTAAGCGAAACTGGCCCTAGGTATTATCAGTCTATCTGCCGCACTCAGACACGTCAGTTAACGTTAATCTGGTCTATGGTCTAGATTTAAATTATTTTTTTGACAGTAAGTACTCATTAAAGTTAATGGACGACTCTGAGTGCGGCCGTTCTTTAGTATAACACTGCTCCACTCAGAGAACTCAATAGACGTTAGTGAATACCTACTTAATGTCCAAAAATGACAATTCAAAACTAGTCGCTATTCTTGCCGAGATATGGGCTAGAATTAAATAAAATTTTTTGACATAATAAGTACTTGTTTCACAAACTGAATTGACGTCTCTGAGTGCGGCGGTTATAATTATAAAAGAGTGCGCAATAAAGATGTTCAAAGTAACACTCAGATTTATGTCATGCATCATACTGTTCTCCCTGCACTATGCCCTAAAATCACAAGAGATTCGTTTTGTTTTGTCTCAACTTGTAAAATTGAATAAAGCCTGCCCTTTCCAAGTATTTCGAATTAAGGTTCAGCCCTCAGGCATTAAAAAGAAGCTGCGTTAGTACACGCGACAAGAAATCAACGACGAATGGATTCCTTTGGGAAATTGAGGGCCTGGTAAGGAATTGGTAAGAGTTATTAATGTTCATAAGGAGCTCGATAGCGGAGTATAAACTAAGTAATGTTCTCCACGGCCAGTCTTTGGATGGATGACCAAACATACATTATCTTGAGTTACTTCGTGCTTCGGAGGAAGGCACGTAGAAACACAAGACATACATTTTAGATCACCCATCGTTGATCAGCCTTAGCGAACATTACTTACTTTACGCAATCCCAGGCTGCCACTGCGATATCTATCGAGCTCCTCGATATTCAAGTAGATGAAGACAATAACAAATGTCGCCACCCCTATATCTCTCTCGGTTGTCGCACATTTCGACTAACGGCGGGTACCAATACTCTATGCAGTTAAAAGTAAGCTTACTAAAATTTAGTTGCCCGGCATTGTTTGTTATATTACGTTAAAAAAACAGAAGTTGCTAAGCAACTAAGCCAAGGTAGAACGTCTATCTTCAACTGTTGATAGAATATTGAGACCCGCCGTAAGACTTATAATATAACTTGAAATGTGCATCAGCGAAATGACTGCAACTAAAATTCCTGATGAATTGCATTAGGCTCGCTACATGGGACCTGAAATAAGCTGGAGAGACAGCGCTGTTAAAACACCTCTGCTTACCCCTTATCAGAGAAATGCGCAAATCATGTATGTACATATGTTATTAAAACTTTAATTCTTATCTCCTCTTCTCCCCAGGAAGAAATCGAAAGGCCAGAGCCGCCGGACGCGTTCGTGGTGATCTACTCCGTGGTGGACAAGGCCTCCTTCCAGAAGGCGGAGCAAGAGTTGGCGAGGCTGCTGGACTGCGACATGTTGAGGTCCAGACCAGCTTTGCTGGTGGCCAACAAGATAGACCTGGCTAGAAGCAGAGCTGTGTCTACACAAGGTAACGGAAAAAAGGGAAAAAAATATTTGATTGGTGGTAGGACTTTTCAGGGGAGCACGCTATAGTCCGACAACTTCATGCACGACCCTCCTGCGGTACGAGACGGTGGCGGGGACGGGGCACAGTAGATGCTAGCGGGGGCGAGCGATGCCGGGAGGAGCGAGACGCGAGTTTTTCCTCTTCCCCGCGTCACCGACCCCCGCCAACATCCAGAGCGCCCCGTCCCCGCCACCACCCCTCATTCCCCATGAAGGTCGCGCGCGAACTTATCAGACTATAGCGCAGTGGCATAGCGTGCTTGCCCAGCGATTGTGTAAGCTAAGGAATTTTCGCTAAGGCCGGTCATTGGATGGGTGACCAAAAATGTATTATCTCGACTTCCCCCGTGATTCGGAAGGCACGTAAAGCCATTGGTCCCGGCTGCATCTGCAGTCGTTAATGCCCACCAACCCGCAATGTGCCAGTGTGGTGGGTTATGGCCCGATCTCCCTATATTCTTCCATTCATAGAGAAGGTCCGTGCCCCAGCAGTGGGGACATTAAATGACTGGTGATGACGATGTTGAGGACTATTTTCAAGTCCGCCTGGCTAGCTACCACCATCTCCTCAAAATCTGTCGCCATAATAATAATGTTAACAGCATTAATTGTGGTCCGACAATTTGTGATAAGATAGCCAGTGCATCAGTCTATGGTTGAGGGATCCAGGTGAATCTCGATTTCATCTTCGGCCCTTATCCTCACTTACCATCAGGTGTCATGAAGGCTTAAGAGCTTTTTATGTCTAACATAAAACAATGCAATTTAGATTTTTATTAACACCATATATAAGTTAGCATGGGTAGTAAATAAATAAAGCACCATATTCGTGTAATAGAATGTATCCCAAAAAGATTCTTTTGACATAACTTCCATCCATCTTCAAGTTTGTTGATTTGAGTACCTTCTTGGGTACTCAAAATACCCAAACACATCCAATGTTTTATTGATATATGACGAAAAGATCTCTGGGCTGAAGATCTCTTTTTGTTAGCAAAAATAACCAAGAATCAAGCCGGAGAAAAAGTTTTAAAACAAACCAACGGAAGGTAACAGAAACACGTCCCTTATACAGAAAATTATGAGTTATCAAATTTGTGCGACGCAGAAATTGTGAGTTCTTAAATATTAATCGCCTTTCTAATCCCCCATAATGTTAAGCTTCCATAAGAACAATTTAAGTTACGAAGAAAACTCGAAAAGAAAGCAACTTCTAACTTCACCGTTACAAATGGCAGCCGTATCAGCCAGTGACGTGACAAAGAAATTATACTACCTAAATATTGTATAACGTTATATGTTACAAATTCGACGACAAATTTTAATTGCTATTTAAACGTTTTTATGGTTCTAAAAGCTTACTATAATTATGGCGACTACAACTCTGAAATAATTAGGACAATTTGTGTCTATTAGACATAACACGTGAAGGTATCACAATAGGTATGTTAATCTTAATCGACATTGTGCTTTATGTTAAGCATTTTAAGGTTGATAATCGTTTATGTTGATATATTTACAGATTAGTTTAATTACTATGTTCTTCACTATTGATTTTTATGGTACGCTATTTTATATTTTTCGCTTTTAACGCACTATTTTATTGAATCTGAAATGCTAGAGTATTCGGCTTATTACCTGTTAGTTAATCTATGGCTTGGATGGTAAATGTTGACAAAGTTTTGCTGGTTGAATTTTATAATGGATTGGTGTTTTTTATACAGAGCAAACAGACGTGGTTCAATGTTGCCAAAAACTGTAGGAAGGCATTTCAATATTTAACCCAGGCGTTTCATTGTTTTTGACGAAATAACTATAAACTGAATTTTATGACTGTATGGGCTAGGTCACATTGCCTTTGAAATAAAAAGTGTAGAAGTTTTAAGCTCAGAAAATACAACAATTCCTTACTCAATTAAATAGTGAGTTTAATTTACTCGTAGAGTAGGTACAATATTTTGTAAATAGACCTTTATTTTTTAGTCTAACGGAAAACAAAAATGCTTTAGGTTAAGACACAAAGTACACAGGTTTATTACAGTTGTACAAAAAGTATCCATGAATGCTATTAAAAATTTTCATTATTTAAATATGACAGTACAGAGCGTACTTAAAATTATGACTTTGGATATAATGAAATACAAAGATTTTGGTGGCTAGAAAAAGAAGTCCAGAGTCTAGAGTCCGCTGCAGCGGACGCGGGTTCAATTCCCGCCTCAAGATCATAATTTTTCGAAATTCTTTTTCTAGCCACCAAAATCTTTGTACTAATTTTTCTAACATTTATATAATGTTAAAATTAAAATCGAATAGTTTATAATGAAATAGATAAACAAAATAAATAAATAAACGCAGGGAAAGTTTAAAGGAGATTTTACATTTAAATTTGTTTTTGGTTAGTTTTGTATATTATTATATTGAATTAAACTTTTTCTTATCAGTTTGTTAACATATACCTCACGTCTAGGAAAAGAAGCAAAATAAAATGTTTATATTAAAAAATAAACGAAACTCTTTTGACGCCGCCTGAACGTTTCCCGCCAAAAACAAACGAAGACTCGGATACGCCATTTTTATTGCTGTCATTCGGGAACATTTGATCGCGCGTAATATCTTCAAAAGAGGGAATCGTTCACGACTCTCTTCATTACTCCCTATTATATCCCACGAATTGATTTCCCCCGTGGCTTTGGTGGGCCGTGGTCTTTTATTTTCAGTATTTCCGATAACAGGGATGTTGATGACTGTATTGTCGTCCTTATCGATTGTCGGACTTGTCTTCTCTGAGATTTGTTTTCGGCAAACTTCTTAACATAAATACATAAATCTCGCTTAATGATCCCCCAAAGGGTAGGCAGGGATTTAATAACACTCGCGGTTCGCCAATTATTTTAGGTGCCATGTATAAAGCACGTTTTTTGACCCCTGCCCCGTCATTGTCACACTTGGTCACATTTGTGAGACTTCTAGTGTGACGTCACATAATTTAAGCAATTTTACATTTAGAAATTGAGACGTTGCGTCTGTTAAATGTCTTCTTCACCCTGCCCTGTTCCCAGTCTATCTGGGGTCGGCGTCCACTCATTAATATTATCATCCGGGTCATCCGCCTAATGGCGGGCTGGCATCGAGCGGTAGCTCATGGCCCGGGCATGAACTCAGGGGACGGCAGTCCCCAGGTGGTCTGGGCCGCCGTCTAAAACGGCGGGGCTCCTCTTCGCCTCCCAGTGCTCGACCCCGGTCTGGTGGCGAGGCCCTCGGCGCGATCTAACCATGTGCCGGGTGATTTACCGTGGGGCAAGGCCCAGCTAGGAGCCTGCGAGCGGGCCTCGACTTATGCCATGTACCCGAGGGA
This sequence comes from Cataclysta lemnata, assembly GCA_963931975.1. Classification (NCBI taxonomy): domain Eukaryota; kingdom Metazoa; phylum Arthropoda; class Insecta; order Lepidoptera; family Crambidae; genus Cataclysta; species Cataclysta lemnata. Next base: position 13,164,755 of record OZ008352.1, read on the forward strand.
GCGGAAGTAGGGGGGAGGGAACCTGATGGAAGGTCGAGTTGATGTTTGTGGGGATGACCAGTGATGAATGAATGAATGAACATCGGGTCTGTTGAATGTGATGTCACGAAATTTATGATCCATTCCACGCCTTGTCACAGAAAGTGGCACTTAGATGACCCCCTTCCCCCTCTTAAGGTGTGACGTATTTTATGGATGGCCCCTAATGGAAGGCGAGCCTGTTGCCATTTATCGGGCAGGTGAATCGCATTATGTCTAGCAAAGCACGAACTGATTTTTTTCTAGTTTTATAAATACATAAGAATATGACGCCTTTTCCCATAAGGGACAATTGTATTCTTCTCTACCATCACTACACGTCACAGAACATAATTGAAATGTTGTAAAAGATGATACAAAGAGAAAAACACCCCATAATTTTTCTAAGTTTTGTAATAGTTTTTCTAACATTAATTAATTATACTGATGTGCAAATAAATAGTTGTGTATAGTCTCTCCTGATGTTGACGAGTACGAACAGGTGTGAATTAATACAAGCAGCCGAAAGTGCTGACCTTATTATGTATGTACAAAGCTACGACCTTTTTAACCGGCGCTTCAGTCCGTACTTTATTTATAAGCACCGTTATCTTGTACTGTAAATTATACAGAGAGGCGTTATTTTATTTGGACCTTCTAGAATATCGTAGTGCCGTAGTAGTTATGTACCCAGTTTATGGATAGCCGTCAAAATAATTTAGCGGGATCGTCCATTTGTGTACACGTACACCATCTGAATAAATAAATAAAAACCCATCTGTATTTTTTGTCATCTTCATACCCAGTAATGTCCTACTGCTGGAGCACAGGCTTTATTGGGGCTCCCATGTTTTTTTTTAGAGATAATTTTACAGAACCCTTCTTTCGCGAGTCCGAAACGCACTTAGCCATTTTTTTTAAATATTTTTCCTTGTCGGCAGATGGTAAATGTCTCGCGTGCACCTACAAGGCGAAATTCATCGAGGTCTCCGTGGGAATCAACCACAACGTAGACGAGCTGGTTGTAGGCATCCTCAACCAGATCAGGCTGAAGAAGCAGCAGTACTCCGCCGAAGGAGGTCGGGAGTCCTCACCTGCACACTGGTACAAGTCCCGAGGAGTAGTCCGCGCCAGCATGAAGGCGAGGCAGATGCTGACGTGGATTTTCGGCAAAGAAGACTCGAAGTTCAAAAACTGTGAGAACTTAAATGTGCTGTGAGTGGAGAATGACCCGCCAGCGCCGGTGTTCGTCTGAACTTGGACCGTCTGGCCGGACTTTGCAACGCGGTTGCGACGGACTTCTGGTGCGCGTTTGTGGTGAGGTTGGGTTGCGCGTTCGGGGTGAAGTTGTGTTGCGCGTTTAGGGTGAAGTTATGTTGCGCGTTTGTGGTGAAATTCTGTTGCGCTAATATAAGGGGTTGCGTTGCGTGTGGGACATGGTTTTCGTGTGGTGTGTGTTACCAGCAGCACTGTCGACAGTAATCAAGCAAAAGAAAATTGCTATTACTAAGGGAGACTTTTTATTAATTCCCAATCTATACATATTATTATCATGCTAAGCATTGGAAAATGTCCTAAAATATGTTACATTTATGATTGACATATAAATATATACTGAAAAATGAGTCGCTGTGTTGCAATATATCGTGTATAGCCAAATTAAGTGGTGTATATCAATATTATATCATTACGTGCCAAATCGTGAGAGAATTTAACATACGTAAAGTAATAATTGTAAGAAACTTATGTAAATGTTTAATATAAACTATAAAAATAAGGTCAGCAAAGAACTATTGAGGTATACACGTCAGATTTTTTGTTTGTCCACTCTAACCCCCGAATACAGAAACGCTAATCAAAGTTTGAGTCTTGATTAACATTTAAATGTTGTCAAAATTGACGTCTTTCCATACAAATTCTGACAGGTAATGTCCACTTAACTTTTTAAGCAGTGCCCCAAATTTGATTAGCGTTCCTGTATTCGGGGGTAAGCCTGTATGCAGAATTTTTTTAATCTTTCTTCTTCTTTAATAATGTTTTGTCCTTGAAAGCCGTTTTGGTTAAACCTAAAGGCACGTTGGTTAAGGTTGAGGTTAAATATTTGTGTGATGAATACTATTCTCGACTTTTTTCAAGACACTGTACATATTATGATTATGAAATTTGTATAAAATATTATTAATTTGTAGTAGAATCAGTTATCTGATATTCATGAAGTGTTTCAGCCAAAATATCGAGTTTCGCCTAATTTGATCATCATAGGTAACTTTATTCGTTCGTTTTGCATTTTATTGCTGGGTGGATATAGGAATGAAAACTGTTTTAGTATTTTTAAGTAAGGTGTTCAAAACAAAACAATTCATAATTAAAAAAAACCACTAACCGAAATTTTATTTCTGAAAGTGTTACATACACTTTCAGAAATTAAATTTCGGTTCCAATCTTGAACTTCAAAGTCATGGTATATTTCTGTTTGATATTGTATTTAAGCGCATACTTACAAAATATCTGACCTGTTTGTTACCTGTAAGCTGTTATCAAAGTTCTTGTATAACGATAGCCTTAAGTAAAATTTGCAGTATATGCTGTTAAAATTGAATTATATCACAGCAACACGTATCAGCAATATTTATTCCTATTTACGTAATTGTAGCTCAGTTTATTGGTTAATAGTGTTATTAAAAATATTGGACCACTTTATAAATGCCTCTCCTACTTACAATTTACAGTTTATGAATGTAGTATTTTAATATGTCTATCAATATATACTACGCTTAAAGTGTAACTAATATTATATTCATATAAGTCAGGTTTTACTAAAAAATACTGCCTCGTAGCACGGGACGTGGACCAAATCCCTCTCCACCGCTTGATAGTGTTATGTCTCGAGATTTAGTGGGAATATTAGAGGGAGGTGAAAATATTATACATTCTTTATATTCTTTTCCCCGGGGAGATTTTGACCACATCCCGTACCACGGGGGTGTTATCATAAATTCTGGGTGTTGTCATATCGTTGTCATAGATTAAACTACGAACGACTAACGTCAAAATAGAATATTTTCAGTACTACCTTTACGTACCTAAGTACTAATTTTCCAATCCCATAAACACTGACGCTGTTATTACAAAAAGTGTTAACGAAGTCTCGTCTCTATTCCCAGGTAATAAAGACTGTTACTCCAATGTGTCTACCTGCTCTCAAATATAGGGTAAAATTGGTATAATTGAACCACTTGCAAAATCGGACCATGCTTCAATCCCGTCCAATTTATGTTAGTCCTAATTTTTTAAAGCTATTAGCGCACTCACTTTAATCAAAAAATCGTTTATTCACATCTGGGGGCCTACCGCCTAACTCGATTGCTGACGATAGCTATATAGCAATGCACTGGTTACGGCTATAGCAGCCATCCTGAATTTTTAGGCAGTACGGATTTTGTGCCAAATTCATACAAAATCATTCGGTGATCATTCGTTCAAAGCTATCACTAATAGTTTAGGTACATTTGGTGCGAAATTACAGTATGATGTCATAAACTATAGCTTTTGCTTTAGCTAATCGAGTTAGGCAGTAGGCTCCCTGGTATATAACTACAATGCACTCTATATTGACGGGTCTCCAAGACCCACCCACGATACGCGGGCCAAGCCAAGTGGCAAGCGATATGTTTCTATCAAACAAATGTCATGTTTTGACTACTCTGACATTTGACATGACGGTCGCCATGTTTTTTTCTCTGTAATACGTCAGTTTCATACATTTGTATTCTATTCAGGCCACTTGGCTAGAGGTGCCGATCCGCTAACCAAGCGGTGCCCCGATATATTCACTATCAAAGTGATACAATACGCTTCTCCAGCAGAAATAGCACGCATATCAGTCGTAGAGAAATTAAATACCAATTTAATTCGTTTTTTATGAGAAAGGGAAATACTCAGCCTGTTGCAGACCATCAAGACAAGTGGGCAATCAATTCGAACGATTAGAATACAAATGTCTGGAACTGACGTATTGCAGAGGACACAACATGGCGACCGCTCGTGTCAAATGCATGGACGTAATAATAAATCAGGTCCATGGTCAAATGTAAGAGAAGTTGTCAAAAATTGACATTTGTATTCTATTCGTTCGAATAGATTGGCACCTTGTCTGGGCCCGACAAGACAGTCTAAATTTATTAGTTTGTGATTTGAACAATACAAAAATGTTGGACAAAATAGGTATCAACCAGTGCGTTCTGGTTGGTTCCTAGTTTAGAAAAAAATTAAAAATTTGAAATTTAAAAATTTTAAAAAAAATTTGCTACCTAGTTTAGGTAGCAAATTTTTCTGACCTATAATTCCTTGTGAGAATAGTCTGTGTTAGAAAGTTTATCATACTATACTGTTTTGCCATAAAATATATTTTGCAGATTGATTCGAATCCAATTTGTGTGCCATAATTTGGAAAATACTTATCGCTCTCTACCAGTGTTGAGAGAAACTGATATAAGTATGTCTTCTATTAAATTTTTAAATTTAAATTATGTAGTCGAACAGCACAAATGCTACTTCAAATTTTCTTACTTTCATCTTACATGTTAACAGTACTATTCCTTGAGTGAATTACTGTTTCCTTGAGTGAATTACTGTCCATCTTATTACATGCTGGTGAAGTCAAAGCGGAATTTTCAACCTTTTCTATATTTTTTTGTTTGTTTTGTGTTCAAATTACAAACAAATATTATCGAATCTTGATCGATTTTTAGTCAAACATAACATTAGGTACTCCACGCGTTTCAAGAAGACTACCAAATATTTTTTTCGAGATTTCTTTATCCATATAATAATTTATAGTTGAAATATTTTACCTTTGAGCCACCGGGCAAAACTGGGATCAACCTATATTCCTTCCTATCCGACCGAAACTTAAATAACCTATGTAATAAATACCCTATTTTATATTATATAAACTGTATATAATAATGAAAACGTGCATGCACATACGGATTTGATGTTCTCTCTAGTCTTGTATACGTATATTATATTAATTATCGTGTTAACATGTAAGTTAGAGTTAATTATCAAGTATATGATAACTATATTTTAACATTTTTGGTGTACCTGTAATTAGAATGCTGATAAATCTTTATGTAATAAATAACAGATTTGTTGTCGATCAAAATATGTCAAAGAAAAATGCAGACATTTAAATCGTATCTATCTCTGAAAACGTTTTGAACTCTTGGGTATTTTAACTATTAAATATTTAGGTGCCTATATTCTCAGTACGTGCGGTAGTTTTCAACAGAATATACTAAGAGCAATCACTACTTTGTTTAAATAGAACTTTAGACTAGATAAATACAAGTCAGCACATAGTATAATGTAGTAGTTGAAGAAAGGAATTCACAAACTAATAAAGTTGGAAAATACATTGGACATATTTGACACTTCTGTATAATTTTAAAATATTCCGATTACCTACTGTAGTAAAGTCAAGGAAAAATATATTATTAGAATAATACGATTGAGTCCAGATGAAATGCCAGATGAGTACGAACACCAAGTTTCATGGGAGCCAGATTTTATAATTTACACATCGGATCCAGTAGTATCTACAGTAATTTTAAAAGTGACGCCTTAATTAGGTATATTATATGTTTACTTTAACCTTTTTTTAACAATCATAAGTTCAAGCGAACAAAATTTAACTTAAACAAGAAGACTAACTGAATCCAGGTACTATATACTTTACTAGGTAGGGTACTACTACTGTAGGTTAGGTACTACTTTAGGGTGCTTTTCTACCAGAGTTGTGCGAGAATACGTTTGGGGGGAATGTGGTTGAGGAGAACCAATATTATCACTCCATTTTCAAATAGAGTGATTCTATTGGTGTAGGGATGTGTTTGAGGACAATCAATAGAATCACTGTATTCGAAAATTAAGTGATTCTATTGGCTCAGCCCAAACACATTCCTCGCACAGCTCTGGTGAAAAGCACCCTATAAAGGGCGTTGACCCCTCACGTCTAGATGTTGTATTATGAACGGTTATTTATAAAGGTATTCCGTGCAGGGTACAGAAATTTGTCGACTCGTATGAACAGGTGACAATCAGCTGCATGCGTTTTGATTTCCCCGAGGATTGCGCTGAGAAATGGATGTAGTGTGATCTTAGTCGAAAATCTGTTGGTTTTGCATATGTAACCGACTTATTCGCAATAGTGACGTTGTGTTTGCAACTTTAGAGACGGCTACAGATTGCAGTTATTTCTATTCTAATGGGGCTCGGAGACGGTCAATCAGCTTGTTCATTTTCTGTGATCTAGATAAAAAAAATGTTTGACCTAGAAACAGAACAAAAACACATAGAAAATGAACGAGCTTGACTAAATCTGATTGACCGTCTCTCCGATATGTGCATCTGCATTGAGTGTTCTTTTTACCCCATAACACTTTGTTCCAAACTCGTAGTGCTTTCTGACAGATGTCAATCTCATAATAAAAGACACCAAAGGCTAGACTTAAAACATCTGCTCTCTTTTAATTTAATTCCTAAATTTCTTTGTGTGTTATTGATGTTATAAATTTTGTAATCAACCTGTTTTATCCACAAGGGTGGGAGCGGGTTTTTTCCTTTGATTATCTACTCTTATGATCTTTTGATTGCTTACAGGGAAGTCTCAGCTATGCGTTGTAGTTAAGATTACGGAATAATAGACATTTTTAATATTTTTTATGGTTTCTTGTTTTCTATACACTGAAGTAGGACAGGAGGATTTGTTAAATGAGACTTTGTATTTAGAAGACAGAGAAAAACTCATCTTACATAGTGTAAAGTATTGACTGTAGAGCAAGAAAAAAGTATGTTGGTCACTAATAATAATAATCATTTATTTCAGATGATATTAATCATCCATATTTTAACATTTATGCTTACATCTAGTAGGTATTAGTAATGGAGGACAATGGCCGATTACCAATGACGTAACGGATAGTGTAGTTTAAGGCACCGTAGTGTGGATTGCCCACCGGAATTCAACATACATACATACATAAATCACGCCCCCATATCCATATCCCCGAAGGGGTGGGCAGAGGTGAACTAGCACCCACGTTTCGCCAACTATGTCAAGTCCCATGTAATAGGTGGCGAGCCTATTGCCATTTATCGGGCACAAAAGTCGCAGTACATAGCTAGGTGGTATAAGAGGAACGCTGCTGCCCATTCCTCATCACCGTTTCATCCTTAGTCGCCTTGTACGACACCCACGGGAGATGACGGCAGAGGATGTGTGGTGACGGCAGAGTAGAATACAATCGTCACCCCCAAAAAAACCGGAATTCAATCAATTCAAAATCACCGGGTTCAATCAAGTACAACTTTGTAGTCGGTTTATGGTAAGCACGTTTCCATCATCGGCCTTTATCGTCACTTACCATCAGCATCAGGTGAGATAAAGGCAAGAGCTTCCATATCTAGCATAAAAAATAAAGATAAAATTAGGCTCTCTCCAAAACAAAAAAAAATAGGTTCTCAGATTATACACATGTGTCAAATATGCGCCCAACAATATGTCAAAAGCTTGCTATTAAAATTCACGTACATTTTTTCTAGAACACCATATTTATGCAGTTGTTTACAACAGCCTATGAACATATTATTATTATTATTGGAATCAACAATTTTACTTACATTTTAAAAATTACACGAAAATTTCAAATAATAATAATATGCTAGTGTCTACGAGTAGGTACTCTTATTACGCGAAGAAACATAAGTAATTTATAATTGATATTCTGGCACGATCGAAGTTTATTATTACCATCTAGATCTTTAATTAAATTCCTATGATAGTCTTTTTCTTTTAATATATTCTGTTGAGTGATAGTGAAAATTGGTTTACCCTTCCCATGTAATATGCTATATTGCCGTCTTACAGTAAATAATAATTGAAACTCAAGATATAGGGAACAAACACAGTATGTAACCAAATTGTTTTTTTATAGATAAAAGCAAAAAAGCACACAAGGCAATGCGTATATAATTTAAGTAGGTACCTATTTCGACTGCATACATTTATTAAAACCATTTCATTCATCTAATTAATAAAATTAAATTAATTTTTCTTATAGTTCTAGTCTAAAAAGTTATTATTGATTGTCAATCAAAACAATAGCCTATTTTAATTTAGAGAATTGGTTTTTTAAGAATACTGTAAGACGGTTGCATAACGAATCAAGTCAGTGCCTTTTAAATTATTATAATTATGTACTTACCGTAAAGTATTTCAGTTAGTTATGAAATTGAACACAGTCAGCCCAAGAGAAATTACTGTGAAGTACAGTTGATATCACGTCAGGTTATACAAATCTGCCAAACTAAAGTATACTGGTTAATTACAACTCTAAAAAATACAAGATAATTTTGAAAGTCGATCGAAAAATGTAGATATGCAAATCTGACGTGTGCTAGTGCAAAGTAAAGCAATACTAATTGTATGTAGTAATATTCGTGGCTGACTGTAAAACCCAATAATTTGTAAGAAATCGTATTTATACTTAATTTTGGTCTGTTTATAAGAATGTTGTAGCTGTTAGCATTAAGATATTTAACGTAACTTTGTAAGTAAATGTTTTATGTTTGTAGATAATAATATAAATTATTACTTGAATATGAAGGCATTATATTATGAGCTTGCATAATTTTATTAGTTACCTACTCTTGAGAGCAACGGAGTGTGATATTGATACTTATGGTAATTACTATTAAGGTTTTCACAGCCTTCCGTCTCCTTATAGGGATTAACCTTAGCCACATCGGTGTAACTTAAACACGTTTATTACCTAAGCTTAAGGAAATGAATAATATACGTACCTATATTGACGATGGGTTCATCAGATCATCATACCACCTTACCTACAAGGGAAATAACAAGATGAGCTTTTAAGATACAATCGTCTGTAGTCGAAATGTCGTTAAAACCATCCTAAAGACATGTTAGTCAAGGCGTAAAAGCTGGTTATTTTTCAAATAAGTAATGCACGTGCAATGTCTAAGTGTAACTCAAGTGTCAAAATCACACTGCGTACAGGCCTTTGTATTAATATCACTATAATTACTGTACTATAACTTATCTATTAGTGTTTACTGTAAATAAATTGAATGATTGACAATAAATTGGATTACTTAATGTTGTCAGATATATCTATATTTTCTTGCGCTTCCTGATTTCAAAACTGCCACCGCGTGGTGACGGCAAAGCTGGATTCAATTGTCACCACCCCCTACTCTTCCGCGGGTGACATACAGGCATTATTATATTACATACATACATAAATCACGTCTGTCTCCCCGAATTGGTTGGCAGAGGTGAATTAACACCTACTTTTCGCCAATAAAGTTAGGCCCCATATAATAAATAGGTGGCGAACCTATTGCCATCTACCGAGCACATAAATTGCAGTATATTGCTAGGTGGTACAACCCATTATTCATTGGTTTCTTTTCCCTTAGTCGCCTTGTATGATACCCACGGGAGAGATGGGGGTGGTGACAATTGTATTCTGCTCTGCCGTCACCACACGGCGGCTTATTTTATTAACATCTACTTAAACATATCATAGTCATCTGTCGGGCACGTATATCATAGCATGTACTTAAGTTGTACAACAAGAACGCTGCTACCCATTCCTTAACACTGTTTTATCCCTGAGCTTAGTTGTACGACACTTGCGGGGTGTGGTGACAGGTGACAGGTGACAGTTGTATTCAGCTCTGCCGTCACCGCACGGCATAATAATCCTAATTACTGCCGCACTCAGAGACGTCAAATAACGTTAATTTTGAATGAATTTTTTTGACATTAAATACTCAAAGTTAATAGACGTCTCTGAGTGCGGCAGTTAGTAACTTTAATAAGTACTTAATGTAAAAAAAAACGTTTAAATCTAGACCCGGCAAGAATAGGGACTTGTAAATTAATACATACATACATAAATCACGCCTATATCCCCGAAGGGGTAGGCAGAGGTGAACTAGTTTCGCCAATTATGTTAGGTCCCATGTAATAGGTGGCGAGCCTATTGGCATTTATCGGGCACAAAAGTCGCAGTACATTGATAGGTGGTATAAGAGGAACGCTGCTGCCCATCCCTCATCACAGATTTATCCTTAGTCGCCTTTTACGACACCCACGGGAGAGATTTGGGGTGGTGACAATTGTATTCTACTCTGCCGTTACCACACGGCTAATTTTGAAATTAAGTACTCATTAAAGTTAATTGTCGTCTCTGAGTGCGGCAGTAAGCGTATTAATGCTAACCGTCTATAAATGGTACCGTAGCCATAAATTAATAGACTAGCATAATCTCTTAATTTGTGTTAATTCAGAAACTTTTCCGCGCATAAATTTATTACATGCTGAAGTTGTGTATCTCTAAACTTGTGCCCAAAAGTCGGAGCTAATATGATTACAGTGTTTCAGCGTACTAATAAAGTCTAGAACTTACATTATTATGAAGTAAAGCCGCTTGTAGTGTCTCTTCGCAAAGGATCTTTATGAGCATTAACATTAGATCAATAATTGTAAAAAGATGATAAATAAGATCATTAAAGACAGCGATGGGTAATGAGCAGCAGTGTCCTCGTATATCATACATACATACATAAATCACGCCTATATCCCCGAAGGGGTAGGCAGAGGTGAACTAGCACCCACGTTTAGCCAATTCGCACAAAAGTCGCAGTACTATTGCTAGGTGGTATAAGGGGAACGCTGCTACCCATTCCTCATCACTGATTTATCCTTAGTCGACTTGTACGACACCCACGGGAGAGATTTCGGGTGGTGACAATTGTATTCTACTCTGCCGTCACCACACTCATATATCACCTAGCAATATACTGTGATTTCCATGCCTGATAAATGGCAATAGGCTCGAGCCACCTATTGCATGGGACCTAACGTAATTGGCGAAACGTGGGTATTAATACACAATTTCAATGCTTGTAAAAAATTATAAGAAACGAGTGGTGTTAAGATAATACATACATACATACATAAATCACGCCCATATCCCCGAAGGGGTAGGCAGAGGTGAATTCTCACCCGTGTTTCGCCAATTATGTAAAGTCCCATGTAATAGGTGGCGAGCCTATTGCCATTTATCGGGCACAAAAGTCGCAGTACATTGTCAGGACGGTAGTATAAGAGGAACGCTGCTGCCCATTCCTCATCACTGATTTATTCTTAGTCGCCTTGTACGACACCCACGGGAGAGATTTGGGATGGTGACAATTGTATTCTACTCTGCCGTCACCACACGTTAAGATAATGTAATATATAAAAATCTCGTGTCACAGTGTTTGTTATCAAACTCCTCCGAAACGGCTGAACCGATTTTTATAAAATATTTTGTGTATATTTTGTAAGTCTGAGAATAGGTCGTAAGCTATTTTCATATCCCTAGGTGATGAGAGCAAACCAACGTTTGCCGGTCAGCTGGTATAGCTGGTATAGTTTATGACACCTTTCACCAACTCATAATTTCATGTAAGGGGTGGAGCAAAACTTTTTGAGTTTCTTGCCCATTCTTCTCAGACCAAGGCCTCCGGGTAGTTTACGAATAGATGGCGTAGCTTTTCGTGTTGAATAATGGAAAACTTTTTACTTTGACACACGTTTCCAATGTTCAACTTATTTAGTTGACCATTCACAAGTGCGTACTGATACCTTGAATAAACCATATTTTTATTTTATATTTTACCAGTCGCCTGCGGCTTCGCTCGCCTTAATATCGGTTGTTATATATCCCATAGCCTTCCTCAATAAATGGACTATCCAACACAAAAAGAATTTTTCAATTGGAACCAGTAGTTTCTGAGATAAGCGCGATAGTCCATTTATACCAACTAACCATACAAACAAACAAACAGTCTGCAGCTTTAAATTATTAATATAGATTATTTTACGTGTTCTAACGCTGCTACGTACAGTCAACAACACGTCAGACTACCACAAAATTTCAAAATTTCTCAATCGATTTTGTGCTTTACCTCAAACAAGTTAAGGTTTAAATTTGACAGTTTTGGGTAATCTGAAGTGCCGTTGACGGGCCCGATTGGTACTACACTTATGATTATACCCTTTCCACTGGCTATATTATACATTAATATCTATTTGCAGCGTATCTATCACAAATCCACTATTACCATAAACATGGATGTACCCGAATTCGGGTCAGGCGAGGGTTTGTGGCATCCTCAATCAACTGATGAGAGGCTATATCTAAACCACAAGAATTCCATTACTATAGCTAGACCACCAGTTACATATTAATGTTATTTACATATATATATCACGCCTTTCTCCTACAGTGTCATAGTCATATCTTTATTCATATAAAACATGGTATAAAAGGTGATACAAGTATTATTACAATATTGTTCACAAGCTTTGCAAATTTCTATTGCATGCAAATGTTAAAAATCTTTAACAGCCGGTTTCTGTAACAAATGTCAACGAAAAAATTACGTAACAAGCTGTTAATCTTTAATTAAAAGAAGTTTGCGTTTCTGGAAGCACCAAATAACAGTCTGTCAACGGTATGTCTTTGCAAATGTCAAATCTCGTGTTAATCGCCGATTAGTAAATTTTTGGGTTTCCAGAAAGAGATTTCGTATGTTATCGACATGTTAACATGTTGCTAGCTAATTGGTTAATATCCATCAATTAAGAGTGTCAAAAGACATTATTACCAGATATTCATTATGTTCGTGGGTGTTCATTCACCTTCTGCCTACCCCTTCGGGGATATAGGCGTGATTTATGTATGTATTCATTAAGTATAAAGTAAATTTTAATAATAAAATGTCATTGTCAGATCCCTTTTATGTCCCTACTGCTGGTGCACGGGCCTTCCCTATGGATGGAAGAATATAGGTAGATTGGGCCATAATCCCCCACGCTGGCCCTGGCTGGTTGGTGGGTATTAACGACTGCTGATGCAGCCGGGACCAACGCATTGTGTGCGTTCAACGTGCCTTCCAAAGCACGGAGGAATTCGAGATAATAATTTTTTGGTCACCCATCCAATTACTGGCCTCAGTGAACATTGCTTAGTTTACGTAATCGCAGGCTAAGCGCGCATTGCCACTGCGCTAGCGAGCTCCTCATCTCGTGATATATCTATATTAAGTGACGAAGAAGATCTGGTGCCAACTCGCGTGTTTCGGCGAAATACATTACCTATTAGTCATTATGAGACCAAAAGTTTAAGGACCAGTACAATGTGTTCAACGTCCTGGTGGGATTTATGAGATCCTTGGAACCTATGACCCATCGGAATCAGGCCATCAGCGCTGAGGAGCAAGTTCTGTTGGTCATAAGTTTCTATCTTCTGGAGGATTACAAATATCTGTGGCAGATATTATAAGCGTCCACAAGTCAACAGCGTGCCGTATAATTATGAAAGGTGTCTACAGAAATCGCTAAACTGAGGCCTTAATTTATTAAAATGACAACGAGTGCTACAGAATTTGAAAAATTGCTTCGGAGTGGATTATGGCGCCATCATAAGGTCGGTTGCCATTCATTTTTCACCAAGAACACTCCCTAGGTGCATTATAATGTGAGACACCCACATTTTAATGCAAAAATCAATAATAAAGACAAAACTGAAAATATGGCTGTATGTACTAGATCTTTTTGCCTTCCCGAAATAGGGCAAAAAATAAAAATAAAACGACACCCATATTTTTACGTAAAATTCATTTCATTCATACATTTCACCCACTCATTATTTCATAAGACTACAGATAAAATTTACACTAAAGACTTGGCTGTATGGGCTAGACCCCTTTGCCTTCCCTAAAATATAGGGAGAATTAAAAAAAATTGAAATGCGACACATTCCTGCTAGTGTAGCCAGACAAATAAATAAATCACCTGTTAACAGTCGATTAGTTAATTTTCCGATAAATAGCGTTTCAGAAACCCAAAGTTGTGGGACAGACTGTTGATTGCTAGTTCCAAAGAGTATATAATACACTACGTGCTAGTTCATTCATTGTGACAGTCTGTTATATAATTTACTATTTCACATGCGTTTCAGAAACCGGGTGTAAATCTACTATTCTTACAATTCCAAAACTCATTGATATCATAGAACATATATATTTTTAGCCATGTTAACATAATATATTTTTTAAATTGATTGAAGCCTAGTAATTTCATGTCATTTGGAATATTGTTGTCTACTATTACACACATAGCAAGACAACTCTTGTTATATTTATCAGACCTGCGGGCCTAGCACGGGGACGTGGACAAGTCTCTCTCCACCACTTGACAGTGTTTTGTCTCGGCAATAAGTGGGAGTTAGAGCGAGAGGAAAATATTTTCTGTCCCCCGAAAGAGATGTGTCCACGTCCCGTGCTACTGGGGCTGGGAATGTCCCTTAGTACAAGGTAGGTACCCCTAAGTACCTGGTAGGTAGAGATCACTCCTTTCCACTTGCTACGATCCTTACAAAGTTCTTTCGCTTCATCCAACCTCATTAATGTGAATAATTTCCTGAATATATAAATATTGAAAATATACTACATGAACTTGTAAACAACCTTGAGTCCAGGATAAATGTCTGTGCTGCTCATCACAAACATTATTTTTCCATTTCAGATTCGAACCCCGGACCTCTAAGCCTGGCCGTGGAAATATAAACTCTTATTACTTAAAAACAACCAAATATGAAAACGACCCCTCGAATTTTCAAGTGACAGAAGAACCTTCCTGATCGATCTACTCCCGTAGCACGGAATGTGGAGAAAATATTTTCCACTAGATCTAACTCCCACTAAATCCCAAGACAAAACACTGTCAAGTGGTGGAGAGAGATTTTGTCCACGTCTCATTCTAGGCCTACTGTATTTAGTAGCAGAGACGTGGAACATCGAACTTCACCGGTCTGATATCTCGATGAAACATATGTTTTATCAAATATAATTATAATCAAATATGCCTATGATAACTTGCCCATCGAAAAGTTGTCATAACTATTTTTAATTTAATTAAATTTTTTTCATCACCGTCGCTCTTGTAATAACCGAATGAATTTTATCTCAATTTCAAAGGTATTTTACAATTGTTACTAATAAGACAATTGAAAAATATCCCCCAATTATTTAAATATAAACACGTCGACTGGGAAAATTCAAACTATCCCCAAGTTTCTCTTCACTTAATAAAAGTTAAGTTCGTAGCTTG
Organism: Cataclysta lemnata; assembly: GCA_963931975.1. NCBI lineage: Eukaryota > Metazoa > Arthropoda > Insecta > Lepidoptera > Crambidae > Cataclysta > Cataclysta lemnata. The sequence goes on from OZ008352.1 coordinate 13,180,026, forward strand.
CTACGGCAGCTACGTGCTACGATCCGCTACGGGGCGGCTACTAGGTGCTATTAATCAAATTACTAACCCAACGCTCAGAGACAGACAAGATTGGATTCGTCGACTAATTGTGAACTATTATTTTAATGGATTACTTTTTGGTTCGTAATGGATTGCGCCGTTACGTTTTAATGAGTTTTCACGTTTTTGAGAGGGTTTTTGAGTATAAAACAGAAATAGAGCAGGAAGATGATGATGATGATGATGATTGTTATTAACTATCACGACGTATCAGTTAGCAAACACAGAGAGAAAAAAAATCAAATTTTAAATAACTTGGCAAAAGTATAGCCACTTACTGACGTACTCAGAGACGTCAATTAATTTTAATGAGTACCTAATGTCTTAATTTTTTACCCGGGTCATAGATCCGGCAAGACTAACGACTAGTTTTGAATTGTCATTTTTTTTATAAAGTACTCATTATCGTTAATTGACGTCTCTGAGTCCGACAGTTAATTTCTGCTGACAACTGAGAACAAAATGACAGCAAGTGATACATCCCACTAAAATTGAGACCTCTAAGCATGAGACTTAACTGCATCAACCACAACGCCCCAAAGATTGCTTTGTACAAGCGAAAGAATTCCCGGAGCTGACTTCGCATTCGGTGCCGCGTGGTGACGGCAGAGATACAATTCATTGTCACCATCCCTGCCTCTCAAGAATTTCAGGAGCTCGCTAGCGCAGTGGCATATCGCGCTTGGCCTGTGATTGCGTAAACCAAGCAATGTTCTCTAAGGCCGGTCATTGGATGGGTGACCAAAAATGTATTATCTCGAACTCCTCCATGCTTCGGAAGGCACGTTCAGCCGTTGTTCCCGGCTGCATCTGCAGTCGCTAATACCCACCAACCCGCACTGGGCTAGCGTGGTGGGTTATGGCCCAATTTCCCTATATTCTTCCATCCATAGGGAAGCCGTGCCCGTGCCCCAGCTGTGGGGACATTAAAGGGCTGGTGATGATGATGATGATCCCTGCCTCTCTCATGTGTGTCGTACAAGGCTACTCAGGGTTAAGACAACAACGAGTAATGGGCAGAAGCGTTCATCATACACCACCTAGCAATTTATTGCGATTTACGTGCCCGGTAGGTGCCAATAGGCTGGCCTTCTATAAAATAGGACTTAATATGCATGGCGAAACGTGGGTGTTAATTCACCTCTGCCTACCGCTTAAGGGAGAAATATGCGTGATTTATGTATGTATTTTCAAATTCACACTCAAACTTCTTGTTACTTTAATATACTGGAGCTCTATCAGATAGTTCTTAACGCTTCTCTTAAATTAAATATCATCAGGATCACATTTTTAAGCATTTTAACGCATTATTGTCTGTAACATGTTCTTTCTTGTTTTAAAACATTGATAATAATCTCCAACTAACAAACAAATAGTTAGACATTTTTTTCGTTATGAAGCTACTGTATTGTAATTTAATTTCTTGAATAATACATTACTCCTCTTCCCTGCCCTATTCTCAGTATATCTGGGGTCGGCGCAGTATGTTTCCTCTTCCATTCATATCGGTCAGACATCATCAAACCATCCACTCCTTTTTGGTACTTTTTATCCATCACACCGTAAAGGTGCTAGTGATGAATATATTTATAGAAAAGAGACGGAACGGACCATGTCGAGAGACCGATGAACAGAGAGAGTGATTGGAATGACAACATTCCACAGGCCAGCTTAAAATAATTGAATAATACATCACATACCTTACAATATGTCACACAAAGGGGTAGGCAGAGATCACTCCTTTCTACTTGCTACGAACCTTAATACTTCATTCGCTTCGTTCAATCTCATTATTTTCCATTTATTGTGAAAGAACAAGTTAGGCAAGCCACAACTATATGAAGTCTCTTATGGTTTAAGCATTAACTTTTAACACCGCCTGCTAGGACACGGCTACAACTGTTCAACGCCATCTAGTGACGAAGCGGAGAACTACGTTGCCACTTTTGCGTGCTTGTGCTTTGTTTTATACAGCCAGAAAGACGATTCAACCCGGTCCGGAGCGGCTTGCAGGAGCGGCGCACGACCGCGATATTGAGTGCAGTTCACAAAAGAAATTCCGCTTTTATGGCTATTGCAATAAGATCTAAAATATTTACTTTTGACGGAACTTGTTTTCGTGGGAGTTTATTACTAATGTGTGCGTGTGTCGTAGTGTATCGATGCATAAGCGCGTAGGCTGCCGAAATGCCGGCTTGATGCCGGCTTGTAGGCAAACTTTAGGTACTATTTCGCGTTGCGTGCGCCTGACAAGACTACGCTTGTCTGTGTGCGTGCAGGCGCTGTATAGCAGGCGTCCATAACTCGATATTTAGCGAGTTAGTTGAAGGAATCTAGAGAGCGGGAGCGAATTGTATGTACCTGTGTTGCATATTGTTTCGCGCGCGTTTAATACTGTTATGATAAGATTATATTGATGGATTTTTTTTATTTGCTTATAAAATGGTATTGTACTTGAATTATGGTAATGATTTTTTTATGCTCGCTCGTTTGGTACGGCTGTTGGGAATCGGGTTATATGGACGCTCCGCCACTGTTATTTTCCTCAAGTATGCCCGTCGGTTTCGACTACTCTTAACTTTTTCATAAATAATGTCTTGTTTAACATATCACTCGTGCAAGTAACATGACTTGAATAAAGTTTAATATTATTTCGGCATTAACGGGAGTATGACCCGAGTAAGCAGGTGTGTCGGATGCGATGAGCTTATGAAGAAAATGAGAAAGCTACTGTAGCTTTGTCATGTTTCTGAATAGGTACTATTCGTTTAGGATTAATTTGGACTTCAATACGATTGCTTCATGTTTTCAACTTGAGTGTGTAATTCAATTGGTCGCATTTTCGATGTGTGCCTTTATCTATATTCGGTTTTTTTTTTTCGTACCACTAGCTCAAAAATGACGTATTCTGGGTCAAGTAACCTCAATTCAAAGTTGGTCATTCTAGGCCTGTACAAAACATGTTGTACTGAATTTCATTATATCGCTAGCGATATAATTAAATATGAATTTGGAACACCAAAATAACACAAATATTGATTGTCTTAAATTTGCTTAGCGAAAAAAATAATTATGATTTTGAATCCACAATAATTATGCTCAAAATCCGTGGAGTCACTGAAATGTAACAAAAAAAAAAATAAGTGCCACCATGTAGGTTACAGTTGCCTTGGAGGGGTTTTTAAGTTAAGTAGAAAAACAACGTCTTAAATCAACAATCAATTGAAGACACTCATCAGTTTTAAGCAGTCTAAGGCAAGAATTAGACAGTGAATAAATCGCGATACTCGCGTAAACGGAATTTGCAACTTTATTGACGATATTGATAAAAAAAATCAGGATTTTCTATGATGCTTTATGTATGATTCGATATTTATTACGATATTGGATGGCGATATTTATTGACCGTCTAATCCTTGCATATCGGATTGTTGGCAGTACAACAGCTTTCTTTGAGAACTAATACCTGCGCTCACCAACTTTAATACCAAGCGTAGCGATTATGCCAAAACACCCCACTGCTCCGGGGCTGTGCAGAATGGCTCATACACAAACTAGATAGTACAGCAACAAAGATAAAGTTGAAATTGGCGTAACCAACGAAGTTACATTCTTCTGGTGTACTCTAGGCTTACACGCTGGAATGTAGTTCTAAAGTCAAAGCGCTCAAGGTTCATTATTCAACAGCACGCCAGCCAAAATTGCCAAAGGCCACAGGCTGAAACCGATTTCGACAGTAGAGGAAGTATTAAAGCGTTTATTGACATCTCGCCTGGGGGGTTTTGTTAGTTTTCGACCGATTTAGAACTCTGTGCCGACCAGTTAGAGTCTATAAACCGTTACGTACACCTGTTAATTGTCCATGTATTACCGTTCCTGTTTAGTACCTTGCTCCCTGTATCTCTAAGTAGTATTATTAGAAACTGTTCGCTGGACCACGGTGACCATAAGGATCAATTTACATTGCATCGACACGGTTGGTACAAATGAAATTTCGCTACAAAATTAACCAACCTTTATTGGTTTTAATTTGAACATTAAAATAAAAAATTTAAATGTACACGGAAAATTGTGGTCTTGATGCGGGAATCGAACCCGCGTCCACTGCAATCCGCAATTACAGCGTGAAGTGTAAAGGTTAGAGAAACGACATGTTAGTTAACGTCTTGCTTGGCCGAGCGGTATACGCACCTGCCCGGATTGCGGTTGACGCGGGTTTGATTCCCGCTACAAGACTATAAATATTTTTTTTACACTCACACCTATCATCTAGCCCAAAGAAAGAAGCCTAAGCACTTGTGTTATGGATTCTAGATGACGGACATATTTTTAATATAATTATGTATATAAATGTTAAAAATATACTACATAAACATATACACAACCGTGACTCGGAAACAAACATTTGTGGTCACCACAAAGTTTGCCCCTACTAGGATTCGAACCCGGGACCTCTTGGCCAATACCCAGCAATCTGAGCATTCGACCAAGGCGGCCGTCAAACAACATAATATTTCAAACTTTTACTAACCATAATATTATTTGTACTAACCAACCTTGTCGATAAATATGTAATAAGATTTTTGGCTGGCTGGCTGCCGCATATCATTCAGGCCGCTAGGTGAACGACGCTGTTCAGTAAAGAGACTAATCTGTTGATTAAACGGCTACTGAAGCTAGTTGGCGGCGACATGTACACTGTTCTACCTATAATGTACTGTACGTACAGTATATACTGTTTACTGCTCGATAGAAAAACAGCGGTTGATTAAAACACTCACTGGCACGTTAACAAATTCGATCCATCAATTATTTATAAAAGTACTCATGAATATTCATTCCTACTTTATTGTAATGGCTGAACCGATGGGTCGAGGATAAACGATGGAAAAGTTACAACACTTGTTGTGTTAAGCTTGTGGGATGACTTTCTGTTCTTATTACTTCTTATTATTTGCCTTCATTATACAGACTCTCAGCTAACTCATAGCTGCTACTCATAGCTGCTAATTACCCTTATTCGCCTTTGACGACATCCACGGTAAAGATGGAGGTGGTGACAACATGTACTGACGTCACCACACGGCTATGTAAAACTATACCCCATTCACTTGGCTTGAGACAAAATGTAAACAATCTTGATATGTCTCTTTATCTACGAAATGCTCTCAAAAACAAGAAATTAAATCTACATCAATTATAGACAAAACTGTTATATAGCTAGCTGCTTTGAAATATTGGTGTTACATATTTTTATATTTTATGGTTAAATGAACTTACCTGAAGTGAACTTCAACCATAATTATACGAGATGTTGCATCCGAAGAGATTTAACATACATTGTAGTCCGTTCAATGTTATACTGCATTGCCACACTGTTCAGAGATATTTAAAAAAAAAAACATTCTATTGATATTGCGTTTCGTCAGCTAGGTACCTACCGGCTGTCACTGGTCACCTCATTCGGTTTAGAGCTACATTAATATCCCATTTTACATTCTTTAGGGATTTATTAAACCTTGTTATAATGGGTTGGGGGGGGTGTTAAATCTCTTCGGATGCAACATCTCGTATAATTATGGTTGAAGTTCACTTCAGGTAAGTTCATTTAACCATAAATTATACTTCGGTGTTGCATCCTCAAGACTTAACACACATTGTAGATGTTCAGAGTACATCATAAAATGGGATATTTACATCCTTTTACAATTGTTTAAGTACTTGAATGAAATAAAATTATACATGAATATAGATTACACTATTATGTATTCAAAATTACCAATTAATCATATATATGTGATTTACAAAAATAAGATAATTAATAGGATTTAATTATTAAACACTCCATCAGCGAAGACTCTGCTTCCATCACCATCATCATTATTGATTAAAGGTTGATTGTAATATTTAGCGAAGCAAAGGGAGTTTCCAGTCCATCCAGCAGTCTTTTTAATAATATCGAGCGAGACACCAGCTCTGTTAGCTGCGGACGTGGATGCGTGTCTTGTACTGTAAGCTGAGAACAAACTAATGTTTACGCCACTGTTTTTTAGAACCTCCTTTATCCAGCGGCTGATGGACTGGGAGGAACAATTATGAATAGGTTTCTTATATGTTTGAATTAATTTATCACAATCAACCGATCTTAATGGTTTCAATTTCTCAATGTAGGAAAGTAGAGTTTTTGCTGGACATACAGATGGTCTCTCATTATACATAGGTAAAAATAAACGTGGGTTCCGTCTATTTGGCATGGAAGTTTTAATTAATTCCATGATATTTATACATATACCAGATTCATTAATTATAATATCATTCGTTTTAATCAAAGATAACGTTTGCATCCGTTGTCCAGTCGACAACGCGAGCAAAGTTACTACTTTATGGGAAATCATTTTTAATGACAGATCATCATTTGGATATAACTTAGATAGATAATCTAATACCAAGTTAGGATCCCAAGTGCTGTTATACTTGGGAAAATTCGGTTTCATTCTAAAGGCACCTTTTAAAAATCTAGATATATAATCGTTATTTACATGATTTTTTGAAATTATTAATGATAAAGCTGATCTCAAGGTATTGAGGGTAGCGTAACTTGCCCCCTTATTAAATTCTTCAGTAAGAAATTTTAGTATTAACGATATAGAATTGTCAAGATAATGTGCGTTATTGTTTATGCAATATGAATGCCATTTCTTGAGTGCCACATTATATTGACTTAGGGTGTTGTCTGATAAGGATTTTAACATGATTTCGATAGCATCAATTGGAAGCTTACGTCTTACATACGACTCCCTGATAATATTGCGCACGCCAGGGTAAGTTTTTTCCACATATGGTGGGGTTGCCTGCAAGGAGATAACAAATTAGTTACATTAGGTTCAAAATATATTGTTTCTGAAACAACCAATTTACAAAATAAAGGATACCAAGGCTGGCTAGGCCAATAAGGGACAACAATTATACCTTCGGCCTTGTCATTTATTATTTTTCTAAGGCATTTTAATATTAGTGCATAAGGGGGAAAGGCATAAAAGAAAGTATTTTTCCAGTGTATAGTAAATGCATCAATATCGTAAGCATCTGGATCACGTTTCCAGGAGATGTATTTCTCGCATTTTTTATTGACACGAGAAGCAAACAAATCAATCGACGGCTGCCCAAATTTAGATATTATTAATTTAAATAATACGTCATTAAGTTCCCACTCCGTGTCGATGTTGTTGTACCTAGACGCTTGATCTGCGTCTGTATTCTCACGAGATTTAATATACGACGCGTGAACAACTAATTTTCTACTTTCACACCATTGCCATATAGCTCGAGTAATATCGTTTAAATGAGGGAATTGAATTCCGCCCATTTTATTTATATAAGCAATGGCAGTGGTGTTATCTATTCTAAGAAGGATCCTAGAGTTTTTATAATTTCTACCAAATGACTTTAGGCCTAAAAATGCCGCGAGTAATTCGAGAAAATTTATATGACATTTTCGCTCCTCTGTAGACCAGTAGCCTCTAGTAACTTCACCATTGCATGCCGCGCCCCAGCCCGTGAGCGAAGAATCCGAAAAAATTTCTAACTGAAAATCATTTTCGCCGATGCTGTTCATATTTTTATATATTAAATGGCTCCACCAGTCAAAATCCTCGTGTAGACAAGAGTTGACAGGCATAATTGCATCATAATCGTCGTTTGAGTTTAAAAGTGCCAAATATTTTTCTCGTTCTAATCGTTTTGTATAAACCCAACTATATGTTACAGCTGGACAAGCGGCTGTCAATGTGCCGATTAGTTTTGCAAAATCTCTTATTCGAAGCTGTTTTTTATTGCGAATTTTGTTAATTAAGTTACAAATTTTTTGAACTTTTTCGTTGGGTAGCTGTAAGCACATTGATTGAGAATTTATGACAAATCCCAAAAATTTACAAATAGTGTTCGGTTGAAGAGAACTTTTTTCATAATTGACAACTAAACCTATCTTTTCAAATGTTCGGATTACTGCTTTTACAGTTGAAACACAGTTTTCGTAGCTGTTTTCTATACATATGATATCATCTAAGTAAGATACTACTGTTAGATTACGCTTTCTTAAATGGGATAGCACTGGTTTTAACAGTTTTGTGAACACCAGAGGAGCTAGACTTAAACCGTAAGGGAGACACGTGAATTCGTACAAAATATTGTCGAAACGAAATCTTAAGAATTTTCTATGTGACTCATGTATGGGTATTAAAAAATACGATTCTTTTAAGTCTAGTGTAGCCATATATGCATTGTGAAATATTAATTTTGATACAGTTCGTATATCATCCATTTTAAAATGTAAAATTGGTAAGAATTAATTAAGAGCTTTTAAATTAAGAATACACCTAAATCTACCAGAGCTCTTAGGTGTTAAAAAAATAGGGGAAATGAATTGTTGCGGCAATTCACTGCATTGTGAAATGGCACCTAAATCGGCAAGTTTTTTGATAGCAATAACCATGTCTTTATGAGATGTTGGAAGATTTTTAGGTTCAGTATGTTGGTACACTTTGTTAATAAATGGTATTTTGAAACCACTGACATAACTTAAAACCACTGGATCATCAGTTATTGACATCCAGTGATTGATAAAATGTTGAATTTTACCAGAATGAACTACCTCTAACGCCGATTTTTCTTGTCTTGATGCTTGCCGTTCCCCATGTGTCGACTGCGCTGGGCAGTTGTATTGTAAGTCCTCCTCGTCGATTGCAAAGCTGGCTGGTTGCGGTTCCGCGAGGCTGTGGTCGCGTTGTGAACTCGTCGAGGAGGACCCCGCAGGTTTCCCGATTGAAAAGTAGACGGGCGGTTGCCAATGGTATTAAGGGTTGTCGGCTTCTTTATTTGCAAGCTGGTTTTTTCCATATCTTTTAAATTTTTTATGTTCTCTCCTAGCTTTGCTCCGAAAAGATATTCGTCCCTTTTGACATCTTTGACAGCAGACCAAAAATTCTTATCCAATAGAGGTAATAAGAGTTTTCGGCGATTTAGGGTTTGATGGTGGTGTAGATCAAGTAATATCTGACTAATTTCTGTAATTTTTCTTAAAAGAGCCATTTTTTCAATTGTCTTGGACCTAATCAGATCTTTGGTCAGATTGGCAAGCCCGGATATTCCTACTCCGAGTTGGTTCTGGGACAGTTCTAAATGTTTGTCACGGTTTTTGGCTGAGTCAGACAGTATGGAGGCAACCTCAGGATTCAACTTGGGTGCTATAACTAATGTGAAGTTTTCCGGGACAAGCAATTTTTCTTTTAAAGAGTCTTTTTGTTCTTTCACCAACCCATCCATTAGTATTTTGCCCCAACGTTCAGAGACCTCACTAGGTATAATTTCGCCGAGTGCGAGGGTAACGTTTTTTGCATCACCGAGCATTTCAAGAATTTCAATAGGTATATTTTCACAATGAGCTGCACTCTGTACCTGAGTAGACTGTGACGGCGAAGGTTGATCTAGCGTGGTGGTCATCGTGTGTTCAGGTAAAACATTAATAACTGACCTTACAGACTGATAGTCTTCGTTTTCAGACTCAATCAGGGTTTTATAACTGTCGTCGTTTATAGATAAGTTGTTACGACTGTCACTATCACTTTGATAGGATTCGGGAGATGAGCTCGGTGATCGTAATATTTTTTTCTCTAAAAAGGAAAATATAATGATTACTTTCAGGATAGCATCACGTACTTATCACATTAAGAAAGTAATGGCTTAGTGTTCCTGGGTAACATCTCGTGGTACCACTCTAAGAAACACAGGAAACACTATCTGGATACCATCGGGTGATATCTCCTTAAGATAGTAGGGCAGAAATTTTATTTGAATATGGAGCTATGTAATGTTTAAAAATGTAAGGTAGGTATTTAATTACGATTTATTTCAACAAGTAAACTTACGTCGTTTGCGTTTTCTCCTTAGTTTTTCCTCATATCGCCGAACCTTTCGCTCGATATGTTCATCATCGCTATGCCGCTTCCTTTTTCCCATTATAAATCACTTTTTTCACCACTATTTTAAAATAACGTGTAGCAATGCTCGCACACAAAGAACGAATGAAGTGAGGTGACCAGTGACAGCCGGTAGGTACCTAGCTGACGAAACGCAATATCAATAGAATGTTTTTTTTTTTTAATATCTCTGAACAGTGTGGCAATGCAGTATAACATTGAACGGACTACAATGTATGTTAAATCTTGAGGATGCAACACCGAAGTATAATTGTATTTTTATAAGACATGTCAATATTGTTTACATTATGTCTCAAGACCAAGTGAATGGGCTATAGTTTAAAAAAATTACATTCTTTATATAGGAACGTTGCATCGTTTGTCCCTTGACCAATCATCCTGAAGTAAACATATTTGATTTATGCTATCTGCGTTGGGAAGGCAATACCTTCACAAAGGGTGTAACGAAGCGATTCAAACACGTGCCTACGTGACACGCACTATAGCTGTCACGTTGGAGTCCCGTACATCTTACCGAAAACCAATGAATGTACGACAATTTAATTAAATCAAACCGGCTATTGGAAAGGGAACTTTAAGAGACGAATATTGTAAACAGAACTATGTGGGAACAGGAGATCTACTATAATTCTCCGAACGAAACTTGTCAATCGATCGAGAGAATAAAACCTTGATGCCATTTTATGTGGACTTCACACGAAATTCACACTTACGAAAATCAAAAGGTAACAATTTTGGTTTCGTCAAATTTTGGTTGAAAATCCGAACGAATATCTGTCAAATTTGAACACCTTACGAAAATTAAAAGGAAGCAATTGTGGTTTCGTAAAATTGAGGTTAAAAATCCGAACTAAAATATGTCAAATTTGAATTTTCTAATCAATTTCAAACAATTTTTGTTCGAACGAAGTTTCGGTCCGATAATGAATTATAGTAAGAAACGCTCGAAATATTGGCCGCAGTTTTCATTTCCGTTGAATTATAGTAGGCCCCCAGAGATACCAGATTTACTTCGGCATGGAGTTGTATATAAATCTTTGGAAATCACGTTAACACTTGCAGTCTGTCTTTTCACGCCGCCAATAACTAATTAGGAACTCCCTCTCGTTATAAACTGTCTCACTCACCCGTTCATTCGTTCCTTTCATTTAGTAGGTAGAGTGGGCGCCAGATAAGTCTGCGCGTGGTCAAAATTTGAACTAAAACTTCGTCTGCTATTTTGTTTGTTTCGGAGTGTCAATGTTAGCGGGCAGCGCCACCTCTCGTGTAGTAGGTACTCTAGGTACACGTTCCGTTCCACTCATAATCCCACAATTATATCATGTATAGGCAGAGGTGACTTAACACCCACGTTTTGCCAATTATAATTTAGGTCTCATGTCGTAGGTGGCGATTCTATTGCCATCTATCCGGCATCTATCGCCTTGTACGACGCCTGCGGGAGAAATTTGGGGTGGTGACAATTGTATTCTGCACATGGCATAAATTATTGATATACGAATATAGTATGGTGTGGTGACGGCAGAGCAGAATACAATTGTCACCACCCCCATTTCTCCCGTGGATGTCGTGCAAGCCTTCTAAGGGTAAAAAAATAGCAATAAGTAAGGGCAGCAGCATTCCTCTTATACCCTAGCAATATACTGCGATTTAATGTGCCCGATAGATGGCAATAGGCTCGCCACCTATTATATTGGACCTAACACAATTGGCGAAACGTGGCTGCTAGTTCACCTCTGCCTGCCCCTTCGGGGATATAGGCGTGATTTATGTATGTTTGTACGAATATAGTATACATACAACATCCAAAAGGGCCCAGCCAAGTTGCTTATCGATTCAAAAGCATAGAAAACAAAAGTATGTGTTTCCGTTCATTACATGTTGTTACGTCAAATACATATTTAATATTTTTAATATAATTATGTTTATAAATGTTGAAAATATACTACATAAACATATACACAACCATGACTCGGAAACAAACATTTGTGGTCATCACAAAGTTTGCCCCTACCAGGATTCGAACCCGGAACCTCTTGACCAGTATGAAACTGACGTAATGTTTTCTCTGTAATACGTCAGTTTTCTAGATTTTGGCATTGGCCACTTCGCTAGGGGAACAGGGTTGTCAGCGTACAGCCGACAAATTACCCAATGGCTAGCTCAAGGTAGTCGTGACAGCCCTACAGATCAAACCCAAAGGGTGTCCTTAGGGCTTCACATTTGTTCGGTGCCAATGAATTGCTATCAGTAATTTAATTCCGTTCCCGAATAATCAATTTATTTTCCCCAATCAAACATTTCGATGATGCTGTCAATGCATGGATACTTTGCCTGATTTCATTGTACATGTATAATGCGCGTCTTAAGAGCCATTTTGCTTTGTTTTTTTTTTAGGATTGAATGGAAATCTTCTATCTGCTACCTATGCAGGGATAAATAAAAATGAATTGCTGTGTGTTTGTCTCGCTAAAACTAAAACCTTGGGCAGGAAAGGTGAGAAAATATGGAAAAATTTCAAAGAAAATAGTAAAAACAACAATTTCATTTTTCCATATAAACTGCTTTCCTGTCAAACATTTGACGTAACCATGGCAACCAAATCGTAACTATACAAGCTACAGGATGATTTATAAGTGTGGCATATAACAACGTATGCCGGGTCAGCCAAAGAGTATATAATACACTACGTTTGGGTCAGCTAGTAGTAAATATAAATGCATGTGGTGTCGGCAGAGTAGAATACAATTGTCACCACCCCAAATCTCTCCCGTGGGTGTCGTACAAGGCGACCAAGGATAAATCAGTGATGAGGAATGGGCAGCAGCGTTACTCTTATACCACCTAGCAATGTACCTACTGCGACTTTTGTACCCGATAAATGGCAATAGGCTCGCCACCTATTACATGGGACCTATCATAACTGGCGATACGTGGGTGCTAGTTCACCTCTGCCTACCCCTTCGGGGATATAGGCGTGATTTATGTATGTATGTATGTATGGAATGGGCGTTCCTCTTATACCACCTAGCAATGTACTGCGACTTTTGTGCCCGATAAATGGCAATAGGCTTGCCACCTATTACATGGGACCTAACATAATTGGCGAAACGCAGGTGCTAGTTCACCTCTGCCTACCCCTTCGGGGATATAGGCGTGATTTATGTATGTTTGCAAAGTATTGCATGAATCAAGTGCTAAATCGTTAAAAGCGTCCATCGTTCCGAAGTATGGTTTCAGAACAATTTTAATAATTGATGCTTTTTAAAAGCACGTTTCGCAATTTGTTCGCTCGACCAATAAACAACTGACTACCACAAACAAACGGTCGCTTTTCGTCGACTCTCTTGCTTTTTTACCAAATAGTTCGAAATAAAAGAACAGTAGCTGTACCATGAAGTATTAGTGCGATCCAAACGCGGGTGACAAAACGGGACGCCGCTCTATTCGGCTTATAGCGTTGTCTCACTTTAACAATGGGAATTGAGTCGCGTTTAGAGTTGGTGGTAAGGCTGCAGAAGTCCATTTTAATCTTAAATGCTGAACGTAAATAAACGTTTCTTTATAAATACATACATATATACGTCACGCCTTTCTCCCACAGGGGTAGGCAGAGATCACTCCCTTCCACTTGCTACGATCATTGTATACTTCTTTTGCTTCATCCAATACGCAAAACCAAAATTATCTAACCAGCAAAATTTAAATGATCTAAGAATTCTGATGCATACAAATAATTACTAACTGTTTAGGTGACATTTTAATCCAATTTCAATTGTAAAGTACTGTACGTAAATTAATTACGAAAGTCAATTAATGTCGATAATTAAATAATAATAACGCATTATTTCAGTGACACCGTGCACTTAATGTTAATAGTATGTCTGTCCGTTTGTGGAATGTACATATTATTAATGCGCATTGGGTCTTCTACATTTATGGGGCCCGTAGCTAAGTGGCAATCGTTTCATAACGATAACGTGTCGAAGTTCGTCACGATCGGCCATATTACTTTGGTATCTACAGCGACTTAGCTTGCGCTAACAACATACCTAACTAGGAACTTACGAAGACGATTTTGGCCACGTGATTTCACGACGACTTACGTCAAATCCCATTCATTTTGTTATATCGAACTTCGTTATCTTTATCGGTATGTTGCTTTGTCTAGGCCCCTGACCATAAAGTGGTTCGTCCGCTACGCGTATGACAAATACCACTTCATGGTCAGGGAGTGACATAAAACTATGATGTTACCTCGGCAATAAAAAAGAAGCCCCACATCGGATATTAAATGCTTTCGCTTTCAGCTCGAGCGTAAAATACTTGCGATCTGATACATTTCTTGTTTTATCGCCATTGGTTTAAATTATTATCGACTATGTAAATCCTATCGAAGTCAATTTATCTTCTAACTCTTGCCGGGAAGCAATTCACCTAAGCTGTTCCCGACTCAACTCAGGTGTCTCGTAAAAGTCAATTAGGGGAGATTGCCCCTGTGTACCAAATGATAATAAATAAATAAATATTTTTACACTCACACCTATCATCTAGCCCAAAGTAAGTAGCCTAAGCACTTGTGTTATGGATACTAGATGACGGACATATTTTTAATATAATTATGTATATAAATGTTGAAAATATACTACATAAACATATACACAACCATGACTCGGAAACATACATTTGTGGTCATCACAAAGTTTGCCCCTACCAGGATTCGAACCCAGGACCTCTTGGCCAATACCCAGCAATCTGAGCATTCGACCAAGGCGGCCGTCATAATAGAGGGCACACCACCGACCACAACTACTCAAACAGGTTTGGAGTTAGGCAGGCTGTCGGCTGTAAAACCTTAACAACGAAAATAATATACAAAGAAAATTATATATGTAGGTACGTACATAAATCACGCGTATAACCCAGAAGGGGTAGGCAGAGGTGAATTAACACACACATTTCGCCAATCATGTTAGTTAGGTCCCATGTAATAAGTGGCGAGCCTATTGCCATTTATCGGGCACGAAAATCGCAGTACATTGTTAGGTGGCATAAGGGGAACGCTGCTGCCCATTCCACATCACTGATTTATCCTTGTACCTACGACACCCATAGGAGAGATAGGAGGTGACAATTGTATTCTGCTCTGCCGTCACCACACGGAAATATAAATGGGTTAGAAAAAGTTCGAATAATCGTAGTCTTAATGCAGTCTCTCTTAGTGGGGTCGGACTGCTGCGTGCCTTGTACGACACATGTGGTAGAAATAGAGCGTGATGACAAAGTGCACCACAATTGGGGCATGTTTGGTATAAATTGATTATTATACTACAGACAAACCACTGAAAAAAGGTAACTACAAATAATTAATTTATGCTGATTATATTACAAATTATAATTACTGCATTGTTTGCATAATTAATGATGCCCAATTATTTTCAGCAGTCGGCTTACCGGTCACTTGTGGGGGACTCGCTTCAAGTATTTTTTTAATTTAATATTTCGTTGCTCTTTTGAGTTGTTTAACATTTGAGTACCTACTTAAAGTGAATCTTAAAGTTAATAAATAATAACTGGATGATTGAGTTCAATTTACTACGTCCTAAAAAGTTGAATTTTATGTATGAGTAAAACTTATCAACAAGAGAAATGGATTTGAAGTTCAAAAAAGTTCTAGGTCATTGGAAGGGTCAAGGTAACGTATGCCGTGTACAGTCAGCCGCACGGGTTAACAAACTTAAGTCAAATAATATTCTCAATCGACTGCCATTTTGATAATCAATGCAATTCTGTAGTACAAATAATGAAATAGCCGTGTGGTGACGGCAGAGTAGAATAAAATTGTGATCACCCCCATATTTCCTGGGGGTGTCCACGTACGACAAGGCTACTAAGAGTTAAGACAGCAATGAGCAGCTGCGTTTCTCTTATGCCACCTAGCAATGTACGGCGATTTCTGAGCACGATAAATGGCAATAGGCTCGCCACCTATTACATGAGACCTATCTTAATTGGCGAAAAGTGGGTGTTTGATTCACATCTGTCTACCCTTCGGTGATACAGGCGCGGTTTATGTATGTATGTACTTATACCCCAGCAGCGAGGACATTAAGGACTGGTGACGATGATGATGATTTAATATTTCTCTTTCTTTTGCAGCCGATTATGTAGACCAGTGGTTCCTAATGGCCGAACCTTATCCTATAAGTGTTATTGTCCTCTTCTATCTGCTGTTCGTCCTCAAAATGGGATCAGACTACATGAAAATCCGGCCACCTTTCAAACTGCAACCCGCTCTAGTACTGTACAATGGATCCCAGATCCTATTCTCTTTATTCCTTGTTTACAACGTGAGTACTTATATTAATGTAACCTGATATACCTATATCATTTTTGTTCAATGTATTGAATTATAATACGCGCCAGACTGAGAGACTGCGAAGTGATAGACTTGGATGGTTTGGTCATGTTATGCGAAGAGATGAAAGCTATGTTGGCAGAAGAATGTTAGGTATGAATGTGGAAGGACGAAGAAAGAGAGGAAGACCAAAGAAGAGGTGGATGGATTGTGTAAAGGAGGATATGATAGCGAGAGGGGTGGATGAGAAATTGGTGAAGGATAGAGAGGAGTGGAAGAAGAAAACATGTTGTGTTGGGCAGGTAGAAGAAGAAGACTTATAATAAATCTCGTAAAACAAACATTAAATATGGCGATATCTATCTATCTAGTTCTGAGAGATTGTTGGTGTGTTACAAATAACTCTGTATATTTTATTCCCTAAAAATGTACAGTATTATTTGTATTTTTAAAGGGACTTTTGTACATAATTATTATCAGCTAACACGGCAAAAGATCCTTTGCCGTTAGGGGTGTAAAAATATAGCCTACGACCAATTCACAGACCTACCGAATAAAAAAAATAAAAAACAATTTTTATGACATTTTTCGTGTTAGGTAGGTACCTATAGTACACGAAAAATTTCATCAAAAATCGGTCAAGACGTTTCGGAGGAGTTTTTTAACAAACACACGAGATTTTTATATAGAACATTTATTTGGCGAAAAGTGGATGTTTAAATCACCTCTGCCGGGTTCTGCCTACCCCTTCGGGAATGTAAACGTGATTTTTGTGTTATGAATATATATAGACTTATACTTATGACGGCCGGTTTGGTCGAGTGGTCAGTTCGCTGGCTTTCGGCCGAGAGGTCCCGCGTTCGAATCCGGGTAGGGGCAAATGTTTGTGACGAACACAGACATTTGTTCTCAAGTCATGGTTGCTTAGATGTCTATGTAGTATCATTACAAATATTGTGTGTCATAGTGGGTGCTTGAGTTGAGCGATTACTCAGGTCTAGAAAAGTTTGAAATACCTATTCGCCTCTTACGACACCCACGAGACATGATGGGGGATTGTGAGCCATTGCTAGGGCCTAAGTATTTGCACTTATTTCAGGGTGTCTACGTAATGATGAAATTTGGGTTGTTCAATAAATCTTGCATAGTGGACAACGAAGAAATCAAAAAAGAGGTAAGGTACATTGAGTTATAAAGTAAACAGTAATAGTAGTTCAATGGTAAGGTACAAAATCAATTTATCATATTTCGTTAAATACGAGTACCTGCTAACTTTGATCTGTGGTGCTAAAACTTGGTCCATAATCATATTGTAAAATATGAATATGGACCTTATAAGTCGTCACTCAAAGACAATGGATAGGGCTACGCTCTGTGTTTCCCTGTGTGATCCTATCAGAAATGATGAGATCCGCGGCTATTTACAATATGGACCTTATAAAGGTCTCTGAATACATAATACCTACGTAACAAGATAATAACAGCCGCGTGGTGACGGCAGAGTAGAATACAATTGTCACCACCCCAAATCTCTGCCCTGGGTGTCGTACAAGGCGACTAAGGATAAGTCTGAATATGATTAGGAATGGGCAGCAGCGTTCCTCTTATACCACCTAGGCTAGCAATGTACTGCGGTGCCCGATAAATGGCAATAGGCTCGCCACCTATTACATGGGACTTGACATATTTGGCGAAACGTGGGTGCTATTTCACCTCTGCCTACTACTGTCTGCACTACTGTAGGCGTGATTTTTGTATGTATGTATGTAACAAGATAATAATTATACGATAACTCAGCATTCCATGGATTCACCGTGCGGGTGCCGGGTCCATAGTATGGCAGCACCTGGGACTTGTGACTCAAGTGTAGGTGTAAGGGGCCCCTTGACAACTAGTCAACACTCACCTCTGCCATCCCGACTTTTCTCTCTGCTATACTGCCAACCATATTTAGTAAGATTCTGTGAGAGCCGCCTTTGACACACGTTCCAGTGTAGAACTTACGTAAGTTCTAGACAAGCCAAGGTTTTTTAGTAATGTATATATATAGGGATTAAGCTGGTATAGGTACCGCTCGCTCCCACCTCTACAACATACAAACCAACAATGTAGCCATTTTTTGTTATTTGGTTTGTTAAATCAAAGTACTCATTGGTTTTTATAGCGTGGTCTTCGGGGATGTTCGTTTCCCATGGTACGGTATAAATAAAGAGAAAAATCCTCTTTCCGTTCCAGCTCCTGTCCCGCAGCTACTGGTACCTCATCGGTAAGCTGTCAGAACTCCTGGACACAGTCTTCTTCGTTCTCCGCAAGAAGCGGAGCCACGTGTCTTTCCTGCACGTCTACCACCACACCATGGTGGTGGTCGTCAGTTGGATACTGATCAAGTACAGCCGTACTGATGATCTGGTCTTCGTAGGCACGCTCAACTCCTTCGTGCATGTATTCATGTACGCGTATTATGGGCTAGCGGCGATGCCTCGCGTCGCCGGGCGTTTGTGGTGGAAGAAGTATGTGACGAGGCTGCAATTGGTAAGGGTTCGGAAAGAATACTTCAAAACTACATAGAACTTAAAACAACTTTTACTAACTGTCCCCCCGTGACCACAGCCGTCGAAATGTCGGGTTTAATAATTAATATGCCAAACACCTAATTATACGCGAGTCTTATCCGTAAAAGTTGTTTTATTTCAAATGTGTAGTGCTCATACAAATATAAGTAACATTACACAGAACTACCAAGAATGAGAGGAAGACCGAAGAAGCGATAGATGGATTGTGTGAAAGATGATATGGGAAAGATGAGTTCGTGCTGAGCTCACGTCTAATAGAAGAGAGGGGAAGAAGAAGACATGTTGTGCAGACCCTGCTTAGAATAGGATAAGGGCAGGGAGAAGAAGACACAGAACTACCAAGAATTCCTGTGACGGTACAGCAGTATACACAGCGTATGGTTTGAAAGAAGACGTAATGACACGAATTGAGAAAGGGATGTTCGAGCCTCGGCAGATATTATTTATAATCAAATTGAAAGTATTTAAAATAAAGGGCAAGGTCAAGAGTAGGTACCGAAACCGACTGGCATGCATGAGGAGATTAATGAGATTGGCTGAAGTGAAAGATGTATGTAAGGGTCGTAGCTAGTGAAAAGAAGTGTTCTCTGCCTACCCCTGTGGGAGAAAGTTTAATGACTAATTACTTTCCTTAATAATTCACAGCATGAGATGGAGAAATAGATCCTTAAACTCTATGTAACTTAACTTATTTAAAATTCTTGCAGATACAATTTGTACTAGTATTAATATACTTTCCCATTAAAACCACAATTTCTACGTGCAAGCCCTCGCTGATTTTGGGGGCAGTAGTTGTAATCAATGGTTTCCTCTTTCTCTACCTGTTCTTGGATTTCTACCACAAATCCTTCGGGCGGAAGAACAAAAAGACAGCTGCAGGTATTAGAAAAAAAGGACAAGTCAACAGAGGTGCCAAGGGTAAATCCTCAAAACTTTTGTAACCGATGTTGATTGAAAGGTAAATAAATTTTTAAATAAAAGATTGGTGGTTTTGTGTATTGTACTCTCTTGTGAATAATTAAAATAGCCATTTGTTGATGGTTAAGCTATATTCAATTGTATTATATTCATCATCATCACTAAGCCTTTATTGTCCCCACTGCTGGGGCACTCCCTCCCCATCTGCGCGCGGAGATCCGCAGGAATGATGATCATGAAGAATATGGGAGTTTGGGCCCTAACCCACCACGCTTGGCGGGTATTAACGACTGCAGATACGGCCGGGACCAACGGCTTAACGTGCCTTCCGAAGCAGGAAGGAGCTCAAGATAATAATTTGCTGGCCACCCATCCAATGACCGGCTATTGCGCTATCGAACTCCTCTCGATGTATGTGGACGTAACTAATAACGAAGTATTAGATGATGGTATAAATGCAGATAAGAAATATGAAGGCGTAGGTACAAGCAAATTCAGTATTCACCCTCTTTTTTGAATAGAGAATCCACGTCGTGCTGTATGGTGACGGCAGAGTAGAGTACCACCCAAAATATCTCCCGTGGGTGTCGAACAAGGCGACTAAGGATAAATCAGTGATGAGGAATGGCAGCAGCGTTCCTCTTATACCACCTAGCAATGTACCGCGACTTTTGCGTCGCCACCTATTACTTGGGACCTAACATAACTGGCAAAACATGGGTGTTTGATTCACCTCTGCCTACCTCTTCCGGGATATAGGCGTGATTTATGTGTGTATGTATTTATACCCCAGTAGTAATGTCCCCAACATTAAAGAGATGATGATGATGATACATATCATATTTATCCATCTTTTGCAGCCGATTATGTGGACAAGTGGTTCCTAATGGCGGAATCGTGTAAGTGCTAGTTCACCTCTGCCTCCCCTTCGGGGATATAGGCGTGATTTATGTATGTATGTAGGTACAATCCACCCAGTCAACTTTTTAGCCTTGATTTTCACTCCCAAAGATATTTGCATACTACGAAAAAAACCGCGATTTAACATGCATTTAGCTCAGCCAGTCCAGTGAAATTATATCAATCATTCTGGCCGCCCGACGACTGATTGGATTTTATCCTGATAGCCTATTTTGTAATTTTAAATTCGTTCAACATCGTATTGAATACGGAAAAGCGGTTGGTTCGTGGTCGCTCCATCTCTTTATTGAAATTGAAACGAAAGGTTTTGCTCATGCCTTACTCGTGCGGTTTTGCCGCTGTTTCACTTTCAATGTTTATGGACACTCTATTTTCATTTCATTTCATTTCTACGTGTAATAGTTAGGGGAAGGGCGCCCTAGACGGACTATAAGGGAAGATGGAAACCAAACATGCTAATTGTGTGATATAACATTACGCTGAGTAGAGATATTATGACCAGCCTTTTAATGTCCCCACTACTGGGATACAGGCCTTCCATATAGATGGATTAATGTAGGGAGAAAGAGCCGTTATCCACCACGCTGGGTATGAACGACTGCAGATTTAGCCAGGCTTAACATGCTTTTCGAAGCACGAGGTCACCCATCCTATGAGCGGCCTGAGCGAACATTGCTTACATACATAAATCACGCCTTTATCCCCCAAGGGGTAGGCAGAGGTGAACTAGCACCCACGTTTCGCCAAATATGTCAAGTCCCGTGTAATTTGCGAGCCTATTGCCATTTACCTGGCACAAAAGTCGCAGTACATTGCTAGCCTAGGTGGTATAAGAGGAACGCTGCTGCCCATTCCTAATCATATTCAGATTTATCCTTAGTCGCCTTGTAAGACACCCACTGGAAAGATTTGGGGTGGTGACAATTGTATTCTACTCTGCCGTCACCACGCGGCTGTCTAAAAATTAGCTTCCTAAATATTGGCTAGTTACCTAGACGCGGTTTCAATTAGCGTTTGCGCCCGCCATTTTGACGGAGCAAAATGGCCGCAATCACCTCTAGAGACACTAATTACGTGCCCTACATTCCGTAATAAGTGAAATGAAAACAGAATTTAACCTTGCGTACAAAATATTACGAAGCAAAACAAAAATAGTACAAAATATTAGCTTATAAGTAATGGATTCTTCACCATGAGTAGCTACATCCACTCAGCTCAGTTGGAAGGGGACAACTGCAGCCGCTAAATAAGAAAATCATCACCTTCCATTGAACCTTCATGAGAGCGCTTAGAGCGCTTACGCACTACATCCGACCCGAATCCGAGATTTTGACGGTCCGTTGTAGCCGTAGAACTATTTCTATGGTAACATTACGCACTGCGCCCGGTCTCTGTCCGAGTTTTCTAGACCAATAATTTTTTGACGGATTCGGATCGGATGTTGTGCGTAAGCGCTCTAAGCGCTGTAAAAGAGAGTATAAGCCAACGCAACGGTAGGTGCTTAGCGGCAAAGTGACCCGTGAAAACACGTGAATTTTTTTTCGGGGAATAGACTCCAGGCAGCTCAAGAGGACATTGTGGGAATTTACAATTATAATTCAGCACAGCCAGTAGTGTCAGTATCGTTAGTTTTCGTCATGAATCCTACTCCGGCCACACCATCAATGGCAGCCTTGCCTTGTTACATGTTTGTCTGGGGTCGATGCAATGGGTGTTTCCTCCATGGGTACGTCGTATCGGTTAGGCGTGATTAAGCCAAGCCCGTTTTGATCTTTTGAATATGCTTTTTAGAACCGTTCGTAAGAAACTACTATTAATAATGTGGTAGGTACCTAATCACTTTCAAAATCCGAGAATCGTCAAAACTATCTAGTTATACTAGGTACATTGACAAATGGCATATTTCGCAACAAAAAAGACGCATCCTATTGAAATACTCAGAAACATTGTGTGTTATAAATGACAATAACTGCCGCACTCAGAGCCGTCAATTAACTTTAATGAGTACTTAATGTCAAAATAATTCATTAAAATCTAGACCTTAGACCTGGCAAGAATAGCGACTAGTTTTGAATTGTAATTTTTTGACATTAAGCACTAATTATCGTTATTTGACGTCTCTGATCGCTTCTTCTGACCGCCGTGTGGTGACGGCAGATTAGAATACAATTGTCACCACCCCAAATCTCTCCCGTGGGTGTCGTACAAGGCGACTAAGGATAAATCAGTGACGAGGAATAGGCAGCAGCGTTCCTCTGATACCACCTAGCAATGTACCTACTGCGACTTTTGTGCCCGATAAATGGCAATAGGCCCGCCACCTATTACATGGGACCTAACATAATTGGCGAAACGCGGGTGCTAGTTCACCACTGCCTACCCCTTCGGACATATAGGCGTGATTTATGTTTATGATCGCTTCTTTGATACAAAAAGAGTCTGTCCTGCCGCACGACTTCTCTTTTTGTATTAAAGAAGCGATATCCACAATCATGAACTTTAAGGATATTGTATAGATAGACAGTTATGATGACTAATCTACCTCTCAGTCGCAGGACTTCCCACATAGAAAAATGTTCAGTTACCAAATTAATTAGGAGCAATATTATGCAAGGTAATTGTTGATCAATGCTTTTATAGGTGATATTGGAAAATCACGCGGCCATAAACTATCTATCCGATTGAGTATGCCCCAATAACCTGTGCTATCAACGTTCAACCACGTGGAATAAGCCTTTCACAACATAACCGCCGGGTTAACTCTGTTAACTAAATATCTACTGCGCTTGAATTTAGGGCGCTAGCGGTGTAAAGGTTAACGCTCATTAGACCCTTACGACCCCCGACCAACTCAATAGTCGTCGGAAGGTGGTTCAGTGGTGGACGCCGCGTGGTCAACGAGTGGATGCCGCGTGTTCAACTTGTGGATGCCGCGTGTTCAACTTGTGTATGCCGTGTGGTCAACGTGTAGATGCCGCGTGGTCAACGTGTGGACGCCGCGTGGTCAACGTGTGGATGCCGCGTGGTCCACACGTGGCGTGGACCTAAAATCACTGTACCTGGAGTCACTAAGATCAATAAATAAATATTTTTGAACTTCTTCGATAAGTCTTTTTTTATCCATTTTGACACCAAACCCATACGTTCAACACGTTAGAGAGGAAGCTAGTAGGCCTACCACTATGGCAATGTGTAGGCGGTGACGCTCAAGAACTCGTTAGTAATTGAGTTTGTAATTAGTTCCTTTTGAGTAGCTCCGTGTACGGAGGGATGGATGGAAGAATATAGGTAGATTGGGGCATAACCCACTAGGCTGGCCCAGTGCGGGTTGGTGGGTTTTAACGACTACAGATACAGCCGACACCAACGGCCTAATGTGCTTTCCGAAGAACGAAGAAACTCGAGATCATATACATTTTTGGTCACCCATCCACTAACTGGTCTAAGCGACCATTGCTTACTTTATGCGATCGCAGGCCAAGCGCGCTATGCCAATGCACTAGTGACTCTAATGAGCTTTCTTATGAGGCCTTCGTATAGGTGTACTAATTAAAGAGCAAAATCGCTAAAAGATTCTCTTACTTATCATACATTACCGCCTCCGTGGTCGTGGTTCGCCCACCCCGAGGTCCCGGGTTCGATCCCCAGGGGATTTGCACTAGTAGGACCTTTTTTTAAGTCCGCCTGTCAGTCTGTCAGCCGAGAGACGCCCACTGTTGGGCATAGGCCTCCCCCAAGGATCTCCAAGCCAAGAGTCTGCGCTGTCCGCATCCAGTGGCTTTCAATCCACCTTGTGGAGGGCCTACCAAAGCTGCGTCTCCCGGTGCGCGGCCGTTCGAGGACCTTTCCGCCCCAACGGCCGTCAATCCTCCTCGCAATGCGCCCTACCCACTGCCACTTAAGGTCCGCAATGTTTCGGGCTGTCGGTGACCTTAGTTCTTCTGTGGATCTCATCATTTCTGACATGGTCACACATTTTACATTTTTCGCTAGATATTGAAAACTTGTGTGTCGTGTTGTGTGCTTTGGGACACACACATTTTCGTTGGGAAGTTGATTGCTTGTGCGTATGTTTCGAATTATGGGATTGACGGGTTGTTGGATTGTATCTGGTGCATAATTTTACAATGTACCCGCAATGCCATAACTTTTTGACAATGATGGGTTTCTCTAAAGCCTGCTTGTGGCTCTGCTAGCGAGGTGTTGGGCTCTGGCTTTAACTTTGGTATTAAATGCGTCAGGGTCAGTGCTTCGTTGGCAGATCGGGGCGTGGGCGGTTTTGGGAGACCTATCACAGTCAGAGGCATGCTGCGCACTCCCCTATCTATCCTCTCTTGGACACACGGTTTACTATGTATAGCGTCTTAACAATTCATAAGTGTATTGTAATCATACCAGATAATATAAATAAACAAATTTTTACTTTGACTTTGACAGGAAAACTCGCACATAGCCCTCTCCATTGCAATATTAAAATTAAAGAATTTTCACTAATACAAAATTTATTTACACTACCGCACCAACAAAAATCTTCAATACAATTAACTATTTCTTTTTAAGCAACGCTTTTCCTTTAGGTTTAAGCCTGTTGTTAATGATCTCTTGTCTTTCATCCGCAGCTGCTTTTAGCATGTACTTGTGTCGCTGTTTAGCAAAATCCAAGTCCGAGATAAATTCTACTATTTTTGTTGCATATTCTCTATTCCTTTCGATTCTACGCTTCTGTTTGTGCTGTAAGAAAATTTAAGTGAATGATATAATTTTTTTAGATAGAATAATACATTTTTATTAGATGCTCTCTAATTTGTAGAAAAGAGAGAGAAAGGACCATGTCAAGAGACCCATGTATGGAGAGAATGATTGGGATGATAACATTCCAATCCATACTGCTCAAGGTTTTAACATAATTTTTACAGTTGTCCTCTTGCCTTACACCAACCCTCTTTAGGTAGTAAGATATGTAAACATAATAACCATATAAGCAGAATAATAAACTATATTTGAATAATATACTCTTGTTTATACATATATACATGCACCTTTATGATATTAATAAAAATGGAGTTGGTGACTTGATGTCTGGCCCATATGAATGGGAGATGAAACATACTGTGCCAACCCCAGATAGACTGGGAACAGGGCAGGGAGTAGAATTTAAGACTCTTCCTTATAAAAATATATTATAAGTAGAGTAAGAAGTGATCTCTGCCTGTCCATATAGGGAAATGGAATGCTTATTTGTTATTTTGGTTTTTTTTTATGTTAGACAGGGAAGCTCTTGCCCTTCATCTGAAATCAAGTTTCACCTAGAATCCTCAACCACAGAGGGGCTATCTTATCACAATTGTCTGAACACAATAATGCTGTTAACCAAAATCATTATGGCGACAGATTTTGTTAAGATGATGGTAGCTAGTCAAGGGAGTTGAAAGAAGCACTACCACGAACCAAACCAAGTACAGTACCCTTCTGGGGATCGAACCGGGGACCTCAGGATCTTAATTCCGGTGGGCGTTCGCCCACTAGACCACGGAGGCGGTGAACTTATATGATTAGGTCTGTTTACTAACCAGCAGAGGAGTCGGTCTTCCATCTAAGAAAGTGTAGTCGGGGCCATCGGTAAGAACACCTTCGGCGTTACGATTTATTGGCAGACCCCTGGACATCCGCCATTCCTTTAAATTTGTTACAGCAGTGCAACTGAAGGCTCTATTGAACACTGAAAGGTAAAATTCTACTAATAAACAAGATGTTTAGTGCGAATAGTTACGGATAATTATGACAAATAGAAATAATACACTAACAATGGCATGGTATATTTCTAAAACTGCAGCCTACTAAATACATGATTCTATTATGCCTAATAATAATAATACCGTCGAATTTTTTAGAGAGAAAAACTATTTGGAATTTTTGTTTTGATTTTATTTTTAGGTTAGCAATAGCAAATTTTCTTTCCCGATTCGGGAAAGCAATGGGATCTCGCCCATAGAGCTATGTTTTCAGATGGTGCGCCAAAAACGCTAGAGTTTATTACTACTACTATAGTCAGTCTCGTTATCTTCTAACTCTTGCAGGTCACCCACGATTAAGGAATGGAGTTTATTATATTCTGATCTGCCGTCACCACAGGGCACAGAATAGACCCTATGCCTTTCCTAAAAATATAAAGAATTTAACAAAAAAAAGCGAGTGTTTGGCGTGTTTCGTGGTGTCAGTCAGATTTTTTTTCGTTATTCTAAAATTGGTTCAGAGTAGATTTTGTGCAGTGAAAGTGGTGTAATTTTGATGCACAAGGATCCGTGTTGATGTGCAATTATGCAGAATCATTGAAATTAAGTTTTTTGACGTGTTTGATGTTGTGGTGAATACTACTATAAAAAATTGTTTTGTCCATCTTATCAGGCACCGTCATGAACTCTGTTACCATCAAATTCGCGCCAAGCACTCCTTGATGCATTAAAATGTGTGACACCCATATTTTAACGTAAAATTCATTTCATTAATACATTTCACCCACTCATTATTTCATAAGACTACAATCAGTTATTTCATAAGAGTACATAAAATATACACTAAAGACTTGGCTGTATGGGCTAGACACTTTGCCTTCCCTAAAATATATGGAGAATATAACAAAAAAAATGGAGAGAGTGTTTGGCGCGTTTCGTGGTGTCAGTCAGATTTGTTTTCGCTAATTCTAAAATTACAGAGTTACAGAGTGGATTTTGTGCAGTGAAAGTGGTGTTATTTTAATGCACAAGCATCCGTGTTGATGTGCAATTATGCAGAATCATCGAAAACAAGTCTTATGATGTGTTTGATGTTGTGGTGAAGATCACTATATAAAGTGGTTTTATCCATTTCATCAGTCACCATCATGAACTCTGTTACCATTCAATTCGCGGCAAGCACTCCCTAGATGCGTTAAAATATGTGACACCCATATTTTAACGTAAAATTCATTTCATTCATACATTTCACCCACTCATTATTTCATAAGACTACAGATAAAATATACACTAAAGACTTGGCTGTATGGGCTAGACCCTTTGCCTTCCCTAAAATATAGGGAGAATTTTAAAACTAACAAAAAAAATGAACAAAGAAAACAAATATTTTCAAGCGATTGGTAGAATTCCGAGTGACCAATAAAATTAGAGCTTAATATTTAACAAGCCAATCAACTATGTGCTGCTATTTATCATTACTCATGTTATCTTATGTCACAGTGAAAACAAATTTATACTTCATTTCAATATTTTCAACCAAGTCAAGTGAAGAAATCGCAGAATCGAAAGTTCAACTTTATTGTTATTGTGCTCATTATTATAATTGTTGATAATAATAGTTCGCAGTGTCGGCTTAGAGTCGTAAAGTGTGGTAGATAAAAGTTCAGGTAACATTTTTTTAAGATAATAATACAAGCTCTCTATTTTCAAAACAGATCGATCATTTGTTGCGCCATTATAATCTAGCACTTTCTATCGGCTTTTGCACAAATCTTTTTCACTATCGACTATCAACAATTATATGGAATGTTTGGAGATATTAATGCATATTCATGTCGTGACGTGAGAGATCTAAATTTTCGACACTTCGAGTCACCAATAAGAATCCCCACGTCAGTTATTTGGTATATTTTACCTAAACTGGAACTTGTTAAAGTATAATTTTGTATCTTCAACATTTAGAAAGAGAATTATCAAAATACTTTTTGCCTTCGACTTGGTTGTGTATTCTTAACATAATATTATGACAAATGTATACCAGTACATAGGTTTCTAATGAAAACTTACCGACTAACATATTTCTAATTAATCGGGGCTCGAAATATTATGATTCATCTAAGTAATTTGCTTAGGTAACATATGATTAAAACTATAATGATTATACAAAACAAGGAAAGGTGAAACTCATTCATACTTTCCTGTTTATTTGTTTGGAGGTTTTCTAAATGTTTATTTACTGTCTGGAGTATGGAAATTCTAACTACCTACCTACCCAATTATGTTAGTTAATTAACTAGTTCGTCATTGAACTATTATAATGTGTTGCACAATATTTATAATATAAATCATTCACATCCCTTTTCACTTCTTGAAATAAATTTGTTCTATTACCATGGTGTCATTGGACAGAGATGAGAGAAAACTTTAGCATTCCACGGATTCACCACACATGGGTCGGACCGTGTAGTAGTCGTGTAGTGTTGCAGAGAAGAAGAAAAAAGTTAATTCATAATAAAAAAAATTTCATCACTTTTATTTTGCTATAATAGTTAGTGCAATAAAAACCCAGTCAAATAGGAAGATATATTGTTTTTGTGCTTAAAGTATAATATTGTCTTATCTCCTTGCAGCTTCACCTTTACAACAGCGAGTAAGTGTATGCCATAAAAACGGCTACCAACAAATTAAATTCATCTGATCAACCCAACTACAACACAATGTGTATGTATAATTTTTTTTTTTCATTTCTAATTTGTAATATTTTTGTACAGTTATCTTCTGAAGATGTGGCAGAACCCAGGTGTTTATCCGGGAGGTTTATATCAAGTTATATTTAATTTATGTCATATATTTCCAAGTGTTGTCGAAGTATATAAATAATCAAATGCTGTTAATATGCATATTTTTTATATGTTTTCTGAGTATAGAATGTCCATATCACAATTTACTCTTGTCGCAACTAAAACCAAATTAGAAATTCAAAACTTGCGATTGGAAATAGAATTGGAGTAATTT
The DNA here is from genome assembly GCA_963931975.1 of Cataclysta lemnata. Classification (NCBI taxonomy): domain Eukaryota; kingdom Metazoa; phylum Arthropoda; class Insecta; order Lepidoptera; family Crambidae; genus Cataclysta; species Cataclysta lemnata. The sequence goes on from OZ008352.1 coordinate 13,209,598, forward strand.
TAAATTAATATTTGTTCTTGTGGGAATAAAATATATCAATGTAAATTTTATCACTATGATATGCAAAAATAAATAATTATACAGTGATAAAATTGGTTTACTAGAGATAAAATCATAATGTAGGATTTTCCGTAACTGTTGTGGAATATAATTTAATTCTGTAGCGTTGATTATTTATAATCTCGTTGTGAGCACTGCCAGCATGCACAGCACAGTCTGAAATGAGTATACTGCTTCTGTTATATGTTGTAAAGTGTTATACTTTCTGTTAATATTTCTGAATGACCCTGTGACTCGCGTCACAAGCCTTACTCATAGATACATTATCTTGTTTGAATCATACGGCCAATGACATGTTATCATGTGATATAGTTGTTAGTCTGTTTATATGTTTAATTCTAGAATATTGATGTAGTGTCTTACAAGATTTATGGATATAAAAATAACATTATTATGCCGGCCTGGGAGTAAAAACATGATCAGGGGTGTCATAAAAAACCTTGAAGAACAGTGGAGTAAAAAACACTGAACAAACTGCATAACCAAAGAGGATTGATGTCAGACACGCGGCTAACTATACAACCTAAGATGAAATGTTAATTGTTTCAACCCAATCATTCACTTGACTTGCATGGTCCTTTTAATTGCTCCTCAGCACATTGTTCATAATAAAATTCAAAATATTTAAAAAGGGTCAGGTTAAGAGGACCGAAACTGACGGGTATGCATGAGGGCGTTAATTAGCTGAAGGGAATAAAATATTAAAAGATCATAGCAAGCGGAAAGAAGTGAACTCTGCCTAACCCCTGTGGGAGAAAGTTGGCATGTATGTTAGCTAGCTCAATAATCAATACTATGTTGACATTGTAAAAGGCTATAAGTCCAATTATATTGTCATAGTGAATGCGCGTGGATGTAATTGTAAGATTTGATAGAGGCCCTTAATACAAAGATAGATAAAAGGATACAGTATTAAAAATAGATTTTATAGATAGATACGGTGTATAGTAAGTATAACCACGATAATATGTAAAATTTTCTCAATCAATTTTGTACTTTAAATTAAACTTATAAGGTTGACAATGAATTGGCTTTGCACAGGTGATAAACGATTTTTGTATCAATTACGTGGTATGTTATCTACCCACTTGGCAGATATATCAAAGAATTTAGTTCCATTTTGTCTGATTTGATTCTTTGAAACAGAGATATACTAGCTCGGTATATAGCTGACGCGGTACACGGTCAAACATTGACTGATTGACTAGATAATGGTGTCTTGGCATTTTTAAGTATAGCGTCTTAATAATTATTATGTGCCAGAAATTCTTTAGATAATGTTAGTCCTATCGCGCACTATCAAATTAATAGCTTGTAGCTACAAAGCAAATAAAGACAGTAAAATTATTTGTCATGATGCGAGAACCGGACACGCGTTCTCTGCAATCCGGGCTATACCTATGATGCCTATATGCCCTCATGATCACTTTTTTTTTCTGTAATATTTTTGCTTACATTTATAAGAATGTTGAAATAGTTATCAAATCATAAATTAATGGCTGCAAATTACTCTAATCGGTCCACCGACGATGGTCGAAAATCGCCAAATACTTATAAAAAACCGGCCATGTGTGAGTCGGAGTCGCAGAGGAAGTGTTACGTACTATAAAACAAGGACAAAGTCGTGTGACAAAACCTAATATTCCTTCTTATCTACCCTTTTTTTTTAATGAGGGGGAAATGCCATTTACGCATACTCTGGGCCTGGGCGGCGCAGAGTTATGTAGGACTCCGCGGTGTGGGCTCCACTAAAAACCTCTCGTGCACCATCCTCTCGCTTGGCCGGGGGGGAAGTGGTATCAGCCAAGCCTTTATCCTCTAGATTCCCCTGATTAGCGGTTGCCCGTGCACGGGCAACCATCTCTGGCGAGTATATGAGACTCGCTTAGCCTCGAGCGCCCAACGCGTTGCTCTATCTGCACCTGTCTTGGCTGTCTGACAGGCGGCCTTTCCTGCCAGGTCTGGCTCGCTATAGTGGGGCGCGAGGGTTGGCTAAAGCCCTACGCCTGCGGCCCACTCTACGACGTCTAAGCGGGTTTGCCGAGGGGTCGTCTTCGCGCGACCTCTCCTCGGATTCTTTCCCGCTTATAACCTTCTCCGCGATCCTTCTTATCTACCCTATACTAACTAATCTTATCTAACTTCCTCATAAATTATATCTACTCATTCCTCACCTTATCGTTCACTACAATTCTTATTTTATTCTATTTCTATTGTATTGAGTGAAAGGTAGGATGAGGAGCTCGCTAGCGCAGTGGCATAGCGCGCTTGGCCTGCGATTGCGTAAACTAAGCAATTTCGTTAAGGCCGGTCATTGGATGGGTGACCTAAAATTTATTATCTCTAGTTCCTCCGTGCTTCGGAAGGCACGTTAAGCCGTTGGTCCCGTCTGCATCTGCAGTCTTTCCCACCAATCCACACTGGTCCAGCTTGGTTGGTTATGGCCCAATCGCCATATATTCTTCCATCCATATAGACGGCCCGTGCCCCAAGAATGGGGACATTAAACGGCTGGTGATGATGATGATGACGAGGTAAATGTACTAATATTTGACCTTTGATTAAGTTTAAAGTCGGCAATCATTCATTTACAAGCAAGTGGACGTGACGGCGTCTGCTAGGCTTATATAGTGGTATTGCCATTCTCACAAGACACCTACACAAATAGTACAACCTACTTTGTATTTTGATCGTAACGGCTCATGCCATAAGATACAAGTTCAAATAATTGTACACACAGCCGCGTAGGTAGGGGAGACAGGGGCTGGATGTTACAGGGGTAGGTTGTTACAGTGGCAATGGTCGCGAAACAGAGAGTGCAATATTGACGTTAGAAATAGACAAATACTCCTGCCGCCGCCGGCTAGCGTGCCGCAAGAGCCAGTCGCGCCAGCATTTTTGAGAGAGGAGCCTGAGCGTGCCGCCACTAAAATCGCAGGTTAGTAAAATTTTACACTTTTAGTAATATTGGTTTACATGCTATGTTCCATAATAGCAGAGATGTCCTTGTTGTGATTTTTACTCCCTAATACTTTCGTTTTGCAATGAATCTACGTTTTTACAGCTATATTTATTAATGTTTTCACTGCATAACCTTAAATGGTCAGATTTGGCGTTGGGGTTAAAAGTTACATTTGCTCGGGGCAGGTAGTGACAAATCACAAACTGCCCCGTGGTGCTTGTTGCCGATTGGCATAATTTGTCTTACATAGTTTTTGTCTTTTTTGTAGGATGAGGACGTTGTACGATGTACGAAAAACTGAGGTGCCGGTGACTGCCATGCTGTAAAGAGGAAGGTATTACATGACACTGACGAAGAAAGTGAAAAAGAAGATGGTTATTTTTGTCTGATATGTTGTGATCCCTTTGATCCAAAGAAATCTGGTGAGGAATGGGTAGAGTGTGGAGCTTGTAAAAATTGGTCACATGTGAAATGTGTTAATGGTAATGTTTTAAATTATATATGTTTGAATTACGAAACTGATTTTCAGACTTCAGTGACTAAACTGCTCAGCTTTTCTTATAGATCTGATTGTGTTTTTTAAAAGTATAGTTTATCATCTTAAATTTTAAAATACTTATTGTTGATTAGTGTGTACAAGGGTTTTATTTAATGTTGAGCTTTATAATCTAATTATTAGATGAGAAATTATCTTTGTTTTGTTTTTACGCAGGAGAAGACCAAATATTAATTTTGTATTTTCGTTTTATTTTAGAATATTATGTTTTCGTTGTAATGAGGCAAAGACTGCTTTCTAGATATACGTTAGGTTAGTTAAATTAAGAAAAGTAACTAATTGTGATGATTGTTCCTAATAAAAACTCATATAATACGTTTGTTTTTTATTGTAACAACTTACCCCATGTAGTGTAACAACCAGCCCCAAGCACGGGGTTGGATGTTACACGGTTTTTTTTCCACAAATCACACATTTATGTTATTACTATTAGTCTACAACATAACAATTATTTTAAATAAAGATCCTGAATAGTTACTTTATCAAACAAGCCTATACTCAGGTAAAACAATCTCCCCAATTAAAAAATATGACAGTTTGTAAAAAAAATGTCACAACCAGCCCCGGTCTCCCCTACCTCACATTCAATGAGCGGAAATTCTGTTAATTCCCAAAACGTTAGCACTGATCTCATTAGTGTGGCTTCAATGCGTGGATTCTTTGCCTCGTCACAATATAGAACACAACGTGTACTATGATCGATTGAATTCATCGACTGTACAATACCATTTCGTCATTACATACATACATAAATCACGCCTATATCCCCGAAAGGGTAGGCAGAGGTGAACAAGCACCCGCGTTTCGCCAATTATTTTAGGTCCCATGTAATAGGTGGCGAGCCTATTGTTTGTTTTTTTGTGTGATTTTTTCATTATATTGCCATAAATATCTATCACAGGAACTAAAAACTAAGCTATCTGTAAACCTATCAGTAGGTTAGTTACATTTGTTTTGTGGCTATCCATAGCGAAGCCGGAATTTCGCGTTTGTTGAAAATAGTGGTCATTATTTAGTTTAGATTAAAAACTTTTGTATTAGAAAAATTGTTAGCGTGACGATCAGTCTCCTGCCCTGTTCCCAGTCGATCTGGGGTCAGCGCAGTATGTTATTCCTCTCCATTCCATTAATATTTGTCTGACGTCTTCAAGCAATCCCACTCCCATCACACCGGAGTTGCTAATGATGAACGAATGTATAGAAAAGAGACGAAAAAGACCATGTCGAGACCGATGAACGGAGAGTCACTCTCTCCGTTCATCTGCTCAGCTCATGGGATGACAACATTCCAATCCATACTGCTCAAGGTTGTGGCTTAGGTTTTATAACGGGCTGCCTGCCTGACACTAACCCTCTTTGGGTGTGCTGTTGTTGGTGGTCTGCCCGCCACCATTCGAGTGCCCGATGGTGCTTACGGGTTAAACCGGGTAATTTCGACGACTTTTATGGGGTGACTTGGTCATTTGGAGCTCATTCTATGTTATTTTTTCGTTCCCAGCCTGCTAGCATGGCCACCAAAACACGATAATGAAAAAGCCATCAATCGCTTTGAACTGTCAAAACTCCATAGATTTTTGAGAGTTCAAAGCAATAAATGGCTTTATTATAATTCGTATTTCGGTGGTCATGCTAGCCGGGCAGGCCTGCACAAGTTATCCATGACTGACAACTTTTTGGTTTTAACGTCAAAGATTACCAGAAAAAGTTAATTCAGTACCGATGGATGACTAGACTTAACGTTATATGCGCAGCAGTAAAAGGTTACATCACTCTAATCATCAGAACCGATTTGTTAAAAGCGTTTTATTTATTTATTAGGTCTGCCAACATTGTTACATTACAGCATGTATATACACTTAAAAAAATATTTACGCGTTCGTGGTAAGACTCCAGTCAATTAGTTTTCTCAGTGAAATTCGCTTTTTCCGCCTGAGACTTGAGGTATGATTGTTGAAGTAAATTTGAATCTTTTGACAGTTTTATATAGCCGGGCATGCTATTAATTATGCAGATAACGCAGACCACATTTCGCCAATGCGTATTAGCTTCCGCGTAATTGAGTTACAATGTAGTCTTTTTACAGACTGTGTCTGTAAATTTAGAATAGGGTGGGACAGACCATTGTATTCTGAACTGTCACCCACCTCCACCACATCTAGGTCATTATCTCGCTTTCTTCATCATCGTCAGCACCAGCCCTTTAATGCCCCCCACTGCTTGGGCACAGGCCTTTTCTATGGATGAAAGGATATAGGGAGAATGGGTTAAAATCCACCACGCTGGCCCAGCGCGGATTGTTGAAGGGCTGGGTTTTTTTCTTATTATAACTTTATTTGTTAGTAAATGTATTGAAAGTTTTTGACTCCGTTTTTTTGCGAGCTTCCTATTATAATATTTATAGCGATACCAACGATCTAACATTACATTTCACATGATTATCCTTGGTCGGTGTACAGCGTAATAGATCGGACACATTTGGCCTGTAGCCAAACGAAAATCGATGCGTGAAGTGAAGAAAGCATTGCAAAAACTGACGACCTTTGTTTAACATCGGTGAAAGAAAATATGTCCTGAATTTCTGAGGAACGTTATGTAATTATTTGTGACTGCAGAATACAATTGCTATAATTAGTTATTGGGTGAGAGAAGAAAATTATTGCCCCAGCAAGAGCTTGTCATCATCATCGTCATCACCTTTTATGTACCCTTTAATGTCGCCACCGGTGGGGAAACCTTCCCTTAGGATGCAATAGTATGGTAGGGAGAATGGGGAATAACCCATCCGAAGCACGGAGCAACTTGAGAAAATTTGTCTTTGGCCACCCATCCATTGAACGGCCATTGCAAACATTGCTAACTTTACGCGATCGCTGACAGTGCGCGTTAGCTATTGACTTATCGAACACCTATTGTTCTTTTATAGTTTAGGTCTATTTCAAGAAACAATAATTGCTTATTACTCACTTATTTGGTAAACATTATCAGAACAATAAATTGTCGAAGTATGAAGGAGCATGCTGTGTATATGCGCAATGCAGTTAGTAATACATACATAAATCATGCCTATGTCCCTGGGAGGTGAATTAACACCCACATTTCGCCATTTGCTCTTTATCAGGGACGAAAGTCGCAGTACATTGCTAGGCGGTATAAGATGAACGCTGCTGCCCATTCCTCATCACTGTTTTAACCCTTATTCGCCTTTTACGACAGCCGCGGGAGAGATAGGGGTGGTGACAACTGTATTATCCTCTGCCGTCACCACACGGCAATTAGTAATTACCGAAGGTTATCTCTGTCCGCTTCACACACGAGCAATAGAGCACTACAAAGTTAAGTGAATGTGCAACTTGACCGTTCATCAAAGCCATTGCCAGCCACTACTTACACTACAGTGTCTTATGTTACACCTATTCGACGTCTCCACTTACTGTGCACTTGTTAAGTGTTAGCTTGTCGATGTAAATACCTCTGCTTGTCGGTTTAAATGACGTCAGATGCTTTCTGTGAAACAAGCCGTATGTAGTATTTATTTACGATCACACAGTCGGTTTACAAATTATGTTGTTATATTTGCCCTGTATTCGACTTTGAGACACCACCCCCCTTATTATAAAACATGGACTAAAGTTAGTCATGGTTTAAAATTGACGCTGACTCTGGGTTTCATTCAGCTAATAAAAGTGACAGCATCAGTTTGAAACTATCTACCGCACTCAGAGACGTCAATTAACTTTAATGAGTATTTAATGTCAAAAAATGACAATTCAAAACTAGTCGCTACTCTTGCCGGGTATATGGTCTAGATTTGAATGAAAATTTTTGACATTAAATAATACTCATTAAAGTTAATTAACGTCTCTGAGTGCGGCAGTTAAATCCATGTTTTATAATAAGGGCCATTTAAGTTTATTATTCTGTATTTAATGAAAACAATAGTAAAGTATACTCCTAGATTGCATAATGACAACCTTTACTAAGTAATAATGAAAAGCGTCTGGCGGCAACTGACATTTTATTACTATTTGACTTGTGTTATTTAACATTTTCATTGTTATTATGATTGTGCTCTCTCGTATCCAGATCAGAACCAAGGCTACCCGCCGCAGGCCGGTTATCCACAAGCCGGTTACCCGCCCCAGGGTGGATATCCGCCACAGGGTGGCTATCCCCCACAGGGTGGCTATCCCCCACAGGGTGGCTACCCACCGCCACCGCAGCCTGGGTTCCAACAGCCGGGCTACCAACCGTATGGCGGGCCAGGATATGGTGAGGTAAGGTTTCAAACCCTTTTTTTATAGTTTTTTTTTTCAGGTATAAAGACGAAAATGTTTGTTTTTCTCTGTAATCCTTCTTCCTGTCCTGTTCCCCGTTTATCTGGTGGCGGAAAGGTGCTAGTGAAGATTGAATGTATAGAAAGGCGAAGGAAAGGGCCATGTCGAGAGACCAATGAACAGAGAGTGATTGAGATGACTAAAATCTAATTGAAAATGAAAATGAAAATATGGTTTATTCATATAAGGTATGATTACATACACTCATGAATCGTCAAAGAAATAACGTTAAACACTGGAAACGAAAAGAAAAACAGTTTCCAATATTTAACGTTATAAGCTACACCATCCGTTCGTAAACTACCAGGAGGCCTTGTTCTGAGAAGAACGGGCAAGAAACTCAGCAAGTTTGTTCCTCCCTTTACATGTAGTTATGAGTTAATGAAAGATGTCATAAAATGTTTTAATATATTAAATATCCTATTATATTCTATCTTATCATATTAAGTAAGTTCGAGAAGTAAGTTCGAAGTAGCTTACTTTGCAGTTCAATTGACATTATCATATTACAACTGTCAAATGATCTGCGAAGTAAGCTACTTAGAAATTACTTGTCGATTGTGAAACAGGCCCTAAACTTACTTAAACAAAATCTGTGTAATCTTTATCGGAAATTTTTCTCGAGATAGACTAAAAAATGCACTCGCGAATCTCGCGATGGACCGTTTGGGCTGAGACTTTGGTCAACTGATCCCGCTCGATCTCATACCGCTGGATGAGTTGACCTAATGCAATTTTTGAATTGGACATCTCATCCCGCTGGTGTATTTTACGTCTTGTACAGACATGAAACGAAGTGTTAAACAATGTTAATTTTACGAATACATCAACGCAACCACAAACGTACAAAACCGCGATGCGACGTCGCATCGTAAAAATTTACGGGCTCCGGAACGACGCATCGCAAGAACATGCGAATGGATTTACATTGCGCATTCCTTCAATTTCATTCTTCTTTAGGGAGACGCCTTGCCGCATCGCAGCAATTCATGTTTTCTGCAGCGCCAGTGGAGAATGTTAACTATTATTGTTGATTATTAGCTCTCCATATTCTCTGTTCAAAAATAAAAAATTAAAATAAAACAGTTCGATAGGTAGGTACCTACGTCAATTAGTTTCCGATTTAAAGAAGTAAACTTGCTGAGCCTTGCGAAATGACGTCACATGCGGTCACGTGACTGTTAACGGGACTCGATATTTGTCGTAAGTTTAAATGACTGTAAAATCAAAACTATAGTCCGACAACTTCATGCACGACCCTCCTGTGGTATGAGACGGTGGCGGGGACGGGGCGCTCTGGATGTTGGCGAAGGCGGGTGATGCGGAGAGGGGTGACTTTTCCCTCCTCCCCGCATCGCCCACCCCCGCTGGCATCTGGAGCGCCTCGTTCCCCCCGCCACCGTCTCTCATTCCGCAGGAGGGTCGCGCACGAAGTTGTCGGAGATGGCGGAGCAGATGTTACACTGAACTGTGACCTTTTTTGACAGCTGCGTCACACACATGCTCACTATAAAATAAAAATTTAATGCTTGGCTTGTATACCTTATTAATATGATTTGTGTAGTTTCTGTTGTGACTTGTGATATGTTGAGTGCCCTGTGTATTTGTTATGTATGTGTGTGTTGGCAAAATAAAAATTATTCATTCATTCATATTCAGACTATGATAGATATTTTGGTCTATATACAAGCTTTACTTCGATATGACATACCTATTAACATTCTCAAGCAGTTTTGTTTACAAGCCCTTTGAGCACCTCTGAATCTAGTGTTATCTATTGGCATAGTCATATCAGCCCGAGAATACTTTTAAACAGTTAGACGCCGTGGTCGCGCGTGCTCGAATCTCAGCAGTCATGGCCCAGGTACTTATGTAATCGAACGCACGTTAGGTTAGCCGTCCCTGTCTAACACACACGATGTTTCCAACCTTAGAGTGAGACAGATAGCATCGTTAATTGATAGTGTTTGACGCTTTTGGAAATCTGACATGCCGTTGTTGATATCTCTTGGTACATTCAACTTCTCTGCCCGGCTAACCCGGCTAGCATGACCAACGAAACATGATATGATATTCATTATAGTCATAAATAGTCATTTATCGCGATGAACTTATAAAAATCAATGGATATTTGACAGTTCAAAGCGATAAATAGCTATTTATCCCTTTGAACTGTCATCTTTAACATATTATTATAGCCATTTAAAAGCATATTCAAGTGTTAAAATCCAATGATTTTGACGGTTCAACGCGACAAATGGCTATATCATATCGTGTTTCGTTGGTCATGCTACCCGGGCGGGTCTAAAAGGCAAAAGGATGCAACTTAAAGTTATTTAGAATTAATATACATACATAAGTCATGCCTATTTATCGCCGAAGGTGAAATAGAGGTGAATTAACACCCAGGTTTCGCCAATTATGTTAGGTTGCCATGTAAATAGGTGGCGAGATTATTACCTCCTATAGGGAACGTAAGTGTCGTATATTGCTAGGTGGTAATTCCTCGTTAGAATAAATATAATAATTATATCTATTTCTTTCTACACATTTGGACATTTTAAATTTCGGAATATAATTAAAATGTCCAAGGGCCAACATTTCCCAAATATAATAATTATTCCAATTATATTTATTCCCAATACCTTTGTAGGTTTGAAGTGCAAATGCATTTCAGAGAAATGAGTCGTCATTGTGTAAAATAAAATCGTACATTGCTTATTTAATACAAGAGAAACGCAGCTTTTAAAATACTTAGAAACATCCATACATACATAAATCACGCCTATATCCCCGAAGGGGTAGGCAGAGGTGAACTAGCACCCACGTTTCGCCAATTATTTTAGGTCCCATGAAACATTGTGTGTTCTAAATTCAAGACAGTAAGACTTAGGGCCTGTTTCATAATCGTCAAGTAAGTTCTGAGTAGTTGTAATATGAAATATATGTCAATTGAACTACCAAGTAAACTACTCAGAACTTACTTGTCGATTGTGAAACAGGCCCTTACTGTTGCCTAAATGCAACTTTGAGTTGTGCTATTTTGAATTTAAGAAGCGATATTGTAATTCTCGGCTATAGTGTACTACCAGGTATTTATTTATTGTTTGTTTGTTTTTTCCAGCCTCAAGGCTACGTGGCACCAGGCTTGGGGGAAGATGAAGAGGTCAAAGGGTTCGACTTCACCGAGCAGTCCATCAGAAAGTCCTTTATCAAAAAGGTAACAACAATTGTGTATAGTCTGTGTACCATCTTAACTTATTTGGAAAACGATCTTGGCACACCTTTTTATTGAAAATGCAGCATTAATAATCAACTGATAACTAGATTCAATAGGTTTCAGTCTATAATAACGATTTATTGTAATAGATTATTGACTTTGTTATTATTTTATTTTTAAATGGGTGATTATAAAAAAAGTTGTGTCAAGATTGTTTACAAAATAAGACAAGTTAGATGGTACAGGCTTCAGTGTAATTATTATTTTGTTTTTTATTTCAATATTATATAAATGCTAGACAAATTATCACAAAGAAAATTGTGGCAGACGCCTAAACCACTGGGCATCTGCCCGGATTGCAGAGGATATAATCTCGATTCCCGCATCAAGTCTATATATAATTTTACTAAGCGCACGATTTAAATAGTTCCCTTTTGTATTTATGGTATAATTGGAAGATCTTTGAGTTTCTATTATCATCGACAAACAAACTCCTTTCACAGCAATGAAATATATCACTAGCCTCATCTTCCTTTCGTGGGATCATTAATTTCTCATCTACGTGTCATAATACAGCCAAAGTTAAAGTATGTTACCTACCGTATTAGTCCAGTTTCTTCAGCTGTATATTAACCTATAGATATACCAATAGTCCGTACGGTGCATTTCCCGCTCTACTCTAAAAATGTTTTAATTTTTTTTTTATCTGCCGTTGACGGGTAATTCTGACGTGTGTTGCACTGGAGGTCTTGGTTGGTACCCATTAAATGCTAGTTATGTCGAAAACTTAATGTGGAACGCGTATAGGCTCTAAATCGTTTGGAATTGTTGACAGATTGGTATTATGTGACGCGCTCAGTCACTGTGCATGCAAAAAATGCCAAGCTCATTATTTTTTCAATGCCAACCACGAACTGTAATTTAGCAAACGAACTTTAAATTAGTAAACGAGCTTTAATTTAGTAAACGAACCTTAAATTTATTAAACGAACTTTTAATTTAGTTATGTTCGTTGGAAGCGGCTGCGATTTAATTAGAGGGTGTAAAAAACAATTGTATTTATTTCAGGTGTACTCCATCCTTATGTGCCAGTTGTTGGTCACAATGGCATTCATCAGCCTCTTCGTGTTCCACCAGCCGACCAAAGTTTTTGTTGCAAGGAATTCTTATCTATTGTAAGTTTTTCACTTTGTTCAAATATTATCTTATGTTTTGGTTTTTATATGTTGATAATCTTCCTGCCCTGTTGTACACATAGTGCGCCGAGCCCAGTACCCCTATTATGTATGCCTCTTTCAATCGCTTTCGTCTACCTGTCACTCCCACACTTTGCGATTATTCTCAATCGGTGAGAGTGACAGGTAGACGAAAGCGATTAAAAAAGGCTTACATAATAACCCCGCAAATAAAATGGGAACAGTCCCAGTCCCCGTCTGGGGTCGGCGCAGTATGTTTCTGTTTCGTCTTTCATTAATATCGGTCAGACGTCATCAAGCCATCCACTCCCTAATTTGCTGACCAGAAAACTTGCGTCGATTAAAAAAATTCGAAACTGTCGTTGTCAAACATGAAGTTGACAATCGTAGCCGAAAAACCGAAACAATCGAGATGTATAGAAGTGGAGTTGTTCGTCCTCTTCTAATAGGGTTGTTCGTCCTCTTCTTATGACAATAGTAATGTCAACATTTGTCGGGGGCCAATTGCGAAAAAGGGACAGAGAACTCCACTCTGGCTATCTCACTCGGCTCGTTTTCCCTCTGATATAATTTGTTTTCCAAAGTAAACCTTCTGCCGTACGCATATGTTTTGTTTTACTATAACACTATTTTGACAGTGCTCAGTCCAGATTTATTAATGTTACGTGCATGGTTCCAGCTGGATAGCTCTGGTGATGGTGTTCGTGTGCATCATCGCGATGGCTTGCTGCGAGACCGTCCGCCGGACCGCGCCCACCAACTTCATCTTCTTGGCTATTTTCACTGTGGCGCAGAGCTTTTTGCTCGGCGTGTCCTCTAGCGTCTACGACAATACCTCTGTGAGTAATTATTTACTTATTTATTTGGCACGGTAACAAAATACAAATCATAACATTTAATTAATTATTCCTATCCATTACGTATTCACTTGCATTTCGGTGACAACCGAGCACAACATTTGACTTAAATATGTTATTTTATATTAAATAATAAGTACGTGCAAATTATAATAATAGTGTGTGTGTGTGTGTTACTTGTTAGTGAGAAGCAAACCAATATTTTCTGAACACCTGACACTTTTCAAGAAAGATTTCAAATTCTGATGGAATATAGTAAACGAACGAGGACTTTATCTATGTAGAAAAAGTCTGTACCATCTAACTTGTCTTATTTGGTAAAAAATCTTGGCCTACCTTTTTTTTTTTGAAAATTCAGCATTATAAATCAGCTGATAACTAGATTTAATAGTACAAAGATATTGGTGGTTAGAAAAAGAATTTCGAAAAATTATGATCTTGAGGCGAGAATCGAACCCGCGTACGCTGCAGGGGGCAGGTTGATCCCCGCATCAAGACCATAATTTTTCGAACTTTTTCTGACCACTAAAATCTTTGTAAGAAATTGTTATTTTTATTTCGAGGGGTTATCATTTTTTTTAAAGTTGTCAATTGAAAGAAAGAAGAAAGAAAGAAAACTTATTTATTACAGACATTATTCATCACACATACAAATCCATATACAATTAGCCTTATTATAATAATGACTCTAAATGGTCACCACTCAGCGCGCTGGTATTCTGTGGGACCATAAGCAGAAAGGGCGCTACCTACAATCACAATTATAAATATAATACTTATATAATTACGTATACATATATATAATTATAGGAATAAATATGTAGGCAATATTAATACATTACAAAACAATACAATAAGTTAAATATACAAACTACAATTAATATACATAGACTTGTACATACAATACATACAGTTGAGAGTAGTAATTGTTAATAGCGGATTAGCTACTCGAACTTGAAGCAGTCCGAACTGGGGAAGCACCTCCATCTTAAGCCTTGTTCGGACTAGGCTAGTATTTTAGTCTAGTGGCGAGTAATTTAGTCGCTAAACTATTCGCTACTGCCTAAAAATCGTTCGCACTACAGTCGAGTAAAGCTCACAAGTCAGTGGTACTCTGCAAGATGAACAGCCTACAGCGAAACGACATTTTCACGTCAACTAATGAACTCGACTAAATCGACAGGTTCGGACTTGTTTAGCCGGCGGCCGAGTGAGCTCGGACGCGTGGTGGGGGGTGCTACTCGCTGCTATCTACTACAAAAAAAAAATGGATTGTCTCGACTAAATTACTTACTAATCCACTCGACTAATTTTTTGGTGTTCAGACACGTTTAGCTACTAAATTACTCGCCACTAGACTAAAATACTAGCCTAGTCCGAACAAGGCTATACAGAAGACCACAGTCAAATACACAGTTCAAATAACACCACTAAGAGATACTACGATTTGCGGTGGTTCGCTATTTTGATTGTGTTTTTGACCTGGTACGGTGGTTTCCAGGTGATGATAGCGGTGGGGGTGACGGCGGCGGTCTGCCTGGCGATCACCCTGTTCGCCTTCCAGACCAAGTGGGACTTCACCGTCATGGGTGGTGCGTTGCTGTGCGCGCTCGTCGTATTCGCTCTGTTCGGTGAGTCCCGGTTAAACATGTGTAAAAATATATAGTAGAAACACCATTAGCTTTTGAAAAATTACATACATACATACATAAATCACGCCTATATCCCCGAAGGGGTAGGCAGAGGTGAACTAGCACCCTCGTTTCGCCAGTTATGTTAGGTCCCATGTAATAGGTGGCGAGCCTATTGCCATTTATCGGGCACAAAAGTCGCAGTAGATACATAGCTAGATAGTATAAGAGGAACGCTACTGCCCATTCCTCATCACTGATTTATCCTTAGTCGCCTTGTACGACACCCACGGGAGAGATTTGGGGTGGAGACAATTGTATTCTACTCTGCCGTCACCATACGGCCATTTTGAAAAATTATATGCAAAAAAACGAAATATTATTTGTAATATACACCTTATTTACAAAATGAACAACAGACATATTATTGCAATATATTTTATAGTACTTTATACAGCATGCAACAGATATAACCCGAATTTTTCATACATTTTGTTTTACTGGTCGAACAATTTGTATGAGGTGAAAAGAAAATTAACAACTACATACGATTTTTTTTTATAACACTAGTAGTATTTTTATGACTGTGTTAGCACGGGTAGTATTC
The DNA here is from genome assembly GCA_963931975.1 of Cataclysta lemnata. NCBI lineage: Eukaryota > Metazoa > Arthropoda > Insecta > Lepidoptera > Crambidae > Cataclysta > Cataclysta lemnata. Next base: position 13,225,021 of record OZ008352.1, read on the forward strand.
ACGGTGTGTTAAGTTATTTCTGTTACAAGTTGTATAAAAATAATTGCGTGGTTTCCTTACGTGATCTTTTCCGCAATGAAATAGTGATGGAAGTGTGAAAGACTAAATTGTGACACTTTTGTTACAGGCCTGATAGCCATATTTTTGCCCAAAACCCGCATCCTGACGCTCGTGTACGCGTGCATCGGAGCTCTCCTCTTCTCCTTCTATCTGCTGTACGACACGCAGCTCATGATGGGAGGTAAGCACAAATATTCCATTTCCCCCGAGGAGTACATTTTCGCGGCCCTCAATCTCTACTTGGACATCATCAACATCTTCCTCTACATCCTCACCATCATCGGAGTCGCTAGAGATTAAAGCGGCGTCGGGAGCACCGTCGTTCCGATGCCGTATTTATTGGTGTAGACTTAAAGTTCAAGTTGCAATGTCTTGTGGGAATAAAGCGGCTTTTAATTTATTGTATTTTGTTTTTGTATTTTTTTTGTCATTGTAATTAGTATAAAAAGGTATTACCGATCCAAGGCTGCGCCTCCACTAGAGATGTGCGAGCATGCATTGCGAGGAATGCGTTTGAGAAGAACCAATAGAATCACTCGCATTTTCCTAGGCATGCAAAATGGAGTGATTCTATTGGTTTTCCTCAAACACATCCCTATACCAATAGAATCACACGATTTTCAAATAGAGTGGTTCTATTGGTTCACCTTAAACACATTCCTCACAACTCAATCCTTGCACAGCTATTCGAAAAGGACCCTTATAGTCGACTCAAGAAACTTGCGTAGGGCTAGAGTATGCCTAGTTATTTTTTGTTGAATTTTTTTTTTTCGCTTACATGTAATATTTTTCCATACTCTTTAATTACAACACAGTATGACTGAAATAGACTCTGATAGATTAAACATTCGCGGATTTGAACTTTAACTCTCATGACAGAAAGTTATTATCGCGATGACACTCTCGGAAGATTCTGCATTAAACAAATTTGTGTGTGCCCAATATCGGGCAGTGTGTGGCATTCCTTTTCTATTTGTAACAAACTAGATACCTTCTGGTTATTTTGTTTCACTATTGTAATATTATTGAAACTGAATTTAGTTTTTAATCACCACAAAGTAAGGTTTATATTGTTTTGTCACTATAAGAAAGGACTTGATTTTGTATTTTTTAAATTTATATGTTCTCTTATTTAGTACATTGATTATTTATTTATTATTCTCTGATAAGATATAGATTTCGTTCGGTGTTTTTCAATTATTCTTTTGCACTGGGTGTCAATGCAACGACTTATATTATACATATATTATAACAGTATTACTTACATTGAACTTTAATTTATTTAACATAAATACCAAAAAACACAGACTATATATTTATATGTTGCATAATTATTGTCGCTAACGAAAACAATTGTACTGTGCTACATATAAATGTCTCAGAGTTGAAAGTTTTAAAAGTCTAAATATTGTTTTTAATGCATTTACATCACTAATTACTGAGATGTAGCTACATACATACGTTAATTACGCATATTCGGCCCCGAAGGGGTGGTAGAGGTGTGTCACTTGCCTTTTATTCTAAATTGTATGTATATGTTACGAATATTTATATGAGAATGAGATTTTCTGGATGTGTCTATTCGTAAACATTAATTTCTAATCATCAAACATCACTTATTGATATGTAACATAACCAGTCATCTCAATTCTCAAAAATACCGAGTCATTTAACAGGACATATTACTGTAATTTTTAAAGCTTAGCTGGAAATGTATGAGATTAACGCGAAGAAGAATATCGGACAATAATATCTAATTATTTCAGTTCATCCCGTAATATAAGATTCTATGTACGATTTGTATTTCATTAGCTTATTATAATTTTTTATGTCATACCTGACCAGAAAGTGGCATTACCCGTATGGAATATCCCACTTCCTGCTCAGCCCGGCTAGCACGACCACCACGACAAGATATGATATAGCCATTTATCGCGTTTAACAGTCAAAAATCATTGGATTTTAACACTCAAATAAGCCTAAATTGACTAATTGGATAAGCCTCTAAGGCTTTTCTCATAAAGACAATCATTTATCGCTTTGAACTGTTGAAAATCCAATGATTTTTGTAAGGTCAACGTGATAAATGGCTATATAGATTAGATAAATGGCATATCGTGTTTGGGTGGTCATGCTAGCCGGGCAGGGGGTGACATTAAACTTTGTACTTACCCCGGGCGGTAGAAAAGAAAGCCTCAGATCGCATACTAAACACCCTCGCATTCAGCTCAGGCGTCAAATACTTGGGAGACATTTTTTTTACCGCCTTTGGTAAAAAATGTACTATTATGTTACACCTTAGAATTGCACCAAGTTTTGCATAATTAATAGGTAAGGACAAGGTTGCTTTTTCGTTGCATCACATGGCCCTACTTATTCTGTTTTATCTATTCCGCATTACATGTACAGCAACACTACCTCAGGTTACCACTGTATGTCAAATTTTCCCAGTCGACTTTGTGTTTTGCATCTAACGATTCAAGGTTGAGAAGCCATTGGAGAGTCTTGACAGTTGTGTGTAATCTGACGTAATACGTTAACTTTACGTTTACGTTTGGAACTTTTCAATATTATTTAAACCTACTTACGAACTCTAGGTTTAATTATAATTTTAGGTCTATTTGTACTGAGTATGTTGATTGATGCTATTCATAATTATATCACTGGTTTTCGTTCTTTTATAGATAGTTTAATCTAAATAAGTAAACTAAATCTTATAGCCTATGGTAGTAAGGGGGATTTTTGTACGGACGGCCTCAGAAGAAGATTAACACTAGTATAGTCAGGGAGGTTTCTGGTCAAAGGTGGTCAATAAAGGGACCTTGGTCGACCCGTACAGTTCTCTGATGGTACCTATTTATATAATGTAGTGATTATATGACACAGTACTAAAGTGTCAATCAACTTGTGGGGATGACTGTACAATTCAGTGTTTACATAAACCTTATCGCCGATAACACTAACCACACTACCCAATTAAGGCTGGAGTTCACCAACACGTAAAACAACCGATAAAAAAAACCCGTCAGATTTTGACAGTTTATCATAAGATAAAATGTCAAAAACTGACAGTTATCTTTTAATCGCCTGTTTAAGTGTTGGTGAAATCGCGCCTAATTCTTTTACAGAGCTTTACCCACTAAGCACAGTTTTATAAATTAAAGATAAATACTCCTTATGTGCAGTTTCAGTTTGGCAATGTTTTTTTTTAATAATGGAGGGTTCTATGTGTATATCATATGGCAACATATGCAGATCGCTGCAAAACATTTCACAGATGGAAAAGTATGAAAATATTTTCTGTCTACCTCTTTTGTCTGGACATTAAAGTGAAATCATTTGTTTGTCGCCGTATGATGAACAATATAGGTTAAAGAAGCAGATCTATTTATGTACGTCCTAGTATATAAAAAAGTCTAGAATTATGGTATATAATTATGCCGCGCTAGCGATGGCAGCAGGGAATACATTTTTTTAAAGCGACACTCAGTAACTTAGTAACATACATAGAGAATATTAAAATTCAACCAGATGCACTGATGCAGACAAACAAATTTGTGATTAGAAAATGTTAAAAATATAGTCTTGATGCGGGAATCGAATCCGCGTCCTATGCATTCCAGGCAGATGCCTATAACACTCAACAAACCGTGACGTTAACATTTGTAAAATGTTCAAATATAAATAAATAGACGAAGACGTGAGTTCGATTCCCGCATAATTTTTCTGACCATGGGACCTAGACAAGTAGCCAAGCCATTCTAACGGATAGTATAGAAGTGTCAATTTTTGACAGCCGCTCTTACATTTGACACGACGACACGGTCGCCATTTTGTTTTTCTGTAATACGTCACTTTCGATGAAATTCGCATGAAAAATTTATATTTGCATTCTATTCCAACAGTTAGGTGTAATGGTTAATTTTGACAGTCGATATTGTGATTATACCTACCTTGTACTTTCACAATATTGGGTAATTGCAAGTGGAGTCAGCTTGGATAATCATTGAGCTGCAAAAGTATGTGCGGAACACTCGATTTTGGCGAAATCATGGTAGAAAAATAAAGATAATACGCCATAGAAAGAAGAAGATGTAATATTCTATTCGTTCGAGTAGATTGGCCTTTGTCTATAAGGGCTGGTTTTCTTTATATGTGATTTATACTTTCTGCTAATATCACTAGCACGGCAGATATATAATCTATATGTCAGACATTAAGTGTAGAATTGCAGAATTATATATTGTTAAAGCGATTTGTACAAAACATGTCAGAAACTGTTGCTACAAATAACCAGTTACCAGTCCAAAGCATTATAATTGTAAAGTATTGTGTAATCGACTTGTTTTCTTGTTAAAAATAACGCTTGATTATGCTTTAATGTTCAATTAGATGTAAGGTATGAAATAAATAATTATTCCGATATCATTGTTTCATTTTTAACAATATTATTAACATCTACTTCGCATCCTTATTGTAAATACTTACCAGTTTATCGACAGATTTTGCGCAAATTTGTCGTGTGGTGACGGCAAAACGGAATACAATTTTTGTAGATCACTCTTTTCTCAAGTTAAGTATAATTATGTGTTTTAGCATCCGCGTATATAGTAAGGAGCGAGACTATTGCCATTCACCGGGAACTTTAATCGCTGCTGCCCATTCCTCGTTATAACGCTTAGTCGCCTTGTACGATACCCACGAGATAGCCACAATTGTATTCTTCTCTACCCTCACTACATGGCTTATTTGTCACCACATATTTGCTTCTGTCAGAATTCGGATCCATGGTCTTTTGACTGTTATCGCATTTTACCATTGAACCAACTACGGTGCTGTACAAAAACTTATAAAATTAAGCAAAAATCTATTTTTTATAATTTTTATTTTGTAATTATAATCAGTCTTGGGATGATTAATCATACGCAGGAACTTGCTAGCTTCTTGTTAAATTTATTTCTCAATCCACCCCGTCCATCTTGATCCATGACTAACTACGGCTTCTATATTAGTAACCCCAATACATCGCCGTTGACCAAATTAACATGTTCCTTTGTTTAGTGACAACAAAACAATTTCAGATTCGGGATCGCAAAACAATTTATAGGCGACGAAACAAGTTCAACAAACAAGGTGGATGCTGAATAAATGTCTTCCAGATTATCTTTAATAAGCTGCGTACAGCAGTCTATCCTTTGTGGTGCGATTTGTGTCGACCCTGAACCAATAAATACAAGGAACTCGTAACTTTCCTGTTTACATACATACATACATACATAAATCACGCCTATATCCCCGAAGGGGTAGGCAGAGGCGAACTAGCACCCACGTTTCGCCAATTATGTTAGGTCCCATGTAATAGGTTGCCATTTATCGGGCACAAAAGTCGCAGTACATTGCTATAATTGCTAGGTGGATAAGAGTAACGCTGCTGCCCATTCCTCATCATTTATTTATCCTTTAGTCGCCTATACGACACCCACGGGAGAGATTTGGGGTGGTGACAATTGTATACTACTCTGCCGTCACCACACGGCATTTCCTGTTTAGGCCTTGTTATTTTATGCAATTTGAGGCTGTTCACCGTCGGGTTATGATGCGCATGACATCTGTCCTATTCATACATATTTAGATCTAACCCTTTCACAGTTACCCTCTTTTTTTGCTACCTCATCATCATCATTCAACAGAGAGACGCCCACTGTTGGGCATAGGTCTCCCCCAAGGATCTCCAAACCGATCGGTCCTGCGCTGACCGAATCCAGCAGCTTCTCGCTACCTTCACCAGATCGTCGGGGGTCACCGTGTGGGGGGCCTACCAACGCTGCGCATCCGCCATTCGAGGACCTTTCCGCCCCAACGGCCGTCAGTCCTCCTCGCAATGTGCCCTGCCCACTGCCACTTAAGGTCCGCAATTCTTCGGACTATGTCGGTGACCTTAGTTCTCCTGCGGATCTCATCATTTCTGATATGATCACGCAGGGAAACACCGAGCATAGCCCTCTCAACCCTCTCCACCTTTTTGCAACCTGCTGAGACAGAACTCATCCTATTTGAAAAAAGGTATATATAGTCGTCCTTGTCTTACTATCATATCCGCTGATCTTTTAGTACCTTATTCTTCGCTTTGACTCTCAGATACTCGCCTTCCTTCATTTCTTTTCCCTATTCATTTTTGCCTTTTGACTTCTTTTTCTTAACAGTTTCATCAGATTTATTCTGGTTTAGAAAGGATGATGTTATAAGGACAGACTTCCGTTTCCCAATCACCCTCGAAGATTTCCGAGTTGTTAACAACGGCACAATTTGCTTTGGGCTCACAACGGAGAACGATGATTGCTGCGCAGCAGTGCGTGCGTGTTTCTCTATTTGTCTTTCGTTCATCCAAAAAGAACAGCCGGGTCCGGCGGTTGTCACTATGTCAGGTGGTGTCATACACGAATTGCAAGTAGTTAGTGGCACTGTTTGAAGTTCCGCTGAAGCAGCAGCTGTAGAAGAGATTTCCTCAGGCATTTCAGGTATTTGACTAATTTCGGGTTCGCTAGACGATACCGAAAGAATTGGTATTGTTGTTTTTGCTAGACCAACGGGTGCTAAAAGTCGCCCAGTCGTTTCTGAGAGCACAGTTGTGCAATCAACGTATTCGGCGGAACTCTTGCGTCCTTTCTTTGAGACTTTCAACTTTTTGGACTCATTTGGAGCGCCTGCCTCACCATAGCACCGGTCTGGCGGCGTACGCTCGTCGTAAAAGCTGTCCCAGAAGCTAAAAAATTGCTCTACAACCTGGTTATTGGAACCACTTTCCGGTTGTCTAACGGACAGTTCCGGGTGTCTTTTCAAGAACCGCTGTGCCCAGTCTTTTCCTGCTTCTCGCTTTTCGTTGTTGAACGGATGGCGTTTGTTGTTTTCCACCGCCAGTCTGTAGACCAAGCCTCTCAGTTCCTTCAAGGTTATACCATGGTAGCTGTGTTCCCTGTCCAGTATATAATTGCACAGTTCGCGCTCCTCCTCCGCTGAGAAAACTTGCTCCTTCGGACCTAGTTTAACCTTCAGGGGTTTTGAAGGGACGTTGTTTTTTAGGCTCTCGCGAGTCGCCTTCACTTTCCTTATTAAAGTACTCAGGGGGACTGAGTGGGCTTTCGATGCTTGCATGTAGCCCATTCTCCCTTGGACCACGGCGTCCACAGCGTTCTGCATACTCTCTACGGGCCAATTTCCCCGGTCCGTCTTTCTTTTATAATTTTTCACCATCCTGTACAAGAGAATTCATCGATTACAAATCGTTAAAAATATATAATAACAAATAGGTAAACTTAGTAACATGATTTCATGTTACAAAACTATGTTGATAGAGCTACATAGTGGATACACCTATAGTTTTCGTCTAATTGGTCCGTGATGTTAAACAATTTTATCCAAACTTTTTTAGAGATTTATTGGTAAATAGCTTATTAAAATTATATCAACCTCTTCAACTTATACATTTAAAGTAGGTAATTTTAAGTGAAGCCGTGTGGTAACGGCAGAGTAGAATACAATTGTCACCTCCCCAAATCTCTCCCGTGGGTGTCGTACAAGGCGATTAGGGATAAATCAGCGATGAGGTTTGGGCAGCAGCGTTCCTCTTATACCACCTAGCAATAGCAATGTACTGCGACTTTTGTGCCCGATAAATGGCAATAGGCTCGCCATCTACATGGGACCTAACATAATTGGGGAAACGTGGGTGCTAGTTACCTCTGCCTACCCCTTCGGGGATATAGGCGTGATTTATGTATGTATGTATATAATTTTAAGTGAGATAGGTACTATAATTAAGAAAGTAGATACCTGATAATTGCTAAATATGCCTATCAAGATTGCTTACTTTTGTTTTCAATTGTACTGGATTGCTACTTTATTTAAAAAAAATGCTCAAACTACAGAGACGAACGAAATGTTACCTGGCAGCGTGTTTATTATAGCCAAATTGAAATAACCCACAGTTCAATGACTTGTATGTACAGTAGACACTATCTATGTGAAACACACTTTATGAAACGACAAAAAATATTGAATACAAAGTTTTCTTTCGGAGTAAGCAAGCGAGCGTGGTCTCACGGCTTAGCCCCTAGGCTTACTACTGCGCCCCCGTAGCACGGGACATGGACAAAACCTCCTCGGGGAGAAGAACATATTTTCCTCTCGCTCTAACTCCCAATATATCCCGAAACAAACCACTGTCAAGCGGTGGAGAGAGATTTTGTCCACGTCATGTCATGGCGGCCGCGCATGCGCCAGAATAAACGTGATTGGTGAATGAAATCGCTTCGACCACCCGTCTTGCCTGCCACCCCATCTTGCCCTCTTTGTAGTTTGTGCCCATTCATTGATGGATCAATAATCCCCTAGTTCACATTTAAAACGTGGTAAGCGTGTTATATTGATTTCGTACGAAGAATTATTATAGCCACCTACAGAAAGAGAGATTTGCTTTATATTAATTACAACGTAACTATCCTTATCACCTAGGAGTTTAACAAAAACCTATAAGACCTATCAAATGTACCCAAAAAAATTCATAAAAATCAGTCAAGCCGATTCGAAGGAGTTCGATATCAAACACTGTGTGAGACGAGATTTTTATTTATTAGATTATAGACAACATAGTAATAAAACCTTCTGAAACAGTTAATTATTAAATTTTTATATTTTAACATTATAATACTTAAATGTTAGAAAAAAAATTTCAAAGAAATTGTGGCTTGATAATTTTTGAAATGATGCGGGAATCGAACCGGCGACCTCTGCAATCCCCAATCCGGAGAGAGCCGAGTGGTATTCCCAAATCTAGATGCGTTTACGCACACGCTTTTTTTGTTTATAATTATTTACACTTAAAATTCTAAGCAAAAACTCAACTCTTCGGAATCATGTAAAACTAATTTTGTTAATTTGTTACGATAATTAAGTTGAAACAAAATAAAACTACTTTAGGTAACAATATAATAGTTAACGTGCTAATTTGAATTGATTACACAGTTGCTATTTGAATAGATTACAACATATTTAAAGATATGTAGCCGTGTGGTGACGGCAGAGTAGAATACAATTGTCACCACCCCAAATCTCTCCCGTGGGTGTCGTACAAGGCGACTAAGGATAAATCAGTGATGAGGAACGGGCAGCAGCGTTCCTCTTATACCATCTAGCTATGTACCTACTGCGACTTTTGTGCCCGAAAAATGGCAATAGGCTCGCCACCTATTACATGGGACCTAACATAACTGGCGAAACGTGGGTGCTAGTTCACCTCTGCCTACCCCTTCGGGGATATAGGCGTGATTTATGTATGTATGTATATTTAAAGATAAACTAATAAGAACGTTAATTATTATTGTCTAGTAGGTACTACGTACCTACTTTCTTACTTATAGCTTCAGTTTCTTGAGAGTTCATCATCATCACTGGCCCATTAATGTCCCCACTATTGGGGAGCAGGTCGTCCCTATGGATGGAAGAACATTAAAGGGAGAAATAGAATGGGCCATAATCCACCACTCTCGCCCAGTGCCGAATGTTGGATTCTTTATTTAACGACTGCCCATGCAACAAGGCTACTACGGTCTCTCCGCATCACAATTAGGTACCTACAACAATCCAACATTACTAACATGTATTTATTGGAAATAAATAAGAATTAATCTTAATTATAAAAGAAAGAAGAGAGAGTTCATAGAGATAGAGATAGAGATCAAGAGAGTTCATTAGAAAGAAATAACATGCATACATACATAAATCACGCCTATATCCCCAAAGGGGTAGGCAGAGGTGAACTAGCACCCACATTTCGCCAATTATGTCAGGTTCCATGTAATAGGTGGCGAGCCTATTGCCATTTATCGGGCACAAAAGTCGCAGTACTATTGCTAGGTGGTATAAGTGGAACGCTGCTGCCCATTTCTCATCGCTAATTTATCCTTAGTCGCCTTGTACGACACACTCTCCCGTGGGTGTCGTACACTTGGGGTGGTGACAATTGTATTCTACTCTGCCGTCACCACACGGCATCAAGAAATAACAATTCTTCATTTTACGGCTACTGTCAAACTTTGAGTGTCTGTCTATCCTCGCGTACCACACAGGCGTTCCGAAAAAGATTACACGACACGTAATTAAATTACTTCAATTAGTGAAATTATCAAGTTACACGAGACTGTCTCTGCAACGTTATCAGGCTTATCATATCATAATGTACCTTTGCTTGGATATTATTCAACAGTTGCGATAGGGCCGTCAATATGTACGCTCTATTGTTTGTGATTGGTTTAATTACCATTTTATTCATATACAGTGTCAGGTACACCGATCCGAAACCTATATTTGGTGTGTACGCGGTGCCCGGGAAGTGGTATTATTTGAAATATGCCGTGTTTGCCTGTATGTACTATTTTAGAAAGGTGAGTACCTACCTAAATAGAAGACGACTCTGTTTCTAGTAACTTTTTGCCTTTTATTACCGCTTACTTATCATTGCCAGTCCTTTAATGTCCCCACTGCTGGGGCACGGGCCTTCCCTATGGATGGAAAAATATAGGGAGATTGGCCCAGTGCGGGTTGGTGGGTGTTAACGACTGCAGATGCAGCCGGGACCAACGGCTTAACGTGCCTTCCGTAGCTTACTTGACTGTCGCGTTAATAGTAGGTAATTTTGACTATGTATATTATCTGTCTGTATTCTATTGGACATGGACAGTCAATATACATACATACATACATAAATCACGCCTATATCCCCGAAGGGGTAGGCAGAGGTGAACTAGCACCCACGTTTCGCCAGTTATGTTAGGTCCCATGTAATAGGTGGCGGGCCTATTGCCATTTATCGGGCACAAAAGTCGCAGTAGGTACATAGCTAGATGGTATAAGAGGAACGCTGCTGCCCATTCCTCATCACTGATTTATCCTTAGTCGCCTTGTACGACACCCACGGGAGAGATTTGGGGTGATGACAATTGTATTCTACTCTGCCGTCACCACACGGCCAGTCAGTCCAGACAGGACAGTCAGGCCAGACAGTCAATATCATGTCAGGTTACCACAAAAATCATAGACTTTGTGCTTTACTCTTCTTCTCCCTGCCGTTCCCAGTCTACCTGGAGTCGGCGCAGTATATTTCCTTTTCCATTCATATCGGTCAGACATCATCAAGACATCCATTCCCTTTTGATTCATATTATCCATCACACCCTATAAAGGTGGTAGTGATGAATTAATGTCTAGAAAAGAGACGGAACGGACCATGTCGAGAGACGAGATGATTGGTAGTGCGCGGCATGTTTCGGTTTATGTGATTGGCGAGTTGTGGGATTGTATTTGGTGCATAATTTACAATGTACCTGCAATGTCATAACTCGTTGACAATGGTGGGTTTCTCTACAGCCTACTTGCGTGCCGTTCTGCTAGCGGAGCGTTGGGCCCTGATGCGTTTAGTACCATCTTGGTATTGAACGCGGCAGGGTCGGCGCTTCGTTGCGGACCGGGGCGTGGGCGGGTTTGGGAGACCTATCATTACAGACTGAGGCATGCTGCGCACTCCACTGTTTTTTTTCTACTATTTTTTTTTTTCTTGGACACACGGGTTTTCGGTATCTAGCGTCTTGACGATTCATAAGTGTATTGTAATCATACCAGATATGAATAAATGAATTTTGACTTTGACTTTGACTTAGACCGATGAACGGAGAGAGTGATTTGAATGACAACATTCCAATCCATACTGCTCAAGGTTTTGGCTTAGGTTTTACAGTCGGCCGCCTGCATGACACCAACCCTCTTTGAGTATAACTTTGTGCTTTACTGAAACAAGTTAAGTTTAGATTGAAGAAATTGTACAGTTTAGGGTCATGCATATGGGATTATTATGATGTGTGTGTGGACAATTTTCCTAATTATTAACTATAACAAAACATAACAACCAATTCAATGACAAACGGTGGCATTTTTCAGTTATCCAGCAAAAACAAATCGGTAGGCACTACCGGAGATGCGGGCCAGGGGGTGAAAGCGATCTCAGATCCAGCTTCGATGGACTGCGCGCAGCCACTCAGCGACAATGCCAAGGTATAAACAAAGACCTTCATAATAATAATGGTTTTTTATTTGCCAGAATACCGATTTTCTCATTTTTAATGTCTTAACTTAATGAAGGTTGTCCTGATAAAATTTAATGATATTTAAAGCTTAAGAAAATTTCAACCCCACTAAATGTGTGGAAAAAGTTTTCTTTGATTTGTGGGTGTTCTAGTATATAGGTACTCCAACCTCAGTTGGTCTCAAAGAGTGTTTTTATTCTCTATGGGAATGGGATTGGCATCAAAAAAAATCTCAATTCTCACGATTTTCTCGCTGACTGTACATTTTATCAAAAATCTATGAATTTCGATTGTCATCACTCAAAAATTTGGGAAAGGTCTCCTAAGACCATTTTCGCGTGGCAGCAAGGGATCTGCCCTAGCTGCCCTTAATGCCCCATCTCAACTTTCCAACAACCAGATTTGAATTATACAGGTATAATTCAAATCTGGTATGATTCCTCGTGAAATTAGGAATAAAACAGCTCCGCTCATAACTCCGCACCCCTCAAGACTTCAATCTTTTTCTTCCTGCCCTGTTCCCAGTTTTTCTGAGGTACTCGCAGTACCGACGTTCCTCTTCCATTCATATCGGTCAGACATCATCAAGCCACTCCCTTTTGATTCATATCATCCATCCATCACACCGTATAAAGGTGGTAGTGATGAATGAATGTATAGAAAAGAAACGGAAAAGACCATGTCCAGAGACCGACGAACGGAGAGAGTGATTGGGATGGCAACATTCCAAACCATACCGCTTAAGGTTTTGGCTTAGTTTTTACAGCTTTTTAAAGCTAGCACTGTTGTTCTAGGCTTTCGATGCAGTATTCTTCATATCTGCTAAGAAGAGTGACTCGGGTGATGATAAGGGTATTTACGTGATATCTGGCTGTGAACGGAGGCCTATGGGCATGTGTAACGGGCTGTTCTACATAGGGGTACGTATTATTACTATAAATTGCTCTCGAGATTCTACTTCTACCTGCTCCTATCTCTCCTTGTCTCTCTCATCCATTCTCAATATGCTGTCTTTATCTCATATCTTCTGTTGACACAACTTCAAGCCTTTTAAAGTCTACGTCAATACGCATACGGTACTTGATTGACGCGCGAGCATTCTTACTTAAAGAATAACTTTCAGTAAAGTGGCACTTTAGCAAACTAATTCTTTAAGCAAACTATCATCTTAATTGGTTTTATCCAACATAACGATAACGAGGAAGCAGAGTTAATGATACCTCTAACCCTTAGCAATATTGTGATCAACGTGTTGGGCTGTATAGATGGCAACAGGTTACCCAATATTACTTTGGACCTAATAAAACTCCGACAATGTGTGATAAGATAGCCAAGCCCTCTGTGGCTGAGGGTTCCAGGTGAAGCTCGATTCCATCTTCAGCCCTTATCGTCACTTACCATCAGGTGAGACGAAGGGCAAGAACTTCCTTGTCTAGCATTAAAAAACTGGCAAACTGAGTGAATCGGAGCGGATCGGTTTGAAGCGGAGTCTTTGTAGGTAAAATCGTTTTAACCTTTGAATACGGAACCCTGAAAACTAGGCAATCAGACAATCCGCCATTTCTAAATGTTTAAAATTACAAAATTTTCCGTTCTGGAGTCCGGTTTAAGTAAACCCTATTTCTAGTATTCTATTTCCAGTTACCAGATAAAGGTTTGCTGTGCAGCAAAAAGATCCCAGATACTGTATTGTTCGGTGCACATATCGGAGAGTTTGGAGCCGAGGGGGTCAAGATGACCCCTGTGGACCCCATGAAGAAGTGGACCATCAGTTACAAGGGGCAGATGTGGTAAGGACGTGAAATAGTAGATTATACAGAGTTATTTGTAAAACACCAAAAACCTCTCAGGAGTAGATATCTAACATCATAAGCAATAAGTTTGTTCTACGACTTTTGATTATTCGTAATATTTTACTTTCATACAAAAATAAATACCAATTTAATTTACTGCTCTGCTACGTACACCTACTTGCATCGGCAACAAGCAGCGCGCGGGCCTAGCGTAACGTCGTCCTTTCGTTTATGAATTAAACCATAGACGTATAAATGTCACGGCAGTATACAATAGTTTGTATTTACTGTCGTGACATTTATATTTCTGAGATTTCGATTTCGGTCCCTTAGCGAAAGTTGTTTAATTTGATGGCCTGAATAACGCCTTTAAATATGACTACACCTCTCTGTTACACTTTGTATAGTATGAGAAAAAAAAAATATTTTTATTTGATTTTGGATAGGCTTCAAAACGAGCCAGGGAAGACGGTGGAGGTCGACTTCGCGGGCGAGTGGTCAGCGACCAGTGACTACTTCGACTACGACACGGATCTGCACCCGGCCACGGTCATTCGGTCCATCGCCCGGGAGAAGTGGAGCCGGGCGTACTTCAACAATTTGAAGACGTGAGTCTATGAACATACATTGGTCACATTCATAAGTTCTCTCGGCGACATAATTATTTAATAATCTTGACAGTAATAATTTCTTGTTGTAAGCTTACGTGGTCACTTTCATCTTTAAATTGTGTTTAAACGGGATTTGTACCACGTACATGGATTTTGTTATAATTCCAAAACATGCGCATGCGCCATGGTCACGGATGACTCTTTCGTGACGCATGTAACTGTGCCGAAATATCGGAATTGTAACAAAATCCAGGTACGTGGTATATAACTCCCGTTTTAACACAATTTAAAGAGTAATAATTTCTGTTGGTTGTTGCTGAAGCATCATCATCATCATCACTTAATTATTAATGACCCACTGCTGGGCCACCGGCCTTCTCTATGGATGGAAGAATATAGGGAGAATGGGCCATTACCCACCACGCTGGTCCAGTGCGAAAAGTCGGTATTAACGACTGCAAATGCAGTCGGGACCAACGGCTTGACGTGCCTTCCGAATCACGGAGGAACTCGAGATTATATCTTCATTTTAGTCACCCATCCAATGACCGGCCTTAGCGAACATTGCTTAGTTAACGCAATCGCAGGCCGGAGGAGTGCGCTATGTCACTGCGCTAGCGGTCTCCTCCATATTGCTAGTGAATATTACATATATAAATCATCAATAAGTATTTGTGTTCCAGAGCTCACCAATCCCACTACGAACAGTTTGGTGTACTGAAATGTAAATTCACGATCGACGGTGAACTCTTCGAATACAAACTGCCCTCCTTCAGAGATCACAGCTACGGTAAGAAAGAAATGGGTTTTCATTTTCATCTAAGATTATTTAGATTAGAACTGCAATTGCCATCACATGGTTCTTGTCTGTAGGTATAGAGCGGGTCTACGCATGCGTATCTACGCTATACCTGCCCGGCTAGCAGACCACCGAAACACGATATGAAAAAGCCATTTATCGCTTAAAACTGTCAAAAATCCATTGTTTTTTGACATTTCAAAGCGATAAAAGAGCTAGGCATATCATAGCTTCTCGCCCGCGCCGCATTACACGGCACGCCTTCGCAGGTTGCAACCGTCTATGTAACTCCCGCTTTATCATCCGCAGTTCGCATCCGCGTCTCTTACCGCTTTTTTACTAATAATAATTTGGCGATAAGTCGCTGACTATTGATTGACTGTTACTACGGAATTGTGAGTCAATTGTTGTGCTGGATTACTAACAAGGCAGTGAACAAACGGATTGGCCCGGGTCGACCCCAATATCGAGCTATGTATGCCTGTGGTGGCGAGATGTCAGGAGTTTTGGAGTAAGTAGTGGAGCACCTGGTGAGTCCGTTGGTGGCGTACTAGACCGCTTTCGCTCTCAGTTCGGACAGGTTCAAAGATGTCGAGTATTTGTTTCGGACGCATTCCGCTTTCGTGATGCGACGTAACTCAGTCGCCCTACAAGACTCCCTTCGGTAATGCCTGGTAGACTCCTTTCGGTAATGCCTGGTAGACTCCCTTCGGTAATGCCTGGTTGACTCCCTTCGGTAATGCCTGGTTGACTCCCTTCGGTAATGCCTGGTAGAGACACCCTTTCAGGGAATGCTCCAATGCTATATAGTTTCAATAACCCCCTAATAATAGTGGTTCGCCCACCGGAATTAAGATCCTGAGGTCCTGGGTTCGATCCCCAGGGGGGTACAAATTTGTGCTCGGTTTGGTTAATGGTAGGTCTTCTTTTAAGTCCGCCTGGCTAGCTACCACCGTCTTATCATAATCTGTCGCCATAATAATAATGTCAACAGCATTACTGTGTCCAAGTAAAGCTTGATTCCATCTTCGGCCCTTATCGTCACTTACCATCAGGTGACATGAAGGGCAAGAGTTACCTGTTTAGCATAAAAAAAAACCCAATATTTTCGCCTTATCCAAAAACCCCGGTATGCTGTAAAGGCCTCTCGACCACTAGCCTAGCCTAGGTCCTTTAAAAAAAGGGTTCTAGACTAACTGCCGAACTCAGAGACGTCAATTAACTTTAATGAGTATTTAATGTCAAACATTTTCATTCAAATCTAGACCATAGACCCGGCAAGAATAGCGACTAGTTTTGAATTGTCATTTTTTGACGTTAAGTACTCATTATTGTTATTTTATTTGACGTCTCCGAGTGCGGCAGTAACAGGAGGTTTCCTCCCCATTTGTATCTTGCTGAGTTTCTTGCCCGTTCTTCTAAGAACAAGGCCTCCTGGTAGTTTACGAACGGATGGCGTAGCTTATGCGTTGAATATTGGAAACTTTTTGACTTTCACACACGTTTCCAATGTTCATCGCATTTATTTGACGATTCTGCGTACACGCAGACGCAGAGGCGGATTAAACTCATCCGCGCCCCTATATTAAAAATAAATCTTACAATACATAGTAATAAATTGAGGTTTTATGCAAGAATAATAGTTTCTATTGCGCAATTACGTAGGCTTACTGGCGCAATAAATTTTATGCTATATTATATTGTTTTTTCTGTTTTTTTTTACAATTTCCCCGCGCGCCCCTTTGCACCCTCGCGCCCTAAGCACATGCCTAGTTTTCCTTAAGCATAATCCGCCTCTGTGTCATAGTGGTACCTTATTTTTTTTGTCGCAGGTCATAAAAGGGACTGGAGCCTGATGCACAGATACGCGTTCCACCACATTTTCCTGAAGAATGACGTGAACATCAGCGTCGGTGTCATCTGCCAGCCCTCCACGGCTTCTGTGTAAGTTTTCCGCGACTAAAATACAGTCAGTACAAATACACTCATCAATCATACATACTAACATAAATCTATGTCCCTGTAGGGGTAGGCTGAGGCCATCTGTAAAGGCCTCTCGGCCAACAGCCTAGGCTTCGGAAGGCACGTTAAGGCGTTGCTCCCGGCTGCATCTGCAGTCGTTAACACCCACCAACCCGCAATGGGCCAGCGTGGTGGATTAAGGCCCATTCAACCTATTCTCCCTATATTCTTTCGTCAATAGAGAAGGCCCGTGCCCCAGCAGTGGGGACATTAAAGGGCTGGCCATAACAATATGTATTGACGAATTTAAAGACAATTGAAAAAGTTTCTTATTGATAAAGCTTACTATTCAATTAATTATTTTTTAAATGATGTAAATGTTCAGAAAACATAATAAATTTGCACACCACTGAGGTAAAATATGGAGAAGCTTGTTATAGTTAAACGCTGCATCTGTTTATAATATTAGGGGTATAAGTATCAAATTGCCGTTTGTATGGAGAATTTAGCTAAAATTCATTTATCCATACAAAAATATTTGCGATTTTTTAAGGAACCACAAACCTAAATTTTATATAATTTTGTGGGTATATTTAGACAAAATTAGCTATAGGATACCTTTTTTTTTTGACGGAGTGGACTGCCTTGGGCTCCATATCAGCCGCTAGCTAAGCGGCTGACGTGTGTGGGGCTCGCCCGACTCTTTCGAGCCGGGAATACCCACTAAACCACTCCGGTGTTCCCCTAGCCCTTCAAGCGGGGAGAGTCTGGGATCCGCCGTGAGGCAATTCACCAGTCCAAGCTATAGGATACCTAGAGATTTTTTTTATAACGGAGACGGACTGGTGTCCATGTCCGTGGATCTAAGTGGTGCTTAAGACGAGCTGTTTTTGAAGATTTATTGGTAGTGAAAGAAAAATAATAAGATAAAATTTTATACATTAATATAAGTTCTTGAAATAAAGTTTAAAATAAAAAAGAATAATGGACATAACTATTGTTTTAAAGGAATTATACACTACTACTAAATAATGAGGGAACATCGGCAATTTCATACTTTAACCCCTATATTATCAACCCATATTTAGCAAATAAAGATATATATTTGAATTTGTGATGATGATTTTCCCCAGCTTCGAAGCGGGCACCATCGCTCTGCCATCGGGGGAGGTTCTGCCGATCAAGTGGGTGGACCTGAAGCTCTACCAGCACGGGGAAGGGGGGGAGGCACCCAGGGACTACGCCTTCCGGTTCCAAGCCGGGGACGAGGTGTATACTGTTCAGGTGATATACATTTTTTTATTCATTTTATGTCACACCTGCCCGGCTAGCATGACCACCGAAACCTATTGACAGCCGAAGCACGATATGATAAAGCCAGATAAAACCTTTTATCCCTTTGAACTGTCAAAAATCATTGTATTTTGACAGTTATATGCGCTTTAGGGACATATCTTATAGACTATACGGCTAATATGGCAATAGGCTCGCCACCTATTACATGGGGACCTTACATAATTGGCGAAACGTGAGTGCTAGTTCACCTGTGCCTACCCCTTCGGGGATATAGGCGTGATTTATGTATGTATGTATGTATGTATAGATGACAATAGGCTCGCCACCTGTTACATGGGACCTAACTTACCTTCGGGGGTCTATTATACACGAACGCTGGACTGAAGTTTGTCATCCGAAAAATGAAGCCAATTAGATTATCGCCATCTTGGCGCTGAAGGCACAGGTGCACGAAGGTGAACGGCCACGGAACTAATATAAGAGATGCATTTGTAATGTGAAATACAAGCAACAAAGTCAAATTTAGTACCCTTGCCGCTCGAGGGTGCGATTCAAATCAGCACAAGAGACATTTGTCATTTTTAGTAGACATATTCAGTCCAGCGTACTTGTATAATAGAGGTAAGTGGATTTTAATGATTCTTAAAGATTTATTTTTTCTAAATTTTTTGAGATAGTGTGCAAATACATGGGCCACTCTGGAACATCTTCTTTGTACCCCCCTGGGGATGGAGCCCGGTACTTTTGGATCTTAATCCCGGTAGGCGAACCAACTAGACCACGGAGACGGTTACGTTATGTATGTCGCATAACGACCTGATTCGAAATTTTGCCAAAATGAGTTAGAGTTTAATATCGACCTAAAAGATGAAGCTTTCTAACTTTGGTAAGAAAAAACATGCTTTTTCATTACGGAATAAGTTTAAAACATGATTTCAGTCTATATAATCTTCACCCCGTGCGCGCAAGGTACACCTCAGAAAAAATAGTTTTTCGTCAATTCCCAAAAATTTGCGATTTTGGATTCGGTCGTTGTTATATTAACTGTCGCACTCAGAGACGTCAACTAACGATAATGATTACTTAATGCCAAAAAATGACAATTCAAAACTAATCATTATTCCTGCCGGATTTATATGCTCTAAATTGAAATGAAACTTTTTGACATAAAGTAGTCATTAAAGTTATTTGACGTCTCTGAGTGCGGCAGTAAGAGTGCGATGTATGTGATTACTCGCTAGCGCAGTGGCATAGCGCGCTTGGCCTGCGATTGCGTAAACAATGCAATGTTCGCTAGGCCGGTCTTTGGATGGGTGACCAAAAATTTTTTATCTCGAGTTCCTCCGTGCTTCGGAAGGCACGTTAAGCTGGTGGTCCCGGCTGCAAATGCAGTCGTTAATACCCACCAACCCGCACTCGGCCAGCGTGGTGGGTTATGGCCCAATCTCCCTATATTCTTCCATCCATAGGGAAGGCCCGTGCCCTATCAGTGGAGCCATTAAAGGGATGGTGATGTATGTGATTACTTCCCACCAGGTGACCGTGGAATACCAGTCCATCCACTACGTGTCCGAGGAGTGGGAGGCGCGCATGGTGGAGCGCTTCTGCCGGTTCTCGGTGAACGGGGTGCCGGGCCGGGGGGTGTCGGAGTTCCACTATAGGCACCGCGACGGGCGGCCTGATGGTGTGGCGGGCGGGGACCCGGAGTGGTATCGCAAGATGTGTCACAAGATTTAGTTAGAGCAACCGTTATTTAATTGTTATTTATTCGGCAAAATGTGTTGTAGGATTTAGAGCAACCGTTATTAAATTGTTATTTATTCAGCAGGATGTGTCACAAGATTTAGTTAGAGCAACCGTTATTTAATTGTTATTTATTCGGCAAAATGTGTTATAAGATTTAGAGCAACCGTTATTAAATTGTTATTTATTCAGCAGGATGTGTCACAAGATGTAGAGCAACCGTTATGAAATTGTCATTTATTCGGCAAGGTGTGTCATAATATTTACAGCAACCGTTATGAAATTGATTCAGCAAGATGTGTCACAAGATTTAATGAGAAATTTATCAAGTCGTAGAAGCACTCCGACAAAATAAATAGAAGCGGGGCGAGTTGAACATTTTCATTGAAAGGGGCAATATCCAAGGGTCGAGTCGAGCTGTCCAGGGGCCTAGCGAAGTGGCTTATCTATTCGATTGCATAGAATACATAAGTATGAAACTGACGTTTTGTTTTCTCTGGAATACGTCAGTTTCATACATTTGCTTCCTATATATCCTATGTATCCACTGGGCTGTCGACCCTTTCTTCTGTATAAACTAAACAAGTACTTACTATACATTTTTTTTAAGGTATATTTTTATTACATGTATGGAAAATAGACATAAAAAAACTCGACACGTATTTTTTATTTTCTTTTAATGTAGACTTATTTTATTTCATATTACAACTGTCAAATGATCTGCCAAGTAAGCTATTCAGAGCTTACCCGCCGATTGTGAAACAGTCCCTGTGGCCAGACCTTTTTTGACTTTTTATCTGCCAATCAACATCACTGTAAGTAAGTAAGTGATGAAAACAGTAATTTATTTTAAGTAAAAATGTGGTACACCACATTTTTACTTAAAATAAATTACTGTTTTTCAATATTAGTCATCATCCGTATACACGGCACATAAGTCCTATTATACTTTAGACACCTTTAATTCATTTAGGTAGTAGATATACCTGCGCAAACGACCGTCATTTTGGTTCAAATAACGTGCCGGGATCAATATGTAGATCTGTTGTAGATTATATTTTGAAAATGTTCGTAAAATTATCAAGCATCAAGAATTTTTCAAACATTTTCTGTCCACAATTTTCGTTCTAATGATTTCTATGTTTAAATATCTATGAAGGGGCGAAGTCACCAGGTCACCAGGCATTTATATCTTAAAAGATAACTTCGGTCACTGTTCGTAAAATGTAAGAAAGTGTTAAGTATTGAAATAAATAAATAATAATTATTATTTTGGCATTTATTTTTCCCCCGTTTATTATTAACTTTAAAACGATTCCTATTCATTTTCTCCTATTCGTACGTATATAGATGTTTTATTGCTCTAATAAAATAAACGTCAATTCTGACCATGACAGAAAACATCAAGGATACCTAAATATACGTGGCGATATTGTTTTAAGCGGCATGCATTCCTCATCACATTCGGACGACACCGTCCCCTTGTAGTGCTGAGCGGGCAATGTAAATCTA
This sequence comes from Cataclysta lemnata, assembly GCA_963931975.1. Classification (NCBI taxonomy): domain Eukaryota; kingdom Metazoa; phylum Arthropoda; class Insecta; order Lepidoptera; family Crambidae; genus Cataclysta; species Cataclysta lemnata. The sequence continues at coordinate 13,246,931 of OZ008352.1, forward strand.
GCAAATCTGAGTTCTCGAGCCGACCTTGATGCCGCGGAGTCGCCCAATTAGGGGACTAATCGAATTGACTGACTGCGGACGACGAATGAGATAATTGCGCACGCGCATCCCATTTGAGGGTAGTGGATGATTTATTTTGAAACGTGCAAAGATTTATCATCATTGTAGAAAAAAAACACTAAAATATCGTTGCCAAAAAGGCAACATCGCAATGGCGGGTCATGGGGGGTCATCACGCCCTGTCATGACCCCTGGGCTAAGTCCAGGACCAAGGTGGACAACTAATTAAAATTCAATTTCAATATTGAATTAGTTTAATATCATACTTACTTTTTACTGGTATCTATCTGTTATTATCAAAATTAAATTCTTGTGACTGGACCATGAATATGTGACCCCCTGACGCCAAAGCTGGATCCGCCCTTGACATCGAATCGGGGTGGTCTTCGCAATAGGGTTCACTATCTGCTACTACGCTACGTTATTTTTTCCCCTGCCCTGCTCCCACTCTATCCAGGGTCGGCGCAGTATGTTTCCTCTTCCATTCATATGTCAGACGTCATCAAGCCACTCCTACGATTCATATCATCCAACACACCGGAAAGGTGCGAATTATGAATAAATGTATAGAAAAGAGACGAAACGGGCCATGTCGTGAAACCGATGAACGGAGAGATTGATTGGAATGACACCATTCCAATTCATACTGCTCAAGGTTTAGGCTAAGGTTTTACAGCCGGCCACCGGCCTGACACTAAACCTTCTTTGGGTACCTATGCATTTGTTGATGGCTTAACCACCTCTATTCGGGTGCCCCAAGGTGCTAATTGGATTACACCGGGTAATTTCCCTTAGTCAACTTATTCAACACCCTCTTCTCGGGGATATGGGTGTGATTTATGTATGTAAGTTAAAGTTTATAAGATAAAGATAAGTTAAACCCTCTGCAGTGTTGTTTTTGGAACAGCCTGTATAATCCCGACAGAGTTTAGGGTCTACTGTATGGTGCCCGAGCGCAGAACCTACCTACCACTAGTCGCCTGGACTCTCGGGACTAGACAGGGTCTGACAGGGAGTGGAAGGTAAGCTGAATCTGTAAGTACTCTCTTGTTTTCGTTAAAAAGACATTGACGTGTTTTCAATTATGGCAATTATTGGTTTAATTAATGAAATAGTCGCGAGCACTGCTCCTAACTTCCCTCTGGTAAGAGCTTTCGTCTCTCTAATATCAAGTGAAGCCTTTAATGCCCATGAGTAACGAACAATATGAAATAAAAAGCTTATAAAAACTCCACAAATAGCAACAAAATTAATAATTAAAAGCACTGAACTGAGTGCTTATTTAAGTTACACTAAAAATTTACTATCCCCGAATACAGAAACGCTACTCAAATACTGAGCACTGTTTTTAAAGTTAAGTGGACATACCTGTCCGAATTTGTACGGAAAAAGTCAATTTTGACAATACTTAAATATTAAGCAGGACTCAAACTTTGTGTTGCGTTTTCTGTATTCGGGGGTAAGAGTTAGCCAACATCATGCAAAAAAATATAATTTTTATTGTGCATTCGGGTTTTTTTTGGAAAGCCGAATAATTATATTACAGAATACAAAACTCGTGACAATTCGCTGTGTATTTGCAGTTAATTTGGATGATCACAATAATATTTCCCTTACTATTTTAAACATTATTAATGTTAGAATGGTACAGGCATATGCCGAGTGGTACAGGCATCTGCCCGGATCGCATCAAGACTTTAATTTGTCGAACTTTTTCTAACCGCAATATTCTTTGTAACATTTCCACTTATTCTTACCGTAATATTCTTTGTAACATTTCCACTTTTTCTAACCGTAATATTCTTTGTAACATTTCCGCTTTTTCTAACCGCAATATTCTTTGTAACATTTCCACTTTTTCTAACCGCAATATTCTTTGTAACATTTCCACTTTTTCTAACCGCAATATTCTTTGTAACATTTCCCTTTTCTTACCAGCAACCATGGACTTCGACGCCATACTGGAGGACGTGGGGGAGTTCGGGCGGTACCAGCAGCTGGTGATTTACCTGATCCTCCTGCCCGCGGTGGTGCCTTGCGGGTTTCATGCGTACGCGCAACTGTTCATGGCCGCGGAGGCCACGCACTGGTGCCGAGTGCCGGAGCTGGAACACATCGCGGACGTGGACCTAGTTAAGAATTTGAGGTAAGTAAGTAGAGGTTATACCAAAAAAACCAATGGCGATAGTTTGTCCTGGAAGTTCGATAGAAATTTCATACAGCCACTAGGGCTGTCATTCTTGCGAGGCGGGCTCAGGATTTCAAAACGATGGCGGCAAGTTGCCGCAAGGTCTCGGCCTTTCCAACATAAACCGTTTAATGCTTGGAAAAGTACATTCGGCCGTAGTTGCAAGTGATTTTAGAAAAAGCTTAGGTAAGTGTCAGGAGGCTACAGCTCGATGCTTTCAGCCCGCAAAAAAGTTAGAATAAAGTTGGAGCAATTTTGAAAAATTATGTCCCGATGCGGGAGTCGAGCCCGCGTCCTCTGCGATCCGGGCCTGTAGATGGCTATACCGCTCGGCCAACGTTACAGGAGCGTATATTTATATCACCGAAGATAGTAAATGTTGTAGGTATATGATTTGATATTTGTTTCAACATTATTTTATATGTGAGAAAAAATATTACAAAGACAACACACTTAGAAAATTTTCTAAAAATTCTTTGTCAATCGAATCGAACCCGCGTGCTCTGCAATCCGGGTCTAGATGATGCCTAGGACACAGGTTCGGTTCCCGCATCATCCTTTTAATATTTTTTCTGACATTTATGCTATAATGTTGAAATAAAAATGCAATCAAATTTATGTTCGGCTCGTCAGCTGGCAATAGGGTCGCGCGACTGGCACATGGTGTGTGATAGATATTAAGCTAGAGTAGGCTGCTCATCTCTCCATAATCACTGCGATGAACGTTGCCACTGCTCGTCACTGCTGTTATCTAACTTTTTTCAAATTTGATTTACGCTAAAAAAGTTAAGGTTCACAACATTGAGTTTTAAGGTAACGCTTCGCTAGTAATAATAGTTCAATGGTTCACAATTAAAGTTTTGTAGTGTTTAGCGTACTGTACAATGACAACATGCTTTCGTTATTTTCCAGCATACCCCTTGAACTTAAGAACGGCAATTTGCAATATTCCCAGTGCAACATGTACAATCTGAACTACAGTGACATATTGAAAAACTACGAGAGCCTCAATGAAGCCATTGACAATGACACGCCGTCCGAAATAGTCCCGTGTAAAAGTGGCTGGTCTTATGACAAGAACATTTATAAGAACACCGTTGTAACAGAGGTGAGTAGAGTAGGTACTTAAGCCGGATCCAGACGAGTGTAACGTGTAATGTAATCTAACGTGTAATGTTACACGAATTCTACGTTCAGACGAGTTACTGTAACGCTCGTAGTGCCGTCCTAACCTAGAATTCGTGTTACATTACTCGTTACACTCGTCTGGACCCAGCTTTGCAGCAAACAGTTTTTTGTTTTACTAAGGGCCTGTTTCACAATCGACAAGTAAGTTCGAAGTAGCTTACTTTGCATTTCAATTGACATAAATTTCATATTACAACTGTCAAATGATCTGCGAAGTAAGCTACTTCGAACTTACTTGTTGATTGTGGAACAGGCCCTAAATATAATTTTTTGCTAAGCGATCCGAGGCTTTCTTTTTTGTCGCCCGAGGTAAAATAATTATAGTTTTATGTCACCCCTTGACCAGGAAGTGGTATACCGTAAGCGTAGCGGGCGGTAAAGTCTAGAGAACCTCAGATCGCATATTTGTGAAATACTTGCGATCTGAGACATTCTTTATTTTACCGCCCATGGTATGTAATCAAAGTCAAAGACAAAATTCATTTATTCATATCTGGTATGATTACAATACACTTATAAAACGTCAATACGCTAGATACTGAAAACCCGAGTGTCCAAGAAAAAAATAGGGGAGTGCGCAGCATGCCTCAGTCTCTAATGATAGGTCTCCCAAACCCGCCCACGCCCCGATCCGCAACGAAGCGCCGGCTCTGACGCGTTCAATACCAAGATGGTACTAAACGCATCGGGGCCCAACGCTCCGCTAGCAGAACGGCACGCAAGTAGACTGTAGAGAAACCCACCATTGTCAACGAGTTATGACATTGCAGGTACATTGTAAATTATGCACCAAATACAATCTCACAACTCGCCAATCACACAAACCGAAACATGCCGCGCACTACCAATCAACCCCCCAACCCCCAACCTACCTATACGGACACACGAGTTTTCAATATCTAGCGAAAAATCTACGCCATCCGTTCGTAAGCTACCGGGAGGCCCTGTTCTGTCTAATCTATTACTCTATCCTAATTAATGTTGAAATAAAAATTAATTGCCAACGTCATTAACTGGACCTAGTTCTACAGAAAGCAGCCATAAATCTATGGCAAGCCATATAAACATATATCGCCTCTTTACTTCAAATAACGTGTTATCTTGTATAAAACAATACTTGGACTTGTCACGTTATTGTAGTAAAGAAGCGATATGCATGCCATGGCTGCTTTCTGCAGAACTAGGTCCATTATTTGTCCTGCTTTATGTAAAAAAATATATCACTGTCGACAGTGGGACTTGGTGTGCAACAAAGACTTCCTCCCCACCCTGGGCTTGGTCCTTCTAGCAGCAGGGGGGATTATTGGAAACTACATATTCGGCTACCTGCAAGACACTATAGGCAGAAAACCTTCCTTCTTCATATACCTTCTGATCGAGTGCGTCTTCGGAGTGGCGACGGCGTTTGCGCAGAACTATGTAGTCTGGACCATTTATAGGATTGGAGTGGGATTTACAGTGCCAGCCATCATGGCTACGCCTTACGTTTTAGGTAAGTGTATTTACACTCACACCTTTTATCTAGCCCAAAGTAAGTAGTAGCCTAAGCACTTGTGTTAAGGAAGTGTATCGTACGTAGATACGTGTCTTGTGAGATTTGATGAAGCGTGAGAAGCAGGTGTCTATCACTCTATGCACAGTCGGTTCCTCGAGATTTCCTCTACTCGACCCAACCTCAAGGAAAACGTAATTATGTCAAAACTGACATAACTATCCACGACTCGAGTAATGTACTGTCAAACTTAAGGTACGTCGCGATCTGCCTTGAGGTCTCCTCAAAGATAAAAAAAAAGCTGTTAACAACGCTTTCGCAATAAAATCATAAAAAATATTCATTTAGCTATTAAAACTTGAAATAATCTCAGAAATAAATGACGATTTGTACCGCAACTGAACATACTGAATTCAAGGGTGTTTTTAAGATTTCCTTGAGGTGTCCTCGTCTAAGGTCGTGAGGAGGAAATCTCGAGGAACGGACTATGTATATGGGTGTAAGGATCGTAGCAAATACAAAGAGTGATCACTGCCTACCACTGTGGGGGAAAGGGTGGCATATGTATGTATATGAATCTCTTCTTCCTACCCTTATTCCTATGTGGAGTCGGCACAACAAGTCTATCTCTTCCACTCTCTCCTATCAGACGTGAGCCAAGCGTGAACTACCTTCTACATCGTGTGATCTTTCACACAATCCATCCATTGCTTCTTAGGTCTTTCTCTTATCATTAATAAAAGGACCAAATGGTAATTTTGCAAGTTGTGTGCATGGTGACGGCAGAGCAGAATACAATTGTCAGCACCCCCATCTTCCCCGTGGGTGTCGTACAAGGCGACTAAGGGTATAGACAGCAATGAGTAATGGGCAGTAGCATTCCTCTAGCTAGTACCACTTAGCAATATACCTTCTGCGATTTATGTGCCCGATAGATGCCAATAGGCTCGCCACCTATTACATGGGACCTAGCTTAACTGGCAAAAAGTGGCTCTTCGAGGATATCTCCGAAGATATCCACGAATTTTCGCCAGTTAAGATATATAGGCTATACAAAGTGTTTTGTACATGGGGTATCAAGCCGGCATCTCCCCATGCATGTTAGCATGGGTCATATAAATACTATGGTGATATCAAAAAATATAATATGTAAAAAAATTTAATTCTCTATACAAATAGTTCGATCAAAAAAACAAAATGTATGAAAATAAAAATTACAATTTTTTAATTTTTAACCAAACATCTAGTATAGCAATATGTATGGTTCGCCTTTATAGGGGTGATTTATGTATGTATGTACACGTGAATTTTCAGCCATCGAACTGGTGGGTCCCCGTTGTCGGACCCTGTGCACTATACTGTCCAACATCGCTTACTCCATGGGTCTGATCCTGCTCGCCGGCGTGGTATATTTGGTGCGAGACTGGCGGCATTTGGCTTTAGCCACCACCCTGCCCTTTGTCTGCTTCTTCCTGTACCTGTGGCCGATGCCGGAGAGCCCCCGCTGGCTCCTGGCGCGGGGGCAGTTCGAAAGAGCGGAGGTCATCCTGAAGAATATGGCCAGGTGATTGTTAACCACCTACGTTTGTTCTACGTCATCACACATCGTAATCACACCTGGCTGGGAGGCAAGCCAAGCCTGGGAGGGGGGTATTCAAAGAGAATACAAAATTTAATGCCGATTTTGGCAGCTTCTCTTAATGACATGACGGTCGCCATTTTGTTTTATCTGTCAGTTTCATACATTTGGTAAGCGACTTCGAAAAAGGAGGAGGTTCTATGTTCCACGTGTATGCATTTTTTTATTCTATTCGTTCGAATAGATTGGCCATTTGTTTAGAGTGGCTGAGATAATTACTATCCGTGGCAGAGCAGAAGATATAGTCACCACTTACCAGTCTCTCCTGTACATGGCCATAAATGGAAGAAGAATACTGTGCATTTGAAATAAAACAACTTTTACGGATAAGACTCGCGTATAATTTGGTGTTTGGCATATTAATTATTTAATAGTTATTTGTTGTACGTGAGTGCAAAGTTGTTTTTTAACCGCGTGCTCAATTTTGATGACCGAGCTAGCGAAGGATTCTAAAATTGAATCACGAGCGTAGCGAGTGATTCAAAAATTAGAATCCTGAGCGATAGCGAGGGAATCAAAAGAGCACAAGGTGAAAAATCTTTGCACTCGAGTGCAACACGTAACTTTTCATCCCCCCCAACGAGGAAATTGCAAAATACAAAAAAAAAATACAATCACAACAGTTTCTGTTTTCACCCAGAATCTTCCACAACACCCTCCCATTAACCCAAACACACTCTCAACACCCACCCAGAAACACCCACAACATTCACACCCGCAATACACACCCATCCACTCAGACACACCCAAAAAACACCCATTCACCTAGAAACACCCACAAAACACCCATTCAGCCAGAAACACCCACAAAACACCCATTCACCCAGAAACACCCACAAAACACCCATTCACCCAGAAACACCCACAAAACACCCATTTACCCAGAAACACCCAAAAAACACCCATTCACCCAGAAACACACACAAAATACCCATTTACCAAGAAACACCCAAAAAACACCCATTCACCCAGAAACACCCACAAAACACCAATTCACCTAGACACACCCACAAAACACCCATTCACCCAGACACACCTCCAACACCCACCCATCCACCCAGCCACACCCGCAAAATTTATCCAGACACACCTGTAAGTACCTAATAAAAATTACCGTCCCTAATGGAGTTCCGAGACGGTCAATCAGCTTGAGTCAAGCACGTTGATTTTCTGTATGTTTTTGTTCCGTTGCTAGCGTAAACATATCAAACAAACCTAAAAAGCTTTTAAATGCTTGACTCAATCATCAAGCAAGCATTGTAGACGATCAAAATGTTTAAAGCAAGATTGTCGCCAACCTGATTGACCGTCACGGACCTCCAAGGTTTTAACAAATTTATGACGTGAAAGAAAATGGCGCGCGCAAAGCAAATTACAAAAAAGTACACCAAGACAAGAAGGTTCCGAGTCTGAGTTTTTAACAAATTAAAATAGGTTGCATGATAATTTCGGCACCATGGAGGTAGAAATAAATAGGTTTAATGGTGTTTTGAATTCACAAACTCATTGCACACGATGTTCTAAATTCAAATTTACTTTACCCTCTAGAGGATAAAAACGGCTTTTGCACTCAGATATCGAAGAGCAAAAACGCTTTTTCCGAGATGGTGGGATGAAAAAGTTATTTTTATATTAATTAATTAATAACTAATAACTTTTAAGTTATATTTAAAAGTTGTTTTATTTCAAATGTGTAGTGCTCGTTCAAATATAAGAAAACATTAAGAATACTGTGATTAACGTGCGCGCTAGATGGCAATAGGCTCGCTCCTATTACGTGTTACCTAACATTGTTGGAGATGAGAACCGTTCATCAGTGTGGTTAGAAAAAGTTCGAGAAATTATAGTTTTGATGCGGGATTAGAACCCGCGTCCACTGCAATCCGGGCAGGTGCCTAAACCACTCGGCCACTCAAAACTTTAATTAACTTGTCGAAGTCTATAAATTTTCAAACTTTTTCTAACCACAATGTTCTTTGTAATAATATCAACTTTCAGGATCAACGGCAAGTCACTGCCGGCAAACTACATGGTTCACCTCCGCCGGAAATACGAGTCGGACAAGCTGAAGCAGGACCTCGAGAGAGAGAGGTGCCGCAAGTACGGCATCCTGGACCTGTTCCGGACGCCGAACCTCCGCAAGAAGACCATCATCATCACCTTCATATGGTTCACCAACACGAGCGTCTACGTCGGCCTATCCTACTACGCGCCGGTGTTGGGTGGTGATGAGTTCCTCAACTTCTTCCTGGCAGGAGTTGTGGAGTTGCCCACGTACCTCTTCCTCTGGCCCTCTATGGAGAGACTCGGAAGGAGATGGACTCTCTGCATGAGCATGGTGGTCGGCGGAGTGGCCTGCTTGACTACTTTCTTGGTACAACATGGTGAGTGATTGCTCCAATATACAGGGTTATTTTTGAAACACCAAAAACCTCGCAGGAGTAGATAGCTAACATCATAAGCACAATGTTTGTTGTACGACTTTTGACGATTCACGAGTAAAATTTTACTTTCATACAAAAATAAACACTAATTTAATTTACCGATCTAACTGCCGCACTCAGAGACGTCAATTAACTTTAATGGTATTAAATGTCAAAAATTTTCATTCAAATCTAGACCATAGACTCGGCAAGAATAGCGACTAGTTTTGAATTGTAATTTTTTGACGTTAAGTACTCATTAGCGTTATTTGACGTATCTGAGTGCGGCAGTAAAAGTCAATAAATCTACATACACCTACTTGCATCAGCATTAAGCAGCGGGCGGGCCTAGCGTAGCGTCGTTTCGTTTATGAATGAAAACACAGACGTATAAATGTAACAACAGTACAATAAAAACTTTAAAAAGTAATTTTGCGCAATGTATTGCGTTATGTTAAGGCTGGAGTTCACCAACACTTAAACAAGCGATTATTATTTACCAGTTGGTTTTTGACATTGTATCGTATGGAACTGTCAAAAACTGGATGTAATCTTTTAATCGTTTGTTTTATTTACGTGTTGGTGAACTCCAGCCTTAAACTCATAAAACAAACGTTGTTTAAGATGTTAGCTATCTAGCCATGGGAGGTTTTTGGTGTTTTAAAAATAACCCTGTATATCATTGATTCCCAAACTGGAATCATATCAAACGAATAGAACACAAATGTATGAAACTGACGTATTACAAAGAAAACAGCATGGCGACCGTCGTGTCAAATGTGGACAAGCTGTCAAAACTGACATTTGTATTCTACTTGATCGTTCAAATCACTGACCTCTAATAAACAAACACGCTGGACTCAATACTTAGCTAGTAAAATATCAAACGTTTCTTGTGCCGATTTGAAGCGCCCCCACGAGCGGCAAGGGTACTAAATTGACGTTTGTTGCTGGTATTTGCATCTCTAATATTAGTTCCGTGGGCGTTCACCTTCGTACACCAGTGCCATCAGCGCCAAGATGGCGATAGTCAAATTCGCTTCATTTGTCGGATGGCAACCTTCAGTCCAGCGTACTTGTATAATAGAAGTCAGTAGCCACTCTAAGTTATTTTCCACAGAAACCTACGTAACTTTGGCGCTGTATTGTGTGGGCAAAATGGGCATATCCTCCTCATTCGTGGTTCTGCCCCTGATGGCGTCGGAGCTGTACCCCACGGTCGTCAGAGGGTTGGGCATGAGCTTGAGTTCCGTGCTGGGCATGCTGGGCCCAATATTCATACCACTAGTCAACTATCTGGTGAGTGCTTTCCACCCGCATTCATAAACATTACTATGAGGTTTCAACTGCCTCCGTGGTCAAGTGTTTCGCCCACCGGAATGAAGATCCAGAGGTCCCGGGCTCGATCCCCAGGGGGGTACAGAATTTGTACTCTGTTTAGTTGGTGGTAGGAGTTCTTTGAAGTCCGCCTGGCTAGCTACGACCATCTTATCAAAAATCTGTCGCCATAATAATAATGTTTACAGCATTATTGTGTTCCGACAATGTGTGATAAGATAGCCAGCCCCTCTGTGGTTGAGGGTTCCAGGTGAAGCTCGATTCCATCTTCAGCCCTTATCATCACTTACCCTCGGGTGAGATGAAGGGCAAGAGCTTTCCTGTCTAACATAAAAAAAAGGTGCGTTATCGCACAGGGTCCCAAAAACCTATTCATAGGCAATACTTGATCGAGTGACAAAACGCATTGAGAAATGACTTACATATTTCGCACAATGTTGCTTCACAAGTATTGTTTGTGAAAATGCGAGTTAGGCTGTGGTCACTCAGTTCAATAGGTAGGTACCTCTCTACCAATCACAAAAACTGAGTACCTACTGTATCTGTACTCAGTTTATCGTAAGGGAGTACAAATAAATACTTAAGACAACAGGGTTTTGAAATCAGAATGACGAGGAATATTATCGGGGAGCCGGAATATTATACAGGGAAAATTTTAGTTTAGGGCATTCAAAGAATATTTTATGTGCTCGAGTGTCCCCTCGTCCGAAGGCTGCATAAGGTAGAAATAACTACTTTGTTAGCTTAAGGGCCTGTTTCACAATCGACAAGTAAGTTCTAAGTAGCTTACTTCGCAGATCATTTGACAGTTGTAATATGAAATATATGTCAATCAATTGAACTGCAAAGTAATCTACTTCGAACTTACTTGTCGATTGTGAAACAGGCCCTTAGTATTAAAAAAACCAAGGTTGAATGGGAAAATTGCATTGTACGAACTGCAAAGTGTTTTTTTATGTTCATAGGGCTCAGACATTATGGTCCTCCCGTTGATCATCATGGGCGCCTTGCTCGTCGCTGGAGGCATTGCTAGTTTGCTCCTGCCAGAAACGTTGAACCAACATCTCCCGCAAACATTGGAAGACGGTGAAAAGATGGGCCTCGACACTGATTTCTGTTGCAATCCACCAGTGAACGAAACCAGAGAGCGTCTGGAGTCGAGGGATCTTCAAGTACCACAGAACTGCAACGCCTGTAGATCACTTTGCTCGTGCCAGTTAGTAAATATACCGTTAGTTGAAAACGTTGCTGCTGTCATAGAGAAGGATAACGATAAAGTAGAATATATTATTGTAAAATAAAATGTTGTTTTTAATAAAATATTTTTATTTACCTACCTTTTATTGGAGAATTCTAATGAAACGTACTGCGGAACACACGCTTATTCCATTCCTCCATGTGGTATTAATTGATGGGGTGTCGGTGAGGTGGTATTCGGTGTCACACTTTTCGAAGTCAGGTTTCACACCGAAATTGATGTTAAACGAAAAATATTTCGATAATATTTCAGATAAATAAAATTGTTGTAAGTTAAAGTTCTAAAAATACTTTATATTTTCTGTGTAGAATTATTGTACAATCATCATCATCACCAGCCCTTTAATGTCCCCTGCTGGGGCACGTGCCTTCCCTATGGATGGAAGAATATAGGGAGATTGGGCCAAACCCACCACCCTGGCCCAGTGCGGGTTGGTGGGTATTAACGACTGCAGATGCAGCGGGGACTAACGGCTCACGTGCCTTCCGAAGCACGGAGGAACTCGAGATAATAAATTTTTGTTCACCCATCCAATGACCGGCCTTAGCGAAATTGCTTAGTTTACGCAAGCGCGCTGTGCCACTGCGCTAGCCAGCTCCTCTATTGTACAATATTGTATGTATTATATTCCACTGTAAATATTTCATATAAGGTACATTCTTTTGCCATTCTTACACCCACGAATTTTAAAAACGCAACGTTTGACATACAGCTGTCAGTCATGTCAATGTAAGCTGTCAAACTCTAAAATCATATGTTGCAGCTCGCTTGGTTCGGCTTATTTTCGATTATGAAATATTAATTCCCACTTTGAATAAATCCTAAATAAAACATGGCATTATCATTTTTGCGGACAAATGCCATTGCTCGTCAAGTGAAGAAACAATTTTATCAGAACAAGCGCAACAACGGATACGTCGTACTGTAAGTAAAATATTGTAATATTTTTTCCTGTGAATCCAATGTAGAATTGAACATTAAAATAAAACTATATTTACAATTTGTAACAGAGCACTTTGAGTCTTCATCGATAACATGCATTAAATTTTATTCTTGTTTAATAGAAAGGATTAATAGTAGTGTATGTAATAGAAACTTAGTCAAAAACCCAAGTTATATCAATACTTTTTATGTTTACTTTATTTTATAACTAAATTAACTAACATAAATAAATCTGAGCCGTGTGGTGACGGCAGAGTAGAATACAATTGTCACCACCCCAAATCTCTCCCGTGGGTGTTGAACAAGGCGACTAAGGATAAATCAATGATGAGGAATGGGCAGCAGCGTTCCTCTTATACCTACCACCTAGCAAAGTACTGCGGCTTTTGTGCCCGATAAATGGTAACAGGCTCGCCACCTATTACATGGGCCCTAGCATAATTGGCGAAACGTGCGTGCTAGTTTACCTCTGCCTACCCCTTCGGGGATATAGGTGTGAATTATGTATGTATGTACCTTTTGTCCTGTCTTGTATTCCGTGGCCTTTTCCCACTGCACAAGGTGTCTTTCTCTTCCAATCTATTCTATATGTGTCGACTCCTTATTCAATCCTTTCTTTCTTATTTTTAGCACAATCCATACTTCTTTGCCTTCCCATTATTCTGGGTCCATTCACATCCAAACTCATTATTTTTATAATAAGCAGCAAAAATGATACCTTTACTGATAGATAGATTATACAGGGCGTCCCACGGCCATGCCACATGGAGGGAAAGTATATTAAATATTGAACGTAGGATATTTTACTAAAAGAAGACATTGTTTTATTTTTAATAATAAGTAGAACTGCATTCACAGTTTTTTTTTAAATCGCCTACCTCAACCGGGAATCGAACCCGCCAAATGTGATAGAAAAATTACTTGTATTTTATAATAGCGTTTGAAAGGGCTACTCATAAGCATTATTTTTTCCTAAATAACCTAGCATATTAAATGAAACTAAGATCATAAAATTTTTCATTTTATTTCAAATTTTGTTCAGGGAAATTTCCTCTGACTTGGCCATGCTTCCAACAATTAACATTATCATTTCAAAGATTTTTTTTTTTTAATAAAATGAAAAATTTTATGATCTTAGTTTCATTTAATATGCTAGGTTATTTAGGAAAAAATAATGCTTATGAGTAGCCCTTTCAAATGCTATTATAAAATACAGGTAATTTTTCTATCACATTTGGCGGGTTCAATTCCCGGTTGAGGTAGGCGATTTTTAAAAAATCTGTGAATGCTGTTCTACTTATTATTAAAAATAAAACAATTTCTTTTAGTAAATATCCTACGTTCAATATTTAATATAATTTCCCTCCGTGTGGCATGGCCGTGGGACGCCCTGTGTTATTCGTAGAATAAAATTTATGCAACTTTCTCTGTGTTACTTCCTCAAATAGAGCATTAGTTTAGTATTCAGACATAGTTTTAGATGTATTAATTCCTTTTATACCAATAAATAAACTGATAATATAATATAAATAATATAGACTATGTTGGAATTTAAATACAAATGTAAAAATGTAATAATGTGTAAATTTTTCAGCATTCCAGAAATTGGTGAGGATGCTGACCAGAATATATTGCTTTCGGACAATGGTTTACCAGAATTTAGTCATATTACAATAGAAAAGTGCATTGCAGCCATTAGCAAGCAGAGCTTGGAATATGAAAATGGAGTCACTCAGATCGAGCAGTCTTCAAAGAACTGTAAAAATGCATTTAAAGAGATATTCCAACCTTTGGAAAAGATTGATAATCAACTGGAATTAACATGGGGAATGGCAAAGACCTTATATTTGGGCAACAGCTCACTTATGCCTACCAAATCATACATACAAATACATGAGAGAGCACACAAAGCAAGATCATCCAAATTCAACAGTATCCCTATCTTTCAAGCTGCCGTTGATGAAAAGAATCGCTTGAAGCAGCTAACAGATGAAGAGCAGAGACTTTTGGATAAATATATTTTAGAAGGAAAACTAAATGGCTTAGATATAAAAGGAAGTAAACGGGAGCGCCTCAACAACATTCTAACCTCGTTACAAAAAGAGAGGCAAGTATTTCGTGATAAAGTGAATATTGCAAATAAAGTTTTCACAAGTAGTGTTGAGGATGAAGAGGTCATGAGAGAATTCCCAGAGAGTCTCATGAAAGCTATGTCTATACATAATGATGCAACAAAGGGCCCTTGGAAGATCACTTTACAACCTCACATTTTCGAGAGGTTTATGCAGTACTGTCCAGACAGAAGACTACGATGGAATACCTGGCAGGCGAATGTGCAAAGATGTTCAAACTATGTCAACAAAGAAATAGAGACCAGTACAAACTTGGAGAAGATCCGCAGTCTAAGACATGAACAAGCCAATATCTTGGGATTTGATTCTTATGTTGATATGAGCATGGAAACAAAGATGGCAGGCTCAGTTGACAATGTGAACAAGATTTTTGACAGTTTGCTTGAAACTGCTATGCCAATGCAAGAAGTGGAAATTGAACTACTCCAAAGGTTTGCACAAGAAAGAGGGTTTGATGATAAATTAGCACATTGGGACATCCCCTACTGGCAGAGAAAGCAGAAGTGGTCCATGTACAATTTTGACGAAGACAAGATTAGGGAATACTTTCCGTTACCCAGAGTGATTACTAGTCTCTTCAATTTGTGTAGTACTCTTTTTAAAATTCAAATTGTTGAAAGAAATGGTGTACATACATGGCATAGGGATGTGAAGTTTTATGACATTTACGATGATTCAAGCAATAACCCTGTAGGCAGCTTTTATTTGGATCCTTATGCACGACAGGATGAGAAAATCCGAGTATTCGATGATGCAGGGTGGCACATCTCAATTCGCAACAAATCTTCTATAGCAGCTACTGCACCAATATCGGCACTAATATTTAATTTCCAAGCTCCGACTGAAGGCAAACCTTCTTTACTCAGCTTCACAGAGGTGGGAATATTATTCCAAAGATTTGGTCATTCTCTCCGTCACTTACTTACTAAAGCAAACTATTCTGAGGTAGCAGGCTTATCTAATGTAGAATGGGATGCTGCAGAAGTATGCGGGCAAGTTATGACTCATTGGCTTTATGACCCACATACAATCCAAGCGGTTAGTGGGCACTACAAAACTGACGACCCATTGCCTGAGGAAATTGTGAGGAACCTTCGTAATGTCAGGGAACACATGTCGGGATTCCACCTGTGTAACGAACTGTACCTTTCTAAACTCGATTTGGAGTTGCATACAAAGAAAACTTTCTGGAGGGATCTGGTCAGGGAAATATGGCCAAAGTACCACGTCTTGCCATTTGACAAATACAACTCGCACCCATTAGCTTTCACCAAAATTATTTCTGAAGAATGGGGTGCAGCGTATTACTGTCATTTGTGGTCGAGGATGATTGCAGCAGACATCTACAGCGCATTCGAGGAAGCGAAGCAGGGTGACCAAGACATTATTGCTGTAGGCAAAAGATATAGAGACACATTTTTGGCATATGGAGGCAGTTGTCACCCCAGCGAAGTATTTAGGAGGTTTCGCGGCAGGGATCCGTCTCCTAATGCTTTATTAAACAACCTTGGATTATCCAACAAGATTGTTGAGGAATAAACATAGAAACATTTAACTTAGCCATATTGTAATTTTATTCCTATTATTATAAAGTTCTAAAGTTTCTGCTGAGTTTCTATTGTATAATAGGATGTAGTGAATTGAAAGGAATTCAATTAAAAAACAAATGATGAAATTAGTACAAAGATTTTGGTGGTTAGAAAAAGAATGTCTTGGTTGGCCGAGCGGTCAGGCACCTGCCCGGATAGCAGCGGACGCGGGTTCGTTTCCCGCATCAAGACCATAATTTTTCGAAATTCTTTTTCTAACCACCAAAATCTTTGTACTAATTTTGCTAACATTCATATAATGTTAAAATTAAAAATCGAATAGTATATTATGAAATTATTATCATCACAAGCCCTCTAATGCCCCCTCAGCTGGGGTACGGACCTTCCCTATGGATGGAAGAATATAGGGAGAATGGGCCATAACCCACCACGCTGGTCCAGTGCGGGTTGGTGGGTACTAACGACTGCTGATGCAGCCGGAACCAACGGCTTAACGTGCCTTCCGAAGCACGGAGGAACTCGAAATAATAAATTTTTGGTCACCCATCCAATGTCCGGCCTTAGCAAAATTGCTTAGTTTACGCAATCGTAGGCCAAGCGCGCTTGCCACTGCGCTATCGAGCGCCTCTCCTCGGTTTGGCATCAAACAAAATAACGTAATTTCCCAGCAGCTCCGACTCACCCCAGAGATGTCGTAAAACTCAACATACCACCGAATACAGAAACGCTACTCAAAGTTTGAGCCTTGCTTAACATTTAAGTATTGTCAATATTTAAGTTTTTCCATACAAATTCTGACAGGTATTATCCACTTAACTTTTTAAGCAGTGCTCAAACTTTGAGTAGCGTCTCTGTATTCGGGGGTTAGTCACTTTTCTATATATTCATCTATCGCAAGCTTCTCTCCGGTGCGATAGATTATTATGAGAAGCTAAGAGAATGGCTAAGTCTCACTGATACGAATCGAAGAGCACAAACATACTGCGCCAACTCCAGTTTATCTGGGAACAAGGTAGGAAGACAAAGTTTAAAAGAAATACTATGACTAGGCAATGACTAATTCCTGATCTGTTCCCAGTTTATCTGGGGTCGGCGCAGTATGTTTCCTCTTCCATTAATATCGATCAGACGTTATCAAGCCATCCAATCCCTTTTGATTCATATCATCCATCACACTGGAAAGGTGCTAGTAGTGATGAATGAATGTAGTTATATAAAAGAGACTGAAAGAACCATGTCGAGAGACCGATGAATGGAGAGAGCCATTGGGATGACAACTTTTCAATCTATACTGCTCAAGGTTTTACAGCCGACTGCCTGCCTGACACCAACCCTCTTTGGGTATGCTGTTATTGATAGTTTGCCGTCCACCAATCGGGTGCCCAAGGTGCTTCTTGTCTACTACACCTGGCATCTTACTCACTTAGTCGACTTTTACGTCGGTGCTGGCACAATCTACGTTGTTTTTTTGCATCCAAGTCAGCATGGATAACATAAGCATGCCTAATTTGTTATTCAAGGACTGGAGATTATTGCTTAAACTACGTCCATAATGGTCCATCCATAACGCGTGGTGACGGCAGAGTAGAATACAATTGTCACCACCCCAAATCTTTCCCGTGGGTGTTGTACAAGGCGACAAAGGATAAATCTGAATATGATTAGGAATGGGCAGCAGCGTTCCTCTTAAACCACCTAGGCTAGCAATGTACTGCGACTTTTGTGCCCGATAAATGGCAATAGGCTCGCCACCTATTACATGAGACTTGACATATTTGGCGAAACGTGGGTGCTAGTTCACCTCTGCCTACCCCTTCGGGGATATAGGCGTGATTTATGTATGTATGTATGTACGTCCATAATTTCGACGCAAAATATCTCCGTTAGCGTAATAAATAATAACCTAGATAATAGTAGATAGATATTGCTGTTTAAGAAACAGCATATAGATTTCGAATAGGTAGTAGGTATTTTCAAAAAACCTATTTTGTAAAAAAAAAACATACCTACAGCATGTAAATTGTAAGTCACGAATAAGTATTGTCAAAAACAATAAATTACTTTGTAGTAAAATCAAAACTATTTAATATTTTTAAAAAAACTTTTTTATTCACTTCGCTTTACCTACTTACACTCGAGTCAATCGGAATCCGGGTTTTGTTCCCAAGCCCTCTCCATGTCGCGGATGTCTTGTTTAATGTTCGCATCTTCCGGGAGTAATTTGGACGCAGCCTTCATCTCGTCGATGGCCTTGTTAAGGTAGCCTAGACGCGCTAACGCGGCTGCCCGCCTTGCGATACACTTGGCACGGCTCCGTCGGTTACCTTCGCACGCAGGTACCATCAACTCTATGGCAGTAGAGCAGTCATTTACCTGAAATATCAATATACATACGTACATAAATCACGCCTATATCCCCGAAGGGGTAGGCAGAGGTGAACTAGCACCCACGTTTCGCCAATTATGTTAGGTCCCATGTAATAGGTGGCGACGGCGAGCCTATTGCCATTTATCGGCACAAAAGTCGCAGTACTATTGTTAGGTGGTACAAGAGGAACGCTGCTGACCATTCCTCATGATTGATTTATCCTTAGTCGCCTTGTACGACACCCACGGGAGAGTTTTGGGGTGGTGATAATTGTATTCTACTCTGGCGTCACCACACAATATCAATATGATGATGATAAATCAGTGATGAGGAATGGGCAGGCAGCAGCGTTCCTCTTATACCACCTAGCAATGTACTGTGACTTTTGTGCGCGATAAATGGCAATAGGCTCGCCACCTAATACCTATTACCTACATGTAACCTAACATACTCGGCGAAACGTGGGTGCTAGTTCACCTCTGCCTACCCCTTCGGGGATATCTATAGGCGTGATATATGTATATATGTCAATATGATTGTTTATGAGATTTTCTTACACTAGACAGGGAAGCTCTTATTCACTTACATCTCACCTGTAAGTGACGATATGGGCTGAAGATGGAATCGTGGAACCCTTAACCACAGAGGGGCTGGCTATCTTATCACAAATGGTCGGAACAACACAATAAGTCCCCGCGTGGTCAAAATTGGAACTTAAATGTCGTCTGCTTTTGTTTGTCTAGCAGCGCCACCCCTCGCGCGCAGACTTATCTGGCGCGCACTCTAACATTGGCGACAGATTTTGATAAGATGGTAGTCGCAAGGCGGACTAGAAAAAGTCCTACCACCAAACCAAATTAATTAACACAATAATTACTAATTATATAATATTGAAAATTTTATTGAGCCGTGGGGTGACGGTAGAGCAATTGTATTCATCATCATCTATCTATTATAGCAATAGGTATACTGCAATCTACATGCCCGTTAAATCACTATAGGCTCGAGCCATATTACATGGCACCTAACATTAAATTTGTAGATGATGATTTATGTATGTGGGTACATAACAACATATTATTATGTGGAGGTAGTGGATAGTGGATACCCGGTGAAGCTCGATTTCATTTTCCGTCCCTTTCACACTTACCATCAGGTGAGATTAAAGTGAAGAGCTTCCCGGTCTATCTTAAAAAAATATTTATTATATATACTAACACATTTATTGAAATTCCCGAGTGCAAAGTGAGTGGCAGCTCTGTTGGCGAAAAGCGTGGGCAGTTTGTCCGACAGTTGAATGCCATGCGTATACGCACTGATGGCGCCCAAGAAATTCCCACTGCGGAAAAACTCGTCGCCTTTCTCCTTGCACCACTGAGGGTCTTGCTCTTCGGGTCGCAGGTCTTCCGAGACGAAACCTGTAAATAACCGCTCCTACGTACATACATAAATCACGCCTTTTCCAACTAAGGGGTAGGCAGAGCTGTTTCAACACCCGTGCTTTGCCAGCTTGTTTTAGGTCCCATGTAACGGCATAGGGGCTAGCCCATTCACGTTGTACGGGGAACTTTAAAGGCAGTAATTTGCTACTGGCGACCCAGCCCGGCTAGCATGACCACCCAAATACGTTATGTTATTGACTTTGACTTTATTGCTTTGAAATATCAAAAAAACAATGATTTGGCTATATCATATCGTGTTTAGGCAGTTTAGCCGGGCAGGAACTCTGTTGCTCGTTCCTTGTTATATTATAACACCTGCCGCCGCCTGTCGATTAACTTTAATGAGTACCTAATGTAATAATGTAAATAGTTTTTTTTTTTTTCACACCTTTCATCCAGCCCAAAGTAAGTAGCCTAAGCACTTGTGTTATGGATACTAGATGACGGACATATTTTTAATATAATTATGTATGTAAATGTTGAAAATATACAACATAAACATATACACAACCATGACTCGGAAACAAACATTTGTGGTCATCACAAAGTTTGCCCCTACCAGGATTCGAACCCGGGACCTCTTGGCCAATACCCAGCAATCTGAGCATTCGACCAAGGCGGCCGTCAAAGTCAGAGTTACAGTACCAATCAGATATAAACACGAGTTTACCTGTTTTTATTTAAATTTTTACTTGCTTTACACCTCAAAAATATTGCAGCAACGCTCTGATAAATAAAATTGCTAACGTCACAAGATTATCATTCATTTACTAAGTAAGTACATTTTTATCTACACAGAGTTCTTTTCTCTTTGTACGTACAGTTCTTCACCCGAATGATGAATTGTACGTACCTACTTCCTGCATTATTTTTATATGGACATAGTAGCCAAACATTAGCAAGACAACTAAATTTTTTTTTGTTGGTAATTATTTAGATTATTTACGCCGCGTGGCGACGGCAGAGTAGAATACAATTGTCACCACCCCAAATCTCTCCCGTGGGTGTCGTACAAGGCGACTAAGGATAAATCAGTGATGAGGAATGGGCAGCAGCGTTCCTCTTAACCACCTAGCAATAGTACTGCGACTTTTGTGCCCGATAAATGCCAAGAGGCTCGCCACCTATTACATGGGATCTAACATACCTAATTGAGCAAACGTGGGCTAGTTCACCTCTGCCTACCCCTTCGGGGATATAGGCCTGATTTATGTATGTATGTAATATTTAGAGAGATATCATTGGCCTATAATTTTATAAATTATGTATACAGATAACTGTGTGCCCAAAAATGTCCACTATCTCAAGTTATTTCACGATCGTTACAACTGGGTTGTGTCTGCAGCTTTATGTACGTATTACTAGAAATCTAAATATCCTCTGTCAATGCGAGAAAAGATGTCAGAGCGAAATTTTCACGATGGTGAATACCTACTCTCTGTTAATTAAACACGGTCCGGCTTTTGTTTAGTTTAGCTGGGCCTTTTCCGCACTTACTGATGGGCCATTATGCGTGTCTCCTTTTATCATGCTACTTCAACCAACCCAGATCATCCCAAAAAGTTAGCATCCTATACAGACTAATCAGTATGATAAATATTTATAGGTAGGTACCTGTAGCTCTTCTAAGCCAAAACCTTGAGCAGTACGGATTGAAATGTTGTCAATGTGTGTGTGATGATATGAATCAAAAGGGAGTGAATGGCTTGACTTGATGGAAGAAGAATTTAAACATACTACGCCGACCCCGGATAGACTGGGAACAGTCTATCCGGGGTCGGCAGTTGCCCGAACAGGGCAGGGAGAAGAAGAGGTACCTGTAGCTCTTCTAGCCAATGTTATGTTCTTTATCCAGGCTTCTTCTTCTCTCGCTGTAGATTCTCTGCTTGGTGTCGGAAACGTTCGTGGTGTGTGCGTGATTACCAACTCCGCTGTCTCTCTTGTTCTGGGCAATATTCGGTTGGCCATTTCTTTCTTTATGCTCTCTACATAAGAAGATTTAACTAATGTCTTCGCCGGCTGCGGTGGTATCCTCATTTTGGCATGAGCTACTGGTTTGGTAATAGCTTTGTGTCTTGTGTCCGTAGTTTTATCAACTTCGTCGTCTGACGGAGGTAGTTCAATTATTTTCACACCAGATTCCTTTGTGTTTTCAATAAGAGCATTGTTGTTTTGTAACTGTTCGTCTTTACATATCGCATTCGATAAACGCCAGTCTTCCAATGCATCCATGGCTCGTTTTCTTTCCTCGTCTCTTCTGGAGTCCATTAGGGTATGCTGCTTCGTATCAATGTCCATGGCTTGCTGTACGGTAAACCTGTCCAAATTGGTCTTCTTTATTTGCCTCTGCTCAAAGTCTTCTTTCGCTTGCTCCTGGCATTTTTGCAGATTTTCTTGTTTCAGTTTTAGCTTGTCGGCTTTCGAGAGAACTAGCTCTAGCTGTTCCCACAAAAGCTCTTCCCTTTTAACCAAATCGAAAACTATTTGGTCTTCTTTCACAACACACTTACTTTTGCTACTATCAACATCATGCAACAAAAAGATTTCGAACAAAAACGGGCTATAGTTCGCTTTCAAATAAGAATCTGTGGTAAAGATGTCGACTTTTTCGTGTCTAACCGAGCTTATAGGTACTTTTATTTGTATGGTATCATGTGTCTGCGTCCAGACGAAATCCTTAACTAAAATTGGCATTATTATAGTTAAAATTAGCAAGTATAAGTTACTGTAGGTGCCAAGTTTAATTTTATATTAATTTACTATACAGTTTGACACTTATGTTACGTCGATAATTGTTTGATTGTTTCCATAGTGAATAATCAAAATCAAGGGATTATTGCGCATGGGATGTAGCATAGTAGTAGGTACGGTAAATTCTTCAATCAATTGTCGACCTTAACTTGTTGGTAGTAAAGCAAGAAGTCGGTTGAGAAAATCTGACATATTGTGGTAGCTTGACGCGCTGAGGCTCGAGTTCACCAACACGTAAAACAAGCGATTAAAAGTTAACTTTCTTTCATAAAGAAGAAGAAGAAAAAAAAGAAGAAGAAGTTAACCTTCACTTTTTGACAGGTCTTATCTTACCATACGATAAAATGTAAAAAAACCGGCGTTTAAATAATAATCGCCTGTTCATGTGTTGGTGAACTCTGGCCAACTGTAGGTTTTTGACATTTTATCATATGGAAGAACTGTCAAAACCAAAAGTTAGGTATCTTTTAATCGCCTGATCATGGAGGACAATAATACTACGGGAAGTAGTTCTAAGAGTCCACCCCCTGTGCCTGATTTTACGTGTTGGTGAACGCTACCATCACTGTACTTTCAATGCTCCGTGGCCGTAAAGTGGAGATTATTTAAACATTGAGTTGAGGTGTATGACACGCCTCTTCCTAATAGTCTTAACTGCCGCACTCAGAGACGTCAATTAACTTTAATGAGTATTTAATGTCAAAAATTTTCATTCAAATCTAGACCATAGACCGGGCAAGAATAGCGACTAGTTTTGAATTGTCATTTTTTGACGTTAAGTACTCATTGACGTTATTTGACGTCTCTGAGTGCGGCAGTAAGACTCTTAAGTTAGGCTAAGCCTTATTAATTAGTAGGGGAGTACTTATTAATTAGTAGGATACTACCTAGGAATCTAGACTAATATTATAAAGCTGAAGAGTTTGTTTGTTTGTTTGTTTGTATGGTTAGTTAGTTTGTTAAACGCGCTAATCTCAGAAACTACTGGTTAAAATTGAACAATTCTTTTTATGTTGGATTGTACATTTTTTGAGGAACACTATAGGCTATATAACAACTGACATTAACGCGAGCGAAGCCGCGGGCGACCACTAGTATGTAATAATAATAGGCGAGCACAATATTCTAAAAGTTCAAACACGGTGTAAAGCGTATCACAGACAAAGAAGATACTATAAAATATATCTTATCTTCGACGTATCGCTCACCATACTATTCAACGGACCACCACACACAATGAATATAAATTATATATTTTACCTTACAGTATCTTAAGATACCGGCCGATATGCGAGAGACATCTTAATATGCCAAAGACATCATAAGATGGTCGAAATATTATGTTAAGATATGGATCGAATCGGGCGACTCGCAAGACGCTTCCCATAGAATACCATAGTTGCGATATATTATAGTATCTTTACTTGTGTGCGGTCGCTTAAGATAATATATCTATATATATATAGTAGACGCTATAATATATATTATCTTTGCTGTGTGTGAGTCGCTTAAAAGTTCAAACACGGTACGGTGCGATGCTGCGACTCCTTGAGCGAGTGGTTTTGCGTCATTCGATAAACGCCGCGTTCTAAAATTAGACTTCAATCACAGTTCAGTGCGTTCACAGTTATTTTACCACTGACGTTTCCATTTACGTTATAAGTGAGAGAAGGATACTAATATGACATTTCCATAAGTTAGAGCAGGATGATGAGAAGTGTCAGAGGTAGAATAAGTGTGAACGCAATGTAGTGAAACGTAACGAACGAATGGTGAGCTAAATCTCGATTTAGTAACAATCAAACGTAAGCGCATAAGATGTGCAAGACGATGAATTTGATGAGATTTAAGTTAAATAGAGTTTAGAGCTAAGTCTAGATTCAACAAAATCAAGATTTTAAGAATTTGCAAGTGGCCCTAGAAGACTAATACGTATCGTATTCGTACCAAACGCGTTCACAGTTATTTTACCTCTGACGTTTCCATTTACGTTATAAGTGAAAGAAGGATACTAATATGACATTTCCATATGTTAGAGCAGGATGATAAGAAGTGTCAGAGGTAAAATAACTGTGAACGCACTGTAGCTGTTGTGAAAAGATAAAAACACCAAGATAGCACGGACATACAATCAACAAGTAGCACCAATTGCTCGCTTAGTGTTTATTTTAAATTAGGTAACATACAAAAAGTATATTAGGCAGTAGGTAGTTTCATTACACTATTGCGGACAATTAGTATACGCTCATAGTGAAACCCATTGTTAATATGCCTCGAATAGTGCAAAGTGGTAAGTAAATATATTATGTAGACCTAACTTATTGCATACTCCATTATGTAGCCGGAGGCATGAACACCCGCATTTCGCACATTATTTTAGGGCCAACAAATTAATATTGGGCGAGGCCATCTACCGGACGTTCAAGTAGACCCAGTTATCTCGGTGTACGATAAAATATGGGACAAAATGGCACACGGTGGTAATTGATGCAAATGTCATTTTATTCAATAACAGCAATCAATATATTTGAACGGTTTTTAAACAGTTACAGGATCCTACTGATATAATGATATAGGTACAGTCGGTGACAGAAAATGTTTGGTAAACATTTTCTGTTCCCGACTGTACCTTTAATAAGGATCACAATTGCTTGCACACATTTAGGTCACAAGTTCTAAATGTCGATTTCACAATAATTTAATTGACAACTTGACAACAGATTACCTTTTTTCTAATGATCCGACAATTAGGCTGGAGTTCACCAACACGTGAACAATGGATTATTATTTAACCGGTTCTTTTTGACATGTTGTTACACAAGCATAGAAGGAATGTCAAAAATAGACGGTTAACTTTTAATCGCTTGTTTTACGTGTTGGTGAACTCGAACCTATCGCTCTTGGAGATGGATGGAGTGACTACAGCTATCAGGGTTTGATATTAGAAAACCCATGGATTCACCGTGCAGGTGCCGGGTATAGTGTGGCTGGGAACGTCAGTGGCAGCCTTATATTGATATATCTGTGGTGGCAGCGCTTGGGAGTTGTGACAAGCGAAGGTTTATTACGGGATCCCTTCACAACATTTCAATAAAGATTTTGGTGGTTAGAAAAAGAATTTCGAATAATTATGATCTTGAGGCGGGAATCGAACCCGCGTCCGCTGCTATCCGTTATTTCTAACATTTATATAATGTTAAAATTAAAATCGAATAGTTTATTTGTAAAAATATCTGCTTTGGAATGTTAGAAATTTATTTCTACATTGCGAGGGTACCCGTTGGCTTACAACGTGAAGTGTAAAGGTTGGAAGAATTTCGGCAAGTTAATTAGTGTCTTGGGTGGCCGAGCGGTCAGGCACCTGCCCGGATAGCAGCGGACGCGGGTTCGATTCCCGCCTCAAGATCATAATTTTTCGAAATTCTTTTTATAACCACCAAAATCTTTGTAATCATTTTTGTAACATTTATATAATGTTAAAATTAAAATCGAATAACATTTCATCACTCACTTTCGCCACCCCTGACAGCCTTATGATAGTAAGATATGTGAAAGCCGCCTTAGACGCAGGTTATTATTTATAATTATCTGTAAGTAGTATCCTGTAAATATTAAAAAATATAATAACATATTGATTGCTGTTATGAAATAAAATTACGTTTTACAACAATTATCACTGTCTGCCGCACTCAGAGTCGTTCATTAAATTAGTGATAATGGGTATTTTACAAATTAACATTAAAACATCTAATTGACCGTTCCTCTCAGAGTCGAAAATAATTGATTGATTAGTTATGTGACAATTTTAAGTCAGGTTAGTGCAGTGCGTGTGTTATCCGGTGTTATCCGTAAGTGCGGAATTGCCACATGCAAAAAACCATTGAAACAATATTATTAGTTACTCTAGTTTTTATATCACAAAAGTATTGTTTTCCATTAGAATTAGTTACTAATATCTATTTAGTATAATTTTTACGTAAAAATCCATAATAATAATTTAATTTAATCAAACTTGAACTGTAAATGCCAAAACTTTTTAGATTTGGCCACACCGGACCAAAAGTCATTTATTATAAAATTAAAAAGTCAATGTCAACAAACAAGAAATACCCTAAATAATTCCATGAAAATACCAAACAAAAACATAATAATATCAAATTATTTATTTTGAGATCAAAATTGATCAAATAGATAAAGCCACTGCAAGTGGAGTCAGCCTGGGAAATCATTAACATACAAAAGTCTGAGCGGCACACTCGATATTGGCGAAATCATATAGGAAACGCTATAGAAAAAAGAAGAAGAAAAAGCCACACAAACCCTATCTTCATTAAAATAATTGATTAGTACTGTGATTGTCTTGGTAAGTATTGATAATTTCTTTGTTACATGCATGGGGCTCGATCGTTCCGGGAGTGGAATGACTGAGGAATTTAATTGTAATGCATATGTGCACAGTAATTAGTATTTTCTTATATTTTTTTGTGCTTAGATTATAGAATTATTCTATATTCTAAGGTGCATTATTAAAAAGTAACTAATTTTCTTTGCAATTTGCAGTGTGATACAATAACATTAAAAAGAGCATGGGACAATCTTAAGGCCATGACCTGTAAAACAACAGAGTGAGGGAGTTTATTAAAAACTGGAAATGGTCCATAAAATCCACCACTTTTCCCACAACAAGGAGCTATCTTAAGCAGTAAAGAAGGTAACATTTATTTTCTACTAATAAACTGTTATGAAAATATAACAATTTATATAAATTATCTGTAATCTATCTGCAGATAGATTACAGATAATATCCTTAGTTACTTTAATATCATTATTCAGGCTGCACCTTCAATTATATGTGAAGTGCAGAACTCATTTGATAATGATGGTATTGCACTGTCCATCATCGTCATAATCATCATCGCCCTGACTTTATCCCATCCTATTTGGGGTCGGTGCAGTATGTCCTCCTTTTCCATTCTCTTCTCTGTCACTTGTCATCTCCTCATTCACATCCATCACCTTCATAGGTATAGGTATTGTGCTGTCCATATAGACATAATAATCAAAATAAAACAGTACAAAATATTTGGGACAGTGAGTTTGACCTAGACTTTGCTATGGGTACCTATTAAATTTTATAAGGTTTTATATAAAATGGGCACTTGTTGATATGAATCAAGTTGTTTTATGTTACTTTTAGAAAAATTGTAAAACTTGGTGCAACTGGCTATTAGTGTATATAGTTCAATCATAACATGCAATTAGAAAAATTATTTAAATTAATGATATTATAGCAATCTTTTTTCAGATCACATTGATATAATTATTAGATGAGGGCCATATTATGAAACAAATCTAAAGACTGATAATTACACACCGAGTCAAAAATATTTTTTTACCCGGAGAATCAAGTTAAAAAGAAATTTGCTGCTGAAATGGAGGAAGAGAGGAGTAAAACTCTTCTGGAAATTTGAAAATTACCGTTCAAGGAATTAAAAATAAATTGGAACACAAAATAAAGTATTTCTTTTAAATCTACTAGTTTCATTCAAAAAAAACAAAATAAACCCCAAGCAATGAAAATGAATTAGCAGAAAAATAAAAAGATAAGGCTTATAAAAGAATTTCATTATATTATTTTAGTTTGACAATTAGTAATATTAATTGTGACTTTGCTTGATAAAATTTTGCTTTATTCTGTTTGTGTCTTCGTCTGTAGAAGGGAATTTTACATAGTCATTCATTGTTCTTGCTTAGATAGACACTTTGGTGACAACTTGTGATACTCACTGTTGATCTAATAATATTTCATCACATCACCACCTAGTTTCTGAAATAAATATATAGACAGTAATGACAGATATTGAAAGTACATGCATATATACATAAATCATGCCTATATCCCGAAACGGTAGACCAAGGTGAATTAAACACCCACTATTCGCCAATTAAGTATGGTCCCGTGTATTACGTGGCGAGCCTATTGCCATCTATCGGGCACGTAAATCGCAGTATATTGCTTGGTTGTAGAGGATTGCTGTTGCCCATTACTCATCACTGTTTACCTTCAGTTGTTTTGTAGTTGACACCCATGGGAGAAATGGGGGTGGTGACAATTATATTTTGCTCTGCCATCATCACACGGCTAATATTAAATGTAAAGTAATATACTAACCTGAAAAATCCCAGTTGCTAAATACTGCAATGTGGGCAAATGGCAAGCCTGTCCTGTTTCGGTGCTTTTTAAATCAGGTTCCAAAATTGGGAGTAAAGTATTTTTTACTGCCTGGAGTGTAAATCTGTATCTTGCATGTAATTCAAGCACATAGTTAAAGGATCAGAATAGCCACGTAAATAGAATCTAGGCTGTGATTTTCTGAACCTTCTTACGTAATCTGTAAACTTCACAAAATCTTCATCGTAATTTATTCTAAATAATTATTGAAAATATCACTATAAATGCACTGAAATATAATTACAACAAAATATAACCCTACTTTTGAAATGTCAAAAAGACGTTAAAGACGTCACATAAGAGTTAAGTAAGGGTCATCGGTCACTTAAAATTTAGGGATCATTAACGTCACTATTGACCCATTAACTGACTCTGAGAGGGAATTTTATTTAATGTTTACTTAAATGTCATTTAATGATCATTAAAGCGACTCTGAGTGCGGCAGTGTGTGTTATTTTGAGTGACGTTATTTCACCGAGATAACGGGATCTATTGATAGGTTTTATTCAGGGTTATTTTTAAAACACCAAAAACCTCTCATGACTAGATTGCTTGCTTGTTTTGTGAGTTTTATATAACGCAATACATTGCGCAAAATTATTTTTTGTTGTTTATATGTTTTGTTGTTGTTTATATGTCTATGTTTTCATTCATAAACGTAAGGACGACGCTACGCTAGGCCCGCGCACTGCTTATTGCTGATGCAAGTAGGTGTACGTAGAGTTATTGACTTACTGCCGCACTCAGAGTCGTTCATTAAATTAGTGATAATGGGTATTTTACAAATTAACATTAAAACATCTAATTGACCGTTCCTCTCAGAGTCGAAAATAATTGATTGATTAGTTATGTGACAATTTTAAGTCAGGTTAGTGCAGTGCGTGTGTTATCCGGTGTTATCCGTAAGTGCGGAATTGCCACATGCAAAAAACCATTGAAACAATATTATTAGTTACTCTAGTTTTTATATCACAAAAGTATTGTTTTCCATTAGAATTAGTTACTAATATCTATTTAGTATAATTTTTACGTAAAAATCCATAATAATAATTTAATTTAATCAAACTTGAACTGTAAATGCCAAAACTTTTTAGATTTGGCCACACCGGACCAAAAGTCATTTATTATAAAATTAAAAAGTCAATGTCAACAAACAAGAAATACCCTAAATAATTCCATGAAAATACCAAACAAAAACATAATAATATCAAATTATTTATTTTGAGATCAAAATTGATCAAATAGATAAAGCCACTGCAAGTGGAGTCAGCCTGGGAAATCATTAACATACAAAAGTCTGAGCGGCACACTCGATATTGGCGAAATCATATAGGAAACGCTATAGAAAAAAGAAGAAGAAAAAGCCACACAAACCCTATCTTCATTAAAATAATTGATTAGTACTGTGATTGTCTTGGTAAGTATTGATAATTTCTTTGTTACATGCATGGGGCTCGATCGTTCCGGGAGTGGAATGACTGAGGAATTTAATTGTAATGCATATGTGCACAGTAATTAGTATTTTCTTATATTTTTTTGTGCTTAGATTATAGAATTATTCTATATTCTAAGGTGCATTATTAAAAAGTAACTAATTTTCTTTGCAATTTGCAGTGTGATACAATAACATTAAAAAGAGCATGGGACAATCTTAAGGCCATGACCTGTAAAACAACAGAGTGAGGGAGTTTATTAAAAACTGGAAATGGTCCATAAAATCCACCACTTTTCCCACAACAAGGAGCTATCTTAAGCAGTAAAGAAGGTAACATTTATTTTCTACTAATAAACTGTTATGAAAATATAACAATTTATATAAATTATCTGTAATCTATCTGCAGATAGATTACAGATAATATCCTTAGTTACTTTAATATCATTATTCAGGCTGCACCTTCAATTATATGTGAAGTGCAGAACTCATTTGATAATGATGGTATTGCACTGTCCATCATCGTCATAATCATCATCGCCCTGACTTTATCCCATCCTATTTGGGGTCGGTGCAGTATGTCCTCCTTTTCCATTCTCTTCTCTGTCACTTGTCATCTCCTCATTCACATCCATCACCTTCATAGGTATAGGTATTGTGCTGTCCATATAGACATAATAATCAAAATAAAACAGTACAAAATATTTGGGACAGTGAGTTTGACCTAGACTTTGCTATGGGTACCTATTAAATTTTATAAGGTTTTATATAAAATGGGCACTTGTTGATATGAATCAAGTTGTTTTATGTTACTTTTAGAAAAATTGTAAAACTTGGTGCAACTGGCTATTAGTGTATATAGTTCAATCATAACATGCAATTAGAAAAATTATTTAAATTAATGATATTATAGCAATCTTTTTTCAGATCACATTGATATAATTATTAGATGAGGGCCATATTATCAAACAAATCTAAAGACTGATAATTACACACCGAGTCAAAAATATTTTTTTACCCGGAGAATCAAGTTAAAAAGAAATTTGCTGCTGAAATGGAGGAAGAGAGGAGTAAAACTCTTCTGGAAATTTGAAAATTACCGTTCAAGGAATTAAAAATAAATTGGAACACAAAATAAAGTATTTCTTTTAAATCTACTAGTTTCATTCAAAAAAAACAAAATAAACCCCAAGCAATGAAAATGAATTAGCAGAAAAATAAAAAGATAAGGCTTATAAAAGAATTTCATTATATTATTTTAGTTTGACAATTAGTAATATTAATTGTGACTTTGCTTGATAAAATTTTGCTTTATTCTGTTTGTGTCTTCGTCTGTAGAAGGGAATTTTACATAGTCATTCATTGTTCTTGCTTAGATAGACACTTTGGTGACAACTTGTGATACTCACTGTTGATCTAATAATATTTCATCACATCACCACCTAGTTTCTGAAATAAATATATAGACAGTAATGACAGATATTGAAAGTACATGCATATATACATAAATCATGCCTATATCCCGAAACGGTAGACCAAGGTGAATTAAACACCCACTATTCGCCAATTAAGTATGGTCCCGTGTATTACGTGGCGAGCCTATTGCCATCTATCGGGCACGTAAATCGCAGTATATTGCTTGGTTGTAGAGGATTGCTGTTGCCCATTACTCATCACTGTTTACCTTCAGTTGTTTTGTAGTTGACACCCATGGGAGAAATGGGGGTGGTGACAATTATATTTTGCTCTGCCATCATCACACGGCTAATATTAAATGTAAAGTAATATACTAACCTGAAAAATCCCAGTTGCTAAATACTGCAATGTGGGCAAATGGCAAGCCTGTCCTGTTTCGGTGCTTTTTAAATCAGGTTCCAAAATTGGGAGTAAAGTATTTTTTACTGCCTGGAGTGTAAATCTGTATCTTGCATGTAATTCAAGCACATAGTTAAAGGATCAGAATAGCCACGTAAATAGAATCTAGGCTGTGATTTTCTGAACCTTCTTACGTAATCTGTAAACTTCACAAAATCTTCATCGTAATTTATTCTAAATAATTATTGAAAATATCACTATAAATGCACTGAAATATAATTACAACAAAATATAACCCTACTTTTGAAATGTCAAAAAGACGTTAAAGACGTCACATAAGAGTTAAGTAAGGGTCATCGGTCACTTAAAATTTAGGGATCATTAACGTCACTATTGACCCATTAACTGACTCTGAGAGGGAATTTTATTTAATGTTTACTTAAATGTCATTTAATGATCATTAAAGCGACTCTGAGTGCGGCAGTGTGTGTTATTTTGAGTGACGTTATTTCACCGAGATAACGGGATCTATTGATAGGTTTTATTCAGGGTTATTTTTAAAACACCAAAAACCTCTCATGACTAGATTGCTTGCTTGTTTTGTGAGTTTTATATAACGCAATACATTGCGCAAAATTATTTTTTGTTGTTTATATGTTTTGTTGTTGTTTATATGTCTATGTTTTCATTCATAAACGTAAGGACGACGCTACGCTAGGCCCGCGCACTGCTTATTGCTGATGCAAGTAGGTGTACGTAGAGTTATTGACTTACTGCCGCACTCAGAGTCGTTCATTAAATTAGTGATAATGGGTATTTTACAAATTAACATTAAAACATCTAATTGACCGTTCCTCTCAGAGTCGAAAATAATTGATTGATTAGTTATGTGACAATTTTAAGTCAGGTTAGTGCAGTGCGTGTGTTATCCGGTGTTATCCGTAAGTGCGGAATTGCCACATGCAAAAAACCATTGAAACAATATTATTAGTTACTCTAGTTTTTATATCACAAAAGTATTGTTTTCCATTAGAATTAGTTACTAATATCTATTTAGTATAATTTTTACGTAAAAATCCATAATAATAATTTAATTTAATCAAACTTGAACTGTAAATGCCAAAACTTTTTAGATTTGGCCACACCGGACCAAAAGTCATTTATTATAAAATTAAAAAGTCAATGTCAACAAACAAGAAATACCCTAAATAATTCCATGAAAATACCAAACAAAAACATAATAATATCAAATTATTTATTTTGAGATCAAAATTGATCAAATAGATAAAGCCACTGCAAGTGGAGTCAGCCTGGGAAATCATTAACATACAAAAGTCTGAGCGGCACACTCGATATTGGCGAAATCATATAGGAAACGCTATAGAAAAAAGAAGAAGAAAAAGCCACACAAACCCTATCTTCATTAAAATAATTGATTAGTACTGTGATTGTCTTGGTAAGTATTGATAATTTCTTTGTTACATGCATGGGGCTCGATCGTTCCGGGAGTGGAATGACTGAGGAATTTAATTGTAATGCATATGTGCACAGTAATTAGTATTTTCTTATATTTTTTTGTGCTTAGATTATAGAATTATTCTATATTCTAAGGTGCATTATTAAAAAGTAACTAATTTTCTTTGCAATTTGCAGTGTGATACAATAACATTAAAAAGAGCATGGGACAATCTTAAGGCCATGACCTGTAAAACAACAGAGTGAGGGAGTTTATTAAAAACTGGAAATGGTCCATAAAATCCACCACTTTTCCCACAACAAGGAGCTATCTTAAGCAGTAAAGAAGGTAACATTTATTTTCTACTAATAAACTGTTATGAAAATATAACAATTTATATAAATTATCTGTAATCTATCTGCAGATAGATTACAGATAATATCCTTAGTTACTTTAATATCATTATTCAGGCTGCACCTTCAATTATATGTGAAGTGCAGAACTCATTTGATAATGATGGTATTGCACTGTCCATCATCGTCATAATCATCATCGCCCTGACTTTATCCCATCCTATTTGGGGTCGGTGCAGTATGTCCTCCTTTTCCATTCTCTTCTCTGTCACTTGTCATCTCCTCATTCACATCCAACACCTTCATAGGTATAGGTATTGTGCTGTCCATATAGACATAATAATCAAAATAAAACAGTACAAAATATTTGGGACAGTGAGTTTGACCTAGACTTTGCTATGGGTACCTATTAAATTTTATAAGGTTTTATATAAAATGGGCACTTGTTGATATGAATCAAGTTGTTTTATGTTACTTTTAGAAAAATTGTAAAACTTGGTGCAACTGGCTATTAGTGTATATAGTTCAATCATAACATGCAATTAGAAAAATTATTTAAATTAATGATATTATACCAATCTTTTTTCAGATCACATTGATATAATTATTAGATGAGGGCCATATTATCAAACAAATCTAAAGACTGATAATTACACACCGAGTCAAAAATATTTTTTTACCCGGAGAATCAAGTTAAAAAGAAATTTGCTGCTGAAATGGAGGAAGAGAGGAGTAAAACTCTTCTGGAAATTTGAAAATTACCGTTCAAGGAATTAAAAATAAATTGGAACACAAAATAAAGTATTTCTTTTAAATCTACTAGTTTCATTCAAAAAAAACAAAATAAACCCCAAGCAATGAAAATGAATTAGCAGAAAAATAAAAAGATAAGGCTTATAAAAGAATTTCATTATATTATTTTAGTTTGACAATTAGTAATATTAATTGTGACTTTGCTTGATAAAATTTTGCTTTATTCTGTTTGTGTCTTCGTCTGTAGAAGGGAATTTTACATAGTCATTCATTGTTCTTGCTTAGATAGACACTTTGGTGACAACTTGTGATACTCACTGTTGATCTAATAATATTTCATCACATCACCACCTAGTTTCTGAAATAAATATATAGACAGTAATGACAGATATTGAAAGTACATGCATATATACATAAATCATGCCTATATCCCGAAACGGTAGACCAAGGTGAATTAAACACCCACTATTCGCCAATTAAGTATGGTCCCGTGTATTACGTGGCGAGCCTATTGCCATCTATCGGGCACGTAAATCGCAGTATATTGCTTGGTTGTAGAGGATTGCTGTTGCCCATTACTCATCACTGTTTACCTTCAGTTGTTTTGTAGTTGACACCCATGGGAGAAATGGGGGTGGTGACAATTATATTTTGCTCTGCCATCATCACACGGCTAATATTAAATGTAAAGTAATATACTAACCTGAAAAATCCCAGTTGCTAAATACTGCAATGTGGGCAAATGGCAAGCCTGTCCTGTTTCGGTGCTTTTTAAATCAGGTTCCAAAATTGGGAGTAAAGTATTTTTTACTGCCTGGAGTGTAAATCTGTATCTTGCATGTAATTCAAGCACATAGTTAAAGGATCAGAATAGCCACGTAAATAGAATCTAGGCTGTGATTTTCTGAACTTTCTTACGTAATCTGTAAACTTCACAAAATCTTCATCGTAATTTATTCTAAATAATTATTGAAAATATCACTATAAATGCACTGAAATATAATTACAACAAAATATAACCCTACTTTTGAAATGTCAAAAAGACGTTAAAGACGTCACATAAGAGTTAAGTAAGGGTCATCGGTCACTTAAAATTTAGGGATCATTAACGTCACTATTGACCCATTAACTGACTCTGAGAGGGAATTTTATTTAATGTTTACTTAAATGTCATTTAATGATCATTAAAGCGACTCTGATTGCGGCAGTTAGAGCGGTAAATTAAATTAGTATTTATTTTTGTATGAAAGTAAAATCTAATGAATCATCAAAAGTCGTAGAACAAACATTGTTGCTTACAATTTACTCCTGTGAGGTTTTTGGTGTTTTAAAAATAATCCTGTATAATATCGCCCGCTTTGGGCTGCTTTTCCCTATTTGATACAAAATTTTATAAATGTTCAAAAGAATAAGATTACCATAATAGCGATTACAGTACGCTATTACCTCTCCAGCAATCCAGGCGCATAAGCGATTTACAGAGATTCAGATTAGCCAAAACTGTCTTTCTTCAATCGTTTGTCAACCTTAACGTCATGTTTGTAGTAAAACACAAAGTTGGTTGAAAAAAATGTTATTTCTTGGTAGCCTAATGTGTCGTTGACTGCACTTCCATTGTGTTTCTCGTGTTTTAGTGTTAGGCGAAATAAAACCTGAAGCAATGGGCGTAACTCTGCCTCACGAGCATTTGTCTATGGAGTTCACGCACTTCTACCGTAAACCACCGACTGCCCTAGCCGACAAGTTCTCTGCGCCATTCGTTATCGAGAACATCGGGTATCTGCGACAATATCCCTATAGCGCAAGAGAGAATCTCGTAATAAATGACAAAGACGCCATTAGTGCTATCTGGGACGATGTCAAGAGCTTCAAAAAATATGGAGGAGGTATGTACTATGTATGTGTACAGCGGCCCGCCTGCCTGACATCAACTCTCTTTGAGTACGCTGTTGTTGGTGGTTTGCCCTCCACCATTCGGGTGCCCTAAGGTGCTTATTCATACACTAACTTACCTCTTAGTTAATCAATAGCTTAACTTAGGTACATTATTGGTTAATCAATAGCTTAACTTAGGTAATTTCAGGTACAATAGTAGAAAATTCCACGGAAGGCTTAGAGAGGGACCTCGCGTTTTGCAAGAAATTGTCTTCCTGCTTGCAAGTCCATGTCGTGGCAGGGACAGGATACTATATAGCGGACACACAGCCTTCCAATAACCTGCACCTCTCACTAGAAGACATGTACGACCACATGAAGACAGAGCTGACTGAAGGCTGCGAAACAAATTCCAGTGTAAAGGCTGGCTTTATAGGAGAAGTGGCCAGCGTATGGCCCTTGAGAGGTAACTGTGATTACGCATATATTTCATGTGTCTAAGCTGATTAAAAATCGACCTTATTTGGATTCCATCTTGTGATACTGATGATGCTAGACAATGTAGGGAGAACGATCCGCCTCCGTGGTCACCAGTTACCGGTTCCGGAATTAAGATCCCGAGGTCCCAGGTTCGATACCCAAGGGAGTACAAATTTGTACACAGTTTGGTTGGTGGTGGGACTTCTTTCAAGTATGCCTGGCTAGTTACCACCCTTATTAAAATCATCTTCTCCCTGCCATGTTCCCAGTCTATCTGGGGTATGCGCAGTATGTTTCCTCTTCCATTCATATCGGTCAGACGTCATAAAGTTTTGCCGTGCATCGTGCAGACCACTGGGCAAGGTCACCTCAGAGTGTACATCTCAGGCAGGATGCTCAAAGGCGGCGAAATGGACCTAGAAAGAGGTAGAGAGGTGATCTGGAGGCATAATGCGACCCATGAAAGGGATTGGCCCTTGTGCAGCAGTGGGATTTTACAGGGCAATAAAAAAAAGTTAATATCTTTCTTTTGTTAATATCTTTATCTATGGACCTCGCGGGCATACGCTTCCTCGCAGTCTGTTCGCCTGTCCGTGCCGTTGCCGGGTTCCCCTTACTGTTCCTTTCCAGACTTTGAAATCAAAGCCATCAAGGCGGCGGGAGAAGTCCAGGCTGAACTCAAATGCGGTGTCAGCTTCCACCCGCATCGCGTGGTCGATGCACCCTTCGAGATAATACGCTTATACTTAGAGGCCGGCGGATCTGCTGACAAGGCAGTCATGTCGCATTTGGACCGTGAGTTTTTATCTTTGATAATGGTGTAAACACTGTGGTTAACGTGAAAATCAAGACTTCACAATACAACTACATTATATTAGTACAAAGTTCGAAGTTTCTTATATGTATGTTTCTTGGTTAGAAAAAGTTCGAAAAATTATATGGTCTTGATGCGGTAAGACCATAATTTTTGTACTAATTGTTCTAAGATTTATATAATGTTGAAATTAAAGTCGAATAGTACATTATATTATATTAGCTTTTCACTTCCGCTGATATCTTAAAATAATTATTCTTCTTCCTGACCTATTCCCATTCTATCAGAGGTCTCAGTATGTTTCCTATTTATCTAACATCGGGCTGACGTCATCAAGCCACCCGCTACCTTATAATTCATACTGGATGGTATGAATTACCCTAGTTGCTAGTTGTGAATGAATGCATGGAAAGGACCATGTCGAGAGACCGATGAACGGAGAGTGATTCGGATGACAACAATCCAATCCTGCCTGACACCAACCATCTTTGGGTGTGCAGTGATTTACCCTCTACCATTCGGGTGCCTAAAGGTGCATATGGCCTCACCAGGCTCTTCCTCAGTCCAGATGTTTCCTGGAGTGAGTCGGTGCTGGCACATTCTGGATTATTTTTTCGCTCCCAGACCAGCATGGAAGACAACTTGTGACTTGCTAATTTACAGGAACATTCCTGACGGACGAGAAGCTCATGGAGTTTTCGGAGCTGAAAACGTATTGCCAATTCGACTTGTTTGGCGTGGAGGTGTCTTACTATCAGCTCAACGTGGACACGGACATGCCATCCGACGCGCAGCGGATAGACAAAATAAAGCTGTTGGTGGATGATAAAAAGGAAGACCGAATACTCATGTCTCATGACATACACACCAAACACAGACTGGTAAGGACAATGTGTTAACACATTCATTCAATGCCAGTGATGCAATATTTCAAAGGCAGTGTCTATAGCGCCATGCAATATTGCGTCACAGGCACGCAACATGTTAATCGTTTTTCGTATGTAACATTATTATTATTTAATTTTATCCTACTGTGCCAAACCTACTAAAATAGGTTTAATTTTTGTTAGACTTTTGCCTAGGTCGTTCTCTACTCATGCGTTTAGGCGGCGGGTACGAAAATGGCGACGGCCGTGCGATGATACATGTACATGTTGGTGTTGTACACATGTTGTTGTTGTTGTTGTACACGTGTTGTTGTTGTTGTTGTTGTACATCAACACGGCGCCACCTAAAGACGTGTCTCGTGCGAGTGACTTTTCAAAACATTTCCACAACATTTGTACACAAGCTGGTCTCGTGCTAGACAAAATGTTTCTGGTTAAGACAAAACATTTTTTTTATTATTTAATTTAATTTGACATTTTAAATAAATTTAAGAAGTAGAAAACATTATCCATCATCACAGTTAATGTGTTTATCAATATTGGTACTCCGATTCATACATACATACATAAATCACGCCTATATCCCCGAAGGGGTAGGCAGAGGTGAACTAGCACCCACGTTTCGCCAATTATGTTAGGTCCCATGTAATAGGTGGCGAGCCTATTGCCATTTATCGGGCACAAAGGTCGCAGTTCATTGCTATTGCTAGGTGGTATAAGAGGAACGCTGCTGCCCATTCCTCATCGCTAATATATCCTTAGTCGCCTTGTACGACACCCACGGGAGAGATTTGGGGTGGTGACAATTGTATTCTACTCTGCTATTCCGATTCATTGATATAATAAAACAACCCTTCCCCTCTCTACCTCTGTATCGGAGAACAAACAACTGTGTAAATACACGCCCCTTTGTTTCGATGTTTTTGTGTAGTATTATGAAAAATCACTCGCAGCAGACTTTGTGAGTTTACGTTGCCCTTCAGCTTTGCCGATGTGAAATTTCATTTGCAGGCCAGTTACGGTGGACACGGCTTTTCTCACATCATCAACAACGTGCTGCCCAGGATGAAGTCTAAGGGGTTTTCTAAGGAAATCATAGACGAAATTACCATAGATAACCCCGCCAATTGGCTGGCTATGGAGAAGCCGTAATTAGTCATTGTTACTTCTTTTTATTATAGACCTAAGAAAAGGTATAAAAAATAGTGCATTTATGTGTTATGCTGAGGTGTCTAGCATTTAAAATTGTGCCTAAACACCGACATTTGAGATGATTTGTCTTCGACCTCGAGCGAGAGATATAATTATGGTAAAGTAATGAATGAAACAAAAGATGAATAATTTTTATATTTTAATGTCTAATATATAATTTTATAACTCGAAGGTTAACATATAATAATAATTTTTATATGTTAACCTTCGAGTGGTTTTCGAGTTAAATAAAAAGATTGGTTATTTTTAAGATAGCGTTTATTTTATTTACAACCTCATTTAATTTTGTCGCCTATAATTCTTTTCATTTAGTACAAAATTATATTTCTTAGCTTTTTGTTAGTACTTGTAACAAACAAAATTATCTTAATCTTAGAGGCATAAGGTATGGACATTCTTATATCTTAGTACATACATAATATAAAAATTATACATCATACTTTAGTCCAACGAAACACGAATGATCACAAAACTGTTTGAAAATAACCTCGGGAATGTTAAACTCCCACCAGTATCATTGAGTAGGTAGGGGAAGGGGACCGAAACCGGGCATACTGACTAAAGTGGACACTGTTGTGCATATAAAATCCGATATAATACCCCATAATAACTGCTGCCAATAAAAGATGTGTGGTAATTGAGGTGAAGATTTTTTTTTTAGTTATTCAAGTGACATTTTTATTTTTCTAAATACGTATTTAGGTACGTTTAAAACAGGCCGTTACATAAATAAATACGGTTACACCCCTAACTTTAATTAAACTACGCCCCAATAGAAGAGCTGCAATTTATTTTCCTAGCCGTTCTGCGATCGAACACTGGACTTCATCATAGAACTAATGCAACTAAATGTGTCCTGAGTTCCATAGGACTATAGGGGCACTGTTACTGCGATGTTTTCTTAAATGCTTGTTCTACGATGAGTCTAACTGCCGCACTCAGAGACGTCAAATAACGATAATGAGTACTTAACGTCAAAAAATGACAATTCAAAACTAGTCTCTATTCTGGCCAGGTATATGGTCTAGATTTGAATGAAAATTTTTGACATTAAATACTCATTAAAGTAAATTGACGTGTCTGAGTGAGGCAGTATGACACACCACTGTGTTTAACAAAACAAGTTGTGCCATAGACCAAAGAAAAACTAGAAGGGATTGTGTGTCCTAAATCATTATGGAACATTTTATGGGATAAACCAGAGACGCCTACACACAAAACACTGATGGTGCTTCTACACGGTGCATGAAGCTTGCGCATGTTGAAGCAATTGCGCGGGTTACATGCATCGTGTAAACGAGTCCAGCGATTCGAGGATGCACCTGCACAAGTAACATGCGCAAGTAGCCTGCGCGCGCATCACATCGCCCTGGTTACTTGCGCAGATACATGCTGACAGCTGTACAAGACCCATAGGTACATAATGTACTCGCGCGGGCAGCATGCACGTGTGACTTGACCAAGTAACTTGCGCAAGTAGCCCGCGCCTTTGTATATGCACTGATCAACTAATTTGAGCATGCTACTTGCGCAAATAGCTCGCGCATATACTTGCCCCAGCCACTTGCTCCGTGTAGAAGCACCATAACTGAGAACTGACAAGCCGACGCGGAGATAAACAGTGTAACAGCCAATCACAACGCTCGAAATATGAGCTCCTTCGCATTTGGGACGTCGTGATTGGCCAATTCACGCGCAGGTGGCCTCCTGGGTGCATGGCCGTTCTTATGACGTTATACAAGACGGGAAATAAAACAGAGAGATGCGGGGAGTAAATATAAAAAGTTCAGTTAATTACTTAAATTTGAGCTATATACCTATTGCTGGTAAAAGCGTTGGTACTTAAAGTACCTAATTGTGCAGTGAATTGCATACAATTTATTAACAGTTCGGTATAATACGCCATACTCAATAAGTGATAGTTTACTCTATACTTTAATGTAGCGGCTCTAGGCGACCATTGACTGCGAGCTGTCGACTATAGCCAACAGTACTTCAATATTACTAACTGCTGCTTACTCATACATAAATCACGCCTATATCCCCGAAGGGGTAGGCAGAGGTTTCGCTAATTATGTTAGGTCCCAATGTAATAGCTGGTGACAAAAAACGCAGTACATTGCTAGGTGGTATAAGAGAACCGCTGCCGCCCATTCCTCATCACTGTTTTAACCCTTAGTCGCCTTGTACGACACCCGCGGGAGAGACTTGGGGTGGTGACAATTGTATTCTGCTTTGGCGTCACTACACGGCTTCGGTCGGTCAAAAAACGACAATTCAAAACTAGTCGCTATTCTCGCCGGGTCCAATGGTCTAGATTTAAATGAAAAATTTTGACATTAAGTACTCATTAAAGTTAATTGACGTCCCTGAGTGGGGCAGTTAAACACCCAATAAAGATAGATAACCTCTTCTTCCATGCTGGCCTGGGAGCGAAAAAATAACGTAGAATGTGCCAGCCCCGACTCGTCCCAGTAAGCAAGTGACGTGGACAAAATCTCTCTCCACCACTTGACAGTGTCTCGGGATTTAGTGGGAGGATTTTTTTCCCCGAGGAGATTTTCTCCACGACCCGTGCTACGGGGGTCG
Organism: Cataclysta lemnata; assembly: GCA_963931975.1. Lineage (NCBI taxonomy): Eukaryota > Metazoa > Arthropoda > Insecta > Lepidoptera > Crambidae > Cataclysta > Cataclysta lemnata. The sequence continues at coordinate 13,289,600 of OZ008352.1, forward strand.
GTGTGTCGTTAAAGTCGACTAAAGTGGGGAATAGGCATGATGACTAATTTTGAAAAACTACACCACATTATTTTCACGTACATATTTACTTTACTTAAAATAAATTATATATTTTGTAAAAAATATTAAGGTTTTCAAAGAAAAAACATATTTTGGAATTTTCCGCCAAAACAGCAATGGCGTCTGGGTGACGTCAATAAAGCGTAAACATGAAAATATAGTGATTTCAATTAACAGATAAAATATCAAAAAAAATGTGACGTCACGCGGCGCTTGACCAAATATGGCGGATCGCTTTATTTTGTATTTTTATAAAATAAATATCACAAGTACAATCTGAGAACATGTGATTTTTATCGGCTCTCCTTAAGCTTCATTATGATTATAAATCATTGATACTTTGTTAGTGTCATCATCCATAGTCACTATACGGGCATGCCCGCGCAGTGACCATGGATGACCCGTTCGTATAGACTATACTGACAGCGACGGTCCTACACTAAGCAAACATCGCACAGACCTAATAGAAGCGAGGTCCGGCGGGCATGTCCGTGTAATGAATTCCCCGCTTAAAGGGGCTTTAGCTGGGGTAGTTGTGACACAGTCATAAGTGTAATTTCGTCACAGTCGCCGTGGTGAATCAATATGCAACTATTCAATACAGCCTTGAAGTTGAGAAACGTTGGAGAGAAAGTGCATAGCATATAATTATTACAAAACATTTTAAGCCTGTCGTTAAAATTTGCCAAGTCTTCAATACATAGTAAGTTCAATTTCAGTTATTAATATGTCAATGTCTTCTTGAAGTTTTTTGTAACATCTCATGACAAATCTGTATACACTACACTGCATCCATACATAAATCACGCCTATATGCCCGAGAGGGTAGGCAGAGGTGAATCAACACCCACGCTTCTATTTTTACGGAAGATAAACAATCCATTGAAGATTTTTTCGAAATTAAATAAGAAAAAATACTTAATTTATTAATAAATTTAATTATTATTAAAAATACAAGAATTTGATATTTGCAATTAATGAATAGTTTCTCGAAATTGTTGTCATAAAAGGCCTATCAAGACTGTTTGTTTGTCATGCGATGTGGTGACGTTAGAGCAGAATAAATTGTCACTACCCCTTATCTCTCCAGCGTCCAGTGTCTTACAAGGCGACTCAGTTAGAAAATTGAGACGAGGAATGGGGCAGCAGCGTTCTTGTTATAACATCAAGTAATATACTGCGATTTAGCTGCCCGATAGATGGCAACAGGCTCGTCCCAATGACATGGGAGTAAAATAATCACTAACCGCCGCACTCGGAGGAGTCAATGTACGTTAATGAATACTTAATGTCAAAAAATTACAATTCAAAACGAGAGTTCGCTCCAATAACATTATTTTCGCTCTTATTGCAAAGAGTTAAGGTTCTACTAGCGAACTCTAGTCGCTATTCTTGCCGGGTCCATGATGGTCTAGTAATAAATGAAATTTTTTGCCATCAAAGTTAATTGACGTCTCTGAGTGCGGTAGTGAGATTTACTTTTTAACATTTCCCGCCAAAATTCATTGGAACAGACTATACAAGAGTTGCCATTAACAAATATTACACAGTTAATTAAAACAAGTTAACAAACAATTGGCACATTCCGAAGTCGTCAAACAACCAATGTAATTAGAGCTTTATAAGTCATGACATAAACCTGCTTTTAATTTTTAATTAGTCCTACTATTGAAATTCTCTTCGGCGCCCTTAGTTTCAAACAAATTTTAGTGATCACCTTACACGGGTAGATAATTGTTTTAATTGCGCTTCTCTTCATAGGCATGATGACTATTTTTAAAAAACTTCACCACGTTATTTTTGAGTTTCTACTTTACCCAAAAATAGATTATATTTTTGTAAAACTTAAGATTTCGATAGAAAAAAAAATGCAATTTAAAATTTCCACCAAAACAGCAATGGCATCTGTGTGACGTCACGATTTCGTAAAACATGACAGTATCTATAGTAGTGATTTTGATTTCCAAATAAAATGTCGAAACGGTGTTAACGATATCTTGACGTCACGCGACGTTTGAACGGTCATGACGGATTGCTAAGTTTTGTATTTTAATAAAAATAAATATCAATCACAAGTATAATCTGAGAACAAGTGATTTTTTTATCGAATCTCCTTATCCTAAATTATTATTACATATTGATGATTATTACACAGTGATTCTTTGTTAGTGTACACTACACACAATGTCTGAAGTTTAGATCATGAGTCCGTCCCATGCCTTGTTCACAGACCCTTTGACCGCTAGTCGTATTTATACGAAGGTACTTCCGTCCCAAAAAATACTCCATCGTGCCTAGCCAAGTGGCAAAAGATACAACGTTTCTATCGAAAAAATTACAATTGAGAACGTTAATAGGTATGCCAAATCGCTTGTTACAGTAAAGCTTGTATGTATACAAATACACTAGTTTTTGTTGTAATCAAAAATACCTATTAGTTTTGATTTTACAGGCAGTTACACTTACGATAAATATCCAGTCCCGTTAACAGTCACGTGACCGCATGTAACGTCATTTTACAACGCTCAGCAAGTTTACCTCTATAAATCGAAAACAGTTGACATTCTTAAGTTTCGACAGACCTACTCTTCCATTTGACACAACGGCCGCCATGTTGTTTTCTGTGCAATATATTGAAACGTGTGTAATATATTTAATCTATTTTAACGCAAATGCGTCAGTTCCATGCATTTGCGTTTAAATCGATTGGCCACTTGTGTAGGCCTGATGGGAATGTTTTTTTTTTTTGTCGAAAATACCGACTGGGGGTGGTCAAAGAGAACATTTTAAATTAGCGTGATCACTAGTCTTCAAGGTCCAAATTCTGCAGCTCCTCATCCAGGTCCTCGTCCAGGAAGAGGTTCTCGTTGATGGGCACGGCGCCGCCCGTGTCGGGGGCTTCGCCCTCGGGGCTCTCGCCCTCCTTGTGGTCGCCGTTCTCCAGGCCTTTGCTGAGCTGCTGCAACCGGTCCTCTGAGGCCTTCGTACCAGAGTCGTCCACCTGAAAAACATGAGAAACATAGTAAAATTTATTTTAGAACTAGTGGTAGCCCGCGGCTTCGCTCGCGTTAAAGTCGTTTATTATATAGATAGCCTATAATAGCCTTCCGCGATTAATGGACTATCCAACACAAAAAGATTTTTTTCAATTTGAGAATGTAGATTCTGAGATTAGCGCCTTCAACCAAACAAACAAAGTCTTCACAGCTTTATAACAATTGGTATGGAGGAAGAAAAATATTTTAACAATTTAAGTTCAAATTAAAACAAAAACTAATAATTAAAAAGCAAACCCAAGCTAAGCCGAATTTCAATTTGTCAAAATACCTGCATTGGATGTAAGAAATTGTTTCTACATTGCGAGGGAATCCTTTTACAACATTCAATTCGGAAGCAGGGGGGACATTAGAGGGCTGGTGATGATGTTGAAGGTTTCGAGTTAAAAAAAAGGTTAACTCGAAGGCCTCCATGCCGTTACCAGTCTTCCATCCACAAGTAGGGGGACATTCTAGGGCTGGTGATGATAGACATTCCAATCCGCAAAAAACAGTTTATGATGATGGCAAAGCTTCCGGGTGGTTGCCTCGCAGGCTTCCATGCCGATGAGGTCCAACCGCAGCCCCCGGTACTGGTCCGAGTACACGAGACATCAAGGCAAGGGCCTTTACGTATTTAAAAAAAAAAAAAAGATGGTGCGTTTCGAGCGGTTACCTCGCAGCCACCGTGCCGTTGCCAGTCACAAGCAGGGCTGGCGATGACAGGCACCACATTCCGCAAAAAAAAAAAAAAACTCACCTCGCAGGCCTCCATGCCGATGAGGTCCAGCCGCAGCTCCCTGTACTGGCCGCCCTCCTCCTCGTCCTCGTCCTCGTAGCGCATGAGGTCGACCGCCTCGCCGTCGTCGTCCTCGTCCGCCGCCAGCGCCGGGTCGAACGAGAACATCTCCCGGCCCGACAGCCCGACGGCGCGGCCCGCCTTGAAGTCGCTGCGCCGCTGCTCCTCAGCCGCGGCCAGCGCCTCCTACGACACAACACAACAAGTTTTGAAATAAAGAAAGAAAAAAGTTTATTATATATAGTATATATAGTACTGCGACTTTTGTGCCCGATAAGTGGCAATAGGCTCGCCACCTATTACATGGGACCTAACATAATTGGCGAGACGTGGGTGCTAGTTACCTCTGCCTACCCCTTCGGGGATATAGGCGTGATTTATGTATGTATGTATGTAAAAAGTTTATTCAGACATCATAACCAAGTTGAAGGTCTGTTAAAGAAGGGCAGCGCCTCCTGCCACACAGCATAACGGTTTTCAAATGAAGAAACAGAGAAAAACGTTAATTCAGACAACATAATCAAGTTGAAAGTCTCCTACCATACATACAATATAATACAACAAGTTTTGAAATAAACAAAGAAAAAAGTTTATTCAGACATCATAACCAAGTTGAAGGTTTGTTAAAGAAGGGCAGCGCCTCCTGCCACACAGCACAATGGTTTTCAAATGAAGAAACAGAGAAAAACGTTTATTGAGGCCACATATACGGTGCAACACAACAGGGCACCGTTTTCAAAGAAATAAAGAGATAAAAACCGTTTATTGAGACAACATAATATTGCAATACAACAGGGCACGGTTTTGGAGACTGAGTGGCTGGAGGAAAAGTACCCTTAATATTGCTGATGGCCAATTCACCAAAAGGAACATTATACACATACAAACATACATAAATCACGCCTATACCCCCAAAGGGGTAGGCAGAGGTGAATTAACACCCACGTTTTGCCAATTATGTTAGATCCCACGTAATAGGTAGCGAGCCTATTGCCATTTATCGGGCACAAAAGTCGCTTGCGATGAAATCTTTAAATAACTGTAATGTCATTCGACATTCACCGTGGACCCTCCTCAACGATGCGATGTTAACATATAAATAATAGTTAAGTATACCTGTTTCTCCTTAATCTTCTTCTTCTTCCAAGCGAGGAAGGTTTCCAGTGTGATTTTAGTTTGGTTAGCGCCTAGAGCTGCTCGCTCTCTCTCTATCAAATCTACTAGGGAAATTTCATTTTTCTTCTCCTCCATTTTCTTCTTGTCCCGTTTAAGGACGAAGCCGGCAGGCAAGGCGTGCCTGTATATACATTTGGCTCCAGACGGGCACTCCCAGAACCAGCCATACTTTGATTTCTCCACGGCTTCCAGGAAATGTTTGCAAATCTGAAATGTTAATATTAATGATTAATTCAACATTAATTCCCTTTAAATATATATGTACATATAGCTGCTCTCTTTTAACTAGAGAGACAACATAGCCTCATATATAATACACAAACATTAATTTGTTATATTAACTGCTTAGAAGAACTTATCAGAAATTACTGTATTTAATAAAAACTGCTATTTTAGGAAAATTTATTAGTTATGTTATATTATTTTAAAATATATTAGGAAATTATATATTAATATTTCGAACCTTAGAACTGACCACCAATGTTTTAAAATCAATTGTGTTTCCTTCATATTACAAGTACAAGGTTGTACAGTTTGTAATGTGTACTCAATACAGACATATGTAATTGTTTATAATGTAAGCCATATGTGAAGTACTGATTAATTAATATTCAATTAGTTAATACAGGTGTTTTTCAGTGATAGTATGAGTATATTGAACAGACGTTGTAGAATAACATGATGACTAGGGTAATAAAGAGTGTGAAATCTATTCTACACATATAGGTACATATAGGATTATTTGTAACACACCAACAACCTAGTAAGATTAGATAGTTAATATCACAAACACCATTTATTTTACGAGTTTCAACATAACTCCAATACATACATTAAACAAAAATTATTTTTCAAATTTTTATTGAACCATCGTGACATTTGTCCAATAACTTTTTTATTAGCCTCTTAGATCGCACTACTGGGCAAAGACCTCCCCCGCAACCCTCCTTCTTTCGTCCTTCTTTTTTGTACAGTTTTAGTGCCACATCCAAATTTCTGTATTCATCACCAGCCCTTTTAATGTCCCCGGCCTTCCCTGTGGACGGAAGAATATAGGGAGGATGGGCCATATCCTAGACGCTGGGTAGTGCGGATAGATGGGTATTAACGACTGCGGATGCAGCCGGGACCATCGGCTTAACGTGCTATCCGAAGCATGGAGGAAATCGAGATAATTAAGTTTTGGTTACCCATCAGGCCGGCCATAATGACCGGCCTTATCGAATATTGCTTAGTTTGCGCAATCGCAAGCCGATCTCACTAAGCAACGGCGCTATCAAACTCCTCAATTTTTTAATTTTAGTATTAATTATTTAATATCTTTTTGACATCAAACAATCCACTCCCTTTTGATTTGTATCATCCATCACACCGGAAAGTTGCTAGTGATGAATAAATGTAATCATACCGATATGTATGGAAGAGGAAACATACTGCGCCGACCAGAGACATAAATGGAAAAATAAGAATTTTAAATACATCTTCTACATGCCCATGTAGAAGATGTATTTAAAATTCTGTCAACTCACAATATCTGTTGTAGGCCGCTGCTTGTCGCCCTCTCCGTGCTTTTTTTCCACAACCTCTTTTAATTTGTCCTCGTCCCAGTTGTCCATGTTGTCATCGTCGTCTCTCATGTCCACGTACAGTGAACGTTTCTCAGCCTAAATGCACAACAGTATATTAAAAACTGTACTTTAAATAGTTGAACGCAGTACAGACATAATTATTAATTTTACATACATACAAAGAAAATTGTGATTAGAAAAAGTTTGAAAAATTATAGGTAAACACCACATGCATGCTTAACTAAAGATAACAGAAATGATACTCAAAGTTTCGAGTCCTGTTTAACATTTAAGTACATATTGCCAAATGACATTCTTTTTTTTCCTTACAAATTCTAAAGACAAAAATTATCAGTATTACATTCCTTTCTTTCTTTATACTCTATATTAAAATCTTACGTGCTGATATTAACTCACCTTCCTCTCTATAGTTAAGTCATGGGAGAATTTGCATTTATCACCCTTGAAGCATTGTCCTTGTTTGAAGTATGCACACACCACAGATTTGGGGTCAGTCCCTGAATAATAAAATTAATAAACATTTATAATTCAACATTCAATTAAGGACAGTAAGCAGACGAAAGGATGGATAAAGGAGCTTTAAGTATACGAAATGTAATCATTGGATGGGTGATCAAATAGATATACTATTATCTGGAATTCCTCTGTGTTTCCAAACGCATGTTGGTCCCTGCAGTGCATCTGCAGTTGTTAACAACAATCCATATTGGGCTAGGGTGGTTGGTTGTTGTCCATTCTTGCCATATTCTTTGCCCTAGCAGTAGAGACATTAAAGGGACAGGACAGTGAAGGGACATAATACGAACCTCAGGACATTATAATCCAAGTCTTGTTTATAAACATTAGTATACAATATATGAATGAATGTACAAGTTATACTATTGTATCCTCTGGTCTTCCTCTCATCCATCATATTTCTACTTACATAACATTAATCCCTTCTCAACAGTTACCTGGGTACATGTTAACCTGTTGCTCCAAATTTTTCAACATCATCATATTTCAAACTTTGCCTGACAAACTCATTACTTTCAGTCAACCTTAGCAGTTATCTCATATTGTCAATATTATACTGTGGTGTGATTAAAATCATTTCTAATAATATGACCACCGTTAAGGAACATACCTTTTTCAACTTTTTGTATTTGGACAGGTTTAAACAACATGGCTAATTCCTTTTGTTCCTTGAGTTTCTGTTCCTTGTCCTTCTTCTTGTCTTCCATAGGCTTGGCGGGGTGAATGCCACCGCTTTTCACTTGCTTCTCCACTTGCTGGATGAATTTCTGCTGTTTTGCACCTTTCTTGTTTTTCAGACCAAACGTTTTATCCTGCGGGATTTTAAGACATGTATTAATTACATGTATGAAAATGAAGTTCTCATGTGTTTTGCACCTTAAAATGGCTATGTAATAATTATATCATAATTTATTTGTGATTGACACATGTTCGTGACTAACATGATGAGAGAACCATAGACTAATCCCATTGCACTTCACTAGATTTTATGCCCAATCTATTATAATACTTGCATCAATGTTGTGAAAACATACCTCAATTAGAAAAACCCAAGCACGTCATATATTTGTTCATCAAGTAAAAGTACTGTAACTCCTGTACTCATCCATAGTTATGTAAGTCTTATTGTTATATATGTACTTAAATATGTATATATGACAGTGTGTAAAATATAATACAAATTAATTTTTAATGATGTAAGTATTAAATAATATATTAATATTCAAATGGGTAGTTCTGTTATTGTAAGTAAGCACTTATGTATAACTTATAATAATAATTGGTACACTAACAACTTTCCTCATTTTTACTCTAAATCTTTCCTGTCCATCCAAAGGTTGTCTGGAAGAGATCGCTAATATAGCGATAAGGCTGCTCAGTGTACATTGTTTTTGTTATTGTTTTCTTTCTGTATTGGACATTTATCTGTGTAAAATAAAGAATATCTGTCTTTCTATGCTTTTTATTTGAACATTATATTAGAAGTTTAATTATTTTAGAAAAAATATTATTTTTGTTTGTCCCATGATAAGATTTACAGAGGTTATGACTGCAGTAAGCCTCCAATCGGGCTGTTGTGTCTAACCATGACATTATAATGTAGAATAATAAAGTTTGCAAAGAATTACACCAATAGGTGGTATAAGAAATATGCATCGTAATCTTAAATAGATAAGTCAAGCATTTATACAGGGTTATTTTTAAAACACCAAAAACCTCGCAGGGGTAGACAGCTAATATCATAAGCAACAAAGTTTGTTCTACGCTTTTTGATGGTTCGTAAGTACTTTCATACAAAAATAAATACTAATTTAATTTACCGCTCTAACTGCCGCACTCAGAGACGTCAAATAACTTTAATGAGTACTTAATGTCAAAAATTTTCATTTAAATTTAGACCAAAGACCTGACAAGAATAGAGACTAATTTTGAATTGTCATTTTTTGACACTCAGTACTCATTATCGTTAATTGACATCTCCTAGTGCGGCAGTAAAAGTCAATAACGTACTTCCATCAGCATTGAGCAGCGCGCGGGTCTAGCGTAGTCGTCGTAGTCGTCGTCTTTTTGTTTATGAATGAAAACATAGATATATGTCACGCAATGTATTGCATTATATTAAAACTCATAAAACAAACGTTGTTGTTTATAATGTTAGCTATGTAGTAATGGGAGATTTTTGGTGTTTTAAAAATAACCCTATATAAAATGTACTCCAAAATCATAATCTTGCTGTCCTGTTTCCAGGTTATCTAGTGCACATTAAGGACATATAATTCGCATTGGTCAGAAATAATCATGCTATCCCTTATTACTTCATTCATCACACCTATCGATTTGAAGATCCTTGGGGGAGGGAGGCTTATGCCCAACAGTGGGTGTCGCACAGCTGACTACCTACGTGTATAAATAGCAGGTTTTTTTTTAATTTAGTGCAAGTAGTGGGTTGTTTTACCTCAATCACTTTCTCCTTCTTTTTCTGCTCCGTCTTTTTGTTTGGAGCAGCTCCAGCACTTGCTTTTTTCGGCGGCATGGTTATAGGTTGCCAAAACCTCTACTGTAAAATGAAAAGAAAACCAGGGTCTAGCATATTTCTTAAAAGTACAATTTAAGACGAAACAGTAATGATGATAACAAAAAATATATTACGTTTATCCCAGAAGTAAATAAAATGATTTAGGTTCAAAAAAACTTTCACACGAACGAATAAATAACCAGCCGTCCGTGGAATCAAAAATCTGATTTGACAGCAAGATGACGTTGAATTGTTGTCAATATATTTTTTTTTGTTGTTTTAATTCTGCTACAGGAAATCCCTTTGCCTACTTTTAATAGAAGACAAAGAATATAGTCCATGCAGCCATGTCTTTAGTGTTATTTTTAATGTGATAAAACTAATTACATGGCTGCATGGACTAGATACCTGTCACATGAATCTAGGGCATGGCGGGCGACTGATAATATGATGGTGGGTGAAAACCAAGCAAACCACTTGTCGACGCCGCAAGCTAACTTCAACCTTGCAGCCATCGAAGTTAAGCACATATTGCTGCGACCGCGATTAGCCGCGGTCATTCTATGTACCTACGGTTGGAAGGGATCCACGCAAGGACGCCATCTTTTTTTTTCTATTCATTAACTATTCAAACTCTTACTGCCGCACTCAGAGACGTCAAATAACGTTAATGAGTACTTAACGTCAAAAAATGACAATTCGAAACTAGTCGCTATTATTCTTGCCGGGTCTATGGTCTAGATTTGAATGAAAATTTTTGACATTAATTACTCATTAAAGTTAATTGACGTCTCTGAGTGCGGCAGTTAAAAACGAATCATTACAACTGTAAACTAATTTCCTAGTATACCTATAAAAGTGAAAATCTAGTTTTCTTTCCTTGTTCGTCTAATCCCGAACACCACTAAAAACTTTTACACTTTTTTTACCTACAACACCACAATGAGTGACACCCATATTATAATGTAAAATTAATTAATAATAAATACTAAAGACATGGCTGTATGAGCTAGTCTCTTTGCCTTCCCTGAGAAAGGGAGATCTTGTCACTGTCACTCCTGTCACTCACTCAGCAGATTGAGAGAGTGAAACTCGAACTCGAAACTCGTCAGTCTGTTTCTGTTGCCGACTGTTTGTTGTCTGTATTGTTGTATTTCATTCCAACTGAACTCTGAAAAAAAACTCAGATTAATATGAACCGGGAGATGTGACTGTAATTCCGCGCGTAAAGTAAAATAAATATTCAGTGAAAGCATGCGATGGCAAGTGCCAACAAGTATAAAACTATATTGTGTAGTGTAAAATAGCGATTTATTTTTAAAAACAATGGAAATTGTGGATGTGGAAGAGTGTCAGCCTGACCCACTAGTGGTGGTGAGAAAGAAAAGTTTGTGGGCCAAAATAAACAATAGAACAACCTACGGATATTTATTTAACATTGTGATATCAATTTTACTTCTTACCTGTCTCGTGTTGGTGTTATATTTCTTCAAGGAGTATTTGAGAACAATTTTATTCTGGGTGAACCATCAAGACCCTTGGATAATATTTTTGTTGTTCCTGGGTCTGTTTTTGATTGTGAGTTTTCCAGTGACTGTGGGGTATTTGGTGTTAATAATAACAAGTGGTTACTTATTTGGTATTTTGAACGGACTGGGGACTGTGTTGGTATGTGCCAACTTCGGCGTGGGGGTGGCACACTACACGCTGCGGGCGTTACGAAGCTACCTCCCACTGGAGAGGCTGCTAAAGAACGAGACTGCCCGCGCACTGCTGAAAGTAATATCAGGGCCACAAGCTTTCAAGATTGTTTTCTTCGCGAGGCTCACTCCAATACCTTTCGGTCTGCAGAACACAATTTTCGCTGTAAGTAAATATTTTCATTAGTTGAGTTATTGTGACATGTCAACTGACTTGTGAATACAATACAAACACTTTATTGCACACAAGAATATACAAATACAGAAAACATCAAATTAAAGAAATAAACTCAATAGGCGATCTTACTGCTAAACAGCAGTTTCTTCCAGACAACCATGAGAGTAACATAATAGGCGATATAGAAACTGGGTAGGCATGCCATTTTTAACATTATGTGAATAATCTGTGATCACTTAATTAACTCATTTAATAGAATCTTGAGTTTATTTTAATTCAACTTAGTTAAAATTTCTGATTAAGATGTGTGGAACAGCTTTGTTTCTATGGACATTTAAGAATAGATAATAGAAAATCTATCTATTGACTGATAACTATAAACACTCCTGTTTATCCCTGAATGCTCAGAGATGTTTTAACACCTGATTTCCACTAACTGTGTTATGTCCCCCTTGAAAAGAGGTGAGCTGTATTACCATCTACAGCTAACATTTATCACAGTATACCAGGAAAGCTGCTGCCCATTGCTTGTCATATTGAAAACCCTTAGGTGCCATGTATCACACCAGCGAGCGGGATAGTTGAGTCTATAATATATTCAAAATTGAAATATATTTTTACTAAGTGACGTTGTAAATAAGCAGAAATAATTTGTTGATTGACACAAAAAATTTACCTGGTCATTACCCCAGTGCCAGGTATATACGACTATAGGCTAGTACTCTTAATATTATGCTCGTCTAATATAACACATGCAACAATTCCAAAAATACTTAAAACATTGTGTGTTTCATTTTTTTTGTATTTAAGTAGCCGCTAATAACATGCTAACAGAAATGTAATGGTAAGTTTACAGTTCTCACATGAAGATGTGAGAAATGAGAAGTACTTAATTTATATTATAAATGTATTTTCAGTTTTCTTAATGAATTTTATTCAAGAATAAAAAAAATAGACAGTAAACAACCACATAAACAAGTGAGCATTTTATGAAATCATTAGGGTAAGGGCCTAATCAATTACAAAGATATATATACAAAGATTTTGGTAGTTAGAAAAAGAATTTCGAAATATTATGATCTTGAGGTGGGAAATCGAATAGCCTAATCAATTATTTAACCTCAGCCTCAAGCCCTTAAATGTCTCTACTGCTGGGGCACAGGCCTTCCTTATGGATGGAAGATCGGGAGAATGAGCCATACACCTACCACGCTGGCCCATTGAGGATTTGTAGATTAACAACTGCATATGCAATTGGGACCAACAACTTAATGTGCTTTCAGAAGGATGGGGCAACTGCAGATAATACATTTCTGGTCACCCATCCAATGACAGGCCTTAGCAAATATTGCTCAGTTTACACCATTGCAGAAAGAGTGTGATAAGCCACTGCTCTATTGAACTCCTCAGATCTCTTATACTTGTAGTCAAATTTAAAAAAGTAATCATTTAAATTGGCACTGTTAAACCAACTGTGTCAATTAACCTAAAGTTCAATAGGTGAACTCAATTGCCCAATTTGGCTTGTTAGTCAGTTTTTGCCTAACATTATGAATATTTGTTTTTTTTTTTATTTTATACTGTTTACAGGTAAATTTATTGGTAAAATTATATTTTAACATGTTATTTATATTTATAGCTATCTTATTTTTACATAAATTAAAATGCACAAGTAATTAATTTTAAATTTGTCCTATAAACAATTTGATATGAATGATTAGATGAAGGATTAAAATTGATTATATCAAAATATTCCTCAATTAAGTATATCTACATATCTACATGTAAATCTACATGTGTGTTTTTGTGTTTTTACATAGAATCAATAATTTGTAACAAAATATTGATTCTATGTTTGGATGAAATTCGCATAAGTGGCAGTAGTAAAGTAAGTGAGCAATAAAAAGATATACCTGTAAAACATTAGATTAAAAAAAACGTAAGTCCTACTCAATGACAACCTCAGTGGCTGTCGCTTTGCTTAACTTTCTTAAAGGCCTTGGTTGTGGTTTTGCTTTCATTCGATAAAGAATGAAAGTTCGACTAATTGAGGTTAACCCCTGCCCCTACGGTATCATAATATTATCAACTGATAAAAATGACGCTCCAAAACCACCCGTTGACTTAATGCAAGTTACCTACATTTTTTGTTGTCAACTCTATACGAACTGGCTAGCGTGCGCGGCCGCACGCGATCGGCGGCGGAAGGATCAAAGTCAAAATCAATTATTCCGATCTGTCACCCTGCTCTGTCCCCCTGGGGCGACAGAACGGACAAAAAAGTTTGGTCTGTCCCTGGTCTGTTTTGTTTGCCAGCGATGAGGGGACAGTTCGTGATTCGTTAATCATGTCTTATGAATCGTCTAGAAAAGATGGAGGAGTGTGCAGCATGCCCCAGTCTATTCTATAATGATAGGTCTCCAAAACCCACCCAAGCCCCGATCTGCAACGAAGCGCCGACCCCGACGCATTCAATACCAAAGTACCTAGATACTAAACGCACCAGAGCCCAACGCTCCGCTAGCAGAACGGTACGCAAGTAGGCTGTAGAGAAACCCACCATTGTCAACGAGTAATGACATTGCAGGTCCGTTGTAAATTATGCACCAGATACAATCCCATCACAACTTGCCAAATAATCCGGTATCTGTTACCTGCAGCATCACAGCATGTTGTCGCACGCGCCCGCGTTCAGTCTGACCCGTTCATCATCGTTCCATCATCATCATCACCAGCCCTTTTAATGTCCCCACTGCTGGGGCACGGAGCCTTCCCTATGGATGAAAGAATATAGGGAGATTGGGCCATAACCCACCACGCTGTCCCAGTGCGGGTTGATGGGTATTAACGACTGCAGATGCATCCAGGACCAACGGCTTCACGTGCTTTCGGAATCACGGAGGAACTCGAGATAATAAATTTTTGGTCCCTCATCCCATGACCGGCCTTAGCGACATTGCTTAGTTTACGCAATCGCAGGCCAAGCGCGCTATGCCACTGCGCTCCTCCATCCATCCGCGTTCCATCGCGCGAACCATATTCCCAGCTTTCACCCGCTTTTCAATGTCACTATCACACTTTCCATCTCTCGTAAATGCTTGGCGTATTATTGACTGTAAATGCAATCGCATTCCGTGCCCGATAAATGGCAATAGGCTCGCCACATCTAATTGGGGAAACGTGGGTGTTGATTTGTGTTTGTGTGAGTGCAATCAACAGCTTTGCTTGCCTTCCGAGTTCCTACCGATCATACATATTTACTTAGTATACACATAAATCGTGTCTATTTATCTCCGAAGAGGTACCTACGCAGAGGTGAATTAACACCCACGTTTCGCCAATTATGTCCTCCTTGAAATGTGTTAATCATTATATTATTGTATACCTACTCAATACCAAACGAGGGTGGTTGTCCACAGATATATATCTGTGGACAATGGTGTCAGACACGCAGCCGGCTGTAAAACCCAAGCCTAAACCTTGAGCAGTATTGAACAGAGAGAGTGATTGGAATGTTGTCATCCTAATCACTCTCTCCGTTCATCGGTCTCAAGACATGGTCCGTTCCATCTCTTTTCTATACATTCATTCAATACTAGCACCTTTCGGGTGTGATGGATAAAATGAATCAAAAGGAAGAGGATGTTCGATCAATGGAAGTCATCCTCAGTGTCATACAACAAAAGTCAAAGTGACTAAAATAAAATGGAAACTTGATATTTCAAATCCTAAACGAGACTCAATTTCATATTGCAGTAGGTCGCGAACTTTAACCTTTCGAAGACGACTTAGAAATGCCAACACTTCAATTTGATTACCTCCAAACAAACTTATTATTACGCGTACTCAGTTTATAGAATATAGTTTACAACGTAAGGAACGATGCTATTTATTCTTTATTTCAAAACAAGTCTTACTGCCGCGAGACGTCAATTAACTTTAATGAGTATTTAATGTCAAAAATTTTCATTCAAATCTAGACCATAGACTCGGGAAGAATAGCGACTAGTTTTGAAGTGTCATTTTTGGACGTTAAGTACTCATTAACGTTATTTGACGTCTCTGAGTGCGGCAGTTATTATTATCATCATCCGGCTGGGTCACATGCCTTCCCTTTGGATGGAAGAATATAGGGAGAATGGGCCACAACCCACCCTGCTGGTCCAGGGCGGATTAGTGGGTATTATTGACTGCAGATGCGCCAACGGCTCAACGTGCCTTCCGAAGCACGAAGGAACTAGAGATAAAAAATATTTGATCACCCATCCAATGACTGGCCTTAGCGAACATTGCTTAGTTTCAGCAGTCGCAAGCCGAGCGCGTTAAACCACTGCGCTATCGAGCTCCTCGCTATATATTAATAGTGGTATTCATTTGAATGATAAGAAAGTAAGTCTTCTATGCTGGCCTGGGAGTGAAAAAATAACGTAGAATACGCCAGCCCCGACTCATCCTATGGGTGTCGTAAAGTCAACTAAGGGAGATTGCCGGGTGTAGACCAATTAGCACATTGGGGCACCCGAATGGTGGAGGGAAAACCACCAACAACAGCATACCCAAAGAGGGTTGGTTTCAGGCAGGCGGCCGGCTGTAAAACCTAAGCCAAAACTTTGAGCAGTATGGATTGGAATGTTGTCATTCCAATCACTCTCTCCGTTCATCGATCTGTCGACATGGTCCGTTCCGTCTCTTTTCTATACACATTAATTTATCACTAGCACCTTTACGGTGTGATGGATGATATGAATCAAAAGGGAGTGAATGGCTTGATGATGTCTGATCGATATCAATGGAAGAGGAAACATACTGCGCCGTCCCCAGATGGACTGGGAACAGGGCAGAGAGAAGAAGAAGATTAATTTGAATGATAAGCATAAAAGTTAATCAAATGGACGGTTTTCTTAGCTATACATATTTGCCTCTGCCAGGTTCGAACCCGAGTCCTAAGCCGATAGCGAGCGATGTGTCTGGCATTTTGCGCCACCTGTAATTTCTCTATAGTCAACAATGATAACGAAGGACACAAATTCTAAAAAGAACGTAAGAAACGATTCAACAAGCAATTTTGTCCAATGAATTGGACAATACAAAGATTTTGGTGGTTTGAAAAAGAATTTCGAAAAATTATGATCTTGAGCCGGGAATCGAACCCGCGTCCGCTGCTATCCGGGCAGGTGGGTGGCCGAGCGGTCAGGCACCTGCCCGGACAGCAGCGGACGCGGGTTCGGTTCCCGCCTCAAGATCATAAATTCTTTTTCTAACCACCAAAATCTTTGTACAAATTTTTCTAACATTAACATATAATGTTAAAATTAAAATCGAATAGTTGAATCATAATAGTTCGTGGCGCAAAGCGGCAAATTTATAAGGCTCGATGTTTAAATTATTGCTTCCCCCCCAAACGTGTCCAAGGTCCCGGTGCAATCAATTTGCCCTAGTAGCACGGGACGTGGACCAAATTATGCGGTAAAAAGAAAATAATTTCCTCCCTCTCTCTCTCTCAATCTCTCTAACTCCCACTAAATCCCTCTAACTGCCGCACTCAGGGACGTCAATTAACTTTAATGAGTATTTAATGTCAAAATTTTTCATTCAAATCTAGACCATAGACCCGGCAAGAATAGCAACTAGTTTTGAATTGGCATCTTTTGACGTTAAGTACTCATACTGACGTCTCTGAGTGCGGCTGTAAGGCCCGAGTTCATCAAAACGTAAGGCAAGCGATTAAAAGTTAACCGCCTAGTTTTGATATTTCGTCCGATGAAAGCGAAAAAAAAAGATGCGGTTTAATAATAATCGACTGTTTACGTGGTGGTGAACTCCAGCCTTACTCGGCTTACTCCCAATAAATAATAAGATAAAACACTGTCAACTGCCGTGTGGTGACGGCAGAGTAGAATACAACTGTCACCACCCCAAATCTGTCCCGTGGGTGTCGTACAAGGCGACTAAGGATAAATGGTGATGAGGAATGGGCAGCAGCGTTCCTCTTATACCACCTGGCAAAGTACTGCGACTTTTGTGCCCGATAAATGACAATAGGCTCGCTACCTATATATTATACATGGGACCTAACATAATTTGCGAAACGTGGGTGCTAGTTCACCTCTGCCTACCCGTTCGGGGATATAGGCGTGAATTTTGTATGTATGTACTGTCAAGTGGAAGAGAGATTTTCTCCACGTCCCGTGCTAGGCCGTTGCGCTCAATGCGTCCCCGGCTCGTGATTGCATATGCTAAGCAATGTCCGTCCAGGGACAGTCATTGGATGGGTTGCACATTTAATGCCTCGAGTTAAGTACCTCCATGATTCGGTGATGTGTGGTGACGGCAGAGCAGAATACAATTGTCACCACCCCAATCTCTCCCGCGGTCCGCGTCTGAACACTACCCATGCTAAGTCATATAAAAACTATGGTGATATCAATAATTTGTATAATTATTTTCGAATTTTCCATACATTTTCTTTACTGGCCGAATAATTTGTATGCGGGGACAAGAAAATATTTAACAATTTCGATTTTTCATAACACCTTCTCCCTGCCGTTTCCTCTTCCATTCATATCGGTCAGACGTCATCAAGCCATCCAGACTCCCTTTCGGCATGGGTGGTAGGTGTGCGTTATTTCTGTTACATGTTGTACATTAGGTTATACTAATTACATAATATGTCTAAAATAGTCTATATGATTCAATCACGAAAGAAAAATAAGTCATCAATAGAATGGCGTTTTAATCTTTTAATTGACTAAACCTAGACTAAGGCGTGGACAAGTAGGCCATATTAGACTCGTATAATGAGGAAGTAAAGAAACGGCTTCCGCAACGGAAGTCATAGGTACTCGTTCCTCCATGAATAGTACATAATAGGTGGCGAGCCTGTAGCCATCTATCGCGTACGTAAATCGCAGAATATTGCTAGGTGATATAAAAGGAATCGCTGCTGCTCAATAATCATCGCAGCCTTAACCTTTTAGTCGCCTTGTAAGTCACCCTGGGAGGGATTTGGGGTGGGGACAATTGTATTCTACAGTCAGAATTATGGTCCGACAGCTTCGTGCGCGACCCTCCTGCGATAAAGACGGTGGCGGGGGTAGCGGGGGCGGGCGAGGCGGAGAGGAACGAGTTTTCCCTCCTCCCCGCATCACCCGCCCCCGCCAACATCCAGAACAACTTGTCTGACTATACATGGGTATTCTGCATTACATGGGACCAAAGACTATATAACCAATTGAATGCGCTTGCGGGAGCAACCTTCTCACTAAGCATAAGTTAAAACAATAGTATGAGACGATTTCGCCTTCAGTGTGCTTCTGGCTGCCGCGCGATTCACTCAGTAATCTAAGTTATTGTTTTTAGAGACAAAATACCCTAAAAATGTCCAGTTGTACTGTAAAATGGTGTAGGAAGTTAAGTACTACTCCAATTTATAAAAAACATAGAATTATACTCCACAGATAAGTGGTATTTATTTAAAATTAATGAAAAATACTTTTCAATCAGAGTTGCCAATACCGCGTTGCGCCCATGCACCGCATATCGGTGACTTGTGTTTCACAGAGAAATGCGCTCTCCACTGGTTAAGTGCTCCGTGCATGGGACCCAGCTTTGGCGGAAACTGGGTGTTTATTTCACCTCTGTCTACCCCTTCGGGATGTACGTGTGATTTATGTATGTATGAAACGCCTGTTGATCGGAACCGTGAGTCTCTCGTTGTTGGCCGTGACAAACGGCAATATCCGAGGAGTCACGACCGCAATGCCAAATATGCCGCCCGAGCCGGGTTTACCGATAAACTATTTAATTCACGTCTTCGGTATTCTCGTGTTCCTCGCCGCGGCGGCACTCATACAACATGTAACGGAAATAGGTAACGCACACCACTGAAACACTAACTGCTAACATACTCAAATAAATAATACTACCTATGGTGTTGTTAAAAAATCGAAATTGTAAAATACAGGGTGGAAAGTTGAGATGGGGCATTAAGGGCAGCTACCAGATCCCTTACTGCTACGCGAAAATGGTCTTAGGAGACCTCACCCAACTTTTTGAGTGATGACAATCGACATTCACAGGCTTTTGATAAAATGTACACACAGTGAGCGAGAAAATCGTCAGAATTGAGATTTTTTTTTATGCCAATCGATACTATTCCCATGGAGGATTAAAACACTCTTGAGATCAACTGAGGTTAGAGTACGAACCTTTCTCGAGTAATAGAGGAATTCGAGTAAGTAATTATTTATGTAACAGAGCGCATTCGCCGTGGTAGGTACCTATATACCTATCTAAAATTAGCATACACGCTGACTTGGTGTTTCCGCGCGCACAACCGTTTACAATGTCTTACTGCCGCACTCAGAGACGTCAAATAACGATAATGAGTACTTATCGTAAAAAAATGACAATTCAAAACTAATCGCTATTCTTGCCGCGTCTATGGTCTAGATTTGAATGAAAATTTTTGACATTAAATACTCATTCAAGTTAATTGACGTCTCTGGGGCCTGTTTCACAATCGACAAGTAAGTTACTCAGTAGCTTACTTAGCAAATCATTTGACAGTTGTAATATGAAATTTATGTCAATTGAACTGCCAAGTTAGCTACTCAGAACTTACTTGTCGATTGTCAAACAGGCCCTTGGTCTATTAAGTGTGATACGAGGTAAGGTCGGAATTTGTAAGAAAGGGCGTCAGTCAGGCAGTCGGCCGAGAGACGCCCACTGTTGGGCATTGGCCTCCCACAAGAATCTCCAAGCCGATAGGTTCTGCGCTTCCTACCTTCACAAGATCGTCGGTCCACCTTGTGGATCTTGTACTCGTATCATAACACTAGCGGTCGCCCGCGGCTTCGCTCGCGTAAATGTTGGTTACTCGAAATAGCCTATAGCGTTCCTCGATGAATGGACTATCCAACACTAAAATATTTTTTTAATTCGATTCAGTAGTTCCTGAAATAAGCGCGTTCAACCAACGAACCAAACAAACAAACACTTCAGCTTTATAATATAAATTAGTTTAATAATAGTCCAGGCCATACCAAGCTAAACGGTTCCCTTTCAACTTATCGAGACACAGTAGTGTTTGTTATCGAACTCCTTCGAAGGGGTTTTCGACCGATTTTTATTATTTTTTGTGTTGTATGGTAGGTAGGTTTGAAAATAGATCGTGGGCTTTTTTTATACCCCCTCGGTGATAATGGCGAAACAAAGTTTGCCGTCGCAGCCAGTATTACATATTATTTATATCGATACCTTTACCCTCCAATAAATGTTTTTAAAGCAAAACTTAAGAATATTTCAATCCCTACAACATATTAAAATAAGATTTTGTTTAACTAATATATAGCTCCATTTTGTTTAATTTTGCGTACCAGATTCTGGTGAAATATGTGAAACATATAAAATTGTAAGATCTCATAATGTACCATATTTAAGCGAAATAAAGTGTCTTCGTCTTTACGGTAGTTCAGCCCGGCTAGCATGACAAACAAAACACGATATAGCCATTTATCGCTTTAAACTGTCAAAAATCTATAGAGTTTTGACAGTCCAACGCGACAAATGTCTATATGATATCGTATTTCGGTGGTCATGATAGGCGGGGTGATTTGATACACATACATCAGACATAAATCACGCCTATACATCACCGAAGAGGTAGACAGAAGTGAATGAACACCCACGTTTCGCCAATTATGTTCGGTCGCATGTAATAATAGATGGCGAGCCTTTTGCCATTTATCGGGCACGTCAATCGCAGTTTGCAGCTGATTTGAAGATAGAGAAAATGATCGGTTTTTGTGTATCAGTAACTCTATGCTATCTTAATCATTACCATTATCTAATCAGTGTCATAACTTTTATATCCTAACACAATCTGCCATGAAACAGTATGCTATTTATCGTGATTATCAAGATTAGCGTCATCGAAATATACTTTTTTTTTACCGACAGGTACTTCTAAAGAAAAGATTGCGACAACTGAACTGGTTAGAATAGAAGCCAAAACAAGAACTTGAGTGAGAGTTAAACGTTTATTTAAGAACTACTTAAAACTATACACATGCACAAAATTATATTCACAAATCACGCCTTTTATCCACAGATGGATTATAACACCCACGTCCCCATGTAATAGGGAGCCTATTTGGCACGTAAATTGCAGTATATTGCTAGGAGTTATTAGAGGAACGCTGCTGCCCTGCCCATTCCTCGTCGCTGCCTTTACCCTTAGTCGCCTTGTACGACACCAAAATAATTTAACAATTTTTGATATCACCATAGTCTTTATATGACTTACTGCCGCACTCAGAGACGTCAAATAACGATAATCAGTACCTGTTTAATGTCAAGAAATGACAATTCAAACCTAGTAGCTATTCTTGCCGGGTCTCTGGTCTAGATTCAAATGATTTTTTTTGACACTAAGTACTCATTAAAGTTAACTGACGTCTCTGTGTGCGGCAGTTAGCATGGGACATTCAGACGACACCCGCGGGAGAGATTGGTGTGGTGACAATTGTATTCTGCTCTGCCGTCACCACACGGCATCATTTATGTTATGCCTCTTGAGCAAATGGTATTGATACAAGATCCGAAATTGACGGATATTGAGACACATGATGTTATTACAAAATAGTGTTTTTGGCTTAGATATTAAACGCTTCTTTAGATGCTGTGAATCAGATTTAAACACATCTAAACTCTTGAACATTTCGTACATCTTAGGCCCGAGTTCACCAACACTTATACAGGTGATTGTTATTTAACCGTAGATTTTTGACATTTTATCGTATGGAAGAACTGTCTTAAAGTGACGGTTATATTTTAATCGTTTGATTTACGTGTTGGTGAGCTCGAGCCTTAAACGCCTTTCTTTAATCATTTTAGGCAAGAGAAAACGCGAATATGATTAGGACCAGCTCCACCGCCCTCTTATACTAATTATTATTACAGTTAGGTACACAATCCGTTAAGCGAGTCATGGTTTAATTTAGCGATAAAACACGTAAGGACCTGATGTAATTATTCGTTAAAACCACGTAATCACGCTCGTTCCAAAGGTAGTTTGCTTATTTTTTTACGGTAAAATTTCGTGGTGAGCAAATATAGCGTGACCGTTAAAACAGTTCCTTGAGACAAACGTGAAATTGCAGCAATTGCGCATATTGCTTGAATAATATCACATTATTCATTGATAAAGATACGGGATGCCATGAATGTGAGTAAAAAAGATATGGATATGAATTTTGATGGATGTGGAAGTAGAGGAAGACCACTGAAAAGATGGATGGATTGTGTGAGGTGTTATATGTAGTTGGTGGGTGTGAGACAGGAGAAAGAGGTCAAATACTACACAGACCTCAAATAGGATGGCAGAAGGGCAGGGTAATGACGATTCATTGATAGAATAAAAAACAATCAAGATGCAAAAATTGTAGTACCTTTATGTTACAGTCAAAACTCTTACCCCCGAATACAGAAACGCAACTCAAAATTAGAGCCCTGCTTAACATTTAAGTATTGTCAAAATTGACGTTTTTTCATACAAATTCTGACAGGTATTTGTCCACTTAACTTTAAAAGCAGCGCTCAAAATTTAAATAGCGTTTCTGTATTCGGTCAAAAGTAGTTTTGACGAAGGGTTTTAGAATAATTTTTATTTTATTTTTGGATGAATTACCTGGGTTCTGCATTAGAGGATTCAGAATTACAAGATAGTATAAAAACAAAACAAAACAAATCCATCCCTTTTTTAAAATCCTGTTAAAAAAGTATTTAAAGTCAATCTAATTAATTGTAAGTTGGAGCTTTACAAGTATGTATAAATGTTTTATTGGTCCCACGAGCCATATTACTTAAACAAACACCAACAATTGCGACATGCCTCTTTAAATTTTGAAGTCGCACGCCAGTACGCCATAAAACTGAAAAATTATTGCAGCAAATATTCATTCGGGACGGCCAGTTGAATTTTTAAACGGCCACGAAGGCCACTCACTGCGCGAGCCGCTAACTATACATCTGTCAAACTGTCGGGCAAAATAGTAGTTTCCTAAGAAATATTTTACTAGTTTGAGCATCTTTTGTTTTGTTTAAACACGTACAGCTTAAATACACACACATGCATAAATAACACAATTAATCACGCCTTTCCCCCCATTAGGAATTGTATTGGCACGCTGCTGCCCATGGCAAGAATAATGACTATTTTGAAGTGTCATTTTTTGACGTTAAGTACTCATTAACGTTATTTGACGTCTCTGAGTGCGGCACTTATTCGCCTTGTACGTCGCCCAGCGTGAGAGAGATAGGGGTGGTGACATAGAACTGTAAAACACGTAAGCAATCGTATCGGAAATTATTGCAATGAAACCTTTGAAGGGTTACATCATGCGAGTCTCTAATCTTATTAGCTAATTAAATACATACAGTCACTTGTTGTAATTTTTCTGCAGTATTCAGGAAATGTTTTGCAAATAGTAACTTTAAGTTCGCCGCTCATATTAGAGTTTTATGTTCACTAATACATATCTGGAATTATAGCGTAGTATTCGTTACTACAAAATAAAATACAGATCTCCTCTAATGGGTACTGCATAGCACTAGTGCTTGAACCGAATAGCTTATACAAAAATAAATCATTACAATTAAAAAACCAATAAGATTGTAGATTTATATTTAGCGACCCATTTAGTTGAAATTGTCTTTTTCAATTCAAGGAATTTCAATTTTAAAGTGTTTCAGAGAAAAGTTCTGGGTTAATGTGGCAGAAATAAATGATCTAGGAAGATATTGCTGCTTTGCCTGCTTTAAATGCCACACAATCAATTTGTATCCAATTTAAATAGTAATTATTTTATCAATTCCATGCAAAGATTTTAGTGGTTAGAAAAAGAATTTCGAAAAATTATGATCTTGAGGCGGGAATCGGTGTAAAGGTTAGAAGAATTTCGGCAAGTTAATTAGTATCTTGGGTGGCCGAGCGGTCAGGCACCTGCCCGGATAGCAGCGGACGCGGGTTCGATTCCCGCCTCAAGATCATAATTTTTCGAAATTCTTTTTCTAACCACTAAAATCTTTGTACTAATTTTTCTAACATTTATATAATGTTAAAATTAAAATCAAATAATTCCATGCAATTTTTATAGTTTGTCGTAGACAAGTGATATCACCACGACACAAGATCTGCAGGACCCTGATCACAATAAGCGAAATTCTTCTTATTTATCATACTTGCGTCATTCGCTGACGTATGCTTTGGTTAATATGCCGTCTCGAAGGTTATTTAAAGATTTAAAATCTCTTGTATTATAAATACTTTGTTCCAGGCTTGTAATATCGAAAAAAAAATCCTTTATTATCGTTTCTGCAATATTTTATTCACAGGTTAGTGGTTGTTGGTTAAATTTTAGCTTATTTCCTCCAAGGAATAATGGGTACACCCGTAGGTTGATTTCGTAACTATATCGCTAACAATTCTCGATTGAAATTAATGAAATTGTTGCTTTTGCGATTATATTTTTACGATTTGACAGTCTCTCGTCGCACTCTGTTAGCAACTGAACCTGTCAAAGCGGAAGTAACATAATCGCAAAAGCAACAATTTCAATAATCTCAATCGAGAATTGTCGTAAGCAACCTGCTGATCAACTTCCTTTATATGAGAAGTTAAACAGAAAAATTACAATTTCAAATTATGTACAGCTATTTCTAGAGCAAGGGTCGCTTATCTGAACTACAGATCTGAATCGTGAAGCATTTCGTTGGCCTTAACCTTTATAAAGTCTTAATATATTATTCTACACCAGCTATATTATGGTTATTAACAGAAGAGTGTGATTTTCCAGCTTCATGTTGATTAGTTATGAGGATTTGGTCGAAGAATGGCTTATACTGATTTACGGCGGGTCCCAATATTCGATCTACAGTTAAAAGTAAGCTTACTAAACTTAAGTTGCCTGGCATTTTTTTGTTATATTATGATAAATACCTTACAGAAGTTGCTAAGCAACTAAGCTGTAGTACGTCTATCTTCAACTGTTGATTGAATATTGCGACCCACCGTTAGTCAACTATCAACGATATTTTATGTACACCTACTTAATGTTATATCAGCATTATATCAGCATCATTCGTGAAATACTGACATATTCTTTGCAGTTTTTACGAATGATTTATTTAATAATGGTCATCCGCTAAATAAATTGCATAGAAATCGTCAGTATTTTTAGAATGATCGCCGATACAACCGTGTTGATGAGTTTTTTTTTGTATTGTTACATAGATGAAACCTATTTCAAATGTTAAATAAATATACAAAATTTTCTATTTTGATTTTTATTTAAACATTAATAAAAATGCTAGAAAAATTAATGAGTATGTATGTATACTAATGTAACAATATAATTATTATCTAAAGCATTTAATAATAGTAACATGTCTCGACTCTGTGTCTTTGAAAAGTGATTGCTTTATAGATTGATTCTTGTTCTAGATGTAATCTACTCAAGTAGCTAATTGCACTTACAGACGTGAGTAGTTGACGAATCAATGCTCTTCAAGGTCTTGACTGCGTATGTCAATGGAAAATCAATTAGAAATATTTGCACGTGATTGAATGAATATTATTCGTGTCCTAACCTAACCTAATATCCTTAGTAGGGTATGCCAAGCCAAGCAATGTAAGTACGGCAATGACTACCAAAAAGTGTATAGTTGGCATGACGGATGCTTAATATGGACTATTATCTAACTAAACATCACGATGTACTTGCCCTGATCCAAGGTTATCTGGGGTCAGCGCTCATTCATATCGGTCAGAAGTCGTTTTTTCTTCTTCTTTCCCCTGCCCGTTCCCAGTCTATCTGGGGTCGGTGCAGTATCCGTCATGAAGCCATCCACTCCCTTTTGACGGGCCTGTCGAGAGACAGATGAACGGTGAATGTGATTGGAATGACAACATTCAAATCCATACCGCTCAAGGTTTTGGCTTAGGTTTTAACACACACACACACACACGCACGCACGCACGCACGCACGAACTCACGCACGAACGCACGCACGCACACACACACACACACACACACACAGAGAGAGAGAGAGAGAGACATAGAGACATAAATCACGCCTTTATCCCAGAGGTGAAATAACACCCAGGTGAAATAACACCCACGTTTCGCCAATTATGTTAGGCCCCATGTGGCGAGCCTATTGCCATTTATCGGGCACGAAAATTGCTGTGACAATACCTGTGTCCCAGTCTTTGACTACTGCAGTTGTTAACGTTAAATTGTTTACGATAAATTGTATGATTTTTGAAGGAAATATTATTATTACTATAATATTATTATTTATCGGGCACGAAAATCGCAGTACATTACCAGGTGGTATAAGCGGAACACTGCTGCCCATTCCTCATCACAGTTTTAGCTTCAGTCGCACTCTGCACTCACCACACGGCCTAGAAGTATACATATAATAATATGTTGTTCTTTTGCAGGTAAGCGACGTCCGAGGGTGCGGCTACCACACGGCGACGCTCCTCGGGCTGCTGCCGGCGCAGATCATCAACGTGTACCTGGGGTCCACGCTGCGCTCCATCCACGAGGTACTGGACGACTCGCACGTCACCGGGTACATCGTATTTGCCTGTCAGGTGAGTTCTGGGGGGAGACGGCTGGACAACCGTAACGTTGCCTTTTTTTTGAGGGGGAAATGCCTTTGCGAATGTCCTGTACCGCGGGACTGTCGGTACAGGGGTCTGTGAGACGCCACAGTGTGTAGAGCACCCACTAAAAACCCCTCTTGCGTCTCCATCTAGCGTAAAGCCGGAACTAAGGGTGACAGTTAAAAGTGTCCAATGGACGAGTCTCCTCGCGCGGATGTTGCGCGGTCATCACCGACGTACAGTTCGATGTTGTGACTGCCGTCCTGTTTACCCGAAAACCATTGGATTTTTATCAGTTCTAAGTGATAAATGGCTATATCTTTATGTTATAGCCTGATATGATTATGTAATTATTCAATTCAGGCTTATTAAACTGTTAAAATCCAATGATTTTTGGCTAGTCCACGCGATAAATGGCTATATCTTATCGTGCTTCAGTGGTCATGCTAGCCGTGCAGAGGCTCGATGACGCAATACCGTCGCCCCTTGAGGCATGCCTCAGAAATACTCTCGGGATTGCAAGGCTTGAGACAAGGCCTTCTCCAAAAAACCCGGTAGATAATAATAGGAAAAACCCATTCTAATAAGCTATAGGCCGATAGCTTGTTATGTCTGCGGTCGCTCTTAGCATTCCGCGGATTCACCGTGCGGGTGCCGGGCCCATAGTGTGGCAGAGAGGGGAGTCAGTGGCAGTGGCGCCTGGGACCTACAAAAAAGCGTGTCTTCCTACGGTGAACAGATATTCAGACATACATACTTTTTTTGTCGGAGTGGAATGCATTTACTCACCATACCGGCGACTGGTGTGTGTGGGACTCGCCAGCGCACGAAGCGCCAGCAATACCCGGTGTTTCTCCTAGCCCTTTAAGCGGGGAAAGTCTGGGATCTGCCTCACGGCAATTTACCAGTCTTCATATATATATATAAATCACGCCTATATCAGAGAGACGTGTGGTGACGGCAGAGTAGAATAAAATTGTCACCACCCCAAATCTCTCCCGTGGGTGTCGTACAAGGCGACTAAGGATAAATTAGTGATGAGGAATGGGCAGCAGCGTTCCTCTTGTACCACCTAGCAATGTACTGCGACTTTTGTGCCCGATAAATGGCAATAGGCTCGCCACCTATTACATGGGACGTAACATAATTGGCGAATCGTGGGTGCTAGTTCACCTCTGCCTACCCCTTCGGGGCTATAGGCGTGAATTATGTATGTATGTACCTTTTGTCCTGTCTTGTATTCCGTGGCCTTTTCCCACTGCACAAGGTGTCTTTCTCTTCCAATCTATTCTATATGTGTCGACTCCTTATTCAATCCTTTCTTTCTTATTTTTAGCACAATCCATACTTCTTTGCCTTCCCATTATTCTGGGTCCATTCACATCCATATAGGCGATTGTATGTATGTATGTATGTATCAGAGAGACACGTAGACAGAGGTGAATTAAACACCCACTTTTCGCCAATTAAGTTAGGTCCCATGTAACAGACTGTAGCAGTCTGCTAGTTCTGGGGAATAGCCAGTCGCCGGCGAGGCGTTGCGCGGTGCCCTAATTGGCAAGCGTTCATACGTACATGCGTCGGTGTTGGCGCTTCAAAAAACCTAACAATTGGGTCATGTGATGTTGACCTACGGCTACCACTAGGGCAGTGTTTTTCAATCTGCGGGTTGCGACTTTTAGGGGGGTCCCGAAGCCTTACTTGGGGGTCACCGACAGTTTCAGTGATTCATACGAACATGCGTCGGTGTTCGCGCTTCTAAAACCTAACAATTGGGTCATGTGATGTTGACCTACGGCTACCACTAGGGCAGTATTTTTCAATCTGCGGGTCGCGGCTTTTAGGGGGGTCCCGAAACCTTACTTGGGGGGGTCACCGACAGTTTCAGTGATTCATACGAACATGCGTCGGTGTTCGCGCTTCTAGAACCTAACAATTGGGTCATGTGATGTTGACCTACGGCTACCACTAGAGCAGTGTTTTTCAATCTGCGGGTCGCGACTTTTAGGGGGGTCCCGAAGCCTTACTTGGGGGTCACCGACAGTTTCAGTGATTCATACGAACATGCGTCGGTGTTCGCGCTTCTAAAACCTAACAATTGGGTCATGTGATGTTGACCTACGGCTACCACTAGGGCAGTGTTTTTCAATCTGCGGGTCGCGACTTTTAGGGGGGTCCCGAAGCCTTACTTAGGGGTCACCGACAGTTTCAGTGATTCATACGAACATGCGTCGGTGTTCACGCTTCTAAAACCTAACAATGGGGTCATGTGATGTTGACCTACGGCTACCACTAGGGCAGTGTTTTTCAATCTGCGGGTCGCGACTTTTAGGGGGTCCCGAAGCCTTACTTGGGGGGTCACCGACAGTTTCAGTGATTCATACGAACATGCGTCGGTGTTCACGCTTCTAAAACCTAACAATTGGGTCATGTGATGTTGACCTACGGTACCACTAGGGCAGTGTTTTTCAATCTGTGGGTCGCGACTTTTAGGGGGGTCCCGAAGCCTTACTTGGGGGGTCACCGACAGATTCAGTGATTCATACGAACATGCGTCGGTGTTCGCGCTTCAAAAAACCTAGCAATTGGGTCATGTGATGTTGACCTAGGGCTACCACTAGAGGAACGTTTATAAATCTGTGTGTCCTGAACCTTAGGTGGGTTCCGAAGCCTTACTCGGGGGGTCACTGACAGTTTAAGTGATTCATACTAACATGCGTCGGTGTTCGCGCTTCAAAAAAACCAAGCAATTAGGTGATGTTGACCTTGGTCTAAGGTCTAAGGTGTTATACTACAATACAAAACACAGTTTCAGTGAGAATGAAATGAAGTTGAGAGTAACTTTTTATCTGTCTATTGCCTATTCTAGCGACCCCCTCGGTCGCTAGAACTTTTCAACCTGTAAAGGAGGTCGCGTATTTAAAAAGAATGAAAATCACTGCACTATAGTGACCGGCGTAATGGGTGGACGCTTTATCGTTGCAACGAACGTATTCAGGGTTGGAAAGAAAGGAATGCATTTTTGTTATGAGAATAGAAATAAAACGAGTTCAATAAATCAAACATGTTTATTATCATTTGAAGGCCAATAACTATTTTCGTTGCCACCGCATATCAAGTATTACACAAAAATTTTACGTAAGCTCTATTTCTTTATATCTGCGTGAAATAAGCCCAACCTAGACGTCTTCTTCTTCTAAGGATAAAACAATGATGAGGAATGGGCAGCAGCGTTCCTCTTATACCACCTAGCAATGTACTGCTACTTTTGTGGCCCCATAAATGGCAATAGGCTCGCCACCTGTTACATGGGACCTAACATTTGGCGAAACGTGGGTGCTAGTTCACTTCTGCCTAACCCTTCGGGGATATAGGCGTGATTTATGTGTGTGTGTGTGTGTAGACGTCTTCTTTAGGACATTAAGATTGGTTTTTGCAAATTCATCTCTTTTGTATTTCATAAGCGATGTGCCTAGTAAACTGTCGCACGGGTGTCTTTTGCCGATCTATATTCAATGTAAACTGGTGTGAACCAGTTACGGGCGACATCAATAGGTCCAGTGTCCCAGCACGTCACCGTCGGGCAATCGATTGACCGACACGACCGGCCAGCCAGGAACGTGTCGCGTTTCCTTTGTAACGTCTGTCAAAAATCTATGGAGTTTGTCAGTTCAACGCGATAAATGGCTATATCATATCGTGTCTAGTTGGGCACAATTGCCTTTGTCGCCGGTATCGTGAACGCTTTCATTATACACGTGCGTCATTGTTTCTCGCTTTACAGTAACCGATAAATGGCAATAGGCTCGCCACCTATTACATGGGACGTAACATAATTGGCGAATCGTGGGTGCTAGTTCACCTCTGCCTACCCCTTCGGGGCTATAGGCGTGAATTATGTATGTATGTACCTTTTGTCCTGTCTTGTATTCCGTGGCCTTTTCCCACTGCACAAGGTGTCTTTCTCTTCCAATCTATTCTATATGTGTCGACTCCTTATTCAATCCTTTCTTTCTTATTTTTAGCACAATCCATACTTCTTTGCCTTCCCATTATTCTGGGTCCATTCACATCCATATAGGCGATTGTATGTATGTATGTATGTATCAGAGAGACACGTAGACAGAGGTGAATTAAACACCCACTTTTCGCCAATTAAGTTAGGTCCCATGTAACAGACTGTAGCAGTCTGCTAGTTCTGGGGAATAGCCAGTCGCCGGCGAGGCGTTGCGCGGTGCCCTAATTGGCAAGCGTTCATACGTACATGCGTCGGTGTTGGCGCTTCAAAAAACCTAACAATTGGGTCATGTGATGTTGACCTACGGCTACCACTAGGGCAGTGTTTTTCAATCTGCGGGTTGCGACTTTTAGGGGGGTCCCGAAGCCTTACTTGGGGGTCACCGACAGTTTCAGTGATTCATACGAACATGCGTCGGTGTTCGCGCTTCTAAAACCTAACAATTGGGTCATGTGATGTTGACCTACGGCTACCACTAGGGCAGTATTTTTCAATCTGCGGGTCGCGGCTTTTAGGGGGGTCCCGAAACCTTACTTGGGGGGGTCACCGACAGTTTCAGTGATTCATACGAACATGCGTCGGTGTTCGCGCTTCTAGAACCTAACAATTGGGTCATGTGATGTTGACCTACGGCTACCACTAGAGCAGTGTTTTTCAATCTGCGGGTCGCGACTTTTAGGGGGGTCCCGAAGCCTTACTTGGGGGTCACCGACAGTTTCAGTGATTCATACGAACATGCGTCGGTGTTCGCGCTTCTAAAACCTAACAATTGGGTCATGTGATGTTGACCTACGGCTACCACTAGGGCAGTGTTTTTCAATCTGCGGGTCGCGACTTTTAGGGGGGTCCCGAAGCCTTACTTAGGGGTCACCGACAGTTTCAGTGATTCATACGAACATGCGTCGGTGTTCACGCTTCTAAAACCTAACAATGGGGTCATGTGATGTTGACCTACGGCTACCACTAGGGCAGTGTTTTTCAATCTGCGGGTCGCGACTTTTAGGGGGTCCCGAAGCCTTACTTGGGGGGTCACCGACAGTTTCAGTGATTCATACGAACATGCGTCGGTGTTCACGCTTCTAAAACCTAACAATTGGGTCATGTGATGTTGACCTACGGTACCACTAGGGCAGTGTTTTTCAATCTGTGGGTCGCGACTTTTAGGGGGGTCCCGAAGCCTTACTTGGGGGGTCACCGACAGATTCAGTGATTCATACGAACATGCGTCGGTGTTCGCGCTTCAAAAAACCTAGCAATTGGGTCATGTGATGTTGACCTAGGGCTACCACTAGAGGAACGTTTATAAATCTGTGTGTCCTGAACCTTAGGTGGGTTCCGAAGCCTTACTCGGGGGGTCACTGACAGTTTAAGTGATTCATACTAACATGCGTCGGTGTTCGCGCTTCAAAAAAACCAAGCAATTAGGTGATGTTGACCTTGGTCTAAGGTCTAAGGTGTTATACTACAATACAAAACACAGTTTCAGTGAGAATGAAATGAAGTTGAGAGTAACTTTTTATCTGTCTATTGCCTATTCTAGCGACCCCCTCGGTCGCTAGAACTTTTCAACCTGTAAAGGAGGTCGCGTATTTAAAAAGAATGAAAATCACTGCACTATAGTGACCGGCGTAATGGGTGGACGCTTTATCGTTGCAACGAACGTATTCAGGGTTGGAAAGAAAGGAATGCATTTTTGTTATGAGAATAGAAATAAAACGAGTTCAATAAATCAAACATGTTTATTATCATTTGAAGGCCAATAACTATTTTCGTTGCCACCGCATATCAAGTATTACACAAAAATTTTACGTAAGCTCTATTTCTTTATATCTGCGTGAAATAAGCCCAACCTAGACGTCTTCTTCTTCTAAGGATAAAACAATGATGAGGAATGGGCAGCAGCGTTCCTCTTATACCACCTAGCAATGTACTGCTACTTTTGTGGCCCCATAAATGGCAATAGGCTCGCCACCTGTTACATGGGACCTAACATTTGGCGAAACGTGGGTGCTAGTTCACTTCTGCCTAACCCTTCGGGGATATAGGCGTGATTTATGTGTGTGTGTGTGTGTAGACGTCTTCTTTAGGACATTAAGATTGGTTTTTGCAAATTCATCTCTTTTGTATTTCATAAGCGATGTGCCTAGTAAACTGTCGCACGGGTGTCTTTTGCCGATCTATATTCAATGTAAACTGGTGTGAACCAGTTACGGGCGACATCAATAGGTCCAGTGTCCCAGCACGTCACCGTCGGGCAATCGATTGACCGACACGACCGGCCAGCCAGGAACGTGTCGCGTTTCCTTTGTAACGTCTGTCAAAAATCTATGGAGTTTGTCAGTTCAACGCGATAAATGGCTATATCATATCGTGTCTAGTTGGGCACAATTGCCTTTGTCGCCGGTATCGTGAACGCTTTCATTATACACGTGCGTCATTGTTTCTCGCTTTACAGTAACCGTCACAATCAATGTATTATATCACGCTCAGGAATGTTGGGATGCGGAAGAAGGTACGCCGCATCATCATTGAAAAGGGACAATCTTCCTTCGATCTTGTAACAGAAATAACGCACACTCTGAATGATGGTAGAAAGAAACACATTTTTAAAACACGACGTAACCCGACGCGTGTGGAGTCGAATCAAATGTATTGGTTTTCTATGACCAGAAACACACCATGAACATCCGACGCGCGCGACGCCGGATTGTTCGGTGTCTACACGTAGAGTTGCGTCGCGTTTCAATAATGTGTTGATGTCAAAAGTTCAAAATTGTAAAAGTAATTTTACAATTTTGAAAGTTCCATATACATTTTGCTTTACTGACTGCATAATTTATATCTCTCCCGTGGGTGTCGTACAAGGCGACTAAGGATAAATCAGTGATGAGGAATGGGCAGCAGCGTTCCTCTTATAACACCTAGCAGTAGTACTGCGACTTTTGTGCCCGATAAATGGCAATAGGCTCGCCACCTATTACATGGGACCTAACATAATTGGCGAAGCGTGGGTGCTAGTTCACCTCTGCCTACCCCTTCGGGGATATAGGCGTGATTTATGTATGTATATATAATTTGTATGCAGAAAGAAAAAAAAACATTATAAAATTTCAATTTTTGATTTACACACCATAGAATGTATATGACTATGTTAGCATGGGTAGCCTTCAGGGTGAGCGTTATTTCTGTTACATGTTGTATATTCTGAGGTCTGCCAGAAACTTTGCTATCGTGATTCAGATCTTGTTTATCATGTTCCGCCTTACCACAACAGTCATTAGGTCTACAATTGATTTGTGACTTCATTGTTATAGTTAGCTATCGCTTTTGTCGCTGATCAACCCATTTCTCGGGTTATTCGGTACTTTGTTTGCATGGCTCTACCTATATGCCGCAATATAGTTCTTTTGTAGACGACGTTTGATTGGATACGACTCAAATCGCCCCTGCGATTTGTATTGCTGACTGCGAATGGATCTTGCCCCTTTCGATTAAAATGTTCAACTCGCCCCGTTTTTCTTTATTTTGAAGTAGTGATTCGCCCCTTACGAAGGGGCGAGTTGAAAATTGACACAAAAAAAATTATTTTGAAGCATCGAATCGCCCCTTGCGGTATTTCTTTTGAAATTTAACCAAAAAATGTATAGTTGACAGAAAAATCATTATGAATAACTAGTTGAGTACCCTTAGAACTTGTAGTACTAAAACTTCGGAACCCAGTTTAATTTGAACATATTATTTTAAGAACTATGGGATATTAGTAATAAGGTATATTACAAAGTTTACCCATTAACATTCCTTATAATATCTTATTACTTATACAATCCCATAGTTCTTATAATAATAATAATAATATGTTCAAAGTAACTGGGTTTCGAAATTTTGGCTAAGGGCACTCCACTAAACGACATGTTTAATTACTTTAATAACGCTATTTTTAATCTCACTGACTCGTAACACTATTGATAGTTTTTGCTACCCGGCTATTATAACAATAGGTGTTAAAATAATGTTACCCGATGAGAGAGCCGTATTATAATTTATGTTCGTAGTAGAATGTAGAAGAAGGTTGCTCTGAACATTTTTCTGTCTATTCGATTTTAATTTCAACATTATAAGTGTTAGAAAAATTTGTACAAAGATTTTGGTGGTTAGAAAAATTGCGGATTGGACGCGGATTCGATTCCAGCATTAAGACCATAATTTTTCGAACTTTTCCCAACCACCAAAATCTTTGTACTAATTTTTCTGTCTTCTAGAGTCGACATCATTTTCGTTTTATATAGCTTCTCGAGTCTGGTGAAACTACATCCCGTGTAGAGGCCAATTTATCCGTCCGCCGCCGCTCGGCTCATGGTAATAGTCCGCCCCCCTGTTGGCTGTCACACGTTGTATTGAGAAATGTGTTTTTTATTAGCTTGCTCCTCGCTATTCTGTTTGCGACGTCGACTACTTTCCGTTGCATTAAATACCGGTAGTTTGGACGCAGAATGTCGCTTTGTAACTTTCGCGAAACGACATCGCACGATGTCACTCCAGCATTTTTTTCTCCTGGAAGAGATCTAAAATATTACTACCAAAAATTGCTCGAGTGACATCCTGCGAAAAAGACGCTCTGCGAAAGTGTCAATGTGCGAAAATGTCGTTTTGCGAAAGTGTCATTGTGCGACAATGTCGTTTTGCGAAAGTGACCAATATTTGTCACGATGACATTTTGAGAAAGTGTCTTTCTGCGTCAAGACCTAAATAGTAAATTCCCATCATACATACCTATGATATGTTTTAATGGCCAGCAAAACCGTGTAGGTATGTATGTAGGCGATAACAAGAGTCAAGGACGAACGCAATCAGTTCTTGGGAGTTCCTGCCTTTTAAATGTATGTCACGCTCAAAAGCGGTTTTGTGCATGTTTGTGTAGTTTTAAACGAGAATAAAGGCGGTGTCTATTAGTCTGAGGTCTGTCTGTTCTGATAAACATACATACATACATAAATCACGCCTATATCCCGAAGGGGTAGGCAGAGGTGAACTAGCACCCAAGCTTCGCCAATTAGTCGCCTTGTACGACATCCACGGGAGATATTTGGGGTGGTGACAATTGTATTCTACTCTGCCGTCACCACGCGGCTGTAATCTGATAAAGGGAGCCATAAATGAATCTTTTGGTTTGAGTTTCATACGTATATCTCGCCTATTTATCCCCGAATTAGTAGGCCTATGGGTAATAAATAACACCCCCATTTAGACAACTATTATATTATAATAGTGGTCGCCCGCGGCTTCGCTCGCGTTAATGTCGGTTGTTATATAACCTATAGCCTTCCTCAATAAATGGACTATCCAACACAAAAAGAATTTGAACCAGTTGTTTAAGAGATTAGCGCGTTCAACCAATGTGCTTATTGGTCTACACTGGGCTCTCCCTTAGTCGACTTGTGCATTTTACGTTTTTTTTTTGCCCCCAGGGCAGCATGAAAGGCACGTTGACAATATTGTCACGTAAATTACTTAATTACATAGACAACAATCGTTTTACACTAAAATGATGGCGTGCCAAGTTCACACTTAATACTTCCAGCTAATCACACCACTATAACTAAACGACATGGTTTTGTGAAACGCTATAACAATGTTATTATTGTTACATTTCTGCACGAGCGGCAATTAGTCGCCTTGTGACGTCTCGTCGGATTTTTCTACAGTTCAGTTTCACGCTGTATATCGGTTTTAAAATCAACAACGTTGAATGGGTTTAGTATTAGAACGGAAATTCAAATAAGATTAATATATACTTGTGGACGCCCGCGGCTTCGCTCGCGTTAATGACGGTTATTATATAGCGTATAGCCTTCCTCGATAAATGGACTATCCAACACAAATATAATTTTTCAATTTGAGTCAGTAGTTCCTGATATTAGCGCGTTTAACCAACGAACCAAACAAACAAACTCTTCAGCTTTATAATATTAAGTGTAGATTTTTGAAAGAGTTTACAGCCGTACTCATAGACGTCAATAAAATTAACGCACACTGAATGCAAAAAAATGTCAATTCAAAGCGAGTCGCTATTCTTGCCGGGTCCGTGGTCTAGTTTTGATTGAAATTTTGTTGTATTAAGTACCTACTCATTAAAGTTAATTGTCGTCTCTGAGTGCGGCAGTGTGATTCGATTTGTCTGCGACCACGACCCAGACTCTGGCTGGAAACGGCGCCGGTGAGGCGGGCCGGCGCGAGGGCGGCACGGGGCTACCCGAGCACATGATCTTTGTCTATTATATTTTTAGATGAATGTTTGCCACAATATTATACACATTCCACACGCGTGGATGTCACGCACTTTTCTTCTTCCTGCTCTGTGGCCTTACCATAAAGTATTAGTTTAGTGCGATCCAAACGCGGGTGACAAAACGGGACGCTGCCACCGCTCTACTCGGCTTATAGCGTAGTCTCACTTTAACAATGGGAATTGAGTCGCGTTTAGAGTTGGTGGTAAGGCCCCAAAGTTCCCAGGTTCTCTGGCGTCGGCGCAGTATGTTTCCTCTTCCATTCATATCGGTCAGACGTCATCAAGCCATACATTCCCTTTTAGTTGGGACGATTAGGGATGATTCTCTTAGAGCGTGCCGTGC
The DNA here is from genome assembly GCA_963931975.1 of Cataclysta lemnata. NCBI lineage: Eukaryota > Metazoa > Arthropoda > Insecta > Lepidoptera > Crambidae > Cataclysta > Cataclysta lemnata. The sequence goes on from OZ008352.1 coordinate 13,327,491, forward strand.
CCGGGCCGGCACGCTCTAATGAGAATCATCCCTTACTCTAAGCATTCTATGGATTCACCGTGTGTGTGTTTTTTGTGTGGGTGCAGCAGTATAGAAAAGAGACGGAAAGGACCATGTCGAGAGACCGCTGAACGGAGAGAGTGCTTGGAATGACAACATTCCAATCCATGGCTGCTCAAGGTTTTCGGGTGGCCAAGATGCTACGACATCCTTGGGGTGGGAAGGGACTGGCACATTCTTTGGTTTGCCTATTGGATGAAACTACACAGCCATTAGGTAACCAAGGAGACCATTTACTAGAATTCCGAATTATGGATTACATTGAATAGGTGCCAACATTTTTGGAATAGCTGAACAATACCTACGCCCATTCGCACATTAAAGCTCTTTCGCCGAAATTAACTTCTTCAAGATCGAAATGGGCAACGTACAATATTGGGTTTTATTCATCATCATCATCATCATCGCCAACCCTTTAATATCTCCACTGTTAGGGCATAGGCCTTCCAGCCCAGTTCCCAGTTTGTCTGGGGTCTGCGCAGTATGTTTGCTGCGTTTGCTGCGTTTACGTTACGGAAAACATAACAGTCTGGTGACTTGAGACGTGACTAACACCCGTATTCATAAACATTACTATGAGGTGTGTTAACGCACAGGGTCCCAAAAACCTATTCAAAGATAATACTTGAGTGAAAAAAGGCATTGAGAAGTGTGTTACTTAGCACAGTGTTGCTTCTTTACTTATACAAGTATTGTTTGTGAATACGGGTGTAAACCATTGTTCCGACTCTACGTTGATTGATGTGGCTCCAGAACAAACTATTTGCATATTAAACTGTTATTATTGAACTGACTTCCTTGTCTTGCGAATTAATTATGCCTCAGTGCTCCGTTCCACAATGCACAAGGGCTGTGATAGATACGGAGCCGTATTGCAAATATTGTTATCTTTTGATTAGTTACACTCGTATTGATAAGCCAGTGCAATGTTCAGCTATCAGTTGCTTTTGATGGGTGCTATGTCCATAGTAACGTTCTAAATGCGAAAGGAACTGGCTGTCTCTCGGTGGAAACGCTACCGAGCCTACATGCGGAGTGGATGGTGATGTGATGGGAAAGAGTGGGGAATGGATGGTTTTGGTAGCAGGGCAGGGCAATTATGAAATGATATGTTCCGGTCAGCCTCATTGTCGCTACACTGACTGACTTCTGATACGATTCCGATCGAGGGCACTTGAGGACCTTAAAGTTTGGAAATTTAAGTCCTCTCTAAATCAAAGTTTCCAAACTGGATTTTGTAATGTTCAGGATCCCTGTCTTCTTCGGGACAACGGCTCTGTGACAAACCGAAGTGTACTCGGCCGGAGTCGCAGAATAAGACGGGTTTATTTTTAATGGCAATTATCGTGTGTGACCTTCCGTCTATTTATCTGTACGAGTACTAACAAGGAGCTGATGAACTCGGTCGAGAATTGGTATGCGCCGCATGCGGAGGTTAAGTTGCGCTTGACAAGGTCTATAGTTGGTTGTCAAAAATTTACTTACGTCTTTCTGATGGCTATCAGCTGTAGTTGCTCGTTCTGGGTCCCTTCTTCGATATAAACTGTCCAGAAGTTCTTTTGATACATAACATACACATACATAAATCACGCCTAAATACCCTAAGGGGTAGGCAAGAGGCGAACTGACACCCACGTTTTGCCAATTAGGCTTACTCCCCTGTAATAGGTGGCGATCGAGCTATTTATCGGGTACGGAAATCTCAGTATATTGCTATAGGTGGCATAAGAGGAACGCTGCTCATTACTCATTCTGCTCTGCCACCACCACATGGCCACTTTTTTCCTTTGGATGTTTTCAAAATACATATACCGCAATCACAGGCTGGACGCGCTAACCACTGGCCCATCGAGATAACGAGATATCCGTATCAAATATAATTAAGTACCTAATACCTGCGTTTTTAAACCGATGCGATAGCTCATTTGATAGGAAAATTAATATCTTAAATAAACAACAGATAGTCTCTCAACTCGAACTTTTATCGAAGTCGGTTATTTAAAATTACATACATACATAAATCACGCCTATACAGGGCGTCCCACGGCCATGCCACACGGAGGGAAAGTATATTAAATATTGGACGTAGGATATTTTACTAAAAGAAGACATCGTTTTATTTTTAATAATAAGTAGAACTCCATTCACAGATTTTTTTTAAATCGCCTACCTTAACCGGGCATCGAACCCGCCAAATGTGATAGAAAAATTACATGTATTTTATAATAGCGTTTGAAAGGGCTACTCATAAGCATTATTTTTTCCTAAATAACCTAGCATATTAAATGAAACTAAGATCATAAAATTTTTCATTTGATTTAAAAAAAAAATTATCAACTCTCAAAATGTGATCCGTTCTGTTGTATACAAATTCTCACTCTTTTGATAATTTCTCTCCCTGTCGATTTACTTATTTTTGCATGGTGGATGTTTAAAATAATTACACCACGGAAATCTCGTATCTCAAGTGGGTAGGTCTTTGAAATGATAATGTTAATTGTTGGAAGCATGGCCAAGTCAGAGGAAATTTCCCTGAACAAAATTTAAAAAAATTTATGATCTTAGTTTAATTTAATATGCTAGGTTATTTAAGAAAAAATAATTCTAATGAGTAGCCCTTTCAAACGCTATTATAAAATACAAGTAATTTTTCTATCACATTTGGCGGGTTCGATTCCCGGTTGAGGTAGGCGATTTTTAAAAAATCTGTGAATGCAGTTCTACTTATTATTAAAAATAAAACGATATCTTCTTTTAGTAAAATATCCTACGTTGAATATTTAATATACTTTCCCTCCGTGTGGCATGGCCGTGGGACGCCCTGTATAGCCCCAAAGGGGTAGGCAGAGGTGAATTAAAAGGTGGCGAGCCTATTGCCATATATCGGGCACATAAATCGCAGTACAAATTTATATTGCTAGGTGGTATGAGAGAAATGCTGCTGCCCATTACTCATTGCTGTCTTTACCCTTAGTCGCCTTGTACGACACCCACGGGAGAGATGGGTGTGGTGACAAATGTGTTCCACTCTGCCGTCACCACACGGCCAACGGTTATTTAAAATTAAAGATATATTTATTTCATATATATTTATTTCAGTTTCGAAATCGGATAAAGTAACGTTTTTTGCACGTTATTCTCGTTATAATGAAAAATAACGTACAAGTAATACGATTATAATGAAACCTCGTGTTGGAATCTGTAAAACGGCTTAGGCTGTAGAGCAAGAAATAGGTTTAAGGTCAACAGTAGGTCAGACTCTACAAAAACTGTCAATCTTATCTTGTTTGACGTAAAGCACAAAGGCTATTGAGAAAAATCCATTTATGGTAACCTGACATGATATTGGCTACACATACGTTTTGATTATCCCCAAAAGAGTTAGCAGAGGTGTATTAACTAACACCACTATTTCGCGAAGTGTGTTTGGTGCCATGTAATAGGCAGCGACCCTATTGTCATCTATCGGGCACGATGGCATTGACGAGGAGAGTTGAACGTTGGGTGGGGTTGGATGTAGGACGGGAAAAAGAATGGATGGACTGCAAGAAAGATTAATTATGAGAAAGAAAGAAAGCAGTGGAAGAAAGTAGATGACGTGATGGTTATTGACAGATCGCACTTACTGCCGCACTCAGAGACGTCAAATAACGATAATGAGTACTTAATGTCAAATAATGACAATTCAAAACTAGTCGCTATTCTTGCCGAGTCTATGGTCTAAATTTAATTGAAATTTTTTGACATTGTAGGCACTCATTAAAGTTATTTGACGTCTCTGAGTGCGGCAGTTAGAGTGAGATATCGAAGAAAGAGACGGCATTCATAGTACTAGCTTATGATGAGTGCCTTTAGCGCCATCTAGCGACATATTGAACACTATATTTTTGTAACTCTGTAGTTTAGCGTGTCTTTATCGCGTATCATTGACAAAACTACTAATCTACTTGACCCTCAATTCTAATCTTATTACCTTATATCGTTATCAATCGTGTCTTAAAAGCGAAGTGCTCGCTTAGGTCTTGTTTATTTAAGAATTAAGGAAAAATATGCGTAATGTAGTTTATATTGAGAATATTTCCAATTATCTGCCGTGTGGGGACGACAGAGCTGAATAGAATACAATAGTTACCACCCCCCAATTTCTCCGGATACCTACCTACTGAATGTGCTCGATAGTTCAAACCTCGAGGATAAAAATATTGTCAATACTCTCTCATCGTCATCACTGGGACATAGCTCCTATATACATACATACTCGTACATTAATCATGCCTATATCCCATCTATCGTGCTCATTAATCTCAGTACATATATTGCTAGGTGGTACGAGGAACGCTGCTGCCATCATCACTCATCACTGTCTTTACACATAGTCGCCTTGTACGACACCCGCGGAAGAGATGGGGGTGGTGATTATTGTATTCTGCTTTGCCATCACCACACTTCTTCATCCTGCCCTTATTCCGCTCTAGGCGGGGTCGGCACAACATGTCCTCTTCTTCCACTGCTTTCGATCCTTCACCAATTTCTTATCTACTCATCATCGTCATCATCATCACCAGCCCTTTAATGTCCCCACTGCTGGAGCACGGGCCTTCCCTATGGATGGAAGAATATAGGGAGAATGGGCCATAACCCACCACGCTGGCCCAGTGCGGGTTGGTGGGTACTAACGACTGCTGATACAGCCGGGACCAACGGCTTAACGTGCCTTCCGAAGCACGGAGGAACTCGAGATAATACATTTTTGGTCACCCATCCAATGACCGGCCTTAGCGAAATTGCTTAGTTTACGCAATCGCAGGCCAAGCGCGCTGTGCCACTGCGCTATCGAGCTCCTCCTTATCTACTCATCCCGCTATAATGTATATGGAAGTTGAACATTAACTTTATCACAATAAAGAGTTCCCAATAGTCGCTATAATATCTTTCCACCAAGCAGAACAGTAGTGGCTGGACATTAAGATTATCTTTTCCTTGTAACCAGTAAAGTAATTATTGTGTTATCTGTAAAATGCTATCGTGTTGTACGGAATTAGTTTGCCTCGCAAACCGCGACGTAGCTATGCGATGGGGAATTTGTAATGTAACATTAACAAGGATAATGAAAGACGAAAGCGTTTTCTGCACCTATATGATGGTTAGCAATGACTTCGTTTAATAGAGGTAGCTGTATTGTTCAATTGAAATCTGTGAGCTAAGTGCCACCCGTGTACGTAAAGGTGGTTTCGTAAGCAACATACTCATCGTTTTATTGATTTATTGACCTAATTGATGATGATATGTATATTATTTTCCATTATTTGATTTTAGTAACGCATCGTTCTATTGTACCATACCATATTATGTGTGTTTATTCGGCCATAATTGACAGTATTTCTTATTTTCTAGCGAAATTGTGTGAAATTAAATCGATAATGTACACCTCGTATTTTTTTTTTTCGTTTTCATATAAAAAGTATGTTATGTGTGGCGTCGTTTCTGTTGTACGTGCCAACCTTGACCAATTGCATACATACATACATACATACATAAATCACGCCTATATCCCCGAAGGGGTAGGCAGAGGTGAACTAGCACCCACGTTTCGCTAATTATGTTAGGTCCCATGTAATAGGTGGCGAGCCTATTGCCATTTGTCGGGCACAAAAGTCGCAGTACATTGCTAGGTGGTATAAGAGGAACGCTGCTGCCCATTCCTGATCACTGATTTATCCTTAGTCGCCTTGTACGACACCCACGAGAGAGATTTGGGGTGGTGACAATTGTATTCTACTCTGCCGTCACCGCACGGCACGCCTTATATTATAAGGTTTCTAACTGCATGTGTTCTCAAGTGACGGCAGAGTAGAATACATTTGTCACCTCCCCAAATCTCTCCCGTGGGTGTCGTACAAGGCGACTAAGGATAAATCAGTGATGAGGAATAGCAACAGTGTTCCCTCTTATACACCACCTAGCAATGTCATGCTACTTTTGTGCCCGATAAATGGCAATAGGCTCGCCATCTATAACATGGGACCTGACATAGTTGGCGAAAGGTGGGTGCCAGTTGACCTCTGACTGACCTGACTAATATAGACGTGATTTAAGTTTGTACTAACTGCATCTAATGTTACTTTGCAGATACTAATCGGCATAACCCTCATGGTGTGGGTGGTGCAGAAGGCGCGCAAAGAGCTGACGATCGCGATAATGGCGGCGGAATCGCTATCCAACTCCAGCAGCTCCTCGATCAGCTAGCCCACGCCCAGGGCTTCGACAGACGTGGACAGCGTCTCTGAAGACGGAACCAGCTAGGGGCTAAGCCTCGGCGGGTGCTTCGTACCCCCCGGGTGCATCGTGCCCCCCGGGAGCGCCAGCCAAGTCGAAACGTACGTGTGAATTTTAAGGGGTCGCAATGTGGTAACCCTGTGATACTAAATATAGTCGCCAATTTACCTCCAAGAGGTTACAATGTTAGGTTAAGACTTGTGATAAGATGGCCCAGCCAGATGTGGTTGAGGGTTCCGGGTGAAGCTCGATTCCGTCGGCCCTTATCGTCGCTTACCGTCAGGTGAGATGAAGGGCCGAGAGCTTCCCTGTCTAACATTTAAAAAAAGACTTAAGAATGTCTAGCATCCCTAGTGCACGTGTGCACCGTAGCTTTTTTAGTGTTCTGCGATGCGACGTGCAACGGTCATTGATGTTAAGCGCTAATAAAATGTTTATTGAGATCACGTGTCTGTATGTGTGCGTGTACTATGCTAGAAGTGTGTGTTTTATGTTTGTTTTAATCGTACGAAAAACCGCCACAGTCGAGTCGGACTCACACACGAAGGGTTCCGTACCATTATCTATTTAAAAAACGCCAAAAAATCATGTCTGTTGTATGGGAGCCGCCTTAAATATTTATTTTATTCTGTATATAATTATAGCATAATATGTTGTTATAGCGGCATCAGAAATACATCATCTGTGAAAATTTCAACTGTCTACTATCACGGCTCATGAGATACAGCCTGGTGACAGACGGACGGACGAGGGAGTCTTAGTGATAGGGTCCCGTCGCTAGTGGTTTCGCTCAAGATATTCAATTATTCATTCGAACTCAACAGTACATAGAAAAGTATGCTCTACGGACATACAGATGGCGCTGTTCACAAAAAAGTTCGGTTTTTATAGACGTCTTGATGGTTTCATCATCTTGATTTTCTTTGGTTGGTCTTTGTTTGTTATTAATTTATCATAGTCGTACACGAGTTATTAATCGAGTATCCTGCGTATCTCGGTGTAACGTTTTTTAACGTTTAGTGCATTGGAGCGCATCCAAAAACGCATTTGGTGGAACAAATGAATTTGCTAACTCCGTCTCGACAGACGAAACACAAAACACTTTATAAACAATCGAATCATTGTTCGCGATATTACTCATGGACAATGGTGAAAGAGAATATTTAGTCTATTCATTTGTGCGACTTTATTCATGCTGTCAGTTTATAGTTTTCAGCGTTGTATGATTAATTGGTGATATCATTTATTGTCTGTCATTTTATCTCATTAATTTATACCGTGATATAGTTATTGTTCCAACCGCATTGCGTTCTCATGAATCACATGTCATTGGTATTTATGTTTTAATTTACAAACAGCAGTTCATAATAATTTATGTGTTTATAATTATTTATTACCAACGAAAGAAAAATGATTTCTAAAAATGCATTTATAATCAAAAGTCATAAAAGTATAACGTGTCGGTGTACCTATACTATAAGTTTTTTGAACATTATTTTTTATTCACGATTATAGACGATTTTTTTTTATGAAAAGTAAATTATTGTCATTAAAATGTTTATAGGACAAACTCGCGTATTTATGCGTATGTTTTATTGCTGCATATTTTTTTCTGAGGTAGATAGCTAGACGGTAAATCACGTAAATACAGGATGTAAGTGAAGATACACCACAAACGAAGCCAGATGATAGTAGCAGTCTTAACACTACGTCTTAATTATACGATGAAAAACCTCCCCATGTCGAGACAACGTCAAAAAATTGGATTTTAAAAGCACAATGTGATAAATGGGTCCTCATTACCAATACACAATTATTTTTTCGTGTCTGGTAATTTTTTTTCGAAGAACTTAAAGGAGTGTCTGCCCATTATAACGAATCATACCATGACCGCGTTTTGAAAGTATCAAGCACGGAGAACAACGCACACATTACTCTCTATTATGCATGCACACTGAACTTGTGGTCCTAGCCAAGTGGCCAATTAAAAAAAAATCGAACGCATAGAAAACAAATGAATGCTAGCCAGATGCTAGCGGAGTGTTGGGCTCTGGTGCGTTTAGTATCGTCTTGGCATTAAACGCGTAAGGGTCGGCGCTCCGTTGCGGATCGGGGCGTACGCGGGTTTTGGAGACCTATCATTGCAGACTGAGACATGCTGCGCACTGCCCTATTTTTTTTTCTTGGACACACGGGTTGTCAGTATCTAGCGTCTTGACGATTCATAATTGTATTGTAATCATACCAGATATGAATAAATGAATTTTGACTTTGAATGAAACTGATGTATTACAGAGAAAACAAACCGTCAGTTTCATACTTCTGTTTTCTATGCGTTCGAATAGAAAAGCCACTTGCCTAGGCCTTGCACATGGATTGTCGGCGTTTCGTACCCGTGTGCACCGCGTGTGATGCCTGTATGTAGCCTGCCTCCCGTAGCCAAGTGGCCGATCTATAGAACGCATAGAATACAAAATCAATGATTGGGGAAAATCAAAGTTTGCCGGGTCAGCTAGTCGAATGTATAAAAATATCGTGTCACACACAACTCGCAGTGTTTGTTATCTAACTCTTCCAAAATGGCTTCACCGATTTTCATGAAATTTTTTGTGTGTATTTGTCAGCTCTGAGAATAGGGTGTAAGTTATTTTTTATACCCGATACCGCTAGTCATATTACGAGCGTGAGTCAATAAGTCCGTGACTTTTGGAATAAAACACAGATTTTTTTATAAATAAATCATTTTATTTTTTTAACGTAGTCTCCCTTGAGCTTTATACACTTTGTCCAACGCTTCTCCAATTTTTTTTATACCTTCCAAAAATATGATTTGTCGCGGTTCAAAAAATTCAAAAAGTCACGGACTTATTGACCCGCCCTCGTAATATGTATAGTTATGGCTATTTGAGGGTCAACTGTTAGACAACTGGCAACTATTGCCATAATTTTGGTCGAGGAAGAAGAAAAATCTAAAAGCACTCCACGATTCTCTAAAAGTACCGAATAGCGAAGAAGATTATTGGACACTATAGACGTGCTATAGACCTTATATCTCTATAATATAGAGACACTAAGTTGCTGATGGAAAGCTTTCAATCTGTCCTAATGTCTATTTCCAATATAATTTAATGTATTGCGGGATAAAAATTTATAGTGACATTGTCAGAAGAAACACCAAGCTTGCAATTAAAACAATAGATATGTTTATTATATATTTTTTTAAACAATCGCAATCCGGGCAGATGCCTTACCACTTGGCTATAATTTGTCGAACTTTTTTAACGACATTATTCTTGGTTCACAATTTTTTATAACATTTATACAATGTTCAAATTCGAATCAAAGTAATAATTTTCAAACGGATTAAATACACCAATAGTTAGTAGTATTTCAAGTCTCAGACGTGCGGTCTCACTTGTTTGAGCGCTCTACGGCGTTGACACAATGAGTAAATAAACGGAACACATTGACAGCTTCTGCATTGGCTGTATGAGCGTAAACCGGTTTTTTCCAGTCTCACCTGGCGGCCAGTGGACAAGCCTTCTCTCAGCGGGCCTAGCACGGGGATCGGGGACGTGGTCTCTCTCCACCACTTGACAGTGTTTTGTCTCGGGATTTTGTGGAATCTAACTTCCAGAGCGAGAGGAAAAGATTTTCTTTCCCCCGAAGGAGATGTGTCCACGTCCCGTGCTACGAGGGCTGTTCCGTTGATTTACTCATGTGACGTTGATGCCGCCGGAGATGGAGTGCTTACGGAGTACTTGTATTGAGGTGAAGTTTTAATAAAGCTAGGTGCAAGCTCTTGCAACTCCATTTCGGAAACTAAATTGAATATTTTGTTCTTCGCCATCGCTTGTTGGTACGGCGGAAACTTTTTCACCGTTTCCGATATGTTCAAAAAGAAACGATCCAGTTCGTCGTGCTTTGGGATGTTGCTTTGCATGTCTAACAATCTGGACATCAACACTGCGGATTCTGACTGTGGAACTTTAAACCTCTTTATTGTCTTTGCCTTTTTTGTTTGGCTGTATTGCGGTTGTGGGGATTTGTAGCGGACAATAGTGTCATCCTCGCTCTTGATTTCATTGTCCGTAATATTATTAAAAGCAGCTACATCCACAGCGACAGGCACGTTGATCTCAATGTCAGTACTAGTATTCTGTACTTCAGTTGCTGCCTCAAAATTCTGTGGCTCTACGTCGTCAGCGGCTTCTAAAGCTTTTCGACCGGTAAAAAATGGGGCAATAAACGACATCTCTTCTTCGTACTTCCATATCTTAATATATTTGGCAGCCTGTCCAGTTTTCCCTTTTCTCTTATTCAATGCCCTTCTGTATGCATCCCTTAGACATTGCCATTTTTGCTTACAAGCTGCAACTGTAAATAACAAATTACATAATAATAAGTCATCATTAGTCACATAATAATTTTATATGGTGGTATATTTTGTCCAAATCAATTGCTTTGCAATTGATTCAAAGATGAAAGAAAGTGATATTCACACCTGGTTGTTTTAGTTGTTCCGATATTCTCTTCCAGGCCACTTCTTTTTTAGCAGTATCCATGTATTTGGGGTGTTGTAGATTATATAAAAACTCATATTTACGTACACATTCAATAAGTTGTTCGTCGTCCATGTTTGTTGCAAAGCGTGTTTTAGAGCGTGCGTCTTGTTGCACTGTCAAAAGCAGACTGAACAAGGCAAAGCAACGCGTTTATAACGGTCACCATAATATGCGCTACATAGTATGCAACCCGTGTGCTCACCGCTACGCCGCCTGCGGACCGGTTTGGCAACGTCGCACGCCAGGCACGGAGCGTGTCGGCCGGCGCCCGCCGCCGCCCGGCCGAATTGACAAATCAATGTCACGGAACGCTCGCTCTGCACGGGTCGTGGATAAAATCTCCTCGGGGAAAGACAATATTTACCTCTCGGTATAACTCCCACTAAATAAATAAAGACAAAACACTGTCAAGTGGTGGAGAGAGATTTTGTTTACGTCCCGTGCTAGGCCTAGGCTACTGGTAGCCCAATTTGGATCGTGATCATTGATTTTGATCGCGATCGCGGTTGACTGTGTACGGGACGCCATAGTGTTCAATCATAGAGTTATAAGGTAAACAATAGTAGTTCAATGTGTTCATTACAAACATTTTTTTTGGTTGACACGGTTATGGTATGAGACGGGGTAGTGGGCAGACACCTTTATTTTCGTTTCATAAACGAATAATCGAGTGTAGGTAGATGTCTTAGTGGCTTCTGTTCTGAGACCTATCGTTGGGTCGCAAGTCCCAGTCGCTAAAGGTCGCCTCGTCTATGAGATGGCCTGATACCGTCGTAACTCGTAACGTAGAGGAAGTGCCCTTATACATATTCCAAAGCTAAGGGCTTGTACAAAACTGCGAATTGGCGAAATGCGAATTCGCAACTACAACATAAAATGCTGCGATGCGATTTGGTGCGGCAAAGCCACGTGAGTAAATAAACGGAACTTTACGGAACAGAGTGCCAGCTTCTCCACTGGCTGTATGAGCGTAAACCGGTTTTTTCCAGTCTCGCCTAGCGGCCAGTGAACAAGCTGTCACTCTGTTCCGTTTATTTACTCAAGCGGCAAAGCGGCGAAACAAAGAAGAATGAAATTAATGAAATGCGAGATACGTGCTAATCAATTCGCAAATTCTGGCGATGCGTCGTAGGAGCTCGTCGATTTTTACAATGCGACGTCGCATCGCAGTTTTGTGTTCAAACCCTAAAGGTGTGAAACACACTGAAAATAAAATAAATATCATCTCTCATTTACTGTCTGTCGATGACGTAATCAGAGCTATCGAAAGACGCAAGACGAGTCAACAGTCCACATGATGATGAGATTAGCGATCCACGTAGGATACGAATTCTTCCATTTAGCCCCCTTAGCACGGCACGTGGACACATCTCCTTCGGGGGAAAGAAAATCTTTTCCTCTCGCTCTAACTCCCACTAAATCCCGTGAAAAGAGACTTGTCCACGTTCCCATGCTAGGCCCGCAGCAACATAGGTACAAGGCACAATGATCTCTGTCCAGTCTGTTTAATGTATAATTTTGTGTAACCGTGTTCTTCCTTTGTATCTTAAAGACTGATTTTACCATCACCAATTGACATTTCGTTTCTTTCACTGACATTTTTGTACGTTAGTTAGTTAGCGGTTTCGGAATGAAATACATAGTCAGACTCTTATGAAGTGTTTAGTTTGAACTGACCAAGATTGTTAATTTGACAAAAATGTGAGAGAGTAATACAATATAGTTTTTTAATGAAATTGATATTTTGTACGTATTTATAAAGTAGCTTATGGTCTCTCTTTTTAGACTTTGATTGACATGAGTTTTGAAATATTATGGTTAGATTCTTTGAAATATTAAGTTTGTCTGTTGTATGTAATTCAAATTGTAAAGCGAACTCTACGCTCGACAGAAAGCGATGCACTGACTACATATACAAAACTGTCAAATTTCTCTAGTCTGTTTTCAGCCTTAAAATGTTTGTTCTAAAGTGCATTATCATGCGGCATTTTTGTGTGTTACAAAATTACTGTATCAAAATTATCATAATATATAGTTTTATGTTAAAAAAAAAATTACTGTATCAAAATTATCATAATATATAGTTTTATGAATTGCGCAGCCTTAGAATTGTATATTTCTTGCGGATTTAGTAAAAATGTGCAAGCTAGTCTCGTAACTTTAATTGCAATGGGTTTCGTTCTAATATTCATTCTCCCTATATTTATGTATCTAATGGGAAGGCCTGGGATTCTGTTAATGTTATTAACCTAACAAACGTATCTTGCTGTTACAATTCTGTCACAGTTCACAGTCGTAACTCCAGTTTTCAGCAAAACCGACTGACGTATGTTATAGAACCAACATTTTGCCCTTTTAAATATTAATAGAGTGGTAAACGTCGTATGTAAAATGATTTCTTTTAAGAATGTCCATAGGAAAGAGATAAAATATCTTCTTTAGCATAACAAAAACTAGATGCACTACTCAAAACAGTGCAAATTATACTTACATCTGTTATCGCTAGCACGGCAGACTAGTACTAATTGCCTTATAACACAGTTATTGTTACTTGAACAGAAATAAGCAGATGCGTAGACATAACAATAACAATTGACTGAATAAATTTATTTGTTATTTTTAATTTTACCTAACGGTTGTATTCTGGTAGAACCGAATGGGTGCCAAATATGCCATCATAAGAAAAAATAATTTTAAATTTTAAGTGGTCATAGTTAACTTCTAATAACTGTTTTGCACGGGAATAAAATAGTAGATAAAGCTCGTGCAGTTATACGGGTTTGCCAGATAAAAAGAGCAGAAAGAACTAAATATTCATACATATGTAACAACATTTTTCTTAAATCTTGCACTTATTCTGTTCTGCCAGAATACCCTCAAAATAGGAACTGTGTTAGAGGGAATTTTACTGATACAGCGCCGAGACGCGATTGGTCAATGTATCTGGTAATAATTAATTCAATATAATTCTAAGGCTATATTTGTCGTGCACACAAAAACTAGTGAAAAATTTGATGCCATTTATTCTATGCGTATTGTATCCTGAATAATATGTCTTTTACTCTTTTCATAACAAGATAAATATAATAATAATAAGTGTATAGTAAATGGTTTGTACTTATGATACATGTATAAATAATAATGTTGAATGTTACTAGAAGTTATCATTAAGAAAATATTGTACCTACTATGTTAATTGTGATTATCGGTGAACAGCGAGGGCATTAATATTGTTGTACTATTTCTAATATTATTTATGATTAGTGGATTTTGTTATAACAATTTTAACGATAGTGTAAAATAATATCCTGATAAATAATATGTTTTTTAGTGAATCTTTCTTGATTGTTGACAGTTCTCGGTAACGTACAAGAGTTTCTTTAACTATTTCAATTCAGTAGGCCTATTCGCTTACTTTTTTTGACACTTGAGAGTAATAATCACTGAACTATTCACTGATCCATTACTACTTTACTATAACGCTATTGTGACACTTGTCCTGTGAAAACAGTAATGGTTATGTAAATAGTTCGGTGATCATCACTTTCAACTGTCAAAAAAGTTTGCGAATAGGCCTACAGGTCAAGATTACCCGATACCGACGGCCATTTAAGAGGACTTTGATGAGAATGAAGTGTGTAAAATGCGATCACTGCCTTGCTGGTACTGGAGAAAAGCGTGATTAATAATCATTTTTGTTCAATATATTGAGTTATGTGAAAACTAGTTAAATAAACGTTGTTGTTGATGTTAACTATCTAGCCCTGCGAGGTTGTTGGTGTGTCACAAATAATATATATTTCTTCTTCCGTTTCATTTCTTCCAAAATTTAAGCTTAATTGCTCATCGGCATGCCAAAATAGGGTATTCATATTTTTATAAATGATGTGCAAAATGATTCCTGTTGTGATAGGAAAATTATGCTTTTTACCACCCATAGAATGCTACAACGATTTATGCCATATTAAAAGGTTGGCAAACCTTATCATCTTGATTCTTGACACTAATTCGTAAATCACAACGAAATTGTTTTCCTATGACAGCAGACCTAACGAATTATAAAAAGAGTGTTTTTATTTGTACTGATATGGTGGAGAAAAAAATTAATATGGGAATTTGCTTTTTCATTGTAAAATGTTAGTACAATTAAAGAGCAAACCCAGAGCATTCTTTCTACATTATACGAGATAACCGTTGGCTTACCACGTGAAGTTAAAAGGTTTGAGAAATTTCGAGAAATTTTTGTGCATGCAAGTTATATTATAGCCGGTCTAGAAAATATTTGATTGATTCAGGATGCATTAAAATTATTCCTATTCCTCGCCTATTTTATATACTGTGTCTTCATGTTTTTCCATGTAGCCTATTGTATGGAACAAACAGTATTGTGTATGAGAATTTATGAATTGAATTCATCACGAAATTTTACTCTAGATAGGTCAAATTGTAATAGTATTTTGAATACACTGATTAAAAGCTATTGTACTTCCTAGTTTTGTCTTGATATTAAAAAAAAGTGTGATCGCTTAAATAAAATCTATCTGTATCTGTGTATACCTTTGCTCAGAATAACTCTAATAAGTATAACGTTTCACTATTTTTGTAAACCTACTTAATATTAGAATATTCAAACGAATTGCATTTATTGTTATCGAATTTATTTTGTTGTTTTTTTTTATATCTAATAGACCAATGTTATAATTTAATAGATAATATGTGTTATCCACTATACAAATTATCACGTCTTTGTTATGAATCGGTTAAAACAAAATATTATTGAAGTTTCGCCCTTACAAAGACCTACAACAATGAAGGTCTCCTGTTTTTTATAGTCCAACGGGGCAAAACTCACTAGGACTACATAGGAACAAGGCAGAACAGGCGATTGAAGGATTTTTTGTTAGAACCGACTCCGTACTTGTATTATGACTCCGTTATTGAATTTCGAAGCTTAAAATATCGTCATAAATGTTTAACCAACCAGTACATCTACCATGTAAACGAGTTTGAGAGTAAGCAGTAACAATTTTGGAATTCTGACGTATGTTAAATAAAAAGTACCTAATAATTCCTAATGTAAATAATGTTTGGTCACTGCTCCAATCTAACCTTTTTTATAGTATAGTAACATTTGTATTTAATACACGCCAGAATTCCATACTTGGTACGGTCAGCATAAGTGGATTACCACTTTAGCCCTCTGTCATACCAAAGATTGCGCATGCGCAGTAATAGTCGCCACAAATTTGGACGAACAACTATTGTGACAAGGTACTAAAGTGTTAATTACTCATGATGCCTCTGACTATACGGTTAACGGGACTACAGACTACCCAAAATATATTCTTATACTTTATAATTATTAGCTGCATCGAAATTTTGAACTTCAATATTCAGCAGCGGAGCGTTGAATAATTATGAATAGCGACTTTCTTCAATACTATGTAAAAGAACACTAAAGTGAGTATTAAAATCATTAATACAATTATTCAGAACTTTGTTTTATTTCTATAATGAGTAGTTCGCAATTGGTTTGGTGCCAACACTGCCGACCTTCCTCTCCTGTGGGCGTTTTTCCACTCATCGGCCCGGCGCCGCCGACGGCACCTGCCCGACTGTCGGGGTAGCAAAATGTAGGAAATATATGGCCATGATTTTCCACCCACCGGCGCCAGCAACGGCACGGCGTTGATTCCCACCCAAAGAGGATAGTATACTACTACCACCGGTGGTGTCGCCGGTGCCGGTCGGTACAGCAAGCTACCCGCTCATTGCCGGCCGGTAAAAGTGCATGCGTATTGTGTAAGTATTGTAGCCGTGTGCGTGTGTCAAAATCAAGCGTAAACCGGCAGTGTGTCGGTGCCCGATCGTTGAGTGGAAAAACGCCCTATGGGTTGTAGACACTGGCCTAGTGATGTACAAGACTCGAGGCGTCAAAGTCCATTTGCCTAGAGCTCGGTGTCGTTTACAAGGCTCGCCTCGTATGTAATGTAATGCGTCCCACGACTCGGGAGTCTATTGCAGAGCTCGAGCCTTTTTTTAGCGCACTAGTCTGTTTCTGAGCTCTAGTTTTAATGAATGAAAATAAGTAGAGGTAAAGTACAATAGATTAAGCATTGTCAGGTCAGTGACTGACCTCTATTATTAAAGTACGCTGGACTGAATACTTACACTAAAATGACTAATGTTTCTTGTGCCGATTTGAAGCCCCCATCGAGCGGCAAGGTTTGGCAAATTTGACGTTTGTTGCTTGTATTTGACATTATAAATGCATCTCTAATATTAGTTCCGTGGAAGTTCACCTTCGTAAACAATGCCATCAGCGCCAAGATGGCGTGGCGATAATCAAATTGGCTTCATTTTTGGATGACAACCTTCAGTCCAGCGTACCTATTTGCGTAGAGTACAGAAGAATAAAGGCCGGCACATAATAATGCAAGTGACGGTCGGCGACCTATTTGCCCAGCTAGATAGAAGAAAGAAGTTTTGAAGTACATTCCATGAATAAATAAGTAATTAATTTCTAAATATACTATAATATTTGACATAAACCACAATAAAAATATTAAGATAAATAAAAATACTCGATTAATGAACTCAAGGCAGAGGATCCAGTATGATTGTGGCCATCGAAACCCACCGCACTTTTTTTGATAAGGATTTAGAGAGACTGCATTTTATATAATGACTCATAAAGGCGGAAACATGGTGACACTCTACGACATATAGAATATGTCATATCGTGGAGTCTATTTTTTGGAACTTCCGAGTAATAATGTTAACATGTTTCTCAATAAAATAACCCAACAAGCAGAAAATTTTATATCACTGCAGGGAACTGAATATATGAATTCTTTTAAACCTGTCATTTTGAAAATTTACTTATCGTGATGTCTCATTCAAAGACTGGAATACAAAATCCCTTTGCTATGAAGAAAGAAAAAGTCTGTTTCTCAACGAGAAATAAAATGTTTTGTTTCTAAACGCACATTGAACTGTCATTTTTCATTATCATGGCGGAGGACGAGGATGGTGCTACGGAAAAGAAAACTTTTCAAAATTCTAATAACGCAGGTCCTTCTCAAGAAAACGAACAAAATGTAACGAAACCAGATTTAGGAATTGAAGAGGCAAAGTACAACAGTGGTGAAAATGGCGAAATAGTACCAACAGAGGCAAATAGTTCCGTACCAAGTGAGTGTTTATTATATTGTTTTTTTTTGTCCGCTAAATATATAGAAATTCTCTAACACAGGTTGCTTTTTTGCCACAGAATCTACTGGCGCTACTCGAAAGGAAGACAATCCGTTTTCGTTTCGGCATTTTCTGAAGCGTGACCTATCGTTACCTGGCAACTCAACTTATGAAAACACGGGAGCCAGACCCAAAGTTTACGCGAATACAGTGCAACATTCACCGACCAAAATAGACATTCATACCGATTCTAAGCGTGAGAAAATACGTCCGACCGACAATCAAGCCAAAGATAAGAGTAACGATGCTGGAAGCAATCGTATAAGTGATAGTACGCCTTCGAATAGTTCCATAGAAATTCCCTTTAGTGTAGTGGACAATAGCCAGTCTAAGCAGAATTTGTTCACAGACAATTCTAACACGCAGTTTTATCATAGGCCAAATTTAGCCTCGGAGCCATTAGGGATGCCTTCGCTACCTGACTTTGTTCAAGATCATATCTTGGTCGAGCAGGCTTACTTGAATTCAAATGGGCCGATATCAGTGGATTTGGACAATTTGCCAGATTTTACGTTTAACACTAATTTCAATACGGGTTCATCTTCTCTAGGAAGAAGAAATAATGCTAGTTATAGCGGTAATAGGGGTTACAATTATGAATCGTATATGGATGCTGCATCCTCTACAAATGAGGCTGGGCCTACTGCACGTGGCATACCATTGGATCTTCCAGGGAGTGCGGAGGCGTCAGGGCCAGCCCCTGTGCCTCTCGACCTGCCCCCTCATCTCAGTCTAGACCTTACAGAGTCGGTCAACCCAGCTGATAGAAGAAATACCTCCCCAGGAAACACATTTCCATTGGATTTGCCAAATAATGCAGGTAAATAGTGATGAAATATTAAGTTTTTATTGTACTATTGCTACATTTGATAATCTATGTTTAGTTATTATATGAAAAGGTAATGCTGCGCTCCTGCACTGTCCTATACCATTAATCTATGGAATGCTAAGAGTACTTATCACTCTACCACTCTACTACTCTCCTATTAACTTGTGCTGTGCTGAACAGGGTCAATAATTGTTACAAATATTTATTACACAATTACTATCTAACTGTTTATAATGGAATGCAATCAAATATAATTGAGTATTAAGTGGGATCTTTAAAAGCAAGTCATTTAACTTAAACAAATATTATTGCATTATGTATGCAGTATGTGAGTCAATTGCTTACAAAAATAGTCGCTAATTAGCACATAATGTACTATTATTCCGATTTAGGCTTTGACCCTAGTTGAATGACCCAAAGTGATATGAAATTATGATGGCTTCATAGTCTATGAAATGGTATTTAAAAATATTAACATAACGAACATTTTTGTCAGTATAAGAAGCTTCTTATACTAAATAATTACATAAGAGTTACAATCACAAGCACTCATGAATAATCAAGTTTCAAATACATATTGTTAAACATCGAATGTACACTGACATGAAAGTTTCCGTCATTTCAATAAAGAACTATGTCTAGCTATATAAATAGTTATAATTAACTAGTAAATAGGTAATCAACAAGTTGTTAAACACATACCGCCTTATTCATAATAACAAATCAGTCTCTAAACACTGTTTTAACTAAATAACTGATCTGTCTCTTTTCATCACAGCGTAAACACAGTTTGACAAAAAGAGACAGATCAGTGTTTTAGCTAAAACAGTGTTTTAGTTAAAATACAGTTCTATGAATAAGGGGGTTTGAATATTAATGAAAATAAAACTTTTAAATTTTAAGATTAAGATTTACCTATGTGCTAGAGCTAAATGAAATTTACATTGCTTTTATATATTTTTTCGCCTTTACTAATGCTGATTAGTGATGTTGTTGATGTGGTAACTGTGATAGTTGCCATACCTATTATTTTGCCACAAAGAAGAATAACTTTTAATTGTAATAATATTAAACAAGAAAATTATCTGTAGAATATTCGTTTTGTAAGTATAAAATATTATAAAAAATCATCAACATCATCATCTATCTCATCATCTAAACTAAAAAATTGTCTTTCAGGATCTATTGATTGGTTGTTTGGAAAACTCACCATTGTATCGCAATACATGCCTAAACACTAATATATTACTCTATGGACCTGTCTCACAATCAAAGCATCAGTTCTGAGTAGCTTACTTGGTAGTTCAATGCCACATATTTCATATTACAACTGTCAAATGATCTTCCAAGTAAGCTATTCAGAATTTACCCGTCAATTGTGAAACAAGCCCTAAATGTTTTCAAGTCTCAGGGATATATACTGGAACCTTGCAGGTGCTGAGTCTATGCGGTTGCCGGACTTCTTACCAGTGCATCCCGGTAGGACATCTCCGGAGCCTGAGCACCAAGATGAACAGCTTCAACAAATCATGTCGGAATTAGAGAGGACTAGGTAATATTTTTTTAAATAATGTTGATCATTGAATACCTTATTGCGTAGTATTTGTATAGGTATCTACAAGTTGAACTAACAATAATTTAACGATTCTCTAACTTTCATAATATTAAATATGATGAATTATAGTTCTGCCAATATCGTAAAACATGGGACATTCAGATTTAGAACAAGATCTTTATTACAAGGAACTAACATCAAGCTAAAAGATGCCAAATACCTTATTCAATGATTTGGCAACAGTAACATCATATAACTTTTTGTTTTAATTCTCTATGCTTAGGCTAAGAATAAAATAGAATAGAATCTTAATTTGCTTAATACTGAGTAACATTATGATGGTAAAATAGGTTACAGTTTGATCATCAGTATCATACCTTAATTTTGATTACAGAATGTTACACATAATGCGAGTTGTGGTGTAAATTTTTTTTTCTTCTGTTACCTGTCATCAAGGCCCTGACTCTGCTAATGTTAACAATTGTATTGCAGTTGTTGCCTTTCAATATCATTGCTTATTGGTTAGGGCATAGGCAACCTATATATGTATGTAGCAAATTACTAAGCAATTGCGAGGGTAGCACGTTAGCACGAAATTTATTGCTTTTCTATTCAAATGCATAGAAAACAAAAGTAAGAAACTGATGTTTTTTTTGTTCTGTAATACGTCAGTTTCATACATTTTTTTTCTATGCGTTCGAATAGATTGGTTAGGGCCACTGACCAGTAGCATTTTGAAAACCTCACTTCCTCGTCAGGGTGTGATAAAAAATTTTGTATTTACCTTGTGCCGTAAAAATGATCGATATTTATGTATTCTCTGGGTTAAATGGCAACAACATGGGACCTGACTTAATTGGCGAAACGTGTGCTAGTGCACCCCTGCCATCATCTTTGGGGATATATATAGGCGTGATTTATGTGTATTTCTTCCGAGGGTGTCGTAAAAAGCGACTGAGGATAAATCAGTGATGAGGAATGCGCAGCAGCGTTCCTCGTGATTAAAGTATGTATCTGTATGTATACAATACAAATATATTTTACTGCACACTTAGACAATACAAATTACCTACAGGACAGATTTACACACAGGACAGAACCATAGGCGGCCTTATTGCTAAGCAGCAATCTCCAAGCAACCTGCAGTGTAATAATACAATATGATGTAATAGTACAATACTACAGTGCGTCCACAGTTATTTTACCTCTGACACTTCTCATCATCCTGCTCTAACATATAAATAAATAAATATTTCTTACACTCACACTTATCATCTAGCCCAAAGTAAGTAGCCTAAGCACTTGTGTTATGGATATTAGATGACGGACATATTTTTAATTTAATTATGTATATAAATGTTGAAAATATACGACATAAACATATACACAACTATGACTCGGAAACAAACATTTGGGGCCATCACAAAGTTTGCCCCTACCAGGATTCGAACCCGGGACCTCTTGGCCAATACCCAGCAATCTGAGCATTCGACCAAGGCGGCCGTCAAATGTCATATTAGTATCCTTCTCTTACAAAGATTTAAGTGGTTAGAAAAAGAATTTCTAAAAATATGGACTTGAGGCGGGAATCGAACCCGCGTCCGCTGCTATTCGGGCAGGTGCCTGACCGCTCGGCCACCCAAGACACTAATGAACTAGCCGAAATTCTTCTAACCTTTACACTTCACGTTGTAAGCCAACCATAAAAATCAAAAATCTTTGTACTATTTTTTCTAACATTTATATAATGTTGAAATTAAAATCGAATATCCTTCTCTTATATGGAAACGTGTATGTATATGTCAGGGCGGAACTGTTCACGGAGCGCAGCCGCCGGCACCGCGCCGAGGCGGATGCGGAGGCGGCGAGGCGGGCCGCCGACGAGGCCCGCTGCAGGCTGCGCGCGCACGGGGAGCGGGCCC